>OU426993.1:22264781-22277281 GCA_911387935.1 Dolichovespula saxonica | reverse complement strand
AAGATAAGGATAGATCCTAAAATAATTGGTACGATTGAAATAACTAACGACAACGAGGAAACGTCGTCAACGTCGTCGCCGTCGTTAGATAGGAAGAAGACGAAGAGGCGGAGCAACGTGAACAATAAAAACAATAACAACCATAACAACAATAACAAGGACGATACGAACGAGTTGAACTTCGAGGTATTGTCGTTGGAGGAGATACGCAGGCGTAAGAGACGAAGGGCATTGATGTTGCAAGAGGTTGAAATATTCGAGAACGTTGTCGAGGATGATAATAACGGGGATCGATCGAAAAGATCGAAGAATAAGGACGATCGTAGGGATCCTAACAACGACGATGATCGTCCTTCTACGAAGGACGACGTCGTTAAAAGGTCCTTGACGGTGATACGTGCCTCGAACGTCGCTCTCTCGAGTGGTAGAGGAGTAAAGAGATTCTTGGAAAGCGACAAGGGCGCCATGTTGGTCGTAGAATCGGTCGTAGCGGACGAGTCGCGCAGAGTCAAACCAAAATTGGAGGATACCGGTAACGAGCGTGGTAACAAAGTACCACCCGTTAGATTACGTAGATCACCGAGAAGATATTCCACGAGTTTGACAGACGTTATTAAGGGTGGTCGGGGCGACGTTACGACGTCGTTGTCCTCGTCGAAGGACAAAGACGAGGCGACGTTCGAGAAAAATATTATTCGTCGTTCGTCGAGGGACGTTAAGGAAAAAATTGTCGGTGAGGTCGTTGCGAGGGACGGTGACGACGATGACGATGTGGACGATGATCTTGCGTCGTCGAGATTGATCGATGGTATCGTCGACGACGTTAGAGTTAATAACGTCGCGAGGGATAATCGCGAGGATACGTCGAATAATAATAACAATAGTAATGGTAATAATAATAATAATAATAATAATAGTAATAATAATTCCGGTAGAAAGAACGAGGTAGAGGTCAGATTGTGCGACAGCAGTACCGACGAGGAACAAAAACAACAACAACAACAACAACAACAACAACAGCAGCGTACAGGAATCGAGAACGTTACGATGATCCAAGAACATAAGGAAACGAAATCCGTAATAATGGATACAATAATGGAGGATTCGAAGGCGAGTCGATTATCGTGCGACAGTTTGTTAACTATCAACGAGGACGAGTATCTTATGCTCGATACCGCGTCCGATGATATTCTAAAGGACATCGATGCGTTGCTCAAGGACAAACCGGTGCTTTGAACTTGATTAACTAACCTCGTCGGTTTATCAAACGGAAAAGTTTTTTTAGTACTTAAGTTTTCTATATTTCGTCTTCTCTTATTGTTCTTATTATACTTCCACCTGTTCCCCTAATTCCACATTTTTTTTTATCTTCTTCTTCTTCTTCTTCATCAACGTCATCAACGTCATCGTCGTCATCGTCGTCATCTTCGTAAGGACGACGACACGGACGGAAAAAAAGGAAGAAACAAAGAAAGAAAGAAAGAAGAAAAATAAGAAGAGAAACGGAATCCTTGGAACAATTTCGTTTCCACCCTTATTCATCATCATCATCTTCCATATTATTCCTTTTAATTATCGATTTCTATGGATCCAAACACTTTTCAGGATTTCTTCACCGATATATCCAATCCATATAATTGTCTATCTATTTTCTTTCTATTTTTATCGTCATTCTTATACTATTAGAATCTATTCGAAACGATATATATATATATATATATATATATATATATTTATATATATGTACTTTTATACCATTAGGAATTCGTTCTAATATTTCTGCTATATTAGCGGTAGATGTACGAAATTATGAATATATATATATATATATATATATATATATATATATATATTATATAATTATATATATATAAAACATTTCGTAAACATAAGTAATGTAAGTATATACATCGTTGAAGATCCCGGACGACGAAGATAATGTTTATTAATTAATATTTATAAATTCGTCTATCGTGTCTCTCGTCATCGTTCTCCTCGTCTTTTCTCATCGATGGACCGAAGTAAATCACTTAATTATATTATTGCATAACTAATGATAGTTCGTTCGAAAATAATTCTTTTCACTCGAAGAACAACTAAATACCTAATAAACTAAGGCATCGAGGCGTCGTTTAAAATTATAGTATAATAATTCTATACGTCGTATAAACACAAACATACACACACAAATAATACACACACACACACACACACACACACACACACACACACACACACACACACACACACACACACACACATACACACACACACACACACACACACACACACACACACACACACGTTGCATGGTTGCATATGTTTTTACGCCTGAAACGTAGGTAAAATAGTTTTTAGAATAGGACGCATTATTATTATTATTATTATAATAATAATTATTATTATTATCGATGATCGGGTGCAATTTATTCACGAAACGGATGCATTTTTGCACATTTTTAGCACATTTCTTTTTTTTTCGTGTATTCTTTTATCGTTTTTATTCGTTTTGCCCTCGAACAAATACGGATTTCGTATCATCGACCAAACAAACAATTGAATTGTTTTTAATCGGCTCACGAAGTGCGGCCTTACTTTCTTTATTTTTTTTCTTTTAACATTTTCAATGATATCTCTTTAATAGCTTTGCGTCGTATTTGCGTATTTTTTTTCTTTTCTCTTGTTTTTTCGTTTCTTTTTTTATTTTCTTCTCTTCTATTCTTTTTACTTCTCAACCTCGTTGTAAGCGTCATTAATAATCGATCGCGCGAATCGTTACACGGTCGAAGAGATAATGATTGAATAAAACTCGTTCGAGTTTTGATTTCGAGTTATTTGGGTTTTTTTTTTCTTTTTTGTCTTCTTTCTCTTCCTTCCAATGTTCACATAACGATCGTTACGACGTTCGATTATTATTATTATTAATTTTTTTTTTTTTTTAATCATATTTATCCGTACGATCAAGTACTTACGAGATTTTATATATAATATATATATATATATATATATATATATATATATATATATATATATTTGTGTACGATAGTAATTTTTGTCTTTTTATATTTTTTTCTTTTTCTTTTTAAACGTCAATAATATACACGTATTCCTCGTCTTTTTGATTATGATTAATTTCTTTTTACGTTTATTGATTATCATTAATTCGAGATAATTGCCGAAAGTACTTTTAGAGGTTTTCTTTTATCGTTTTTCTATTTTTCTCTTCTTCTTCTTTCTTTTTTTTTTGCATAGAGAGCAAGAATAGAAAGAATGATAGATAACGATATCTTATCGGAGTGCTGACGCACGGATGTAGATTTTTTATTTCGAACGAATAAAATGAAAAAAAAGAGGAAAAAAAAGGAAAAAAAAAAAGAAAAAAAAAGGATCACGTCTCGTTATTGATATTTCGTTAGAAAGATAATTAGATGATTCGTTGGGTTTTCCCTGCTGCCTGATCATTTTATCTATCTGTTTCATTTTCGTCTTTGTCGGCAATCAAGACTATTTTTACGTAAATGAAAATAATTATTTTCTTATAATTTTAAGATTTTCAATAGCACACATACACACACACTCACACACACAAAATTGCCGATTTCCATTCTTCTTCTTCTACTTCTTCTATTTCTTCTTCTTCTTCGTCTTCTTCGTCTTTTTTTTTTTATAGCCAGAGTTTACGTGATTGAAAAACGTATTCTCGATTGAAGAATTGTATAAATAAATTATCGTAGGCCAAGGAAAAAAAAAAATATACGATTGTTACATTTGCAAAGTATATATGTCTATGTCTTATTATTTTACTTACCTTTTTTCTCGATTCCTTATATATATATATATATATATATATATATATATATATATATATATATATATATGTACGTGTTTTATATGTACGTAAATACATACATACATAAATAATAACATATATACGTACATATATATAAATACTTACGTACGCGATAGATAGATTTTGTTTTTTCCTTTCGTTATCTCGGCTCTTTTTAGAATGTCCCTTCTTGCTGATCTAAAAGTGTTTAGAAAAGGTTAACGTGAAGACAATGAGGTAAGTATCGATTATTTATTAAGGTGATAATCGCGTGAAAAGGAAGCATGCTTTGATGTTAACCAAAGTACATTTCTGGTCCAATGAGCGCATGTACCAAAAAAGATATTTATACAGGTGTGCTTGTGTGTGTTGTGTGTGTATGCCATATAAATATAAATATAAATATAAATATATATATATATATATATATTATAAATAAATATATATATATCATCATATATATTATTATAAATATATATATATATATATATATATATATATATATATATATATATATATATATATATGATGTATGTATGAGTTAATGATTATGAAAGTGGTTCGAGTCATTTGAGATATTAAGAGACATATATATATACATATTTATATATATATTGTCTCGCTATAAGCTATTCTTAAAATTCTTTAAGAATAAATGTACTTAAATACGTTTTCATTTTTTTACTTTGTCATTAGAGGAAAAATAATTTTTAATATAATTTAAATCTTTCAAGATATAAATAAAAGCTTTAAAAAAGAAAAATGTCCACTTTTATGATCTCCGGCTCACACACACACACACACACATATTTATATGTATATGTATATATTACACAGTTTTGATTCACGCGAGGAGGAAGGAAGGAAGGAGGAAAGAAGAAAAAAGAAGAAATAATAATTAAAAAAAAAAAAAAAAAAATAAAGAAGAAAGAAAAGAAAAAGAATAAATAAATGAAAATAAAAAGAAAAGAAAATAAATAAAAATTACGAATCCGTGTATGTATATTATTTATCAAGAATTCTCTCGTTAATTAAATGCACACACTATTTATTTAGAATGCATAATCGTACGTTTAACATACCTGACCTAAGGGAATCACATTCGCTCGGTTTTCCTCATTTTTTTTTTCCTTTCTTTACCATTATTATTATTATTATTATTATTATTATTATTATTATTATTATTATTACTATTATTATTAATATTAATATTAATATTATTAATATTATTATTATTATTACTGTTATTATCATTACTTATCATTACTTATTATTCCTATTATTATTATTATTATTATTATTATATTATTACTTACTATTATTATTATTAATTATTATTAATTATTCTTAATTATCAATTATTATTATTATTATTATTAATATTATTATTTTTATCATTAATAATATATATATATATATATATATATATATATAATTTTTTTTTTCTTTTCATTCAATTTGCTTACTCGATCGATCTTGCACCGGAATATAAATTACGAATCGACATTATCGAATTATCGCTTCTAGAATTATTATTCAACTATACGTATATATATATATATATATATATATATATATATATGTATATAAATGACTGACCGATGTTCTTACATTGTGTACACGTATATAATAAACGTTCATCGTCATCGTCATCGTCATCGTCATAGTCGTCATCGTCGTCATCGTCATAGTCGTCGTCATAGTCTTCGTCGTTTCTGGCATCTCTCATTCGTTACACGAATATAAATTAATGGCGGTAATGTCGCTTCGACTTAGAAACTATTACTTTATTTTCCCGTGTCTTCTTCGTAATTTCATTTTTTTTGTTGTTGTTGTTTCTCTTTTCTTTCCTATTTTCATCTCTCCTCTTCCTCCCCTTGTTGTCGCGTTTCACCCCATATTTTTTTTTTTTTACCTACTCTCCATCTCTCCTTTTATATATATATTTTTTTTTTGCTTCCTTCGTTTATCTCGCCTAACATTTTTATTACGCAATAATAAAGAAATTTACAGGACGCAGCAATGACGAAAATATCTTTACAAGATCACATCATTTTGACACGTTGAAATTTCTTCGATCGATTTACACATCTCTCTCTCTCTCTCTCTCGCTCTCGCTCTCGCTCTCTTTAACTCGCTCGCATACTCCCTTTACTAAATTACTTTACAAAGAAGTATTTTGCACAATGAACACCGTCGATACCCTCGATAGGTCTGATCACACATTGCCCTGTTCTCTTTCTTTCTCTCGCGTAACTCCCACACCCCTCCTTGATTTATAAGTGAGCGGAGGTTTCTTTCTTTCTTTTTATTTTTTTTTTATTTATTTATTTATTTTTTTTTTATTTGTTTACCCTTCGTTTATGTACGTTGATCTCTTTTTTCTCGCATTCCCTTCGCAATAATAGTTCTGTGCGTTATTTTTCGTTATCGGTTGTGAGGAGCCATTTTTCGTGTTCCGCTTTTCTTTCCGTTTTCCTTTGGTTTTTCTTTTTCTTGTATTCTTTTTTTTTTACCTTGTTCTCCTTCCCCACCACACCCCAACCCCCTCTCCTATTTATGAACACGTAAAAAAGGCAGTTTAAAATAGAAGCAACGATCGTCTGTCAAATATTTAGCCCGAGATAAGCGTATGTCACTCGAATGTTGTTTGAATATCTGTACGTATGTGTGGTATCTTGTGGCATGCATGTATGATGCATGTATGTGTATATGTATGTATGTATGTATGTACGTAATATAAGTAACAAGTAGTAGTAATAGAGTATACAAGCAAAAAGTGTGTGTAAAGTTCGCGCAAGATTAAACGATATGTATATATATATATATATAGGACGTTATGGCGTATCAGTTATGGCGTATCGTTATGGGGTATATCTCGCTCTATTTCTGAATTTATTTCCGACGGAAACGGTGTATATGTATATGTATATGTATATGTATATGTATATGTATAGGTGGTTCGCATAGTTCGTATCTCATTATAGTGTGACACAACGTACAACGATAAAAAAAGAAAAAGAAGAACACACACGTAGAGAACAGACACACAAAAACACTGTCGTTTAAGCTCAGCGCTGATTTTCTTTTCTCTTTTTTTTTTTCCTCTTATTTTTTTCTCTTTTTTTTTTTTTTGACTCTTTCCTTCCTTCGCCCTGGTTTTTCTATTTTTTCCATTTTTTTTTGGTTTGTTTAATTTTTTTTATCCTTTTCTTTTCCCTTTCTCTTCGCCTCATCAGCTACTACGTAGTAAACATAATTATCATCAATTGTCATCGCTATGATATATTTATATATTTATATATTCATATATATATACATACATACATATATATATATATATATATATATATATATATTTATATATATTTTTATAATTTTTTTTCTCTTCTTCAATAATTAACCTCTGGTTTGTACCAACTGACGCCACTCGGGCGTAATATTACAACTTTTAATTATCGCACGTACACCCAGAAGATAGAAATTACACGTTCCGCGGATAGGAAAAACAAAAAACAAAAAACAAAGAACAAAAAGACAACAAAAAATAAAAAATAAAACAAAGTAGAAAATACAAAATACCACTCGAGTTGATTATCAGTAATAGATTTATGCGCTGTACCGAGATTAAAGTTCGCAGTCGGTGGTGAGGGTGAGCTTTCGACGATTTTATGAAATATCACTCGACTTTGTTAATCCTTTATTAATCCTTGACGTTTATGACATGACATGTGCATCTATGCGTTACATAAACTACGATTTATCGAATATTACGTTTAATTTATTAAATCATAGTACTAGTGTTTTAATTTAATCGCAGTACTCGTAAAATACTATAAATATGTATTTCACATGGTATTTAACAAAAAAAAAAAAAAAAAGAAAAAAAAAGGGAAAAACCAAAAATACTACAGTTTATATTGCAACGTGGTATCTCTCAAATATCATAGTTTATATTTCTCATAATACTTAAAAAAAAAGAAAATAAAAAATAAATAAAAACAAACGAGCGAACGAACAATACTACAGCTCGTGTTACGCGTAGTATCACTTAAATACTGTGGATTCGTATTTAACGTTGTACTTAAAAAAAAAAAAACAAATTACAAATACTACGGTTTATATTCAAAAGAAAAAAAAAAAAAAAAAATAGAAAAATACTACAGTCAAAGTTAAGTTTTGCTTTTTCTAATAAACGACACGACGGCGTACCAGAAAATACGAAAAAAATCTCTCTTTATAATCTAAATGCTCTACGTTAATCCTAAATGTTTATACGTAGTTTGGTTCGCTCGAAAACGTCGAATCCTCATCCAACCGATTACGAATTAACAATGTCGAAAGTAAAAAAAAAAAAAAAAAAGAAAAATCTTTCTCTTGTATTAATCGTCGAATCGAAACAACATGATATTACTTAATCCGCGGTGGTTCTTGCATTTTCATATTTTCTTTATTTTCTTCTTCTTCTTCTTCTTCTTCTTCTTTCCTTTCTCCTCCTTTTTTTTTTTTCACGACGACACAATCGACCCTGAGTCGATCGTTTTCGATCAGACAATCCGATATCCGTCCTTAAAACCTTTCGTTACGAGCGCCGGATATAAACGGCATCCAAGCGATGATACCCGTGCGTACGAGCGCCGGATATAAACGGCATCCACGCGATGATACCCGCGCGTACGAGAGCCGTCTTTAAACGGCGTCAAAGTGATACCGTTTCAAATATGTCTTTATGTAACCCTTAAAGAAGATTACGATCTGGGGAATGACAAGGTAGGCTTGAAAAACGTTCTCTTTCACACCTAATTTAAAGATCCGAATCACTTATTAAGTAATTAAGTTCGAACTTAACAATTAAGGCGCTGTGCCGTAACGAAAGGGTTAATCGTCTCGTTTGTCGTCGTTGGATCTGAAAGTGGGTGGAGAAAAAAAAGAAAAAAAAAAAAAAGAAAGAAAGAACGAAAACCAAAAGACGTAAAAGTAACGAAAACGAAACGAAATGAGGAAGCTTAAAAGAAAGAAGAAAGAAAAAAAAGAAGAAGAAGAAAAGGCGCTCGTTTGAAAAATTCGAATTTCTTCGGAGACTTGTCCCTTTCCTAAATCGGGTTCGACGGGAAAGGTCGGATCGAATTTTCGTTTCGTTCGTTCGTTCTTTCCCCTCCTTTCCCCTCCTTTCCCTCCCTTCCCCTCTCCACTTTTTCATTTCCTTCGTTCCTTTTCTATCAAATTTCTCCTCGGTGGTCCTAAAACCGACGACGATATTGTATCCTGGTTCTGATCGTGGACGAAGAAACTCGTGCCTAGGTGGACGAGGTCGACGTCGAGGACCACCACGGTCACTGTAGCCTCGGTGACCAATATTGCGCCGCCATGTCCGGTGCTGGTTGGCCTGGTACTGCGATCGGTACGCTAACTCCCGGCGATATCAGACCTGAAGACAGTTCACGCGTCGATGCATTTGTTATTTTTCGTATTTATTCGTACGATTTAAATGGAATACGTATCGAACAATTGGAATTGGAATTGGGATTAAGTTTTGGTCGTCATCTACGATACCGGCATTTTCGTGCTAATTTATTTCTAACGTATACGATATATTCGTATCGAGGCTCTGTCAAGGACGAAGCTTGTAAGTAATCATGTCTTATTTACCTTTTGTCTTCTACAAATTTCATCCTTGACGACTTAATATATGTATATACATATACGATACATAGAGGTAGATAAATACGTACATGCACTAAATCAAAATCTCATGCCAAGTAGCTAGACAGGATTATTGTATACGAAGGAAGATAGAAGTAGAGAGAGAGAGAGAGAGAGAGAGAGAGAGAGAGAGAGAGACAGAGACAGAGATAGATAGAGATAGATAGATAGACGTGTCGTAAAAGTAATTAGACTACTTTACTCGTACGAAGATGGAAACAAAGTCGAACTAACTTTCTCGACGATATCGACGTTACAAAAGGACGAAACTAAAGGATAAAGGAGTACTCATTGGTTCTACGACGATCCGAATATAACGTACACACACACACACACACACACACACACACACACACACACACGCGCGAGAAGAAGAAGAAACAAAATGGAAAAAAAGGGGGAAGAAAGTAAAATAAACGAGATAAGAAATGTCGCGCGTTAATAAGCAAAAGCGAGAATCAGTTGCATTACCGGCAGGCTCGATAGCGTGTTATCCGTGGTAGCCATAGTAGTAGTCCATCGGCTAAAGCGCAAGCAGCGAGTGCAGTGAGTGCGGTAGACACTCACCGGTCGAGCTGGCGTTCTGATTGTACTGATTAAGGCCCGCGGTGTGGTAAGGTTGGGTCGGGCTGCAGGTTGGCCTTGCACCGTATCCCAAATGAAGGGGCTCGTAACTCGGAGGCCGTGCCACCCCGCAGGAGTAACCGTTGTCACGTTGTTGAAGGCAAGCGCCAGGACTAGGGCCTACTGTCATGCCGACCGTCATACCCATTGGGCCCATACCACCTCCCGATAACGAGCCTGATAACGAACCCGACAGGGACCCAGACAGCGAGGACATGCTGCTAGTCGTATGCTGATTCTGTTGGCTGCCACCTGACATCGTGAAACTCGGCATCGACGTCATTGGACTGGAGGAGAATCACAAAAGAAATTTAATCATCGTTTTTATTATTATTATTATTATTATTATTATTATTATTATTCTTGTTAATTGTTGTAATTGGGGTTTAACCATTTCGTCACGGTGCCCATCGGTCACGAAACCTCGACAACGCTGCCTCTCGTTCATCGATAATAAATCCCATATTGATCTTTTACAGATCTGTCACGAGATAAGCTTTCAAATACCGAAAGCTCGTTTTACATCACTGGCGGACATCACTTTTAATGTAAATCGAGGGATCGCACGTTTTTATTAGGATATTTGTAAATGTTGACAATTTTATTATGATAAAGGAAAAAAAAATTTGAAAGTTTAACTTAAAATTATTGTCTCGTTTTATTTATATCGTGTGCTTTTAAATATCACGATAAATGTTATTGTTTCGTGGGATATATTTTTTTTACGTGAGCGTAGACAGCGCATTCCGGAGGTAAGATAAAATTTCTGGCCGTCGACTATAGTCGACGTTAGTACCGAAGTGGTTAATGTTTAGGGGAGGGTAAAATATAAATTGATTTTGTATTTTATATTGTTTTTTGTATTCAATTTTATTTTGTATTAATTTCGATTTTGAACCGAAAGACGATTTTGTATCAATTTTGCATATCAATACAATTTATATATATATAAATAAAAATATAAATTGCATTGAATTTGGAAAAAAATCACGGTGTTATAGCCGGTATTTGTCGTTAATCGTTGTAACAGGGTTTGATGTTTAGCGGAGGGTAAAAATATAAATTGATTTTGTACTTTTTATATTATTTTTCGTATTCAATTTTATTTCGTATTAATTTAGGTTAGACGATTTTGTATCAATTTTGCATATCAATACAATTTATATATGTAAATAAAAATATAAATTGTATTGAATTTGAAAAAAGATCGCGGTGATATAGCCGGTATTTGTCGTTAATCGTTGTAACGGGGTTTGATGTTTAACGAAGGGTAAAAATATAAATTGATTTTGTATCTTATATTGTTTTTCGTATTCAATTTTATTTAGTATTAATTTCGGTTTCGAATAGAAAGACGATTTTGTATCAATTTTGTATTTCAATACAACTTATATATATATATATATATATATATATATATATATATATATATAAAAATATAAATTGTATTGAATTTGAAAAAAGATCGCGGTGGTATAGCGATACGATTTTTTATACCCTTTTATAAAACCCTCCGCTAGAAAAAAAAAATATATATATATATATATATATATAAAAATATAAATTGTATTGAATTTGAAAAAAGATCGCGGTGATATAGCCGGTATTTGTCGTTAATCGTTGTAACGGGGTTTGATGTTTAACGAAGGGTAAAAATATAAATTGATTTTGTATCTTATATTGTTTTTCGTATTCAATTTTATTTAGTATTAATTTCGGTTTCGAATAGAAAGACGATTTTGTATCAATTTTGTATTTCAATACAACTTATATATATATATATATATATATATATATATATATATATATATATAAAAATATAAATTGTATTGAATTTGAAAAAAGATCGCGGTGGTATAGCGATACGATTTTTTATACCCTTTTATAAAACCCTCCGCTAGAAAAAAAAAATATATATATATATATATATATATAAAAATATAAATTGTATTGAATTTGAAAAAAGATCGCGGTGATATAGCCGGTATTTGTCGTTAATCGTTGTAACGGGGTTTGATGTTTAACGAAGGGTAAAAATATAAATTGATTTTGTATCTTATATTGTTTTTCGTATTCAATTTTATTTAGTATTAATTTCGGTTTCGAATAGAAAGACGATTTTGTATCAATTTTGTATTTCAATACAACTTATATATATATATATATATATATATATATATATATATATATATATATATATATAAAAATATAAATTGTATTGAATTTGAAAAAAGATCGCGGTGGTATAGCGATACGATTTTTTATACCCTTTTATAAAACCCTTCGTTAGAAAATATATATATATATATATATATATATATGTATCGTATCGTGGTATTTTCGT
>OU426993.1:22247281-22259781 GCA_911387935.1 Dolichovespula saxonica | reverse complement strand
AAGAGAGAAAAAGAAAGCGAGAAAGAGAGAGAGAGAGAGAGAGAGAGAGAGAGAGAGAGAGAGAATGTGAAACCTCTTGAACTTCGACTTCGCTTCAATTTCTTTTTTGTAACACGCGAGTAACACTCGAACGAACGTACGTGGTTACGAATGAGAACGATAGGAACGAGCAACTATAAGCCCTTTCTTTCTTTCTTTCTTTCTTTTCTTTTTTTCTTTTTTTATTTAAACTCCGCTATACCGCAGTATAGTCCAATAGGAAACAATGCTACACTACACTTTGGGTTTAGTATCAAGCAAACAATAACGCGTTTAATGCGTGCCACGAAATGGTCTACGATCGAGAGTGCATTCGTGCGAGATCAACTTCTTTCTCGATCGTAACGTTTTGATCTAAACCACAAAAGGGAGAACCCCCCCCACTCTCTAGGTTCTTTCTTTCTTTCTATTTCTTTCTTGTTCTCTTTCCTTCCTTCCTTTTTCTATTCTCTCTTTTTTCATCTCAAAGACCATACGAAAAGTGGCGAACGTTAACGATGATGTCGCTCGAAGAACGCACACATACATACACATTTATACATATATTTATACATACATACATACATTTATACATTTATACATTTATACATTTATACATTTATACATTTATATATAAATGCATAATGCGCAAACGCACGAGCAACACACGACAGGGCTTATTATTCGAGCGTTATTAATACAATTGACTTTCGATTTACCCCCCCTCAACCCTCTCTCCCCATCCCCACCACCCTCTCCCCTTCGATTCCAGGACTACGATTTTTTCTGGTTTTGTTTTCGCTTTTACCCCCCCCCCCTCCCCATCCTTTTTTTTAACCCCCTCCCTCCAACGCTCCTTTTATTTCGTTCGTTATTTCGTTTCTCCTCTTTTATTTTTTTCTTCTTTTTTTTCACAAGTAAAGCTTATTCGCGATTGCAATCCCTCCCCTCCCCGCCCCGCCCCGCCCCTTCCCGCCCCCATCCCGCTCCACGAGTGGGCGCGAATCTCGTGTACGTACACGCGCTCAAGATTATTATTCTTAACGCTTCGTTGCCCGACTGATATACGAACGAGGAATCACCCACGTTTCATTGGCCACACGTCGATGAATTTCATTTTTATAAGCGGAGTAAGAGGAAAATAGAGAGAGAGAGAGAGAGAGAGAGAGAGAGAGAGAGGATGGGTGGGGAGAGGGGAGAAAAATTGTGCTCGACGGACGCGTTTAGCGTACGTACGACTCGCGCTTTTATCGTTCCAATTACGAGATACGTTGAATTACTCGATAATATAATGCCAAAGAAGAGGAAGAAGAAAGGAAGGTAGGAAGAAGTGAAGAAAGAAAGCGCAAAGACGAGTGAAAATATTTGAGGAGAGGTACGATAATGCCATCTCGACAATTTTCCTCGGTTCGATCGATGCTATCGATTACGATTGAATCTTGATATTGGTGTTGGTTCTTCTTCTTTTTTTTTTCTTTTTTTTTTTTTTTTTGACATCAACAAATCATTGAGAAAATTAATTTTTAATATCGATTAATTTTATTATAATCGCTCAAACATAAACCGGTTCCTTTGCACCGGCATACATAAGCGGATATTATACGTGATATGTGAACGATGTTACTTTGAGTGAATTAATCGAAAAAGAGAGAGAGAGAGAGAGAGAGAGAGAGAGAGAGAGAGAGAGAGAACGAGGTACACGTAAAAAGCAGTAAATTTGATACCAGAGATACGCCAGGATATCAGGATTAAAGTGCGTGGGTAATGGCAAAGAGTAAAACCGACGTTGCTTCGAATAAATTAATCCAAAAGAAGGAAGGAGAAACAAAACAACAACAAAAAAAAAAAAAAAAACCAAAAAGAAATAACAAGATGCACGTTTAAAAGCAGTTAATTCGATACGAGCGAATACGTCAAGGATACGAAGATTAAAAATGTACAACGATTTTTAGAAAATAACGACGCTACCTATCGCGTTATCCGCACGCACGCACACACGCACACACACACGCACACGACACGCGCGCACACACACACACGCACACACACACATACACACACACATATATACACACGAACTCACAACATATACATAAACATTATGCATGCGTATATACATACGCATACACGCATAAACGAACACATACCGCATATGCAGAGGCAGATGCATTATTATACCAAGCCGAATTCGAGATAATGGCCGACGATGATACAGATGTTACACGTAACCGGGGAGGGATGCGTGGTGCTCATCGGAGCGACACGGAGCATATATATATATATATATATATCTCGTCCGAGGTCCGTATGTCGTTCGAAGAAGAAAAGAAAAAAACAAAAAAAAAAAAAAAAAGAAAAAAGAAACGAATCAAAAAAAAAAAAAGAAGAAAGAAGAAGTCATTCTCACTTCCGTCGATGACCTGGGCCGTCGTTATTAGGGTTGGCTAATACACCGTAATGTCAACCATCGCTACGACCAATAACGCTACTCGATACACCTCCCCTCCTATCTTCCTCTACCCCCACCCCTTTTTTTTCCTTCTTCTTTCGTATATTTTCGATATATAGTCCTTCGTTCGTAACGCCCTCCACGTTTAACTCGCACATTTTATATATATATTTCTCTCTCTCTCTCTCTCTCTCTCTCTCTCTCTCTCTTTCGCTTGTTCGTTCGTTCGGTGTTAAACTACAACATAGAGGAGAGGGATAGGGGAGGAATGAGAAATAAAATAAAAAAGAGAGAGAGAGAGAGAGAGAGATCGGACGATCTCACATTGGCCAACTCCGTTCCACTGTAACACCTCGTACCCCTTGTGCACGATTGAGATTATCATTTTTAGCCCGACTAGAAAAGCCAGTCGTTGACAATGGCCGGCCATGATGCGTTAGTAACGGCCATTCAAAGAGACGTAGAGAAAAAAGGTGTTGAAAATGGAGGGAGGGAGGGGAGGGGAGGGTTGGGTTGGATTGGGTTTGGGGCCGAAGAGGAGGATGGAACAGATAGATAGGAGGGTGAGAGAAAGAGAGAGTAGATCGAACTTCGGTTTCCAGTTCTGTTCCTTTCTCTCTCTCTCTCTCTCTTTTTTATTTCATTTAAAAATGGTGATCGTACCAATCTATTATTAATAATTACGAAAAAAAAAAAAAGGATGAGAGAAAAAATTTTTTAAAAGATTTCTATTCCCTTTTGCGACCATATTTTTTGGTCACTTTTTCTTGGTTTCGATATCCGTTCGTCTCTCTCTCTCTCTCTCTCTCTCTCTCTCTTTTTTTCTCCTTTTTACACAGCGAAAAAAAATGAGACTGCAGATCTTTCAATGATTATAAAAGAAATCGTAAAAAATTTCGATTCGTTCGCGATATATTTTCTGTTCGTTTTAATGTGTCTCTCTCTCTCTCTCTCTCTCTCTCTCTCTCTCTCTCTCTCTCTCTCTCTCTCTCTCTCTCTCTCTCTCATACTGGAGAATGGAGACTGTCGATCTTTTGAT
Source organism: Dolichovespula saxonica (assembly GCA_911387935.1). Taxonomy (NCBI): domain Eukaryota; kingdom Metazoa; phylum Arthropoda; class Insecta; order Hymenoptera; family Vespidae; genus Dolichovespula; species Dolichovespula saxonica. Next base: position 22,256,275 of record OU426993.1, on the reverse strand, counting down.
AATTATAAAAAAAATAAAAAAATGAAGAAATTATAGAAATTTCTATACTCTTAACAAATTTTTTTATTTTCTCTTGAATTGATGATAATAATAATAATAATAATAATAATAATAATAATAATAATAATAATAATAATAATAATAATAATAAAAATAATATCAGATTAGGACGAAGAGATAGTGAAAATCTAGAGGGATAAAGGAAAGCTATGGTCGATTGCTTATCACATCGTCCAATGATATATATATATATATATATATATATATATATATATATATATATATATATATATATATTTATATATCTCCTGAGAGAGAGGAAATTCCAAGTATAATCCGCAATTCGGTTTAATGCCTAAATCCTACCGAACGAATTTGTTTGATCCAAACCGTCGTTAATGGCGAACAATTCGACGAACTTTCTAAACTCTCGAATTTATATCGTAAAGTAATATGAATCTAAACATGAAAAGCGATACGTATTTACGTACGTACTTAGTTACACAAGCGTTCACTTATGTACGTACGTATCGAACGAAATTGAGCGTAAAGTAATATTACATTGGTTTGTTTACGTGTATGAATTAAAGGAATTTATCAAACGCGTAACGAAGGATACACACATATATCTTCTACATTCGAGAAAGTATATCAATTATTACAGATCGTTGGTCAATAGATTTGACGTTTCGTTTGATCGTGGAAAACAAAACCAAAAAAAGAGAAAGAAAACGAACGAATCCTGAACAGTTCCTTCCCTTTTATTTATTCATTCGCTTATTCTTTTCTTCCTTTGTTAATCGCCTTCGATCTCCGAGAATAGGTGGACGATGCAGACGTGAGAAATAATATCGGAGCTAATCTCGCGCGATCTCTTATATATTTTTTTTTTTATTTTTATATAAGATCCAACGCGAAGCTCGAATAATTTCATTTGCAAATTCGAACGACTTCGTTGGAAAGTAGAAAAAAAAAAAAAAAAGAAAGAAAAGGGCAAAGCAGAAGGTAAAGTTTTTTTTTTCTTTGGGGAGGGGGGGAATACGTCCTACGAGATTAGGATGAAACATAAAACGACACGCTTCGAGATAAAGATAATACCTCGAAGAGGTGTGACTCCTTTAACGCTTCGATATTATTATTATTATTATCATTATTATTATTGTCCTTGAAACGAGAAGAACGAGAAGAGTATGGTAAAAAAGTAGATTGTAGTTGTTTGGTTTATGTGCTTTCGAACGTAGATGCACGCATGCGGTCGTAATTCTATATCCACGTATTCTCGACGCGTGCCAATAACAGGGTTTCCGAGCGGAGTTGAACGATGCACTCGGAGGGGTGTGGGGACGGGGGTGAATGCACATCCGAGAGATTGGACCGCGACGGAGAGAGAGAGAGAGAGAGAGAGAGAGAGAGATCGGCTCGCGTGTGTTAAATGGCTGGAAAGAAACGACGAGGTGTCGAACCCGTTCGAATTTAAAATGTCTAAGCGTTCGCGAATATGCGAATATTCGGATCGTAACAGTAACGATTTTTATTGACGACTACCGACTATAGTTTTGTTTCTTTTGCTTTTTATTTTCATTTTCTCTCTCTCTCTCTCTGACACTTGCTTTATAAATCTAGACAGAAAAAAAAAATAAAAGAAAATAAAAAAGAATTCGTACCGAACGTCGTCCGTACGAACACCTACGATCGTATATATCTTTTTCAAAATTGTTTTTTATATTATATACTTTTTATACTTTTTATTTATATACTTTCTTTAAAATTGTTTTTATATTATATATATATATATCTTTTTATTTTTAAATTATTTTTTTATCTTTTTCGATTGCGATCAATTAGGACGAATTGTATCCGTCGGTACAAAGAAAACGATAAAACCCTTTCGTAACGAGCGCCGTCTTAAAACGGCGTCAGCGTGATTTTTTGATATTTCAAACATGTCGATCGCGTAACGCTTGAAGAACAGTACGATCTGAAGAATGACGTGATAGGATCGAAAGACGTTAATTCCAAACACCGGTTTACCGACGCTCGATATTCACGCTTTACGACGCAACGAAATTGTTGTTGATGATTCGAAATTAACGAAGATAGTTCGTTCATCTCATGCGACATGTACGTGAAACCGAAAGACCTTGGAGGAACCCTTTAACGAGTTAACAAGACGAAGGACGATTGGCAGGGCGTAAGAAGAATGTTTAGTTGTTCGGGTATGAGAAACGGGGGCTTTGGAAAACGGCGATCGATCAAGAGAACGTATATATTTAAGGTAGGGTGAGAAAGACTGAGAGACAGACAGATAGACAGACAAACAGAAGGAGAGAGAGAGAGAGAGAGAGAGAGAGAGAGAGAGAGAGATAGAGTGAGAGGAAGGAAGGAACGAAGGCAAGTTGGCGTAAAGGAAAATATTGGAAACTCCATTAGGAACTGTGCAACCAGCCGTGCACCGGCATACATAAGCGGTGCCTGGCTGAGAGAAAGAAGAAGAAAAAAAAGAGAGAGAGAGAGAGAAAGAAGAAGAAGAAGAAGAAGAGGAAGACGAAAGAAAGAGGAAAATGATGAACGAATGGAAAAAAAAAGAGCGTTTATAAGAGTTATTATGCGATTCATTTGTAACTTCCTCTTTACCGGTAGCGCCTAACCAATCCCTCTTCACCCTCAGGCATATCACTCTTTCTCTCTCTCTCATTTTCTCTCTCTCTCAACCCCATCAAAACCCCGGCCATACCTTTTCTCAGTTCGGGGCTCCCATCGAGCGATTCGACTCACTGCCAATCCTCTTTACCGAGGTACGCGTTTCGACGGGCTCCTCTCTTCCGGCAAATCTTCTTACGCGGCAACTCAATCAAATTCCGCGCGGCGTCACTTACCGTTTTACGTTTCGAAAACGAAAGAACAAAATCTCCCATCCTCCATCCTCCATCCTCCATCCTCCATCCTCCATCCCGTCGCTTTTAATATTCCTTTTATTTCCTAACTCCGTTGAGGAACAGGGCAGAACAAAAAAACAGGAGTGCAACGATATCGAAGAGAAAGAAATAGAGATATGGATAGAGAGAGAGAGAGAGAGAGAGAGAGAGAGAGAGAGAGTTATTTTCCTTTTTTTTAAAAAAAAAAAAAAAATGAAAGATATAACACCGATAATTCGACATTTCTTTTACTTTATTTTCCTTTACTTTATTTTCTCTTATTTCTTATTTCCATTCGTCAGTTTCCGTCGTCAACACCGATGTATCACGTAAGTACTTAAATACTTACTCACTCACTCACTCACTCACTCACTCACTCACTCACTGACTCACTCACTCAATCGTTCACTATCTTGCCCTTTCCCATTTTCCAAACTATATTTATATCTACTTAAACTATCCGCGTATCTCTCTCTCTCTCTCTCTCTCTTTCTCTCTGTCTCTCTCTCTTTCTCTCTCTCTCTCGTTCGATCCTATCTATTTCTCTCTTTAACGAAAAGCAAAACGGAATCTTCGGCAGCCACTAAACGCCCGTGAAATCGGCCGACGGTAACGCGGATCCGCGGCGTAGAGAACTCGCGCGATTACTTCCGGCCTCTTAAGTCGCGATGTACTTTTGCAAGTTTCGCCTTGAGACTTCCACGTTCTCATCCTCCTCGATTCCACCTCCTCCTCCTCCTCCTCCTCCTCCTCCTCCTCCTTCTCCTTCTATTCCTGTTCCTTCTCCTTCCTACTTGGCCATCCCTTTCCGTTCTAACTTCCTACGTTCCCTCTCCTCCTTTCTCCACCTTCCTCCTCCACCTTTCTCCTCCTCCTTTCTCCTCCTCCTCCTCCTCCTCCTCCTCCAGCCATCTCTTTCTCAAACTTCCCACTCCATCGAAAATCCCTTTTCGCGTGCACCCTCTGTCTCGCTCCTCCTTCTCCTCCTTCTTCTTCTACGTCTCAAACCTCATCCTCCACCTCCTCCTTCATCTCCTCCTCCTCCTCCACCTCCTTCTCATCCTTCTCATCCTCCTACTTCAACGCGGCACGACGAAGGTGCGGTTAAGCTCCGTTTACGCGGCAAAGTTTCTACTCGCCGACTTCCTCCGTGGGATAGTCGGTCGGAGGGTTGCAAGGAGAGAGGGAGGGTGGGAGGGAGGGAGGGAGGGAGGATTGGAGAGGAGGAGGTGGAGGAGGAGGTGGAGGATCGTAGTGAGGGAGCAAGCGAAGCTTTCGACGCGATCACGAAGTACCAACACACTCTTACCTAACCTCCTATCCCTCTAACAGTTATATCACTACCTTCTTCGCTTTCTCATTCTCTCTCACTCTCTCTCACTCTCTCTCTCTCTCTCTCTCTCTCTCTATTCCTTCGTACTCCAACAACTATCATCCAAGCTCGCTACACTATCTCTCGGATAGTTCGAAAGTGCAAGCCAAACGTGAGACACACTTGATTCGATACTAATTTCCCCCCTTTTCCTTAATAGATCGATGCTCCCGATAATTATCCTACGTTAGTTGTCTGCTTATATATATATATATATATATATATATATATATATATATATATGTATATAATATTATAAATATGTATATATGTATATATATATATATGGTAGATTTTAATTGTCGTTTTGTGTTTGTTTTTTTTTCAGGTAATCAATGTAAATAACCATTGACCAATAAATTGATAATTAAATTTGCTAATGTGTTTTTTCAGAAAAGATATTTTAATCTACTTTTATTCTCCTCAATAATTTGTCATATATATATATATATATATATATTTATATATATATATTTATATATATTTCTTATTATTATTATATATATATATATATATATATATATATTTATATATATATATTTATATATATTTCTTATTATTATTATATATATATATATATATATATTTATATATATTTCTTCTTATTATATATATAATATATTTATATATAAATTATTATTATTATATATAAATATATAATTATTATATTTATATATATATATATATTTATATATATTCTATATTATTATATATATAATATATTTATATATAAATTATTATTATTATATATAAATATATAATTATTATATTTATATATATATATATATATTTATATATATTCTATATTATTATATATATATATTTCTTTTTTTTTGTTAGCTCTTTTCTTTTTTTCATTTTATTTTTTATTTCTCTCTCCTAGCCCTCCAAACAAAATCGAACGTCGGTAATTCGTTTCTGACGAACGCTAGAGAATCCAATCGAATTTTTGTAATATACTCAGGACGTACATACGACGATCCGTTCGGCATTGGTCTTATATATGGGATAATTGAAAAACAAATACATAAGTATAAGTACATATGTACGTTGGGGATTCGGGGAATAGGGTTGATATACGTTACGTCGTATTAATATCGTTCGAAGCTTTATAAGGGTTCGTTCTAACGATCAAAATGATACAAGACGGATGGATGAAATTACGAGAAAGAGAGATAGAGATAGAGAGAGAGAGAGAGAGAGAGAGAGAGAGAGAGAGAGAGAGAGAGAGAGATTGAATGCATTTATTTTCTTTGTCTTTTTTCTCTATCTCTTCGTCGATGTTTCGTTTTAATCTCGCGTTTTGTTTTAGAGTCGCCTAATTGAAAATTTAATTTAACGAAATTCGTGGAAACGGACGATTTAACGTGAAAAAAAAAATGTGAATACATATACATATACATACACCTATACATATACATATATACATGTAAAGGGTGAAAGGGTGAAGAAAAAAAATAGAGAGAGAGAGAGAGAGTGACTTTGACGGAAGTAGATTTAACGGTGTAAATAGCTCGTTAACGTAGAACGAGATCGAATTGGAAGGTGCGCGCGTTAATGTATTGGACAAACTCTGTGGGCCCGAGCGGGTGAGCTCGCTCGCTCGCGCGCGCGCGCGCGCGCGCTTGGTTAAACCGACAAACATTGACTGACGGTATGTATCATCCTCCTCATCTCTCACATCCGTGCATCGCTTTTGCGCGCCCAAGGCACTATCCTGTCACCACCGATGTTCCCTCCGTTTCGTGCGCGTTTGCCTTTTACGCGTCAGAACTAATTCGGAAAACGAGATTCGATTCGCCAACGTTTCAACAACCTTCCAGTAATATGCGCACTCGTTTGTCTACCGTTCTCTTTTTTTCTTTTTTCTTTTTATATTTTTTTTTTTCGTTCGTTCGTTCGTTCGTTCGTTCGTTCGTTCGTTCGTTCGTTCGTTCGTTCGTTCGTTCGTTCGTCTCTCTCTCTCTGTCTCTCTCTCTGTCTCTCGTTCTTTCTTTCTTTCTTTTCGGTTTCCGCTTTTTATTATTTTTCGTTTCCTTTTTAAAAACCCATCCCGTTTACCCGTTTCGAAAATCAAAACGGATTATTATACGCGAAAATATATATATATATATATATATATATATATATATATATGTATATGTATATATTGTATTTTTTAATAATAATAATGATAATGATAATCAGTTGATTATTTCTCTTCCTCTCAAATTCTAACTACCTCTCCTGTAATTTTCTTCTTTCTTTTATTTTTTTATTTTTTAATTTTCTTTCCTTTTCGATTACTCCTCCTATAGAATAATAACAACAATTCTCGACATCGTTTATTCGAATTAATGTGAATTTTCCGTCCGTCCACTTTTCCGAGTCCTTTTCTTTTCTTTTTCCGTTTCTTTTTCTTTTTCTTTCTTTTTTTTTTTCATCGATTCGAAACGTGCGCGGACCTGATTTGCGTCCTATAAAAATTGCAATTCTCGTATGACAATCGGACGTACGAAGGATTCGTCCATTATTGACCATTGCTGCATTTGCTGCATTTGCTGCATTTTTTATTTTTTATTTCTTATCGTTTTTAAATAGCTTCGAAAAAATCAATTATTCGACGTTCCTACGCAAAAGGAAACGACAACAAAAAAAAAAAAGGGAAAAACGCAATACAGAATTCCATGTGGTAAATAATAATAATAATAATAATAATAATAATAATAATAATAATAATAATGATAAAAATATCGGTAAATATATTTTCGCAGAGCTTCGTGATGAAATTGAAAGATCGTTGAATTTATGAAAACCCGGTTAATTTTTTTTTACCGTAAATTAATTTCACGTAGAGACATACGAACGAATGAGGTACACGATAGAGAAAGAGAGAGAGAGAAAAAGAGAGAGAGAGAGAGAGAGAGCATCGTTTCATCATTGTTCTTATCAAGCCAGGCACGAATCCGTGATTCTCTCACGTTATCAGTCGAGAACGATCGGACTATGTCGCTTATCACCTACCATCCACGTAAACGTTATCAACCGTGTTTGGGTGGGTCTTTGGAGATTATCGCGGTCAATTTGCATCGATGCTATAGGGGGAGGTGGGTGTATGTATGTATGTATGTATGTGTGTATATACGTATGTATGTATGTATGTATGTATGTATGTATGTATGTATGTATGTATGTATGTATGAAGGGGGTGGTAGGTGTGTCGGTGATGCTGCTGATGGCGATGGCGATGGCAATGGCGGTGACGATGGTGGTGGTTGTGGTGGTCAGAATGTAAATTGGTGGTTAAGGGTGGTGTTTCGAAACTCTTCCCTCCCCGTCCCAACATCGAAATACCCTAATTCGTTTACGACTTGCAAAACGAGTCTTCTGGGACGAGGACGCAACTGGTAGCCAAACAATTTGTACTCTTCGACGCCCTCGACTACCTTCCTCTTACTTTCCCTCTCCCTCTCCCACCATCCTCTCTTTCTCTCTCTCTCTCTCTCTCTTTCATTCTAATCCCAGGGGTGTCGTCTCGTTGTTGGAACCGCGCGGTGAAAATTTCGGTGGTTCACGGGTCGAGGTACGACGCGATAAAAAGACCGGGTCGAAACTACTTTACGTAACGATTTGTATCTCGTTGGAAAGAAAAAAAAGAGGAGAAAAAGATCCAAGGGATGATTTTATATATATATATATAATATATAATATATAATATATAATATATAATAATATATAATAGACGATTATATATATATATATATATATATATATATATATGTATATATATATAATCGATAGACGATTAATATATAATATATAATATATAATATATAATATATAATATATAATATATAATATATAATATATAATATATAATATATAATATATAATATATAATATATAATATATAATATATAATATAGAATATATAATATATAATATATAATAATATATAATATATAATATATAATAATATATAATATATAATATATAATATATAATATATAATAATATATAATATATAATAATATATAATATATACTATATAATAATATATAATATATAATATATAATAATATATAATATATACTATATAATAATATATAATAGACGATTATATATATATATATATACATATATATATATATATATATATATATATATATATATATATATATATATATATGTATCGAATTTGTCGTGCGAATCGAGTAAGAATTCGATTCGTAAGGATTCGTACGTATTGAACGTGCGAATTATTATTGGTCCTTTCACCCTTTTGATAATACAATTTATTATGACGAATTTGAAAATTAATACCGAGAATTATCGTCGTGCGAGCGAGCGAGTGAGTTGGCGAGCGAGGATAACGAGCTTGATTAAGAAGCCATTCTCGTTGTTAGTCCGAGCATGAGGCATAGCGCACGCACGCCTTCTCACCAGTCACGATCGAGTTTCGACCTGTTACGAAATATTTATGTACGTACGTATGTATGTACGTACGTACGTACGTATGTACTCGGTTATGGGGTGGTTATATACCATGGAACGTACATACGTAAATATGTATCGTACGTGCACTATATGCACGGTTTATGAAGAGGTCGATATTGACGTTAAGGATTGTCGGTATCGTTGCGTATTAAAAAAAAAAAAAAAAAAAAAAAGAAATGAAAAAGAAAAATTGATACACCGTTAGAACAACGCGGACAAGGATAACGCGTT
>OU426993.1:22222281-22242281 GCA_911387935.1 Dolichovespula saxonica | reverse complement strand
AAAAAAATAACACGAGAAGAGGATCTTTCTTTTTAACTGAGAAGAAAGAGAGAGAGAGAGAGAGAGAGAGAGAGAGAGAGAGAGAGAGAGAAAGAAACAGAAGAAGAAGAAGAACGCAAAACCGAACTGAAAGAGGCAAAGGAAGGACTACGAAACAAATGTTACTTCTTTCTTTCGCGCTTAAACCGATTAATATTAAAATCGTCCCAAAAATCATCGTCGTTCTCTATCGCGAGAAAAGGAACGAAGGTAAAAAATGCGACCGGATGGTCGATGAGCCAACGCGATGATCGAAGGGTATTCTCATCGGTCTTTTAGGAGGCCAATGTCACTCGTCGGTCGAATAAACGTATAGCCGGTAACCATGAGAGTCCTCTTAAATATGCAGAACGCGCACGGAACACCGTGTATATAATCGGCCGACGGTTACCTATCGGAAATCAGAGTCAGTTCGACGTCAGAAAGCAAAGCCACTAAGAAGCGCGAAGGAACGACTACGATGAAGGTAGAGAGATAATCTAATCGTCAATAATCATACAAATTATTCGATTCGATAGAAATTTTATATTTCATGTAAAATTTATAAAAAGGTTTATATATATATATATATATATTTGTTTCTAAACGAAAAAACAGGTATTAGCCGGTATTATTCTTCTCGGTACGGTGGTTATGGCGGAACCACCGTTTTATCGTCAACAACAAAGGCAATATTATTTCGCGAGACAACAGGAGGAACCTGCGGCAGCTCCTTACGCTCCCTCCGGTTGGAAACCGGCCGGTCCAGCGTTTAATTTGCCGCAAAGACAAGTATTACAAAATCCAGAACAACGGTACGGCGCACCGGCGGCTCCTGCACCATCGAAACAGTACGGTAGTCCTAACGAGCCCCAACGTAAGTACGGTGCACCTGTTGCGACGCCTCAAGAAAAATATGGCGCCCCGGCTACCCCGCAACAACAATACGGTGCTCCTCCTGCAAAACCTCAGCAACAATACGGTACGCCGCAGCAAGAGTACGGACCACCTCAGGAAGTAACTACCCTCGATACACCAAATAGCACGGAGTTCGATGATGCCACCACGGTATCCAGCATCAATGATTCCGAGGTAAACAAAATCGATCGTTTTTTAATCGTTTGTTTAATTTTTTTTTTTTTCTTATCGTCGTCGTCGTCATCATCGTCATAATTATTACTTTTTTTTTTAAATCGTTTTCGTCATTTGTTATTATTTTTATAATCGTTTTGTAACCGTTTATTTAATATTTTTTTTTTCTTATCGTCTTCGTCGTCGTCGTCATGACAATCATTATTATTATTTATTTTTTTTATCTTATTGGAAAAAAATGACGGCGTTTAATTTTTTTTTTCTTATCTTCGTCGTCGTCGTCGTCGTCCTCATCGTCATTATTATTATTTTTTTTTAAATCGTTTTCGTCATTTGTTATTATATTTATAATCGTTTTGTAACCGTTTATTTAATATTTTTTTTTTTCTATCGTCTTCGTCGTCGTCGTCATGACAATCATTAATATTATTTATTTTTTTTATCTTATCGGAAAAAAATGACGACGTTAAATTTTTTTTTTCTTATCTTCGTCGTCGTCGTCCTCATTGTCATTATTATATATTTTTTTTTAAATCGTTTTCGTCATTTGTTATTATTTTTATAATCGTTTTGTAATCGTTTATTTAATATTTTCTTTTCTTATCGGAAAAAAAATGACGACGTTTAATTTTTTTTTCTTATCGTCGTCGTCGTCATCATTGTCATAATTATTTTTTGTTAATCGTTTTCTAATCGTTTATTCAATATTTTTTTTCTTATCGTCTTCGTCGTCGTCATGACAATCATTATTATTATTTTTTTGTCTTATCGGAAAAAAATGACGACGTTTAATTTTTTTCTTATTATCGTAGTCGTCATCACCATCATTATTATTTTTTTAAATCGTTTTCATCTATTATTTTTTTTTATCGTTTTATAATCGTTTATTTAATTTTGTTTCTTATCGTCGTCGTCATTATAATCATTATTATTATTTTTTTTAATCGTTTTTATCATTTATTATATATTTTTTTAATCGTTTTGTAATCGTTTATTTAATATTTTTTTTCTTATCGTCTTCGTCGTCGTCATAATAATCAATATTATTATTTTTTTGTCTAATCGGAAAAAATGACGATGTTTTATTTTTTTTTTTCTTATCATTGTCGTCGTCGTCATCGTTATTATTATTTTAAATCGTTTCCGTCATTTGTTATTTATTTTTTATCGTTTTGCAACCGTTTATTTAATTTTCTTTCTTCTTATCGTCATCGTCCTCGTCGTCATCATCATCATTATTATTTATTTTTATAATCTTATCGAAAAAAAAAAAACGACGAAACCTTTTTAATTCCGTTCAAGTTCGTTTCTTCCGATCGAAACGATTCGGATTTATGCAATGCGGTTAGATTTATCGTTCCTACCCCCCCCCCCTACAACCCCGCGCGTTTTCGTAAAAAGAGAACGATCGTGAGAACGATCGTGAGTTGGCACGAGCCTACGGTAGCCAAACGGTTTCCGTAGAATTTACAATCGTCCTCGACGCTTCTTCGCGATACCTTCTTCTTATTCTTCTATTTCTTCTTCTTCTTCTTCTTCTTCTTCGTTTAGTTTCGTTCGGTATCCCGAGCTCACTCGTGTTTTTCCTCCTTTAGAATTCTCCTAACGAGATTAGTATTCAAGGCGTCGTTTACTTTCGATCGGGTCTCAGGCACGCGTGCGTGCGCGCGCGCGCGCGCGTGCCCGTACCAAATTCGAGAAGGCGCTCTACGTGTGACACAATCCGTAATGCATTCAACCGTGATTTCAGTTAACCGAGGTCGGACCCCGTACTACCGAAGGCCCATTGTGTCGTTTTTTAATATACGTCTGTATTTCTTAACGAATTCGAACATAAAGAAAAGAAGAAGAAAAAAAAAAGAATAAAAATTACAAAAAAAAAAAAAAAAAAAGAAAAAACAGGAAGAAGAAGAAACGAATCGTCCCGGTCCCATTGGATACATTCGCGTGACCCCACGAATTTCGTTCTGGGGTCGTCGAAACAAACAAAAAATAAAAAAATAATCGTACGAACGCAAAAACGATACGGCCAAAAAAAAAAAAAAGAAAAGAAAATGCGTTCATCCGATAGAAATGATTTCTCTTTGCTTTCTTGTACAGTCGGAACCCATAAATACGGCGAACGAGTTGGAGGAGGACGATCTGGATCGTAGACAGCCTCAGCAAACGGGCGAGTATTACGTCGCATTACCCGACGGTAGACTTCAGCGCGTACGTTACGTAAGCCGACAGGACGTAGAGGCGATGAAATATTTCGCTAAGATACGGGCCGAGAACGTCGAGCCATTGCGCGGACCGATCTACGCTTACGCGCCCTTGCAAAAACTTCAAATACTACCGGCCGGCTTGCAAATAGCCATTGCTGCGTCACCGATCGCACCGACACCTGCCGAGACACCGGAACCGGAAAAGATCAAGATCGAGCCTGCCAAACTCGAGATCCAAGATCCACAGATCCAAACGCAGATACAATATCAGTACGAAACCCCCTCCGCCGTATTACCCCTACCCTCCTCCCCGTTATCCTCGTCACCCTATGCCGGTTACACGTCGAACTATCAATTGCCCGAGAACAGATATCTCTTGACCGTTCAGTGAAAGGATTTACGACAAGAAAGAAAGAAAAAAATTAAACGATAAGGATGGTCCGTCCCCTCCCCCCACCCCTCATCCCCCTATACCCCTATACCCCCCCTAACACGCAAGCGCGCGCACACACACACACACACACACACACCCTCACCGAAACGCCCTTTGTATATTACCACGTAAACTAATCTAATATACGAATTAACATAGAATTAAAATGGACGAACGATAAAAAGGAATGTATATGATACTTGTTTAACGATACGAATGAATAAAATATAACAGAGTTTTAAAAACAAAAACGACAACGACAACAACGATAAAAACGAACGTTCTCTTTCGATCGAATTATTTTTACGCAACCATCCCTCCCTCCCTCCCACCTCCCTCCCTCTCTCTCCTCACCTAATACGATCCTTTCATAAAACTCATCGAACTATGCCTCTTTGACGGTGATATAGTCATAAAGATAAAGGTTGGTATCCTTCGGTATCTACTTTTTCTTTCTTCTTTGTTTTGTTTTTTTTTTTTCTTTTTTCTTTTTTTTTCTTTTTTTTTTGATGACGATGAAATAAGAAAAGTTGTAAAGTTTTGAAGACGAGATAAAGAGAGATGGATGTATAGACATATATTCGCGATAGGATTCCACGTTGCTTTGGCACGTTGTGTCGTAAGCACACAGAGGTACGCGTATTGGCAGAGAGGAGGGACCCGTCGGCAGGCACGTAGACGCGCCTAACCACAAAATTCCAGAAATTTAATATCGCGCTTGGCTATGGCAGGGAGAGAGGGTGGGGGGAGGAAGAGAGAGAGAGAGAGAGAGAGAAGAGAGAGGGGAGGAGAAAGGGAGTAGGGGGTTGGTCGTTTCATAAGTTCACTTCGACGCAACCGATCCCCCCTCCCACCCACCTTTCTCCCCTATCCTCTACCGATCCCCCCCTACCCCCCTTCTCCCCGTAACACCCGCCATGGAGGATTCTCCCAAAATTCTCCATGGCCACGCTCGGTACCAGCCGAAAACACTTCTTCCTATCCCATCTCTCTCTCTCTCTCTCTCTCTCTTTGTCTCATACCTCCTTTAGAACCTTCTCTCTCTCTCTCTCTCTCTCTCTCTCTCCATCCATCCATATATATACCCTAAATCTTTTAGTTTCCAACGAAACTTCGTTGTTCCTCGATGAAAACTCGTAAGTTCGAACGAAAAGTATTTTTTTGTCTTTTTCTTCTTCCTACCCTTTCCTTTCTCTTTTTTCCTTTTCTTTCTCTCTTTTTCTTTTTTTTTTTTAATCTCAAAATCACGAACGACCCGCGCACGGTAGTCGCGCGTTCGTTCGGATTCGACGTACGATGAAACGTTCGCAATTCGTAATTCGTAATTCGCAATTCGCAATTCGTAATTCGTAATACGTAATTCGTAATTCGCGATTTAAAGAAACGCCTCGATGTCGTAGATAAATATCACCGAGAACGAAATCGATTTCATCGGATTGAGTGAGTTCAGGGATGGGTGACACTCGTTCCTCGTTCCTTCGGAATAAATCGGATCGTATGTAAATATTCGGTTCCTTTAACCCTGATCGTAATAGTTTAACGCGAGAACAAAGGATGTTTGCCGGGTGTGGAGTGGAAGGGATGAGGAGTGGGGGGTGATGGTGATGGTAAGGAAGGTGAGGAAGGGGGGAGAGGGTGGCGATGGTGGTTAACGGTGGTTCAGAGAAGAAGTTAAGTGGCTCCGTTGACGGAGAAAGGTTCCGAGTTTGTAAGTAAAGGATGGATGGACAAAGAGAGAGAGATAGAGTGAGAGAGAGAGAGAGAGAGAGAGAGAGAGAGAGAGTGACGATGATGGGAGCCAAATTTCATCGGTGAATCCGATCGAGCGACTAATTAGTCCGGTCAAGTGGTCAAGACCAATTAAGTTAGGAAGGCTACTCGAAAGCTAGGCTCGACTTAGCCGTAACCCTGTTCGAGCCTTCGCACGAGAACCTGTGAACCTTTCTTAAAGAGAGACGGAGATAGATAGATAGATAGATAGATAGAGAGAGATAGATAGAGATAGATAGAGAGAGAAAGGAGAGTAGGGAAACTTCGAACGAGAGAGAGATTCTTCGGACTTACGGTTGCCGAAGTTGCTTTTAGAGAGGGGTGGGGGGTGTGAGCTAGGTTGAAGGGTCCAAGAGAGGGAGGTAAGGCAAAGGGAAAGGAGAAGCACAATTCTCGAAGAGAACCAACTCGTTTCAACGAATCCTACTCTCTTTCTTTCTCTCTCTATTCGTCAAAACCACAAAGCTACGGATCGGAGAAAGGTGAGAGAGAGAGAGAGAGAGAGAGAGAGAGAGAGAGAGAGTAGTAGAGCTTGGCAGTGGGTGGTGGTTTTGGGGATGGTGGAAGGATGGGTGAAAGGGGTGTAGAGTAGGATTCTTGACCGTTAAGCCAAAGTTCCTTTTCGATCCTCACACTTCAACTTTCATATATTTATTAGTTGTACTTATTTTTGGCTTTTTTTTATTTGAAAAAAAAATGTATATATATATATATATTGTTTTTTATTTGTTCGTTCGTTACTCTCTCGTTGGACGGAATCTTTTTTTTTAAATCTCACAAACCAAAGTTGTGTTTCGATACACACACATCTTCAACTTTAATTAATTTATATTTCAACGTGCAACGTCAACGCCGTTGACAATTACACTCTAGAACGAGTAACTTCTTCGTCGTTGTATACTTCTAAATATATTCATTTCGAAGCAATCATTTATCTTTCTTTCTCTCTCTCTCTCTCTCTCTCTCTCTCTCTCTATCTATCTATTTATCTATCTCTTTCTATCTCACGTTGGATATCCCAACGAGATATCTTTTTTATCCTCCAAGATGAATATAATCTTCGAATAGATTTAACGTAATGTATAATAACGTCCCGGTGCTAATCCGATCTCGTACTAATCGATTTCAACAAAAAAGAAAAAAAAAGAGGTAGAAAGAAAAAAGGGTAAAAAGAAAAATGAAAAAGAGGAAAAAAAGAGAGAGTGTGTTTGTGTGAGAGAGAGAGAGAGAGAGAGAGAGAGAGAGAGAGAGAGAGAGAGAGCTCTTCTCTTCCTCGTTGTTTCTTTCGCTTGGCAAAGCTTCGGATTTATCGGATGAACACGTACGAGGAGGAGGAGGACGAGGAGGACGAGGAGGAGGAGGAGGAGAAGGAGGAGGAGGAGGAGGAGGTGGTGATTTAATAATACGGATTTTGTGTGGTTCGATGTGGCGATGCCGATACGGGGGTCGATGTTACGAAAAAGAAAAAAAAAATAAAGAAGGACGTAAAATAGAAGAAGAAGGAAAGAAGCAATCAGATAAATGAACATTAAAGTTCATTTTGCGCGAGTTAAAACGCGCAAATATTTATTTACGTAAATACGTATTGTGCATCGTGCGTTTTGTGTATACGCGGCGCGTGTGTAAGTCCGTACGTTGCGACGTTGGATACGCGTATTCGATAGGCAAGATTAAAAATATTGTTTACATCGGGGTTACGTTTAAAAAGGAGCAAATTCTAATTAATAAGATGCTCGTTGACTTAATGAGAGCCGATCGTGCCGTTAAAAAGACCCAAGGAGGTAGTGCGCATGACCGATCAAACACGACCAATCGGATAATGCGCTACAATGCGGAGTATCGCGTTTCCAAGCCGAACGAGTTTATTATTATTTTTTTTTCTTTCTTTCTCTCTCTCTCTCTATCTCACTATCTCTCTTTCTATCTCTATCTTTACCCACACACACACATATATAAATACGTATGTATGCATGTATACGTACATACATTATACATACGTCCCGATCTTGAATAATAAACCGCCATGTTTTGCTCTTAATTATTTCTAGCTACTGTATTTATATTAACCTCGAAACGAGTACACGACGTTTACTATTATCATTATTATTATTATTATTATTATTATTGTCATTATCGTTATTATTATTAGTGCGGATATTTAAATGAAAGATATATTTTATCTACGGTTTTTACGTGCATCCGCTTGTGAAAGGATTCATCGGGCGGAATAAAAAATAAAAAAAAAAAAAAAAAAAAAATAAAAAAAAAGGGAAAAAAGAAAGAAAGGGTGGAATACAAAATTATTGTACACATTTTTTTTATGTTCCTTTTTGTAGGCACACACACGTGTATATACATGTGTGTGTGTGCACGTATATAAGTGTAGAACGATTAATGAATGATTACAAACTCGTCGAGAATACTTTGTTTCTTTTCGTTCTGATGATCAAAAAAAAAAAAAATAAAAGAAAAAACCAAAATAATCAAATAAACGAGTACACATTTGTTTCACGCTGCTATTAAAAAATAAAAAAGATAACAGAAAAGTAAAAAATCATACGCATCGATCGTTTCACTTTATGATCAATTAATTTTGTCCCCAAAAATTGTTCCGATCCCCGTTATTCGTATCGTTCGATCGGTTATCTAAATAAATAAATAAATAAATAAATGAATGAATGAATAAGTAAATAAATTTCATAAAATAATTTCACAGAGGAGATCGAAGAGATCGCGAAGATCTCTCTGGTTAACAGGTTAAAGGGAACAAAAGGAGTTAAGTTCATCGGGTTGATGGTCTCACGATTTTAAACCCGTGAGACGATTTCGGATCGGAGACGGAGACGGAGACAGAAAATCGCAGAGCACGAGAGAGAGAGAGAGAGAGAGAGAGAGAGAGAGAGAGAGAGAGAGAGAGAAGGGGATTAAGAAAAGGCGCTTGAGGTCAGAGTTGACATCTGGTCCCACTAGCAAAGTCGATCTCACCGTATCATCGACGGGGGTAAAATCCTTCTCGGCACGAGTGAACGAACGAAAGAACGAGGAAGAAGAAGAAGAAGAGGAAGAAGAAGAAGAAGAAGAAGAAAAAGAAGAAGAAAAAGAAGAAAAGAAGAAGAAGAGGAAGAAGAAAAAAGATGGATGCTGGTAATTCACGGCAAGCAGTTCCTCGCTAATATTACTACTACTATTACTATACTACTAATACAACTACTACTACTACTATTTCTACTTCTACTTCTACTTCTTCTACTTTACGTCACGCAGTTTTCGTTTTATTTGCGAATGACCGAGATTAAGAAAATAGGGGGAGGCCCCCGTGGCGCCTGTGGGAACTCAAGCTACGTTGGACCTATGGTGTTTTGGCTCTGTACCTTGCCAACATCTTTACGACGATCTCTCTCTCTCTCTCTCTCTCTCTCTCTCTCTTTTTCTCTCTCTTTTTCTTTCTCTTTCTCCGTCCGTCTTTCGTTCTCTACAGGGTATCTAAAAAGAGGAAATAAAGAAATCCCACGTGGTCACACGCGCAAAAGCAATGTCTCGGCTTTCTATGACGTATGTTTTTTTCTTTTTGTCCTTCTCATTTTTCTTTTTCTTTTTCTTCTCTCTCTCTCTCTCTCTCTCTCTCTCTCTTTTCTTTTATTACTCTTACACGTATAATTAGTGAGATTACTCGTGCAATCCTAAAGTTTCAAGATTATAATTAATTACGAGCTGATCTGAGCTTTCGTGCAAACGTATAATACGGAGATAAAAAGTAATTTTGCGAAGAGTGAAAAGAATAAATAAATAAAGGTATAAGAATACGTGATATGTGTGTGTGTGTGTGTGTGTGTGTGTGTGTGTGTGTGTAGTATCCGGGAGATTTCAAAAAGTTTCTTAAAACAAGTGTTTAATTTGAACGTTTCCTTTTAGTTTTGAAATAATAAGCTCGTTCGAAATAATAATTTAAAGCAAGAGCGTTTATATTCCTCGTTAAAAGATTTCGTTTCGTTTAAAACGAGAACATTTTGTCGATTAGAGAATCCTTAAGACGTTCAAACAGTTATAACACGTGTATTTTCCCTTTCGTTCATATTTCACAAATAACATCATTCCTATTACATCAAAGCTAATCAATTCTATCTTAATATAATTTCTACGTATATAAGAAAAAAAAAAAAAGAAAAAAGAAATATTTTGTAATTTTACATAGGAATTTACAGAATACGATTCTGATAGCCCTATAATCGTTCATAATACGACGATATCTAATAAAAACCAACGAAACGTATCGACGATTAATGAAATTACGTGTCGGAATAATCGTAAATTAATTAATAAAAATTATCGGAAGAAATACGGTTAATCGACGCTAACATTGTGTAAAATAAAACGGACATATTGTTTTCTTTGAAAATCGTTTTCCGAGTAAATGAAACAACGAATTAAATTAGAGGACGATACGTTAATCGCATACATACATGCATACGTACGTGCATACATGTATACGCATATATAATAAACAAAAAGTGAAAGATAAAAAAAAAAAAAACGGTCCCATCGTTATATAACAACATTACACAATGGAGTTCTCATAATCGTAACTGTTTCACGCGCTCATCATCGTATCAAAGCCATTGTGGCCGTTTTTGTTGTATTGTAGTAGTAGTAGTAGTAGTAGTAGTATTAGCCCGATAGGACTTATGGCTCTCGTGCGCACGGAATTCTATATGATTCAATTTCGCGATCGGCTTAATATGCGTAGGCCGATTACAGAGGCGGAACGTTATGCGTTCATAACGTGGCCGGTATTGTACAACGTTTGTACTATTAAAATGCACGATGGACGACGACACGTTATCGCCTCTTCTGTGAATCCATCGATGGGAAACAGAGAGGAGGAACATGGAAAATGGGGCTGAGGGAAACAGAAAGAGAGAGGAATTTGTTGATCGTTTGTGTGTACCGATTTTTTATAAAAAAAAAAAGAAAAGGAATAAAAATACGGGAAAAAAAAAAAAAAGTAAAAAAGACTAACGGACGAAGAAAAAATAAAACGGACAACAAACAAAATGAGTATGTGAGTGAGTGAGAGAGAGAGAGAGAGAGAGAGAGAGAGAGAGAGAGAGAGACGGGGGGTGGGGTGGATCGCGGTTCCAGCGGGGATATTAATCAAGAAGCGACTTTTTGCTCACAAAGGCAACACCAATGCCAGAGAGAAAAAGACAGAGATAGAGATAGATAGATAGGTAGATAGATAGAGATAGACATAGAAAGAGAGAGAGAGAGAGAGAGAGAGAGAAAGATTGGTATTGTTTTCGTGTACCCTCTGGTTCAATATCGACGTGCCCTGTGACGCAATGCGTTCTCGTTGCATATCGAACCACGCTTATGTATCTCCGTGTCTGTGTCTCTGTGTGTGTGTGTGTGTGTGTGTGTGTGTGTGTGTGTGTGTGTGTGTGTGTGTGTGTGTGTGTACACCCACCCACGCACATATGTATGCATGTACGTGTATATATACGAAGTAGTAATACGCGTACGCGTTTTCCTGAAAACTGGTAAACAAGAAGAACGAGGACGAGGACGAGGACGAGGACGAGGATGAGAGGACGATAGAAGGAGTAAGGGCGAAGGGATAGAAAGTAGTATGAGGAGTGAAAGAGGAGGAAGAAGCGTGGAAGGAAGAGAACGTGAAATGACGAGAGAGACGAGGAGAGAGAAGAAGGCTTGCCTTGGACGAAAAGGATATCACAAAGGGTCTTTTTCTCGTAGCGAACGAGCAGGTGCCGACTTGAGAGGGAGCTGGGAGGGAGGGGAGAGGGAGAGGGAGGGAGAGGGAGAGGGAGGTAGGGATAGAAGCAAAAGAGAGTCGAAAAGAGTTCGACGTGCCTGTCGACGGGGGATCTCTCGATCGTATACCACTGAAAGACAGAGAAAAAAAAAAGAAAAAAGAGAGAGAAAGAGAGATGCGAGAGAGAGAGAGAGAGAGAGAGAGAGAGAGAGAGAGAGAGAGATTTCATACCGTAGACTCTACGTACGTACAAAATGTATGTATGTATGTATGTATGTATGTATGTATGTATGTATGTTTGTATGTATAATATGTACTACGTGGGAGCTACCTATTTTTCTCCTTCTCATTTTTTATTTTCTATTCTCTTCCTCGGCAACCCTCGCGACTATCACCGCGTGGGGTCGATGAAGAGCGAACCTGCTGCTGCTCCTTACTTATAGGTTCCTCGGGAATTTCACGTTTAGCAGACCAGTTCTCAAGGGTTCCGATTAGAAGAAGTCGAAAAAAAAAGAATATATATATATATATTTATATTTATATATATTGTTTGTTTTTTTCTGTTAAATGTAATTAGTTGAGTGTTATAGTACAACGATATTAATTTGACGTTAGAATGTTGACAATTATATATCTTGTTCTTCTACGAAGTAATATATATTATTTTTTTCAGTTCGATTTTTCTTTATCTTAATCAACGTGAAATAATTTACTTTTTTCACTTCGGATAAGATAGGATTGATTCAAAAATATATATATATATATATATATATATATATATATATTAATATAGTATATATATATATATATATATTTATATATTATTATAGTAATACTATAATAATATATATACTATAATAATATATATATATATATTATTATAGTATATATATATATATATATATATATATTTATATATTATTATAGTAATACTATAATATATATATATATATATATTATTATAGTATATATATATATATATATATATATATATATATATACATATATAAAATATTAGAAAATAAAGGAGTACGATCCGAGTATAAGAAGGAAAGTGACGGTAACATTGTATCAATGTACGCGTGTATATATGTCTCTGCTGTGTATATGCGAGCGTGTATGTGTTCGTATGTTTATGTGTTTGTGTGTGTGATGTATACGTAAGGTATATATATCGATTGGCATTACGCGGCAGATCAGTCAACCCTACTACCTTCTCGACACACCCGAAGAAAGCGAAAGACGAAGGGACATATCTCTTCACCCCCTCTCTCCACCTCCACCTTCTTTACCTCATCCTCTCGCCTTACCCTCTTCGACCTCTTCGAGGGAAAAGGGCTCCTAGTTCTACAACGACTACGACGACGATGACGACGATGACGACGTTCGAAAGCAGCAACGACTAAGGAAAAGAGATCTCCCTTCACGCTTACAGCTTCTACTACTTCACCGAGACACACTTTGTCACCCTCTCGAACGTTCTCTCTCTCTCTCTCTCTCTTCTCTGTTCTTCTCTGTTCTTCTCTTAGTTTCTCTTCTCTTCTCTTCCTCGTTCGCATCGACAAACGCGAGAGAACCAACGGATGTTGAGCCCTTCGCATCGTTGAGCAAAGTCGCGAGAAAGAACCACCCCTTCTAGCTTCGTCTTTTCAATCTGTTGTACTTTAAGGATATCGACTCTCTCTCTCTCTCTCTCTCTTACTTACTTATTCCATTTATCTATCTATCTATCTATCTATCTATCTATCTATCTAACTATCTTCTCAAGTTATAAGTTTGTCCAAGTAACTTTGTTCCCCTTTCTCGTAATAATACGCCCGATCCGCTTTGGTATCGCTTGAAAGCGCTTGAAATTGGTTTGCTCGTTTTATAAAACGTTAATATTTAACGTACATAGATAGAAAGTTACATAATGTTCGGTATATTATGTCTTTTATATATATATATATATATATATATATATATATATATATATGTGCGTGTATGTGTGTGTGTGTTTATATATAAATAAAATTATCTCGTAATCGTGACTCATATCTCGATAATATTTTTAAACATTGTTTAACGATAAAGCTATGATCTGTCGCACAATATAATCTCTCTCTCTCTCTCTTTCTCTATCCTCTCGCGTATCGAGATCGTTCAATACGTTCGTATCCAGTAATAATTTATTATTCTTACAAGCCGAACGATCATTGATTAATCGACTTCGACGTTGAATAAATCGAAACGAAAATTTCGTTCTTCTTCTTCTTCCTCTCTCTCTCTCTCTCTCTCTCTCTCTCTCTCTTTCGAAAATCATACAGCATACAATTTTTGTACGACGAGCTAATGAAAATTAATTCTCCGATCGATTCCACGTTAAATCTCGTAAATCATCCTCGTCGTAATCGCATCTCGTGATCGCAAATTGATTTATTTATTTATTTATACTTTTTCTTTTTTTTTTTTTAATCGATAAATCCGACATTTTGCACGATCTAAACGGCTCTTGACAAGCGTTACGTTCGTGACACTACTACGCACGGAAGAAATCGTTTCGATCGATTATTACGAGGATGAAAACGAGAGTGAGATACTTTTTTTTTTTTTATTTTGGACAGCGCGTATCCCCCATCTCACACTGTTACATGGCAAACGAAAATTATAGAGAAAATTCGTCGGCTTATGTTTTATCGTACGTTTATAAGTTAAACGGAGGAATTTCATCTCGAGATTCCACGGTGAGTTTTCGTAATGTTTTAACTCCGCAGAATTTCTCCGCGACCAACCGACGTATTTCCGGGATACGTTCGGGAATCTCTAATATGGAACGGATTTAGTACGGGTGGAATGATTCGCACGCGGCATATATATATCTATATGTGTGTGCGTGCGTGTGTGTGTGTGTGTATTGTGTGTGTATAGGTATATGTATATACTCGAATTACAAAACAAAAGAGATATGTGTAATCTCTCTCTCTCTCTCTCTCTTTCAATTTATTTGTCCAATTCTCTTTCTCTTTCTCTCTCTTTCTCTCTCTATTTAATCCGTTATAACGCATAGAACGCGTTAACTTTTCTGCGTTTACGCGACCGCAAAGCTTCCAACGTTTGCAATGTGGCCTACCGCAAAAGCTTCTCCTCGTCGATGCGCTCTTGCGTTTGATATACATATGTGTATATATATATGTGTGTGTGTGTGTGTATGAATGTATGTATGCATGTATGCACGTATATATGGATGCATATATGTAGATGGAGATATAGTTCGCCTCTTGCGTTTCGTTTTCCTATCTTCGTGGGCCACCCTTCGTAATCCGGTGCAGCAAACGAACGGTCGATCGATCGATCGGAAACGATTATTACGTTTCATCGCGATTGGAAAGGCTCCGCGCCATGTTATTTCCTAAAACGTTCGTGGTATTCGAGAATGAATTACTTTTATTCTTTTTTTACGATACAGATGGTCCCTCCAAAGTAAGAGATAGAGAGAGAGAGAGAGAGAGAGTGAATAATGTTTCAATTCGAATACTTGATTAGAATTTATAAATTAAAATTCCTCCGACGAATTGTTTCTTTCCTCGATAATTAATAATAAATATTTTACAAATATCATTTCAAGTAACCATATACAGTGTGTGTGTGTGTGTGTGAATATATTGATCGATGCAAATAAACAAGTCTAAGTTCTGCCTGGATTATATATATCACTTATTTATATATCACATTTTCTTATTAAATACCTATCGTTCATTTAAGATACTGTTGGAGAGTTAAATAAAAAAAGTAGAAAGAAATAAAAATAAGAACTGACCCGATTGAGTACGGACACGTTGTTACGTCACGAGGAATGTCGTTATGCATTTAAAAAAAAGAAAAAAAAAAAAAAAAAGAAAAATATATTCATATACGTCGACGGATTACTCTTATTTTTTTCTTCTTCTCATACATTCGAATCACTCGACGAATCGAGGAAAGATATTCTTTAAAAAAAAAAAAAAAAA
Source organism: Dolichovespula saxonica (assembly GCA_911387935.1). Lineage (NCBI taxonomy): Eukaryota > Metazoa > Arthropoda > Insecta > Hymenoptera > Vespidae > Dolichovespula > Dolichovespula saxonica. Next base: position 22,227,005 of record OU426993.1, on the reverse strand, counting down.
AAAGAAAAAAGAAAAAAGAAAGACAGTAAAAAAAGAAAAACGCCATAAGGCGAGCAAGTAGGAATAGATTATTATCGTTTTAGCTTTGCGACAATGGAGATATTTATCGGCGTTCCTATGTCGAACGTACGAGGGTAAATAAAAGAGAGCTGTGTATATGAGAAACAAAGAAAGGAAGGAATGAAGGTGAAGAGAAAGAGAAAGATAAACAGATATAAAGATACATAAATAGAGAGAGAGAGAGAGAGCGAGAGAGAGAGAGAGAGAGATAGAGAGATAGAGAAAAGTGTGTCTCGAGTTCGACGCACAAGCGAGTCGGATGATGTTGATGATGATGGTAATGGTGTGGTAATGGTGTTGGTGTTGGTGTTGGTGTTGGTGTTGGTAGGTGATGGTGGTTGGTGCTCGATGGTAACACGACACTCGACGAGAGGTCAGCCATCGTAAGATTGACGAACACGATAAATCGAGCGGCGTTGACACTGGACTGAGTTACGCGACTCGACAACCCACTGACCTGCGAATCCAATGCATAGAGTTTCTCCTCGATCTGCTGCACTCCCTCTCACTCTCTCCCTCTCTCTCACTCTCTCTCACTCTCTTTTACTTACTTACGGTGCACCAGAGAAAATCCTCGTAAATATTCCTTGCTTATATAGTACGTAACCCGACGTGTGTGAGAACGAGAGAGAATGAGATATTGAGATAGAGAGACATAGAGAGAGAGAGAGAGAGAGAGAGAGAGAGAGAGAGAGAGAGAGAGAGAAGCCGAACGATCCTGAAATAGAACGAGAAGGAAGGAGAAGCCGGTGAACGCGACCGAGTCGAGTCAAACCAAGCCGAGCCGAGCCGAGCCGAGCCGAGCCGATATCCGTGTCGGAGGCTGTGCTCGAGAAAAATCTTCGACTATCGCGTTACCAAGTCTCTCTCTCTCTCTCTCTCTTTCTCTCTCTATGTATCTCTATCTCTCTCTCTCTCTCTCTCATACTCTTTTTCTTTCCGTCTCACTCTTGTCACCGCCTCCAACACGCCCCTCCCGCCTGTACACAGCACCCACCTTCTTTTTCCCCCTCCTCCTATCCAACTATCTCTTTCTCTCTCTCTCTCTCTCTCTCTCTCTCTCTCTCTCGACGAACGTAGGCTATTACTCGCGAGTGCTTCGAAAATGCATATACTTATATCCATGCCATATCGTATCGTATGCTTAGAAAGTCCATAGATAGATAGATAGATAGGTGGATAGACAAATAGTAGAGATAGAGATAAAGAGAGAGAGAGAGAGAGAGAGAGAGAGAGAGAGAGATTCTATTGGCAACGGAGCGCTTTCTTTCTCTACTTTCAAAAGTCATCACGGAAGCATCATCGTGGTTCTTACACGTAGTACCAACCTACATCCATTAACTCGACTGCTTGCTATAGGATATATATATATATATATATATATATATATATGTGTGTGTGTGTGTGTATAGATATATAGCTACATACAAGGTGTACTCTTTCGAAGGTTCTCTCTATACCTTCCGACGGGAAAACGTTTATCGGGAATAGAACAGAAAAAGCGTACGGGAGTGATACGTATATCGAAGAACCATTAATACTCTTTCTCTCTCTCTCTCTCTCTCTCTCTCTCTCTCTCTCTCTCTTTTAGTCCATGTTTTTTTTAATGGCCGAAGGATTCGCGTCGAAGATGATCATCCGCTAAAGCTCGGGTAACAAGAACAACGTTCCGACGTTCTTGACAGGGAGAGAGTCTACCGACTACAACTACGACGACGATGACGACGACGACGTCGGCGTCGGCGTCGGCGTCGACGTCGACGTCGACATTGAGCATTGTCTTGGTCGACGATAAAAGCTTTCGCATCGCTATGAATGTATGTATGTATGTACGTACATACGTATCTATATATATATATATATATATATATATATATATATATATTATGTATATATGTATGTATATATGTGTATATGTATGTATGTATGTATGTATGTATGTATGTATGAGTGTACTTAGAATAGGAAAAAAAGAAAGAGATAGATAAAGATAGACTGAGATTGAGAGAGTGAGAGAGTGAGAGAGAGAGAGAGAGAGAGAAAGGGTAGAAATACGAGATAAAGAGAAAAGAGAGAGAGAGAGAGAGAGAGAGAGAGCACGGAGGGAGATCGGGTGCAGCAGATAAAGAGGTCGACAATAATGCCCTCAGTACACCCTGAATCCCATAGCAGCGAACACAGCGGGCGGCCATTATATTGTTTTACCTTTGTATCTCAGCTAGCGATCGGCAAATACGCTGCAACCGAGCGAGCGTTCTCTCTCTCTCTCTCTCTTTCTCTCTCTCTCGGTCTCTCTTTCTTTCTCTTTCTCTCTGTATATATATATATATATATATGCCTTCGACTACAACGACGATGACGACGACGACGACGACGATGGTAGCGACGAGTAAAACGCGAGTAAAAGAACGGAGGTAAATGTCGAAGGACGAAGTACTCTACGAAATGGCGTAGCGCCTACCGATTACTACAATCTTTTTTTTTTTAACAAAATTACATATCGATTCTATCTATCATCTCCGTTCCGATCAATCTCTGTCTCGTTTATTGTATTACTTTAAATCATTTTATAATATTGTCTAATAATAATAATAATAATAATAATAATAATAATAATAATAATAATAATAATAATAATAATAATAATAATAATAATAATAATAATTATTATTATTATTATTATTATTATTATTATTGTTATAGTAATTATAATGAATACGATAAGTATAGTATATACGACATATAATAATATATATAATAATATATGATATAATAATAGTTATCATTGTTATTAAAAAGTGATAAAGTAATATTGTTAATCATCATCATCATCGTCATTATTATTATTATTATTATTATTATTATTATTATATAATTATTATTATTATACCGGTTAAATTATATCATTCGATATAATAAATAACTCGAGCGGAGAAAAATAGGACACGGATCGAATAAGAAACTATCGATAACTCGTTAACAACTATCCCGGAATAATACTTAAAAATATCGAAAGTTAATGATATTTTATTCGATCGTTCCTTTATTACGGTCATTAATAATAATCATATTAATTAATTCATTCTGTAGTACATCGAGATACCGATCGAACATGTCGAGTCTATAAACTTTCCTTTTTTTTTTTTTCTTTTATTTTCAAAGTACACGCGACGAATGTGATTCGAATTCGAATTCGTGATCATCCATCTTAAGATCGAACGAACGATCGAAAGGGATTGGACCAGGGATAAAATGGTGGCAAGAATGAGAGAGAGAGAGAGAGAGAAAGAGAAAGAGTAGGAGTAGGAGTAGGAGGAGTAGGAGTAGGAGGAGTAGGAGGAGGAGGAGGAGAAGGTTGCATGGTAGCATGTCAGCGATATTAAAATCCTAGGAAGGAATTCAGGACTCGTGTCCTCTTTTCTTTTTTGTTTTTTTCTTCTTCTTTTTTCTTTCTTTTTTTGTTTTTGTTCGCTTTTTCTCTTTCTTTCTCCTTCCAACTCTCTCTCTCTCTTTCTCTCTCTCTCCATTCACTATCGCGGCGGCGTCCGTGAGGAGGGTTGGGGGAGAATAGGGGGGGTGGGTGGGTTGGAAGGTGAAAAAACAATGGTCGCGCGACCCGAACCCCTTTTTTTAGTTTCGATCAACGCGCGGAGCCTTCTCTGCTCCTCCTTCACCTCCCACCCTTCCCACCCACCACCACCACCACCACCAACAACTCCACCACCACTCTTCTTCCACTCGCTCACTGAATTCTTCTTCCTCTTTCAATCCTCGGCACTCTATCTACATCTCTCTCTCTCTCTCTCTCTCTCTCTCTCTCTCTTTCTCTATCTCTATCTATCTATCTCTCTCTATCTTTCTCTCTGTCGTGAAATTCTTCTGCATGCCGTTGCATCGTCTCGTCTCGTCTCGTGTATGCCGGCACAATGCATCCCTGGGACGCATTGTGGATCGGTCTCACCAGACACCCCAGCGACGATGATGACGTCAACGACGACGTTGACAACGACGACTACGACGAGGAGGAGGAGGAGGAGGAGGAGGAGGAGGAGGAGGAGGAGGAGGAGGAGGATTGCGATTTTGTCACCAAAAGGCCACGCGATCGTCTTCCAACGAAATGTGTCCTCTTTTTCTTTTTCTTTTTCTTTTCTTTTCTTTTATTTTCTCTCTCTTTTATTCATCTTTTTTTCCTTTTTTCTTTTCTCTTCCCAAATTTCTTCTTATTATCTACAAACATTCGTTTTATTCTTTACGGCAGATATATAAATTAATGTATGACTTATATATTTGCATTTAAATACTTGCGTTTTACGTTACTTATATATTTATGCAATAAATCTTTTATACACACACACATATATATATGTGTGTGTGTGTGTGTAGGGCAAACCGTATTCTCTACAATATTTATAAACAGGTATTCTCTAGCTTAAACATACATATATTCTTTTTTCTTTTTTCTAATGTGTCTTTCTTATTTTTTTTTCGGTCTCTTATTTCTTTAATTTTTTTCTCTTCCTCTTATTTTTTTTTTTTTTTGAAGGATCATACGGGGATCTCACTAGATTATATATACATATACATATATATATGTATATATATATATACATATAAGTATGTATTTGAAATCGAAAGAAGAGCCCAGAGGTGGTGCGATGATTGCG
>OU426993.1:22204781-22212281 GCA_911387935.1 Dolichovespula saxonica | reverse complement strand
GTTTCATATACATATATTTATATATATATATATATATATATATATATATATATATCCACGTTAACAAATATAACAATATATTTATGTATAAAAAAAAAAAAATAATAAAATGCTCTAAAAATTAAGGACATTTTTTCTTTTTTTTTTTAATACGAAAAAAAGAATATGTGAGATGAAATTTCATATACATCCATACATACATACATACATACATACATATATATATATATATATATATATATATATATATATTATATAGAGAAGTGTGCGTATATAAGTCCGAAGAACGTGTTTTTAACATCGTCCTATCGCCGTAACGCATCGCGATATAACGCGGCAGGAGCACAAAAGGGAGCGTGGATATTATCCTCCTCCGGTCCGTGCATAAAGGACGCGACACGCGGCGTGAGGCGGGGGACGGGGGACGGGGGACGGGGGACGGGGGACGGGGGACGGGGGACGGGGGACGGGGTTGGGGGAGGGGACGAGGCTTAAAACACGACGGGAGAAAAGAAGAAGCCGTCGACGGATCGATGAAATTAGCATGAAGCGTGAAGAGCCCCCAGAGAGGGTGGACGATCCTTGAAGAGGGTGACGGCACGTTGGATAGAGACGTCATAATATTGTTCTCGAGTACGGATTCTAAGATAATTTCTTTTAACGTCGAGTTATCATCCTCTTCTCTTTCTTTCTTCTTCCTCTCTTTTTTTTCTCTTTCTTATTTTATTTTTTTTTTTTATGTATACATACATACATACATACATATATATATATATATACCAAAATCAGATTCTCAGATGTGTTAAATGGAATGTTTGTTTTTTTTTTTCGAGGGAGTGAAAGAAAAGATTATTTTTCGTTTTAAAATGTCGAAGGAGATGATGCGATTCGTCGTTGGATGATGAAGATGTTAAGAAAAAGAATTATGACGATTATCGTGGTTGACAATTATTTCAATTTTTAATCGTTTCAACGCTTCGACGCTCGAACGCTTCTAACTAGAAACCGAAAAAAAAAATTGGGATTGTTATATTCGTCGAATTATTTTAACCTCGTTTTATGTACCAAAATCAAATTCTCAGATGTGCTAAATGGAATTTTTTTTTGTTTGAAAGAGTAAAAAAAAGATTATTTTTCGTTTTAAAATATCGAAGGAGATATTGCGATTCGTCGTTGGATGATGAAGATGTTAAGAAAAAGAATTACGACGATTATTGTGGTTGACAATTATTTCAATTTTTAATCATTCTCAACGTTTCGACGCTCGAACGCTTCTAATAGAATAATTATAGATTTATAAAATTTTAATAAAAACCGAATAAAATTGGGATTATTATATTCGTCGAATCATATTAACTCCGTTCGCATCTATTCCGAAATGTATCCTCGATGTAGGATCAATTAACACGAATAACAAATCACTATTAACATTCGCTTAAAATCGTCGTCTATTTTTGATCTCATTCTTCGAAGTGTTCGAACTCGAGAAAATGGTGTTCGATGTCAAAAAAAAAAAAAAAGAGAATAATTGCAAACGCGATAAGAAAGATAACAGTAAAAAATCGTTGCAAATCACGATGATTATTACGCACGATAAAAATCATTCTTCGATAATTCGACGTTTCCGTAGTGTGCGTATTAAAAAAAAAAAAAAAAGAAAAATAAAGAAAATAGAAAAAGAAATCGTCGTAATGAAGAAGAACCGATGATTGTTATTATTATATCGATAAAGATAAAGATGTTTGACAAGTTTTCACGTATTCTGAAGCAAGGTCAATGTACACGTGTCGGGATCCTCACATTTATAAGCTTCTTTTTCTTTTCTTTTTTCTTTTTTTTTTTTTTTTATGAGCATTTATTCGCGGTAGTCGCATATTTCCGTTCCCTTCTTTTCCGTTTCTCTCACTCCCTCTCTATCTGTCTTTATCTCTCGTTTTTCTTTTTCTTTCTTTCTTTCTTTTTTTGATCCTCTCACTCATACACGATGGAAGTGTGCGAATCGTGAAGAGCGGAAGAAGCGGAGGGTGCGACTCTCTTCTACTTTCCTCCTCATTCGGTCCACTTCCGTTGTCCTGAGGGTTCTATTGGGCTCCATACAGAGTAGCTTTATTATGGTGAAAACATTCCGGTGGAGTGGAGTAGGGTAATTCGATGCGCGTAATCGAGACACTCTTGCTGATATATATATATATATATATATATATATATATATATATATACAAACACCACTTATAAAGTATGATATTTTCAAGAAGAAAGAAAGAAAGAAAGACGAAGAGAGAGAGAGAGAGAGAGAGAGAGAGAGAGAGAGGGGAATACTAAACGTGAAAAAATTGTCATTCGTTATTTATCTGAACAATAATTCAATTAGAAAAATCCAAAAATTATGACGGCTTCAATAAAAGAAAGAGAGAGAGAGAGATATACTAAACGTGTCAAAATTATTATCCATTATTTAACTCAATAATAATTTAAATACAAAAATTCAAAAAGTATAATGTCCTCGATAAGAGAAAGAGAAACAGAAAGAGAAAAAGATATATAAGAGAAAAAAGATATATATATATATATACACCATTTAAAAAGTATGATATTTTCAAGGAGAAAGAAAGAAAGAAAGACGAAGATAGAGAAAGGGGAATACTAAACAGGAAAAAATTGTCATTCGTTATTTATCTGAATAATAATTTAATTAGAAAAATCAGAAAAGTATGATGTGTTAAAAAAGAAAGAGAGAAATAATAAATATGTCCAAATTGTTATCCATTATTTTTTTCAATAATAATTTAAATACAAAAATCCAAAAATTATGATGTCTTCAATAAGAGAAAGAGAGAGAGAGATATACTAAACGTGTCAAAATTATTATCCATTATTTATCTCAATAATAATTTAAATACAAAAATTCAAAAAATATAATGTCCTCGATAAGAGAAAGAGAAAAAGAAAGAGAAAAAAGATATATATATATATATAAAACGTGTGGAAATTATCTCTTTATCGCGATATGAATATTTAAAATAAACAAAAAAAAAAAGAAAAGAAAAAGAAAAATTTATCGACCGATTATCAAATAAAATTTTATATTGATAATCTTTGTTATTGTCGCGATAAGGTATCGATCATGCGTATTACAAGTTTGACACTTGACGGCTCGTTAACGTGTAGATCTCTTGTTAAAAAAAAAAAAAAAAAAGAAAAAGATTTAGGAGGGTGCGATGATATGGTGGCACGTGTTACTCGCTACTTCCGCTAGAGTTATTCACGAAATATTATAACGTGTCATTAGGCCAACCCCCCTTTCGGTTTTATGATTCTATACGTTCTCTCTCTCCCTCCCTCTCTCTCTCTCTCTCTCTCTCTCTCTATGTTTCTCTTTCTTTCTCTCTCTTTCTCATTGTACGTGTGAGAGAAGGAAAATGAATAAATCACAGGTTACGATAAACCGCTCTATACGATTGTTGCTCTCTTTTGTATAACGAGAAATAAATGGAAGTTAAGTACGTGACCTGTAATTCAATTGTCGTAGGTATGTTCGATGTATCGTTTAAAAGAACAAAAAAAAAAAAAATAAAGAAAGGAAGAGAAGAAAAACGCAACAGAAGAAAGTGAATGATTCGTTCGAAGGGAATAAGTCGAACGTATTTAACGACGTATATCACGAGCATTATATATACATATATATATATGTGTGTATGTGTGTGTGTGTGTGTGTGTGTGTGTGTGTGTTTCGAGTAAGGTTTAAAAGGCTCACTGACCCGTTTACGAGTGCCGTAGAAGCACGCTTTTTCAAAGACGCCAAAGTGCACGTATTTTTATAACACGTGTCTCGAGATATCGATACGTGCAATTACATCGAACAACGATCGAACGATTCGAACGTTCGTTAACGATTTAATATTCGACGTTACTCGTAAATACTCGTAATCGATGTATTTTCGATTCAATTTTTATGCCTACACACACGCGCACACACACACAAACACGAATGTATCCGTCTATTATTTTTTTTTCTCAATTCGTCATACACGTAATATCTTCGAAACGTACGATCGATACGTCATTTATTATTACACATTCTATCAAAGTATTTAAGTAATATTGAAAATTCAATCGTTTCAATAACGAACGATTCGTTTATTTCGAGTATTTTTTTTTTTTGCTTTTTCTTCTTCATTCGCATTGATTTCTCGCGCTCGTAACGCTTACGAGATGCACCGATTCGATACTTTTGCGTGTTGCCGTTTCAGATAAAAAAAAAAAAAAAAAAGAAAAGAAAAGAAAAGAATTTCGTACGCCGTCGCACGTCGTCGGCAATTTCTCGCCGATTATTTCCAAATTGCGATCGTAACAAATTTGGAATGGTAAAAAAGGTTCGAAGTGGCACGCGTCGTGTGTACGTAGACGATTCGAAATCTCTGTCGAGCGCCCTACGCTTAAAGTCAAGCCTTATGGCGTGGGAAAGCTCGACCGGTGTCGAATCGAGTCGATAGAGAGAGAGAGAGAGAGAGAGAGAGAGAGAGAGAGAGATGAAAAACGTGCAGTACGATATCGCACGCGTGACGACTCTATTAAGTTTGTTTGCGATCGTCGATATTATGTGTTTGCCGTGTCATCGAGACACATTCTTTTTTTCTTTTTTACTTTTCCTACAAATATCTGTTCTAATCATAAAAAATAGAAAATAAAAAAAATTAGAACAAAAGTAATTTTTTCTTTCACTTTTCCTATAAATTTCTGTCATAATTATAAAAAAAAAAAAATAAGAATAAACATAATTTTTTTTTATTTTTCCTACAGATTTCTGTTATAATTATAAATAAAATAAACAAAAAAAAATAAGAATAAAAATCTTTATCGTTTATAGATTTTCACGTTTACAATCACACATTTTCGATGTAATAGACGTTCGAAAACATTTCTAACGCGTCAATTTTTAAATCATCGACGATGACGTCTAACACGAATCTTTGCGATCGTCGAAATCACGCGTTTGCCGTGTCATCGAGACACATTTTTCTTTTTTCTTTTTACTTTTCCTACAGATTTCTGTTATAATTATAAACAAAAAAAAAATAAGAATAAAAATCTTTATCGTTTATAGATTTTCGCGTTTACAATCACACATTTTCGTTGTAATCAACGTTCGAAAACGTTTCTAACGAGTCAATTTTTAAATCATCGACGATGACGACTAACACGAATCTTTGCGATCGTTGAAATCACGCGTTTGCCGTGTCATCGAGACACATTTTTCTTTTTTCTTTTTACTTTTCCTATAAATTTCTGTTCTAATCATAAAAAATAGAAAATAAAAAAAATTAGAACAAAAGTAATTTTTTCTTTTACTTTTCCTACAAATTTCTGTCATAATTATAAAAATAAAAATAAATTAGAATAAACATAATTTTTCTTTTTACTTTTCCTACAGATTTCTGTTATAATTATAAACAAAATAAACAAAAAAAAAAAATAAGAATAAAAATCTTTATAGCTTATAGAATTTCGCGTTTACAATCACACATTTTCGATGTAATCAACGTGCGAAAACATTTCTAAAGCGTGAATTTCTAAATCATCGACGATCGCGACGATCACGCATAACTCGAAAATCATCAACGAAATTATCCGATCTCAGCCGACGACGAGGACGAGGACGAGGACGAGGACGAGGACGAGAACAACGAGGACGACTTACACGAATCTTCCTTTCTCTAGTATCGTTATCTCGCGAGCCATTATTCTAGGAGATATCACGGTTGCCTTTTGATTTATCGTCGCCAACACACCAAGGAAGTTGCCTTCACACGCAACGTTTAATATCTATCGTAGATGTATCACCGACATTTTCGCGTATAACGATAGTTACAATCGAATCGCACTGACAGAAATATAAAAAGGAAAAACGATACGTTGCTGTACGTACAACAAGCGAATTTTTCTTTTTTTTTTTTTTTTTTCATTTTGTTCTCTTCTTTTCGTTTTTTTTTTTATTTTTTATATTTTTTTTTTTTTAACGAACCATCGAACATAATCGAACATAGAAATTTTGTATAAATTTTTTTTTTTTTTTTTTTATCAACGACGCGAGAGCAAAGGAAAATCAATGGAGAACTGTACGGGTTAATGTATATGACGAATGTTTTTTCTTTTCCTTTATTTATATATATATATGTATATATTAAACTCGATCGAATGTAATTCAAACGAATTTATAATGAAACTAAAAAAATTGGGAACGTCGCTCTACGGATTTTCCGATGGTTTCGTTCTAACTCGTTGACAATATTAAGAATTATCGAGAGAGAGAGGAGAGATATAGAGAAAAAGAAATTAGCGAAAATTAATTGAATCTGATTCTTTCTTTACGAAAAAAAAAAAAAAAACACAAAAGAAATAAAATAAAAATAAAAAATAAAGTAGAATACAAAAGTAAAAGTAAAAGAAGAGAAATAAAGAGAAAGGAGATAAGGGAGCGAAGGAAGGAAGTAACGTCGAACGTTTTGATTTCAGGAGAGAAAGGGAAATATATATATATATATATATATATATATATATATATATATATATATATATATTTTTTTTTTTTTCTTTTTTTTTTCTTTTTTCCTGTTCCCTTAAGTACTCTTTGCCGGTAACGAATCGTGCCGCAAATGATCTCCCTAACGTGACGACCGTTACGACGGAACGGCGACCCTCCTTGGTTTTTCAACCGCGCGAATAAGAAGCACGACGTGATGCCGTACTGTGGTTGCTATCAAGTCACAAATTACGGCACTGTGAAGGAAAAAAAAATATAACGAGAGAGAGAGAGAGAGAGAGAGAGAGAGAGAGAGAGAGAGAGAGATATGCACGTACTCCGACTTTTACCATCAAGTCGAGTATGCAGAAATAAAGAGAAAGGAGAAAGGAGAAAGAGTGCCGGTAGGTAGTAAAACAGAGGGATGTAAAAGAGGGTTGTACGGGGTGGGACTGGACGAGCGGTCGCACCAGCAAGCAAGATACAAATTACATTTAAATAGAAGTCGAGGAACGCAAGGTATTCGCAATTTAAACGGAGGGTGGTTTAGAAAGAGAGAGAGAGACAGAGACAGAGAGACGGAGAGAGAGAGAGAGAGAGAGAGAGAGAGAGAGAGAGAGAGAGAGAGAAAGAGTGGAACAGTGGGACGGCAAAAGGGTGATTTCGAAATGTGCTGTGTGAAGGAGAAGGAAAGAAAATACGTAAAGAGATAAAAAGAGAAAGATGAATAGATAGATAAACACACACACATATACATATAAAAATACACATAGATATTATCGATGATACTATCTCTTTTCATCTTTACCGATTTAATCTATAATTACGAGTTTTAATCCGTATCGCGTTCGATATATGTACACATATATAGGGTGTTACTAATATACATACATACATACATACATACATATATATATATATATATATATATATATATATATATATATATATATATATATATAAAAGCATTGCCAACACGT
>OU426993.1:22187281-22192281 GCA_911387935.1 Dolichovespula saxonica | reverse complement strand
ACTTCCGCCGTGGCCACTCGCGGCTTACTGCCGCCAATGGCCCTTGGCCTTATGGATCCGGTCTCATAGTACCTGCAACAATAATATTTTGCGGTACAATTTGGTAGTCTTGCTTATAAAATCGTCGATCTATAACCCTCCCCTCTGACCTCCCCCGTTTAAATCCAATTCCCCTAAATTTCGATTCAATCAAATTTTCATCTTTAACTTTTCCCCCTCCTTTTTTTCGTCCTTCTTCCTTTTCTTATCTTCTCTCTCTCTCTCTCTCTTTTTTTTTTTTTTTTTTTTTTTTTTTTTAAATTCGAAATTCAAACCGAGCTACTCGGGTCGACGAGAGGAATTCTCTTTTTTCTTTTTTTCTTTGACTTCTTCTTTCCTTCCTTTCATACGAAAAATTCCAAGTAAACATCGAAGAGAATACGGCTTATGATTTATCGAAGATATAATTAATAATGTTACGTATACGGGCGATACTTGTGCCTCGTCGCGTTATTCAAAATCAAACAATGTTTCACAAAGAAGAAGTAAAAGAAGAAGATAAATATAGGAAGATAAGGATAACTTCAAGAGAAAGAAGAAGTTAAATATTAATACGATAAGGTTAACTTCACAAATATGTTTTTCGATGTATTCGTAAAACTTCATTCTTAACTTTATCTATACGTTAATTAATTTATGCTATATCCTCGACGATATATACATATATGTATATATTTTTACACACACACCCACCCACCCACCCACACACACACACACACACACACATGATTTATCCCTAATATATATGATGAAGTCAAAGGAACTCATATATTCTTTTTAAATATACGTACACACACACACACACACACACACACACATATATATATATTTGTACATGAGAGAGAGAGAGAGAGAGAGAGAGAGAGAGAGAGAGAGAGAGAGAGAGAGAACGATAGTTTAACGATTTCATCGTCGATAATGTTTAAACAGATGCCACGAACAGAACTCACGAACATGATCGCAAATATAATGATGTTTTTTTCCTTCTCTTTTTTCTTTTTCTTTTTTTCTGTCTTTTTCTTCTTTTTTTTTTTCGTGTAACGTAATCCTCCAAAAATATATTGATATTATTTCTGTCGATCTCTAGGGTTTCTAGCGATGATATAATTAAAAAAAAAAAAAGAAAAAAATGGAGAAAATGTAAGTGAATAAATTAAATTAAAAAAACAAAAACATTAGCACGCGCAGTATTTCAACCAACCTGCCAAGGATCTTCGAAACGCAGCCATTGCTGACCTGGAGGATCCTTGATATGTCGCAAGGACGTGCCCCGGAATGTGCTAGCTCGACGATCTTTTGCCTCGTAGAATCCGGAAGCGGTCTACCACCGACGAAGACGCCACCCAATTGGTTCACTCCGCTGTGACCTTGAACGGGAAACATTTCTTCATTAACACGAAATCAAGAATCATAAGATTTCGAAAGAATTATTCTGGGGTTTTTTTTCTTCTTCGTTCGTATCGAATATTTAAGCAGATACGGATCAAGCGTATTCGCTTGTTATTAATAATCGTCTTGTTCTATTTAATTTCTATGATCAAGTGTTGTTTCAAATTCTTATAGAAATAAAAAAAAAAATTTATAAAAGAAAAGAGAAAAAACATTGTTCCCGAACGATACGATAATATATTTTCTTTTTATTTTTTTTTAATCGTATCGAATATTGAAACAGATACGGATCAAGCGTATTCGATTGTTATTAATAATCGTCTTGTTCTATTTAATTTCTATGATCAAGTGTCATTTCAAATTTTTATAGTAATAAAAAAAAAATTTATAAGAGAAAAGAAAAGAGACATTGTTCCCGAACGATTCGATAATATATTTTCTTTTTTTTTAATCGTATCGAATATTGAAACAGATACGGATCAAGCGTATTCGATTGTTATTAATAATCGTCTTGTTCTATTTAATTTCTATGATCAAGTGTCGTTTCAAATTTTTATAGAAATAAAAAAACAATTTATAATAGAAAAGACAAGAGACATTGTTCACGAACGATTCGATAATACAAAATGTGTTTTCGACGAACGATTCGATAATATATTTTCTTTTTCTTCTTTATTCTTCGAATCAACAAACGAAACCGTCGATTGATCTTCATATCGGGGTATCTTTCCTACGTCAATTTTTATTAGCATTAAGCGTTACTTCACGTTGTTATAGAAGAAAAAAAAAAAAAAAGAAATTTATGAAACAAAAGTAAGTAAAGAGAGAAACATCGCGAAGCATGAAGCGCGAAGTGTTTCCGAACGATTGAATAATTTTTCCTTTGAATGAAGTCGAATACGTGCGTAAGCGAAGAGAACCCGCTGATTAGTTTGATAAATTGATTTTTATCAATAAGATTTTTGAGCATTAAGCATTGTACCATGTTTTTATAAGAAATTAATAATTAAGAAAAAAAAAAAAAAAGAAAAAAGGAACAGTAAAGAGAAACATGTCGAAGGTAACGAGTGACGTGTTTCCGAACGATTGAATAATACTTCTTTTTCTTTTCTTTTCTTTCGTTGAATCAAATCGAAACAAGTACCTACAGATAAGGCATTCAATTGATTTTCATTAAGATTTCTCTCGCCCATTTATAACATTAAATATATTCCACGTTTATATATATATATATATATATATATATATATATATATATATATATATAAAATATAATAGAAACATTGAAGATAAAATGTGACGTGTTTCCAAACGATTGAAGAATTCGTGATCACATTTAATCGACTCAAATACACACACATACACACACACACACCGCACGCGCGCACACATAGAGACACACAAGAGTAGAATACATCCCTACGTCTCTGCAAAGATATTTTCGCAACAATAATTCTGCTGTCTCATAGATCACGTATTTTTTCTATCTTCCTTCTAACATCAACCCCGATCAACCGAGGAAAAGGGAAAAAAAGAGAGGAAAAAATAAGAAAAGAAAAAGGAAGAAGAAGAAGAAGAAGAAGAAGAATGAGAGAAAAGAAAAAAGCGTTTCTTTGCTTTTTCTCGTTCTTACATCATCGCATACTTTTCACGCGCGTTAGAGAACAATCGTCTTTTTTTCAAGGACGATGACATAGCTCAGAGAGGGTCGTTCATAGAGTGAGAGAGAGAGACGATCATAGAGGCTGTCCCATCGTAGATAACTGTACGATTCATTGTGTCCTTGACAAGACGAACTTTTATAGTAAACCACACGAACGTTCGCCAAGCTGCCACGCCTCGATTTTTTTTTCAGAAGTGTGTGAGAGAGAGAGAAAGAGAGAGAGAGAGAGATGGAATTACGATGATATTAGATCCTTCGATCGTTATAGAACAAAGAACTATACGAGGTGTGTATTTATTTATTTATCCGTATATTCATATATTTTTATTTTTTTTTTCTATTAGAAAACAATCCCTCGAAAATTTATTTCTAACTTTTCCACTGCCTCCTATCTCAATAATTAATTACCATAAAGTAACGATAATATTAATAATTATTATAATAATACAAGTAATACGTTCGATGCTCGTTCATTAATCTAATATGAAAATTATTAATAATAATAATAATAATAATAATAATAATAATAATAATAATAATAATAATAATAATAACTAACAACAACAACAACAACAACAATAATAATAATCATTATATAATAACATATACTCGATGGTCGTTCTTTATCCAATATAAAACATATGGTCGAACACAATTCCACATAGATAAATACACACACATACACGCGCATACGCAAGCTTACATATGTACATAAATGAAAAAAAAAAAAAACTATATACACATACATATATATATATATATATATATATATATATATATATATATATATATAACGATAAAGCCGAAGAGGGATCCCACAAAATGTGGGGCTCGATTTAACGCGAAGGACGCGTTTGCGAATCGTCGATTCCCAAAAACTTCCCGTCGAGGCTAATTCGACGTGTCGTCGGGGTGGCAGTCAGTCAGATGAAAGAGAGAGAGAGAGAGAGAGAGAGAGAGACAAAGAGAGAGAGAGAGAGTGAGAGTGAGAGAGAGAGAGAGAGTCATATAAGGGAGATTTACGAGCGTACGCTCATCGACGAGAAGGGAGAAGAGAAGAGGACACGGTAGAGGATAGGATAGGTTCGAATAGGAATAGTGTGGAAGAGAAGAGGAGAGATGAAGGAGAGAGAGAGAGAGAGAGAGAGAGAGAGAGAGAGAGAGAGAGGAGAAACGGGGGGGGAGGGAGAGGAGAGGAGAGGAGAGTAGGAAGAGACTCACGGTCGATTGAGTTTCGAAAATGGGCCTCGATAGTACACGTTCGCGATCGTTCGCGATTTCTCGCGTGTCTATGCAATCGGCAACCGTGAAAGCTTGGCCTTTTGACGTTTACCCAGTGAAGAACAACCCTCCTCCTAACCATCCCCCTCACCCTCTCACCCACCTCACCATTCTCCCTTGGTGACTGACTTTTACCTTCTGTAATTCATAAATTTGAAAATCCAACTGTTACACACACATACACACGTATATATATATATATATATATATATATATATATATATATATATATATATATATATACATAATGTTTGGGGAATAAGTTCGTAGCATTTTTAAATAAAAGTCTTTGATAAAAACGCTACGAACTTATTCCTCAACTTATATATATATATATATATATATATATATATATATATATATATATATATATACATGCACATATATAACAATAACCAAGAACAAGAACAACAATAATAATAATCATTATAAAATAACACACATATAGATATATATGTGTGTGAATGTTTGTGTGTGTGTGTTTGTGTAGAGAGAGAGGGAGAGAAATGAATATCTAAATTCTTTGGTCATGTAGAATCATCGGGGAGAGAAAGGACGAACATAAGGCGTCGTCCTATAAAGGAAAGTTATAGGAGAAGTGAAGAGAGAGAGAGAAAGAGAGAGAGAG
>OU426993.1:22182281-22184781 GCA_911387935.1 Dolichovespula saxonica | reverse complement strand
ACACGATGTTAAAGGGAGGAAAAATGGGGTGGGGGTGGTGGGTGGTGATGGTGGGGATGATCTAAGGTCGTCAAAAGTTTCGGAAACTTTGAGATTAACTGGAGCCATCGTTGTAAGGGTATAAACCGTGATAAACAGAGTGAGAAAGTGAAGAAAGAGAGAGAGAGAGAGAGAGAGAGAGAGAGAGAGAGAGAGAGAGTTTAGAGAGAAGAGAGATAGAGAGATGAAGAAGAAGAAGAAGAAGAAGAAGAGAAAGAGGAAGGAGAGAAGGTGAGGACGTCGACAAACGGGCCTCAACGAGGATGGTTAAGGTCGGTTCACCTCGATCGACATGGTACAGTGTCTCGTTGGCGTCTCAATCGTTTCAAGCTGAGAAGTGCTTCCGGAGAATGAATGAACGAGCGAGTGAGAGAGAGATAGATAAATAGATGGATGGATAGAGAGAGAGAGAGAGAGAGAGAGAGAGAGAGAGAGAGAGACACCCCTGGAGCCATTTGAGGCTTCTCAACTTCGGAGGGATAGTGAGAGGGAGGAGTCTCCGTTTGGATGCCCACTTGGTCTCGAGTATCCCGCTCCTGAACGATTCCGCACTACCGAGGATAATCGCTCGAGAGGATAAAGAGAACTCGGATTTAAGTAGGACCGCGAGAATGACAACATTTTCTCTCTCTCTCTTTTTTTTTTTTTTTTCATTGAAATTTGCTAAACATTGTAATAATAATAATGATGACAATAATAATATTGTATGTAAGTAAAAATATTGCGCTCGCATTCGTAGTTATTTTATCATTTGTACAACGTGATATTCGCGAATTGTTTCATTATTCATATATAATAACTTATTTATAATAGTAATAATAATTATTATTATTATTGCGATAATAATAATAATAATAATAGTAATAATCAATATTATTAATATTGTATGTAATAAAAATATTGCGCTCGCATTCGTAGTTATTTTATCATTTGTACAACGTGATATTCGCGAATTGTTTCATTATTCATATATAATAACTTATTTATAATAATAATAATAATTATTATTATTATTGCGATAATAATAATAATAATAATAATAATTAATATTATTAATAATATTATAATCAATATTATAAATATCATTAATATTGTATGTAATAAAAATATTGCGCTCGCATTCGTAGTTATTTTATCATTTGTACACCGTATTATTCGCAAATTATTTCATTATTCATATATAATATCTTATATAATAATAATAATAATAATAATAATAATAATAATAATAATATTTGCAAAATAATTCATTATTCATACAACATTCATTCATAGACAAATATATCGATATTTTATTTAAAGTTATTTCAGTTATTCTTATAATATACCTACCGTAGGTATTTTTCCAAACAATACATACATACATACATACATATATACATACATATATACATACATATATATATATAAAATTTCACACGTGTGATACGGAGTTGGATAATTTATTAGATCTTTTTATGGGTGTTCAATGACAAGTAAGAGGACCTCTCTAAGAGTCCTTTATGTATCTCTATGATACACGGAAACATATACATTATGTCTAGTGGCGTCTACTATTTTCTCGGTAAAATCGTACGATCAGAAAAGATCTTTCTCTCTCTCTCTCTCTCTCTCTCTCTCTCTCTCTCTCTCTCTCTCCCTTCTTACTCCAGCACTTCTTCTGTATCGTTAGCCTATTGAGATGCTGTATACGACATGACGAGGGTCAGTTTCTCGACGTGCAGAATTGACCACTTGTAAAAAAGATGGAATCGAGAGACAGAGACAGAAAGAAATAGAGAGAGAGAGAGAGAGAGAGAGAGAGAGAGAGAGACAGAGAGAGAAAGAGAGAGAAGGATAAAACGAGAGAGAAAAGAATGAAACGTCGATAGCAACGATCATCGTCATAATAGCCTTTATTGTTGCAAACATGTTTTTCAAAATGAGGGTTCCCTCATAGGTTTTCCCTTCTCCCTTTCCTATTCCTAGTCAAACTCGTGAACGACGAACACTGTCCTATGTTCACCGACGAGGACAATGAGGCCTTGGAGTATTTGTTGTGTCGCTCGCTGTTTGTATCCAATAGTGTGCCGGCGCACGCTTTGACCTGCAACCGAGCTACCTTCTCTCTCTCTCTCTCTCTCTCTCTCTCTCTCTCTCTCTCTCTCTCTCTCTAACTAACTCTCTTCAGCAGCCAACAACATCGACATCGACATCGGCAGGACGGTATTTCCCCTCCCCTCCCCCCACCTATCTCGTTTCTCCTCTTCTCTCTCTCTCTCTCTCTGTCTCTCTCACTCTCTCTCACTTTTTCTCTTTTTGTATCAAAGACTCGAGCTTCCTACCGAAAAACGTGGTCCCAACAGTTATTAGCGTTATTAATGGCCTACCATTGACAACTCGATTCATCCATGATCATCGACAAGAGGGACGAAGGAACGTCAGGGGTTGATGGCGACGGCGGCGGGAGGGGTTGGGGTTG
>OU426993.1:22172281-22177281 GCA_911387935.1 Dolichovespula saxonica | reverse complement strand
AGAAACGATGGAGAAAGGAGGACAGAAGGAAAAAAGAGAGAGAGAGAGAAAATAGAAAAGAAAAAAGGAAGGATGGTTTTCACCGACGATGATGACGAGGATGACGAGGACGAGGACGAGGACGAGGACGATGACGAGGACGATGACGTGAAGGCTCGACGCGTTTGAGAGATTTTGTCGTTTGGAAGATGGATGCAAGAAGGCGTAGAAACGTGGCATAAGTGAGACGAAGTTAAGGAATTCGAACGTAGGAAGAGGAAGAATAGGGCGAGAAAAAGAGAGTGAGAGAGAAAGAGAGAAAATTGAGAGAATGAGAAAGAATGAGAGAGAGAGAGAGAGAGAGAGAGAGCGTACAAACGAGACCTTGCGAAAAATCAAATGGAAATCCTAGAGTTGGTCTCCGTTGACGACCGAACGACGTCATTATCGCTGGAGTCCTCGACTCTCACAGTAAGAGAGAGAGAGAGAGAGAGAGAGAGAGAGAGAGAGAGAGAGAGAGAGAGAGAGAGAAAGTACCTGCTAACGATCCTCACGCAGTTTTTTCCTTGTTTCGCGTGCACCTACAACAACCAACTCTTTTGCCATTCCTTTATTTTTATTTTTTAACCATCCCACTTCTTCTTCTTCTTCTTCTTCTTCGAGTCGAAAGCGAGAGGGTGAGAAAGAGAGAGAGACAGAGAGAGAGAGAGAAATTACGCTTCTACGTCTTTAAAATGGAAAAAAAAGGGGGAATATACGTTCCAAGCGAGTAGCGTACAAGAACGAGTTCGCGTTTCTCTACCTTCTTTCCTTTCTTCCTTCCTTTTTTTCATGTGTGTGTGTGTGTGTTTTCTTTTTGTTTATTTATTTTCCATTTTTACGAGAGAGACAGAGAGAGACAGAGAGAGACAGAGAGAGAAGAAGTAAAAGTAAAAAAAAAAAAAACTATTCCTATCCCTAGCGTTTTAACGTTACGCGTTGAATGAATACCCTAGATGAGAAACTACTTTTCTTTTTCTTTTCTTTTTTTTTTTTTACTTCCCCCACTCCACCCTCGCGCCCACTCGTCGGTCAACGTAGATTTTTTTTGTCCTCGTCACCGATATCTTTTCCTTTTTCGTTCGACATTTCGTTCCACGTAATACATTTCTTCTCAATAACATTTAAAATAAAAACGAACGCGCGTTAAACGTCCAATATTTACACTTCTTTCTTATCTTTTTTTTTTTTTATTCTTAGGTCGCGCGCGAGATTAGTACGTCTCTCTCTCTCTCTCTCTCTCTCTCTCTCTCTCTCTCTCTCTCTCTCTCTCTCTCTCTCTGTAGTATTTCCCGAATCGAAGAGCTTATATACGATGGGGTTCCCTGGAGTCGTCTCCTGTACCCTTCTCTGTGTTTCGTCCTTCCCACCCTCCCTCCCTCTCCCCACCCCTCCCTCCATCTCCCCAACCCCTCCCCTCCCCACCCCATTGAAACACGTAGTCGTCGTCCACGTCGTCAACGTCGTCAAACGTCGTCCACGTCCACGTCCTCGTCCTCGTCCTCGTCCTCGTCCTCGTCCTCGTCCTCGTCCTCGTCGTAGTCGTAGTCGTAGTCGTAGTCGTAGTCGTCCACGGGGTACCAAGTACAAAGAGAAACCGATGTAATCTCCGGAAACGTTTAGGGGAAAATTAGGTCGACGGTTGCTCTCGTACCCACGGATAAGCATCCGTACCAACCCCTACCCTCCCCCCCGTTTTCCACCCTTTTCCTCACCCTTCAACCCTCCCCCCTTCAACCAATATCCCTGCCGAACCGATACAATCCCTAGTATACACTTTGAACCACTGTCTTTTCTCTCTCTCTCTCTCTCTCTCTCTCTCTTTCTTTTCTTTTCTTTTCTTTTTTTTTTCTATCGACACCCAAAGACGAAATTTGTCAAAATATTTGTTTAACTCGGTACTCTCTCTCTCTCTCTCTCTCTCTCTCTCTCTCTCTCTCTCTCTCTCTTGCAAATGTTATTTTTTTTTTCTATTTCTCTTTCTCTCGTTGTCTTTTACTTCGGTTCGAATTCGATGCTTTATCTTCCCCGCCTCGTCGTGATCGGAATCAAAAAGAAAAAAGGAGAGAGAGAGAGAGAGAGAGAGAGAGAAAGAGAGAGAGAAAGTGATGCTTTTTATTCCCCCCGATACGCTTTGTGTCCGCTTTCCATCTCTCTCTCTCTCTCTCTCTCTCTCTCTCTCTCTGTCTCTCTCTCTTAATAAATATTTATGAGATCTCTTTCCATGTCCTTCTCTCATTCTACCGAAATATTTCCCGTCTTTGTAGTGTCTCGTTGTTTTTTTTTTCCTCTTCTTCTCCTTCTTCCTCCTTTTTTGTTTTCGTTTTTTTTTTCTTTCTTTCTTTCTTTCTTTTTTTTCTTTCTTTCTTTCTTTCTTTCTTTTTCGCGCATCGACGATATTGCGCCGTCACATTCGAAAATCTGTCGCGACGCGTGGAGCGCGGAGGGGGAGGGGAGGATGGGGTGGACGGGGTGGATGGGGTTGGGGACGACGAGAGACGACGTTCGAATCGCATTGTTTATTTAATATAATTGAAATTCCGAAAAATGTACCGTATGCCTTTTCTCGCTTCGTGTGCGCACTTATTTATTATTATTATTATTATTATTATTATTATTTTTTTATTATTATTTTCAAATCCGAAAATTTTCAAATGAAAATTTCGTTCATCAGTCGCTCATTCGTTTCACGACGGTAAAGTACAGGACGCTCGATTCGATCGGTGTATGTTTGATGGATAAAAAAATAAATAAATAAATAAATAAATAAATAATTAATTAAAAATCAAATTTTTTTTTCTACGTACTCTGCTCTCCATCGAAGGTCATTTAGAGATGGACGGTGATGATTCGAACGGTCGAACGATTTAAAAGAAACGTTCGAACGAATTAAACGAAACGTTCGACGAACCACGAATAAAATTCTAATGACTAGTCTATAAACGTTCTAACGATTACGGCTCGACCACGCGACGAGTGGCATTATTGATACGACAAATGAAAAAAATAAAAAAAAATAAAATATCACTTTGTGCGATCTCGCGTTCTCCTCGATGATTTCGATTGCATATTTTTTTCTTTCTTTCTTTTATTTTATTTATTTATTTATTTTCTTTTTCGTAGAAAATTTCAGAATGGAATTTCGTTCGAACGCATTTTGCGTTCCGACGGAAAGCGCAGTGGGGATCGCGTGATTTGCGAAAATATTATTTGACGAAACAAATAAAACGAAACGGGGGAGGGGGAGAAAAAAAATTGGCTGGATGAATTAAAAAGATCGAACGAACGAATCAACTGTCGCCGTGCAATCTCGTTGTAAGTGTCATTGTAATGTACTGTAATTATAATGTAATGTTATAACGTACGTACGTACTAATCTCTAATGTTAAAATAATAAAATAATTCTATCCGAAGTAATGGAACGCGTTGATGCTTAAATCCGAGAAATTATATCATCCTCCGTTTTTTAAATAAAAATTTTATCCTCGCTAAATCGTTTCTCCCGACACTCCCCCCCCCTTTTTTTTCTTCCTTCTTCTTTCACGTTTCTCCATCTCTTTTTTTCTTTTCATTTCTTTTTTTTTCGTTTCATTCCATTCCAAAGCTCTTTATTTTTACTTCTTATGAATAAGAAAGAGAGAGAGAGAGAGAGAGAGAGAGAGAGAGAGGGAAAAACGATGTCATCGTCGGAGACATCGTGAAATGTCATTGAAGACGAGTACGTCGTTTGTAACATAGAAAACGTGTATTTGGAAGATTGCCATGGCGAGTAAAGACTTCGAAATCAACGTAGTTTAACGTCATATCCCCCGTTTCCGATTATTTTTCATAAGGAGTAACGTTCATATGAAATTTTCTAATTCCTCGAAATACGTTATTTTCATATGTAACACTTGGCGATGTTTTATTTGAAACAATTACGTATATATTATAAAAGTATACGCATGTGTATATTTATATATATGCAATGTACGAACGGTTTATTTCGAAAGTGGTGTCCATTTCTTTAAAAAAAAAAGTCCATTTTCTTCAAAAAAAAAAAAAAAAAAAAGAAAAGAAAAAAAATGAGCACATAATCTGTGAAGAATTAATTTAGCGTAAACTTTTTACATATAAACGGTTAATATTTAATATCATCAAGAATATCAACCCTTTGTTCGATTTAAAATTGGCCAATAAAAGAAATTGCGTAGCGATTGGTATCGCTAACCTTTAATTCTTTTTTTTTTTTTTCGAAACAACTAAATATGGACTTGCACCGTTTTCAAAATAAACGTTCCGTATACGTATATTATATGACATTAAATATGTTTTTTGGAAATATAATAATATGGCGTCGTTGACATTTGAACGAAGTAAGATTATTTAACTCGATCGATAAAAAAAGAAATAAATAATATTCGTTCGTTGTAAATTTACGTAAACGATTTTAATTTAACAGTTCTAGAGAACATATATTATGGGGTAAATCGTATCATTGTTAATAATTGGTATGGGATATGGTGTCCTCGTTATGTTGTAACATTATTTAACACATTTAACGAAAAAAAAAAAAAAAAAATTATAATATTCGTTCGTTGTAAATTTGCACGAATGATTTTAATTTAACAGTTCGAGAGTACGCGTATTATGGGGATAAATCGTATCATTGTTAATAATTCTTATCGGTTATGGGGTCCTCGTAACGTAGACTTGTATATATTTACACTATTTATTACAGGAAGAAGGAAAAATATAGATTTGAAAATATATCGAATGCCATTCTCGGAGTAGATACATCCAATCGCACTTCGTCTTTCGATTTCTCCGTTAAACTATCACCGTTAAATCAGCGAAACGATCGGGACGTTATCGACCAAAGAAAATCCATGAAACTCCCATAACGGTAGTTTCCAACGGTGACAATGGCGCGAAGGAGGGCGATCCGAAGCACTTCGCTTCTATCTCGTTAATGAGCATTCGCTTTATTACGTTCTCGACAA
>OU426993.1:22157281-22164781 GCA_911387935.1 Dolichovespula saxonica | reverse complement strand
CGTATCCGCAGGGTTCACTCGATAATTCATTTTCTCGATATCGCGACGAAATAGAAAACGCTAACGGATTCGAATAAACCGTTTCCCATTTTATATTACAAAAGTGAAATTACGAGTTACAAGTCTTACGTTATTTACTCTATCTCTACGTTCTAAACCTTCGATCTAAACCACCGTTCATTCTCATCAATGTACTCTTCTCATAGATTAATTAATTTCGTCGATAAACTAACAAGATCTAATCTAACAAGGATCTAAAAAGAAATGAAATTCTTTCTTGTTACAGCGAATAGAAATTTTTAGCGACTCCTCTCTCTCTCTCTCTTTCTCTCTCTCAGTCCGTCACCCGTTTCGAGCATCCATCACTTTTGTTCGAGCAAACGTACATGTTCGTTATAACGTGTTCGTCAATTAATTAATTATTATTATTTTCTTCTTCTTCTCTTTTATTTTTTTTTTTTTGTTTTCTTTTTCATCGTTTCACAAGGAACGAACGAACGCGAATGAAAACGTTTTTGTTTAAAAATCGTTTTAAATGACGCGCCAAAAATCATCCGATCGAGTGAATAGAAAAAAAAGATAAAAACGAACAGAGAGAGAGAAAGAGAGAGAGGAAAACAAAGTAAAAAAAAAAGAAAGAGAAATGGAACGAAAAAGAAAGGTTGGAAGGAAGAAAGGAGCAAGGAGAAGGGGAGAGAAAAAAAGTATAAAAGAAAAGAAAAAGAAAAACAAAAAGAAAAAAGATCCACGAAAGTGAGAACTAGCGACTATAAAATTTTTTTCCCGTTCGATCCATTTGACCTTTTCGAAGCCGAACGACCGATTAATTAAAGCATCGCGAATTTAATAACGATAGTCGAGAGCTAACACGATCGTTACGCGATTCTCGAGCGATCGGCGTGTGTTTTGGACGAGATCTTCTTACGAAGGTGAGACGGTTTCTGATCGTCCTCAGCCCCCTCCCCCTCCCCTCTCCTCACCCCTCCGACCCATCCCTCTGTAAGCCACGTCGAATTTGTTTACGTCATATAAAGGATTGACCGATCGTCCCCGATGTATTATTCCGATTACATGTATTTACCGATTGGTTTTGGAAGAGAAAACAGGAAATTGTTCGATCGTGAGAGAGAGAGAGAGAGAGAGAGAGAGAAAGAGAGAGAGAGAGAGAAATTTGGAGTGATAAAAAAAGGGCGAGTGTTGGAAGGCGCGAGAGAATGGAAATCAATACGTGAAGTGAGCAACCAGTTTCAAGCAGGAGCTGCCGGCTTTAGAAAGCCCTGAGACATCGTCGTCTGCTCATCCTCTTTGGACCCTGCGTTAAGAGAGCTTGAACGGGGGTGAGTGAGAGAGACAGAGAGAGATAGAGAGAGAGAGAGAGAGAGAGAGAGAGAAGAGCAGAGACAGGAGAGAAGAGAAGTTCCATTCAGGACTAATGGGGTTAAACGCCTTAGCCATCAACCGAACGTCTCCCTCTTGATTCTTGGACGTTCCGATTCGACTCCACTAAGATTCCAAGTATCCCCGTCCTCCTCATCCTCATCCTCATCCTCTTCCTCATCCTCTTCCTCATCCTCATCGTCATTCTCCTCTTTCTCCTCCTCCTTCCTATTCTATCCTAAGAACTCTGCAGGTGATACAACCCTTTTATTTATAGAATCGATACAATCGAAAACGAAATCGAAATCGTAATCGAGATTGAAATCGTATACGTAATCGAGCTACGCGAGCGTCGAGAGAAAAGGTATCGTCCTGTTAAAAGATTTTCGATCGATCGAATTCGAGGTAAATTTGAACGATTTAATTCGTACCTATGCGTACATATACAAATGTGTATATATATATATATATATATAGATGTATAGTGAATAATTGAAACAAATGAAAATTTTAAAATTGAAAATTGAAAATAGAAAATTTGAAAAAAAAATTGAAAATTTGTCGAATCGGTATCGAGATCGGTATTAGGATCGTTCGAAGCTTCGATAATATCCGTCAAATATTTCGAAAGATTTTCGATCGATCGAATTCGAGGACTCGAATTCGAGGTAAATTTGAACGATTTAATTCCTAACTATGCGTACATGTACAAATGTGTATATATATAAATATAGATGTATAGTGAATAATTGAAACAAATGAAAATTTTAAAATTGAAAATTGAAAATAGAAAATTTGAAAAAAAAAAAATTGAAAATTTGTCGAATCGGTATCGAGATCGGTATTAGGATCGTTCGAAGCTTCGATAATATCCGTCAAATATTTCGAAAGATTTTCGATCGATCGAATTCGATTCCTCGCATTCGAGGTAAATTTGAACGATTTAATTCGTACCTATACGTACATATACGAATGTGTATATATATATATAGATGTATAGTGAATAATTGAAACAAATGAAAATTTTAAAATTGAAAATTGAAAATAGAAAATTTGGAAAGAAAGTGAAAATTTGTCGAATTGGTATCGAGATCGGTATTAGGATCGTTCGAAGCTTCGATAATATCCGTCAAATATTTCGAAAGATTTTCGATCGATCGAATTCGATTCCTCGCATTCGAGGTAAATTTGAATGATTTAATTCGTACCTGTACGTACGTATACAAATGTGTATATATATATAGATGTATAATGAATAATTGAAACAAATGAAAATTTTAAAATTGAAAATTGAAAATAGAAAATTTGGAAAGAAAGTGAAAATTTGTCGAATTGGTATCGAGATCGGTATTAGGATCGTTCGAAGCTTCGATAATATCCGTCAAATATTTCAAAAGATTTTCGATCGATCGAATTCGAGGACTCGAATTCGAGGTAAATTTGAACGATTTAATTCCTAACTATGCGTACGTATACAAATGTGTATATATATAACATGTATAGTGAATAATTGAAACAAAATGAAAATTTTAAAATTGAAAATTGAAAATTCGGCACAACAATAATGATCGACGATCGTCGTGTCGTCTTTTTCTTTTTTCTTTGTTTATTATTATTATTTTTTATTTATTTATTTATTTTTTTTTTTTTTGAAACAAGAGCTCGAATCGTTCGTCCCAACGATTTTTGTTCAATTTCTTTGAACGTTCGTACCTCGTGAATATCTACTCCTTGTCAGTGAGTGTCATGAGATCGATAGGCGCGGTTGAAAGTGAATGGGTGCAAAAAAAAAAAAAGAAAAGAAAGAAAACAAACAAAAAAAGAGATAAAAAGAAAAAAAAAAGCGAAAAGAACAAGTCGAACTCGCGGGATTGTCATTCGAAAACTTCCGACGGTTCCCTACTTTCGAATCTTTCGATGACGTGACGTCACCTATCCAATCGAATTCTCCACGTAGAACTACGACACACCGGATGGATAAGTTATAAAATCGTGACATAAGTCGTAGAAATTGGTGGATCACTTTGGACTCGTTCGGTATCGTTCAGTTTCGTTTATTTTCGTTTCGTTTCATGTCAAGGTCGAGGCTAGAGAATTCGAAAAGAACTCGGATCGCACAGAGAACTTGTGTGAGAATGTTCTTTGTCATATCTTTTTATTTTTTCTCCTCTTTTCCTTTCTTCTCTTCTCTTTTTCATCGCAGTTGAAAAATGTAATATCGAAATTCTAAGATCGTTTGGTAGAGAAAAAGGAAGAAGCGAAGGGAAGAGAAGAAAAAAAGAAAAAAAAGAAAAGGAGAGAAGACATTTTTAGCGAAGTATACGCCATTGACATTCCGCCATGGCCATTGGACAAAAGACGTTAACTTTTATGCTTTCTTACGTTCCTTGAATATCTCTCTCTCTCTCTCTCTCTCTCTCTCTCTCTCTCGTCGATCCCTTTCTTTTTCCCTAAGGGAATTTTATCATAATCGTTCGCGCGATGGTCCGTTCTAATCGAACGTCGGATTGAAAATGACTTATGTATTATACGTAACGAAATTCTACTATACGATCAGGCTCGCTTAAGGATAACGCGTGTGCTTATTAGATAAGGGAAAATAAAGCTAAAAAAGAGAAAGAAAAGAAAAGAAAAAAAAAAGAAAAAGAAAAAAGGCGATATTTTTCTTTCCAATCGTATGAAACTTATGTACGGGCCACGTTAACTTCTTCTTATCTCGTTTCTGCTTACGGAATCGATATTGACACAAGTTTCGAAGATGCGGATTATATAAAAGTTAACATGTATATATATATATATATATATGTGTGTGTGTGTGTGTGTGTGTGATACAATATATACGTATACATATAGTGGGCCCAAAAGTTCGTAGTTCGTATCGAAAGTACCTTGAGATCACTCAAAAAAAAAAAAAGAAGAAAAAAACATCAATTACTCTTCGGTTTAATTTTTCGTATAGTGTATCGTGAAATTACGAATTCGGTAATTTCTCGAAAAAAGAGACGTTTAAGAAACGATTATCGAAATCGCGTGAAAATTGTTCGCTTCGATTCAACCGCTTTAGACGTAGTTATCTCTATTAAGTGTAATATAATCGACGGGTCTCGAGGTTTAAAAATTAATCGTTCGTTCTTACGATTCGCAAAAGTCTCTCTCTCTCTCTCTCTCTCTCTCTCTCTCTTTCTTTACGAATAATTTTGACAAATTTATTCGTTCGGGATTTTTTTTTCCTTTTTTTTTTCGTAACGAGATTAAAATCGACGTACATATGTACACACCGATCGTAAATAATCATCCGTATATACAACTAATCTAATAGTTAAGAGTTCTTGTAAATTACTTATTGACATTAACTTTAAAATTAGTTATTCGATTAATAATTCATTCTATTTGTACGCTAAACGATGTCTTCTCACGTAGTGTTGTTCTATCGTTAGCGTTATATATATATAAAAAAAAAAAAAAAGCAAAAAGAACGATCCTCGCAAAAAGTATATCTCTCGTTCGTTGGAAATTTTTTTTCGACGGTTATTAATAGATTATATTTGTTAACGAATTAATTAATTATTGTAATAATTATAATTTCTATATTTTATTTCATATCGTCGCGAAACGTACGCGGTTTTGACGCGAAATAAACGAAATATAATGTCGTTCGGCGTAAGTAAATATTGTATTAACATACACGGTGGGTCAAAAGTTCGCGATCGTATCGAAGGTGCGTTAGATCGTCAATCGAAGAATTTTAACAGATCCCTTCTCGTGGACCCTTTAGGCTAACGCTTTTGGATCATATTGTAAATTAAATTGAATTATATTACATTGAAAATGGAGAAATATATATATATGTATATATAAATAATATATGTATGTATACATGTGTATGTGTATATGAGACGCATTCTTTGAAAGTGACGTAAGTCCACTTTCACCGAAGACATAAAATTTAGTTCCAAAATTAAACAACATAATTTCTCTACTTCATTTATATATCTCTGTGGGAACACCGTCGATGACGTTAAAAAATTTCGTTCGTTCATTTTAATTTTGATACTTTCCCCGTTCGTTTCAGAGCATAAAACTTAGCGGTGCGTTATCGTTACTCGAAAAAATATCTAAATATAGCCTTTACATTATTCTTCTTCTTTTTTGACATGTTTAATAACAATTTCATAGAAAAAAAAAAAAAAGAAAATTGGTTCGATTCAATTGAAATCCCGTATTTGATATCTCGCAATTGTCGTGACTTGGAAAATTATGTAAAAGTCCATTTGAGGTCATCGAAAGTATGAATTTCATTTAACAGATACTTCGAAAAACGATCTCATTGAAAATCAATTTGATACATGAAAAAAAAAAAAAAAATAATATAAAATGAGCTTGGTATTAGCACGTACCAATATACTTCGAACCATTCGAATGAAAAACCCCTTAAATATCTCCATGTATTTAATATAAAATGTACTGGTAGCGTTTTCGAAGAAACGTATATAGGTCGGTTATTTTTCTTCTTTTTTTTTTTTTTTTGATAAACTCAGAACGTCGTTATCTCTATAGTCGTTCCTAAGATAATATATAGAACGTATTAAATATTCAATTAAATATTCAATAACACTCACCTTTGTGTGCCATATCGTCAGCGGTGACGGAGGCGAGGAGGCCGGTGGCGCCCGGCCATGGAGCGACCGCAGCGCCGAGCTGCTGCGAAGGCAGAATCTTCGGGCCTTTGGCACGCTACCGGTCACTGCAACAACATTATTTCGATCGATCGATCAATTATCAAAAACGTCCTACTTTCATTTTATTCTTCGACATATTTTTCCTCCTTTCTTTTTTTTTTTTTTTATCCGAACTTCCTCGAGAAAAAAAAATCACGCATCGCTCCCCGCCAACGCGGGGTATTTTTCTTTTCGTTTTTATCTACATTATTTATTTATCTACGTATGTAATATATATGTATGTATGTGTGTGTGTGTGTGTGTGTGTGTGTGTGTGTGTGTGTGTGTGTGTGTGCTTGCTCGCTTGCGTGCGCGTGTACTTGTATCTATGTATACAGATAATATATATGTATATATATATATATATATATATTGTTTTGTACCGATACCTCTATCTCTTATATATACATTTTTTTTTTTGATACTCGCGTAAAAATCACACCTGTGTAAATGATAAATACGTTTGACGTTTCGTCGATACGTCGTCGTCGTCGTCGTCGTCGTCGTCGTCGTCGTCGTCCATTCGAGAAAAAATACACTGCCTTCGTTGGCACATGCTAAAATAATAATCATTTCTCTTATCCCGGCTAATTACTTATTTGCTTACTAACTTACTTACTTTACTTAAGTATCTAACGCGCACATGCACGTACCGAGAAGAAGCGTTCTCGCAGTAATTTTGTTACGGTCGATTAATCATTACCGAGACATTTTAACGACTTGACAATTTTCGGGAGGTTATATTGTAATCAATCCTGTATTGTAGTTTTACAGTTACGAGCTTAAGCGAAAGGGTTTGGTTAAAGGAGAAAAGAAAAAGAATATTTCGAAAAAGATCGTTTGATAAAAAAAAAAAAGAACTTTAAAATCGTTTAAGAAATTATGGTCATAATTCGAAACTTCTAATCCCAACCCCCGCTGGGGTTATATATATATATATATATATATATATATATACACATATCTATCGTTAATATATATATGTATATATATATATATATATATATATATATATATATATATATACATATCTATCGTTAATATATATATATATATATATATATATATATATATATATATACATACATATCTATCGTTAATATATATATATATATATATATATATATATATATATATACACATCTTTCTATCGTTCTATCATTACATAGGTGTATATACACACACATACACACACATATATGCATCTATGAATGTATGTATATATGAATGTATGTATGAATGTATGTATGTATGTATGTATATGTAAATAAGGTAGATACACGTTCAATGATAATCCCCTTGTACGAAAAGAGAGTCGACGTTTACCCTCTTAAAACTCGATTCGTCCGATGTAATAATACGGGCACGTAGAGAGGATTCTGTTACTCGAACGCGGATTGCTAGG
>OU426993.1:22129781-22149781 GCA_911387935.1 Dolichovespula saxonica | reverse complement strand
ATATATATATATATATATGTATATATACATTACGCGTACGCGTACGCAAATATTTACATATATTTGTTATCGCGTCAATTTAAAATATATCCTTGCGAGGAAACTTTTTATCGAAACTAAGCTCTTCTAATATATTTCTAATAACCCCATTTAACATATACTCCGCGAAATATATATCTATATCTATATCTATATCTATATATATATATACCTGTTTTATATTTTATGTATGCACATACACACGTTCTTATCGATTATCGAATTTAATAGTAAGAAAATCTTATCTAAGTCGAAGAGAAACTCGGTGTCGCGGGAGTGTCGAGAGAGAAAATAAAAATTAAATAAAAAGATCAATGAAAAGAGGAGGGGAAAAAAAATAATAATAATAATAAAACAAAACAAAAAGAAAGAAAAATAGAAAAAAAAAAGAAAAATAAAAAGAAAAAGAAAAAGTAAAAAACAACATAACGCTCGTGGAAACTGAAAGAGTGGAACAGTGTGAAACCTCAAAACCACAGAGCAAGTATATTCGCGGAAGAGATCAAAGCGTAAAGCACGTGATCACGTACCAAGATATCACTCTCTTCTCTCTTCTCTCTTCTCTCTTCTCTCTTCTCTCTTCTCTCTTCTCTCTTCTCTCTTCTCTCTTCTCTCTCTTTTCTCTCTCTCTCTCTCTCTCTCTCTCTCTCTGTCTGTCTGTCGTTCTTCCTTTTTCTTCTCTCGTTCGGTCTTTCTTTCTATCTCTTTCTCTCTCTCTCGTATAGTGTCACTCGTTCTCTTTTTCTTTTTTCTTTCTACCGACGGCCGACGGTGTCCTCCTCTTCTTCCTCTTCTTCTTCCTCTTCTTCTTCTTCTTGTTTTCTCTTTGAAAAATCCTCTCCAAAGTCGTACGAGTAAAACGAAGAACTCCTCCTATGTAATTTACGTATCACTCGATGGATATATACTATCTTCCTTCAACCCCTTTTCTTCCTCGTTATTTTCCTAATTGTAATTATTCTTCTTGCACACGACGATCTACGAACGATCTACGAACGATCTACGAACGATCTACGAACGATTTACGACGATCTGTCTCTATCCTTCGACGATGTTCGTTCAGTCACAATTATCTTCCCTCATGTACGGTATATACACAACACGCGATTACACTGATCGTTGTTACGATCCTTTTTTTTTTTTTTTGGTTAATGCCGATCACGATTATATGTCGATATTAATGTCGAACGAAACTATAACGATATTTATCGCGCACAATCCTCGATTTATCTATCGAATCAATCTTTCTCTCTTTCTCGTTTTTTCTTTCTCTCGTTCTCTCTCTCTCTCTCTCTCTCTCTCTCTCTCTCTCCTTTTTTGTTTATCCGTTTTTTCACGAAAGATAGATTTCAATAACGTAATAAGCTGATCGTTTACACGCTCGATCTCCTTCTTTTCCGTCCCTCTTTTTTTTTTCCCTTTTTTTTTCTAAACTCCACGTTCGTTACCCCTCACGTAGAATGGAGGTATAATCCAAAAAAAGGTACCCTCTTTCTCTCTCAATCTCTCAATCTCTCTCTCTCTCTTTCTCTCCTTCTCTCCTTCTCTCCTTCTCTCTTTCTCCCGTTCGTCAGTACGTTCGCAAAGGAGTTCCTTAAAGGATCGTAGCGCGACGGAGGATCCGCACGATAGGAAACCCACGTGTCCTTCTGATCGGGTCACCTTACTTTTACGCGTTTATAAATGAACGAAGCAAAGACGTCGGTGATACGTTAGAATACGTAGAGGTTGTTATGTTTCTTTGGGAGAGTATACACGAAAGAGAAAGAATATATTTAACGCTCGCACTGTTACCTCTATTTATTTATTTCTATCTCTATCTCTCTCTATCTCTCACTCTATCTCTCTATCTCTCTATCTCTCTCTCTCTCTCTCTCTCTATCTATCTATCTCCTTCGTTCGTTCTTTCTCCCTTGTTCTTTTCGGAACCCCGTGCGCGTAACTCGCCGTGCGCTCTCCTCGCCGTGAGGAAATATTATTAGGCAAAGTACACGCACGGACTGGCACGGTGCGACTTGGCGAACTCTCGTTGGGTCGTGGCTAACATCTAGTGCCGCGGCTACATCGCTTAACCTCGACCAATAAGAAACTCCCTGGTTTACCCCCACTAGGATGCGGTTAGGATACCCCTATGGTGGGGGTTACTGCCTCTCCGCTTCGTGACATCATCGATTCTGAATGGTGGAGATGCTCGACCGTGCGGAAGGCACATCGGAGGGCGCGTGCTGTTCTCTCAACGCTCGCGCATGCGCTGTAATAAGACGCGCGCGCGACTCCTTCTCTCTTTCTATCCTTATCGTAACGCGCACACACTCAAAGAGAACACATTCGATATCGAGTACGTTGCGTTGTGTTGCGTTAAACGTACGAACGTTTACTCACCGATACGCGTCATACACGTTCCCCACCACCCCACCCACCCTTACGTGTATTACGTATTACCACCACCATCACCACCACCACCACCACCCTCGTCCGTCACATAACTCCGTCTTTCTATGTGTACGAATATATGCGTGTGTATGTGCGTGTATGCGCGCCTGTTCCCCGTTTCTATGTGCTCTTCCAGCCACCACCACCATCACCATCAGCACCACCACCACCACCACCAACGCCACCAACGCCACCAACGCCACCGCCGACACTGCCACCACCACCACCACCACCACCACCACCACCATCGCCACCGACGACGAACGAACGAAAAAGGCTACCCACGCTGTGAATTCGCGCCAGACGCGGCTCGGCCGTCCGGCCGATCGCCGAACACCGATAACGACGTACTCCTTCGCATCGATTATTCCTTTTTCGGTTTGTCTCATCTACGACCGATCAAATTAGATAATCGTATTATATCGTTAATTCGTTCTCCTATTACTAATAATCATCTATCCGCTTTCTATCTTTTCGTCTTCTTCTATCTATCTATCTATATATCTATCTATCTTTTCGTCTTTTTCTATCTATCTATCTATCTTTTCATCTTCTTCTATCTATTTATCTATCTATCTTTTCATCTTCTTCTATCTATATATCTATCTATCTTTTCGTCTTATTCTATCTATCTGTCTATGTATCTATCTTTTCGTCTTATTCTATTTATCTATCCATCTATATATCTATCTTTTCATCTTGTTCTATCTATCTATCTATCTATCTATATATCTATTTCTTTCTTTCTATCTATCTCATGACTTTGATGAATACCTATTTCCAAAATTTTTTCTTTTCTTTTTTTTTTGGATATTTTTATATGAAATCATTCTGTCCATCGTGTTTTCGATTATTATTTTAACGATAAAATGATACGTTGCCGAGATGATAGGGTAATAAATCCTTACTAGTTCGTTAAATTTCGCGTAAATTAATCTTTAATAGTTCGAGATTTATACATAACAAAAGAGAGAGAGAGAGAGAGAGAGAGAGAGAGAAGAAAGAAAGATAGAATAAAAAAATAAAAGAAGAATAGTGTCGTCGGCTATAAGAGATTTATAAATACACCAACGGGTCTACCCCGTAGGTTTTATGTTAATTCGCGTCCCCCACGAGATTCGACGGGAAAAGCTAAAAGTGTTAGGTAGATAAATAGGTAGCCTAGGTATCCACCTACCTACCTACCTACCTACCTACCTACCTATCTACCTGCCTATCGCCGGATTAAAAAAGAAAAAAAAAAAATAGAACGAAAAAAGAATGAACCACCAAATTTCGAGCTACCCGATCGTTTTTAATTTTTCTCTTTCTTTCTCTTTCAAGAACATCAACGACAACAAAAAATTAAATCGATTACATCGAACAGGGACACTCAAATTCGCGTGAATCTCTGAATCGTCCTCTTCGAACTAATATTAATACGTTTAAAAATTAAAGAAAAAGAAGATGAAGAAGAAGAGGAAAAAAACAAGAAAATATGTTGGAAGAAGGGAAGATGTATACGCGATGGGTGTTGTATGGGCGGATGAGGTGGGTGGTTGGTTCGTTCGTTCGTTCGTTCGTTCGTTCGTTGGTTGGTTGGTTTTGTTGGGTTGAAAGCGCTGAGGAATTTTCGTCAACGCTTTCGAAAGGCGCCCGACGTGCGTCGGCCTCGTAGGATATTAAAATATAATTGGCGTTTGTCCCCTTTGTGCAAAACAGTATCTA
This sequence comes from Dolichovespula saxonica, assembly GCA_911387935.1. Taxonomy (NCBI): domain Eukaryota; kingdom Metazoa; phylum Arthropoda; class Insecta; order Hymenoptera; family Vespidae; genus Dolichovespula; species Dolichovespula saxonica. The sequence continues at coordinate 22,145,602 of OU426993.1, read as the reverse complement.
GTCACGCGTGCCTCGGCCGTGGGTGTTATACACGCCAGAGTAGTCCGCGAGCGCGTCGTCGGGTGACTCACCCTCTTTTCCACCACCCCCTTGAATCTATGTATCTCTCTCTCTCTCTCTCTCTCTCTCTCTCTCTCTCTCTCCCTCTTTCTCCCTCTCTCTCTCTCTTTTTCTCTCTAACACATAAACGGTACGCATACATAGATACTTACGGGTACATAGTTACGTACGAACACGAACACAGAAAGTGAGAGAGAGAGAGAGAGAGAGAGAGTCCATCTCTCTCACTCTTTCTATCTCACCCTATCGTGGATGGACCGACGGTGGTGGTGGTGGTGGTGGTGGAGGGGAGGAGGGAGGGGGATGTCGTTGCATCCACCCCTGTCGGTAGTGCGTGCGTCTACGTTTTCTCGGTCCCTCATTCGTTGCCTCGTAGCAAGCTCGTTTCACACGAACATTTTCTAAAGAATTATTAAGAATTGAAAATGATATCTTTAAATCGCTCTTCGAATCGGAATAAGTGAATATTTTGCTTCTTGGGCAGATTTCGTCTTGAAAAGGATAATAAAAGGAAACAAACAAAAAAAGAAGTATAAGTTAGGTAGCTTATTGAATTTTTTTGTTTCTTCTTTTTTACGACCGTTTGACACATATTCTTATACATTACATTCCCTTTTTTTCTTCCGTATTAATGGAAAATATTTTCGCAATTTACCGATCGAACGATTTATCGAACATCGATATATATATATATATATATATATATATATATATATATATATGTGTGTGTGTGTGTGTGTGTGTGTGTGTGTGTGTATAGATATTTTAAACAGAAACGTAGTAAATTTCGTCTAATTGCATCCGTTGATTACGTTTACATTTCGATAATGTAATTAACGTTCGAAACTGTTATTCGAAAATTAACGAGGAAGCCACGCGTAATTGTACATTTTATCACTGCGCGTATCCATTGTTATCGATAAATTTGTCTGAAAGCGGGGTACACCCGGTACGCCATTAGATTCTTACGTCGTTACACAAAGGTTTGTGATTGTCTCGGGAAAAAAAAAAAAAATGTGGAGAAAAGAGAAAGAAAAATAATAAATAGGAATGGTTACAATAAGAAATCAAATAAATGAGTTTGGATAATATAGCAAAGATAGGTAAGGTACAGAGTACTTAGGTATCGAATCATCGAAGGATAAAATTGAAGAAAGCTGTCCTTCTCGCTGTCGAGATTAGGAGAAGCGATTAGGATGATTCGAGTCGAGTCGAGTCGAGTCGAGTCGAGACGAGACGAGTCTCGAGAAACGATGTGAACTCGGCTTTAGGAGAGGATCCACGCGGTGGAAGTAACGCGTTTCGATTTTGCGTTAGCTCAGCTACGCGTGAATCCAGCCAAGGTCAAGTCGTTTCCCCGCTTCCGAGCATCCCTCCGGCACTCGGGCAGGCAGGGCTCTTAAGATCGATTCCAACCAATTTTCTATGTAGCCTGGATCCGATATGCGAAGAGAGATATATAGATAGATAGATAGATAGATAGATAGATAGATAGAGATCAACGATATTACATAAAACGGTACTTTGACTTTTTAATTACGAATGCGAGAATGAAGTCATAACTTTAAACACTTGTCGAATAGGAGGGGAAAAAAATAAAAAAAAAAAAAAAGGAAAACGAAAGAGAAAGAGAGAGAAGAAGAAGAAAAAAAGGAGTCAACCGAGACGTCTATTGGAATTATTTCGTAACGTTCGAAAACACGAAACATGCGCGGGAATCGAACGATAATTCCTAAAATATAATATAATAGATAAGATCTACCGAAAGACTATGTGTATGTACATACTTCGCATACGTGAAATTCATTTAACGAACCGTCTCTTTTTATTCTTCTTCCTCCTCCTCCTCCTCCTCCTCTATTTCTTCTTCTTCTTCGTCTTATCGGCTCGGTTCTTCCTCTATTCGCAAGCTGATTGTTTTGTCACACTTGAACAAACGTCGAATCATCGCTACTACCGCGAGCAAGTCAATAAGCTTCTTCTCTTGACTTCTATTTTAAAAGACGGTAAACAAGAAAAGGAAGAAGAAGAAGAGGAAGAAGAGGAAGAAGAAGTAGAATAAGAAGAAGAAAAAGAAATAAAGAGAGAAAAGAGAAGAGAACGGGAAGGGATGGGGGAAAAGAAAAGAAAAAGAAAACGATTGTTTGCCAACCCTGACGCATATATGTGTATATATATATATATATATATATATATATATATATATATATATATCTACGTCGTTCGGCGTAGTACGCTGATAATACTATTTGCACTCTTACAAATATAACGTGGAATCTTACTTTGCGCAATTGTCACTGTACTAATATTATCTAACCACCCTCGCATGTGTGCGTCTCACCAATTTAATTTCTTATCGTTATAGGCTCTTGTCTTTTTTTCTCTCTTTTTTTTTTTTCTTTTTTTTTTCCTTCTTCCTTCTCTACGCTCTTTCCTTCCTTTTCCTCTTTTGTTTTTCTTCTTTCTCCATCTTTCCAAATTAAAATAATATAACCGGCCTACTTACTTTCTTTACTTCCGATGTCTCAACTAAATTAATCGTTACGATTGTATTACGGTCATGGGTAATACATCGTCCTGACGATTATCTCGTCGGACACTTTCATGGGATCCCATTAGAAACATTTCCTACTCTAATTTGGAGATATAATTTATATGCACTTATATCTACTTTTTATTTTCCTCTTCTCTCGTTCGACTCTCTTTGCGGTCACGATTTATTGGTAGAGAAAAAGCAAAAAAAAAAAATTAAAAAATTAAAGAAACAATAAAAATATTTTTTTCTCTATCACCGTCGCATAAAAATATGAGATATTCGAACGATGACGAATAACAATCATTAAATAACCGTTCCGTATAGAACAATAAAAAGAAAAATCTTTCGTTCGACGAACTATCGCAATGCCAATGATATATCGAAGATCTTAAATCGGATGACGCGCGTTACGTTAACGAGCCGAGAAGGTTTTAAAGAATCTTTGAATTTCTTTTTCTTTTCTTTTTTTTTTTTTGTGTGTGTTCTCGGGTATTAACTCGAATTATAACAGGTGAGAAACGACAGAATAAGTAAGCGAGCGAGTAAGTAAGTAGAAGAGGGCAAACGAGTAAGTAGAAAGGAGAAACTAGAGATACGTACACACGGAGAGCCAGAAAGAGAGAGAGAGAGAGAGAGAGAGAGAGAGAGAGAGAGAGAGAGAGAGAGAGAACGTTAGTTTGGTAAAGAGGAAAGAGAGGAAAGGAAGTGGAAGGTGGAAGGGCAAAACAAACAAATTAACGTTAGAGAGTCGCTTGTTTATTGTTGGGTGGGGACAAGGTAACCACGCCTTTGTCAAGCACGCCCTCCGAGCGTTATGTTCCCCCCTTTTTGCCCCACCACAGCCCATCAACGCCCCATGCTCTAACCATTGCCCCCGCCTACCCGCACTCGAGCGAGCCCTAAATCGAGCGGCGAGACGGTCGGTGGTGGAAGTGACGTCAGACTCGATGCCGCCAACGTGCAACAGGCGGCCGGTGTTCTCTCTCTCTCTCTCTCTCTCTCTCTCTCTCTTTCTCTCTCTCTCTCTCTCTCTCTTTCTCTCGAGAATCCAAACTACCAACTTAAACGCGAGATCCACCGCCAACTGTGAGAGAGGGTGAGTGGGAGTGAGAGAGAGAGAGAGAGAGAGAGAGAGAGAGAGATAGTCTCTTTACCTTTCCTAAAAGATTTAATAATCGAGAGAAGGAAAAAAAAAATAAAGAAGGAGGACAAAAAAACGAGTGCAAGAAATAGAAACGAAGAAGAAAAGAAAGAGGAAGAAAGAAAACGTATGGATTAGAAAAATTGGATTAAAAATTGACTCGATTCGTTTAATTTCTCTTATACGGAATAAATATAACGCGATACTCGTTGCTTCAGGAAGTTTGATATCAAGACGTTTTTTTTTTTTTTTTTTTTTTTTAACATTTTTCCATTCAGTAGTATCGAAAAATTGACAGTGAAAACAATCGACGACGATATCGTCCCATCCATCCATCCATCCATCCATCGTACTCTCTCGAGTTTTCGGATTTTCTTTTTCTTTCGTTCGTTGTTTTTCTTTCTTTTCTTTCTCTCTCTCTCTCTCTCTCTCTCTCTCTCTCTCTCTCTCTCTATCTTTATTTATTTTCCTTTCTTAAAGCGTCGCAATCTCGAATAAGTAACGAATTAAGGATGGTAATGGGATAGTCGGTGAACTGTTTATGAGAAGGGGTGGAATGGGGTTGAGGGTAGGGGACGGGGGGGAGGAAATGCATGAATACGTTGGATATTACGCGTACGTATATACGTACATAAATACATACATACATATATACATGCATACATATATACATATATATATATATATATATATATATATATATATATATGTATATAAATATACGGAAGAAATAAAAGTAGCGGACGATGATTCGAGAGAAAGTAGATAGAGGAAACGTTCGGGACGTCGCGGATTGTAAATTATATCGCGGTAGATAGAGAGAAATTCATGCTCTGATGACGCAGCGTTAACCATTCTCCGGTCATCCGATGATCAAAGGTAACAGTAATGGTCCGTGAGAGGATAGGTATCCGCCTGTATTTCGCCTAATATACTGCTGGCTAAATGCTGACGCGATTTCGAGAGACGAAGAGAGAAAGAGATAGAGAGAGAGAGAGAGAGAGAGAGAGAGACAAAGGGAGAGAGAGAGAGAGAGAGAGAGAGAGAGGGAGAGAAGGGTGAAAGAGAGAGAGAAGGGGAAGGACGAACGCAAAGAGATAGAATGCGCACAGAAGAGCAAGAGAGAAAGATAAAGAGAAAGAGAGACAGACAGACAGAGAGAGAGAGAGAGAGTGTGTGTATGTGTGTGCGTGCGTGTGTGTGAGGTGGGAGGTGGTACTGGAGGAGGTGGAGGAGGAGGTGTTGGAGGAGGTGGTGGAGGTGGTGGAGGAGGCCAGGAGGGAACCATAAATTGTTTGAGCAACGTGTGTACCTAACCTGCACGCACGGTCGAGCGCGAGATCGCGCTTACCGTGGGCTTTCAAAAATTTCACACATTACCGATCCCTGCGGTTCGAACCTCGCTCTCCGCAGGACGATCCATCATTTCGGCAGTTTAACGTGGAATCCCTGAAAATTATCCGATATCGTCCCTACGGCTCGTTTGTCTTTGAAGGCATCGCGCGTTCACCTCTCCTCTCCTCTCTCTCTCTCTCTCTCTCTCTCTACCGTTTCCCCTTCTCCTGTCTTCACTCGTTTTCGTCCTCGTCCTCGTCCTCGTCCTCGTCCTCCTTCTCCTCCATCTCCTTCCTCGCGGGTTCAACGCGACTCTCTCTCTCTCTCTCTCTCTCTCTCTATCTATCTATCTCTATCTATCTCTTTAAATGATGGACACCGTGCCCGGCCAATGAAACGTGAAGTTTACCGAGCGAGTACCTAATCGCTCGCTTATAGGTACGTAAGTAAGTACCTCTACCTATCTATCTATCTACCTATCTATTTATCTACCTATCTACCTATCTACCTATCTACCTATCTACCTACGTATACAAATGCATGCGAATCCTTGCACCTCGGATATTGTGCCCTTGCAACGAATATTTCTCAATATATGTCGCAAGTGCAAACGAAACGGCTAAGGAACGTAACGATTTTTGGATTTTATCGGTGAGACACACGGTTTCCTATAACGAAAATTATTATGAGATACGTAAACTCTCTGTAGATCGTAGATAAGTTATCCCTTGTCGATTCATTTATTATTATTATTATCGTTATTATCGTTATTATCGTTATTATTAATTCAGGGCAATCGTAGGAAATTTTTTTTCCCTTGCGTTTTAATTCTCGTGCGCGCGCGCGCGCGCTCGCTTGTTCGTTCGTTTCTCGTCAAATAACAAACGCAAGCACGCGAAATCGACGAATTTATATATACATTCGAAATTAGATATACATATTTACATTACGAATTTAAATATTCGTACTCTTTCGTAATAACTTCAACGAGAGACCGAGAACGTTCGTGTAATCCTATAATCCTCGATTTATTCGCAAATAATTCGATAAACAAATTGAAATTCAAAAAATTCATAAAATTAAAAAAATTCGAAAAAACGAAAAAGAAATAGAAATAGAAACATCGTACCCGGCTCGATTCGAATTTAATCAGGTAGTACGAGTTTAATGATACTCGTGTACGTAAAAATTCGAATCAATAATAATTCGAAAGAGATCGAGATATCAGATATTGTATAAATTTATCGAAATAATATCAATAAATAACGAATGGGTTTGTCACTTACGTCTAACGATCGTCGTGTTCCAACGGTTTACGCGTTTTCTTTTCTTTTTTTTTTTTTTTTCTTTCCAAAATCGAAACATCCTTTCCACTCCCCACCTCTACCCGAACCCCGCAAAAACCGATAAATCTCGCACGATTCTACGTCGTAGGTACTTACTTACCCACCTATTATATCTCTTATAACGTTCGATCTTATTGTAGAAAATTTGTAATAAAGGAGGAGATACGCACGACGACGTGACCCATAGAGTCGAAGAGGGGCATCAAATAATGGATCTATACGTGTACATGGTATCGATATAATGGTGTTTCTCTCTCTCTCTCTCTCTCTCTCTATTTCTTTCTCTTTCTCCCCTTCGGTTACGACAATAGGTCGACTAGGTCAAGTGTGTGTCGCACTAATCATGTTCCTGGTCAGAAACGAGCTCCGAAAATGCACCGACGAAATGCGAACTATGCGAACACACGACAAAGCCCCTTGTCACTTTCGTCCAGATGCTTTTCACGAGAAAGAGAGAGAGAGAGAGAGAGAGAGAGAGAGAGGACCCCTCTCTACGCGAATTTCGAATACGTCTTGTACCTTACGGATAATCTATTACCCTAACCCACCACCACCACCGTCAACGTTGTAAGACGAACGTTGACGTTTTTTCCTCATAGACACAAACGCACACTCTATTTCCCCCCATCCATGAACCTATCGGAATTATTCAATAAAAAGAAAAAGAAGAAGAAGAAAAAAAAAAGATCTCACTAAATTACGTTACGTTAAGATATATGCACGTTTTTTCGGTGATCGAATAAGAAGAGAAAAAATGGAAAAAAAATTGAAAGATACACACACACACACGCACACATTCTATTTCTCATCAATGAACCTATCGGAATTGTTCAATAAAAATCTTTAAAAAAAAAGAAATAAAAATCTCACTTAAATTACGTCACGTCAAAATATATGCCTGTTGGCGTTGATCGAATACGAAAAAAATAAAATAAAAAAGGGGTAAAAGAAAGAAAGAAAGAAATGTACAAAAAGATATTTTCCAAACCATTTGTCGTCTACGACTACGAAGACATTTTGTCAATTTTCTTTTTTTTTTTTTTGTTAGACGATAGCTGTTTCGGCCAATATATTCTTCACGAATGTTGTTCTTTTAAACAAAAACCAAGCCGTTCGCGAGCCAAATCGATTGAATCCGCTTTTTGAATTTTTTTTCCTTTTGTTTATTTTTTTTCTTTTTTAATTTTTTTTTTTTAATTCGGACTTCGAAGCACTCGACGACGCCTTCTCGCTTTTTACGTTCACAATAAATATTTTTTCCCCGCGTAATTACCGTCATTCGAAGTACCATTAAAACGACAAAATTCTTTTTACACGTCGACCGAAAGATAATTTATTTCTGGGAGTCCGATCCGATTAACTCCCTGCTCCGATGCATAAGTAAATCGTTTGCGATAATGCAATTTTCAAAAGCAACAACTAGGACTCCGTGTACGTTCTACAACGTTCATTTTAATTTACATTTTAAAGGGTATTTTAACAAATGAGCGATTAATATTATTTCGCCACGTATCTCAACTATTTTGTTTTACGAAGTTAATCGATTTGGCAAGTGATCGGTGGCTTGGATATCGAGAGAGAGAGAGAGAGAGAGAAGAGAGAAAAAAAATAAAAATAAAAAAAAAGAACAAAAATTAAAATACGTTGTGGCAGCATTATCGTATACGGTGCTTATTCGAGCGACAAGGGTTAATATTATTACAAAATTCACACCGTCATAGTAATATTAATAGATTGGTAAGCCCTATTTCGCTATCGTCGTCGTCAGATCGCTCTCGTAGAACCGGCTGTCGTATGCTTTATTACAAGAGTACCACTTTAAAGATCGCGATTTCACTCACCCGGTACCAATCGTGGCTGATAGATTATAATTCGACCAATCAGGAGGTTTCTCTCTTAATCCGTTCTTTCTTCGGTGATTTTCGTTACGGATTGACGTTCGAGTCCTCGACTGTGTTTAAGCGAGAAATATTTCGTGACTGATTGTAATTAAATATTACGAATACAAAATCGTAGTCGTCATTATTCATACCATAGTATATGTAAACAATTTGTTTATTAATATTACCGATAGTACGATAATTTTTTTTTTTTTTGTACAGACGTTATATCAACATTAACATCGACAATATCTAACACCGTAATAAAATATTATAAATACAAAATCGTAACCGTCATTATTCATACCATAGTTTATGTATACAATTTGTTAATTAATATTACCGATAGTACGTTAATTTTTTCTTTTTTGTACAGACGTTATATCAACATTAACATCGACAATATCTAACACCGTAATAAAATATTATAAATACAAAATCGTAACCGTCATTATTCATACCATAGTATATGTAAACAATTTGTTAATTAATATTACCGACAGCACGTTAATTTTTTCTTCTTCGTACAGACGTTATATCAACATTAACATCGACAATATCTAAAACCGTAATAAAATATTACGAATACAAAATCTTAGCTGTCGTTATTCATACCAATGTATGTACATGTATACAATACGTCGATTAATATATTTATCATTAATATTTATTAATATTTATTTATTAAATATTTACTTCTCTATTCTTTATTACTTATTTCTTTATTTAATTTATCGTTTAGATATTAACGTTATATCGACATTAACGTGAACAATATTAACGTAACGTCAATGTTATCGGTGGACGAGATAAAATGAAAAACGGAACAAAAATAAAAAATAAAAAAAATAAGAAAATAAAATTAAAAAAAAGAAAATATAACATCGTCGCATCGTCGCGGTTTGCGAGCAAACGCAAGTGGTGTTATCGAATTCTTTAAAAATCGAACGAACGTATTAAGTAAGTCAAACGATCCAAAAAAAAAAGTTTCGTCGATCTATCCCCTTTCGTGAAAGAAGAAATCGATGCCAATAGATTGGGATAGAAGGTGTTCGTCGAATTCTTTCCCGTACGAAATCCGAGCATGATCCTCGAAGTTTTTCCCACATCTACAACTGAAAACTCGAAACTCACGACGTGCTTACGGCAACGAGGGCGGAGAAAATCACAATGAAAACTTTTGCTTTGGAGAGAGAAATCTCTCTCCCTCTCTCTCTCTCTCTCTCTCTCTATCTTTCTCTCTTTCTGACTGTCTGTCTGTTGTTCGGGATCAGTTTCGAGAGTCGGTGAAAAACGTCGCAAGAATGAGAAAGAAGGAGGGATGGAAGGGACAAAATTCAAGAAAAACCGGGACAGAAGATGAAAAAAAGGTTGCGTGGGATTGCGGGGGATTAAAATCGAGTACCCTGCACTCTTTCTATCTTTCCATCTTTCTTTCCTTTTTTTCCAAGCGTTATAAATCCACCCCCTCTCACCCTAATATCACCGCGACACGCTCGTACCGTTCCTTTTGAGGCACCCTTTTCCCTTACCTCTTCACGAGACGATTCTTCTTAAGCTCGTGGATAACGTAATAATAATAATGAATAAACGTACAAGTAGGAGGAGTTTGGCATGGACTGTATGGTTACATAGGCGTCGAGATCCATTTAAACGTTCGTACAGAAATAATGTCTGATCCTTTTATTTATTTATTTACTTATTTTTTTTTTTTTTTCACAAAATACAACATAATTATTATGACAAAATTGGAACGATCATCGATATGGTTCGTTAATGTCGTATTTATAGATAAAAAAAATTTGTCCCGTTCGATTCTATAAAATCGTTAATAAGAGATACGATCGATCCTGACAGAATGATATTAGATATTTATGATATTAGATTATTAGATATTTAAATAATATTCGTTCGTATACACACACACACACACACACACACACACACACACACACACACACATATATATATATATATTGGAATGTATTTATCGTAGAAAAATTTTTCAAGAATTTACCCCGCCAATGGTCATGCGCACCTTGCTTTTGGACCACGCATCACCTTCTTCCCTATCGAAATACGCGCGCGTCAAAAGAGAAAGAAAGAAAGGAATAAAGAAAGAAATGTATGTGAGGGTGAGAGAGAGAGAGAGAAAGATATACATACATATATATATATATATATATATATATATATATATATATATATAAATATAGATGTAGTAAGTTATATACGGGGGTCGAGAGGACTCCTTTGAATGGATGAGTCCGGGATTTAAAATCCAAGCTCCACTTGAAATCGCGTTACTGAATACAGAAAGAGAAGAGAAAAAAAAAAGGAAAGAGATATAAAGATATACACACACGCACGCACACACACACACACACACACACACACATATATATATATTTAGAAAGAGAGAGAAAGAGAGATGTAGCGAGAGTAGAAATGAGATATAAAGTAGAGACTGTTCGTACCCTTCGCAGCGTGCGAAAGGGATTAAGTACCTACGAAGTACTTACGTGTAGTTCCATCCATGCACCGTTCTACGATAGTAAAGAGAGAGAAAGAGAGAGAAAGAGAGAGAGAGAGAGAGAGAGAGAGAGAGAGAGAGAGAGAGAGTATTACCTACTCACCGGGAGGTGTTCTTGGGTAACCACAGATGCGACACTTCAAAGTACCGTGTATCGTGGCTCGTGGTTGTAAGGCAAACACGTGAACGAGAAAAGGGATGATGCTCGAGGGATGTTACGAGGGAGTTTTGTCACCCCTCTATAAGGTGGTGGCCTTGTACTTTTTCCACCTCCTCCTCCTCCTCCTCCTCCTCCTCCTACTTGTACTCCTCCTTTTACTTCTTCTTCTTCTTCTTCATCTTCGTTTCACCTCTTTCCTCTTCCGTTTCTTACTTTTATTTCGTCATCATTCTTTTTGCTCGTCTCGTTACTAAACGCGTAATTTCGGGAGCGAGAAGGGCTTCAAACGATATCCAACGGTGTCCTATTTCGTTTTGTAAAAAACGATGGAAGCGCATCCTGATGCAATTTCGTCCGAATACCGGCCGAGAAAAGCGACTGCAAGCGGCTGCGTAATTAAAGGAAGACCTTCCTTCCTTCTTACTTCCTTTCTTTTCTTTTCTTTTCTTTTTCTTTTTCTTTTTCTTTCTTTCTTTCTTTGACTCGTTCTCTCTCTCTCTTTTGTTTTTATCTGAATCGACGAAACGACACGACATTATAATTCGAGTATAATCCTGTTAAATGCGACTTTGTTCTTAATTGTTTATTGACGTTTACGATCTTTTTTTATTCAGAGACAAAGAGAGAGAGAGAGAGAGAGAGAGAGAGAATTAGAATTTAAAAAATAATTCCATACGATTCGCATGTATATTTATAATAATATATTGTAAATTAATTATTTTCTTTTCTTTTCTTTCTTTCTTTGACTCGTTCTCTCTCTCTCTCTCTCTCTCTCTCTCTCTCTCTCTCCCTCTCTCTCTCTCTATTTATCTCTCTCTTGTTTTTATCCGAATCGATAAAACGACACGACATTATAATTCGAGTATAATCCTGTTAAATGCGACTTTGTTCTTAATTGTTTATTGACGTTTACGATCTTTTTTAATTCAGAGACAAAGAGATAGATAGATAGATAGAGAGAGAGAGAGAGAGAGAGAGAGAGAGAGAGAGAGAATTAGAATTTAAAAAATAATTCCGTACGATTCGCATGTATATTTATAATAATATATTGTAAATTAATTATATTTTGTAATTTTCTGTTTGGTCAAAAAAAAAATAAAAAATAAATAAAACATTTGGATATTCGTGCAATATTATTTGATAATATCTAAGTGATATCTCGAATTTCTCGAATTTTATCAGGAGAGAGAGAGGGGGGGGTGGGGGTGGGAGATCCGAGTGGAAAAAAAAGTTCCATGATTAACGACAATAAACGAGATAATAATTTAGAATTATCGAAAATTAATCGTACGATGCGTTTTATATCCGAATAAAGAAAGCGTAACGCAAGTTTATACTTCATAGAAAATATAAGGTCGTCGAGGATAAAATTTGTAATTTATCGACCAACTTTGCATTTTTCTCTCTACAAATTTCATCCTCGACGATCTAACAATATATCGTATCGTTCGGCGATTGATCGATAGAAAAAAAAAAAAAAAATAGATCGATACGCGAAGATTGAAAATTGAATCGTACAATTTATATGATATATATTTTTAATATAAATACAAAGCAAACGGACCCAAAGAGCAAAGTGCTCGTCGTTCGAACAAAATTAAAGACAAAGAGAAAGATAAGGAGAGAGAAAAAAAAAAGAAACGGAAGCAAAGGGGAGGAAAGGGGATGGGGGAAGAAAGGAAAAACATGGTCGAAATATACGAGATCGAATATTATTCGATCTACGAAGAATAATGTATCTCGAATATCAGCCGAGTTTATCGAACGACAACTGACGCGATTGCTTTCTCCTTTTCGTTTACCACGAGTATTCAACTTCGGGGGGTGGGGGTGGGGAGGTTTAACGATTTAGACGAAAGTAGAGTTAGAGGAGGAGGACGAGGAGGATGAGGAGGAATTCGCGTAAGACGAAAATCGTGGGAAATATTACTTATACATATATATTTTTTTTCTCTCTCTCTCATCCTCCTCCACTCGAGCATCTATACTACGTTATCGTGGTAAATAGTTACATACATATATCGAGCGTGCGAGCATAGGCGCATATATGCGTACACACGTACGAATAACTCACGAAGTGTGCTTTCGATACGATTTCTATCGTGAAAGGCATCGACTACGGTGGTCCATTTCCCATCGTCCGTCATCTGTCGTTGATCTTTTTCCCCCGGAGCGTCTATCGTCGTTATAAGATATCCCATATAGTCACTCTTCTCGGCATATGACCGATCCATGTCATTTTATACTCGCCAACGTGAACGTCCTTCCCGAGGGAACGTCTAGGAACCAACACGTCCTCGCGAGTGATCTCCTCCTTCTCCTCCTCCTCCTCCTCCTCCTCCTCCTCCTTCTCCTTCTCTTCCCTACACCCTCACCTCTCTCTATCTCTCTCCATTCTCTCGCTCGAGGTACACGGACCCTCCCTCCCTCCCTTATCCTCCCCCCGTTTATGGGTTCATGGAGTAATATTACGCTTCTGGGTGGTCCATACTTTAAACGCGCAAAAATTCTTACCCCCTCGTTCCGATTAATTGATTAATTAATCGATCGATCGATCGATTAATTGCGTTGGTAATTAATTTTATTCGTCGATTATCAAATTCGTCTTACCTGTTTTTTTTATTTTTATTTTTTTTTTTTGTAGTAGAAGTAAATATCTGTGATATAATTTTAACTAATTTAATTCTTTTACGTAGATATTATACGAAATTCTTCCTCCGTGTTCCGATTAATTAATTAATTAATTAATTAATTGAGTTGGTAATTAATTTTATTCGTCGATTATCAAATTCGTCTTACCTGTTTTTTTTGTAACAGAAGTAAATATCTATGATACAATTTTGACTAATTTAATTCTTTTACGTAGATATTACACGAAATTCTTCCTCCGTGTTCCGATTAATTAATTAATTAATTAATTAATTAATCAATTGTGTTAGTAATTAATTTTATTCGTCTACTCTCAAATCCGTCTTACTTATTCTTCTGTCGTAAATATCTATGATACAATTTTGACAAAATTAAATCTTTTACGTAATTATTATCCTATTTACAATGATTAAAATATCTATTATATACATACATACGTATGTTCGTGTGTGTGTGTGTGCGTGTTTAGAACGGGTATAAATATTTTCATTCATCGATATCTAACTATAAGTATATGCGATCGAATCGTCTATGTGTCGATATACGATTCAATTTTACAAAAATATATCCAAAATATATTTATTATATATAATGGAATATATCCATTGAGCGGTTAAACAGGTACATGTATTTTTATTACGTTTATCAATACCATCATTTATCCATATTCAAATCAATTTTAACGCCTATTCATTCTATTTACAAGATTACCGTATAAATATCTCTATTTATTTATGTAATATTCACACACACATATATATATATATATATATATATATATATATATATATATATATATATATATATATGTATATATATATATAAATTTTATATAAGTATATTTGATTCCTACGTCTATATTATTTTATAATATATTTTATAATAAATAATAAATAATATTATTTTATAATGAATGCACGGACGAAGTTGAATTTTTTTCTATTTTTTTCTTCTCCCTTCTTCTTCCTCGAAGAAGAAAGAAAGGAGAACGGGATCGACGGTGTGCATGGATCAGGATCTATTAATAGATCTCCCTGAGGCGTTTCGTAAGGCGTTATTTCTCCCTGTAGAATATGTAAGCGTGGGCCGTGCCGACTGAAATCGAAAACGTTGATCCGGCGTGCAGCGGGAGCGCGACTTGTCAAGTAAAACGATAAAAGTGCGAAAGGCGAAAAGGGTGTCGAGGCAAATAAGTGCAGTCACGATCCAAAGCGCGTTCGGTCGCTAACAATAACTGATCGATGATCGAGTTCCTGACTCGAGCACGCACGCGCGAAACCGAATACCGCGAAATATTTTCATTATATTCTCGCACGTAACCAAAAAGTGAAGAAATAAATTTATACACACATTCACACACACATATATATATATATATATATATATATATATATATATTTATGTACACGATATATAATACTTTTTATGTTATTGAGAAAAGTCAAACGAAATTAATTGTAAATTTATTTTTGTTAATTATTATTATTATTATTATTATTATTATTATTATTAGTATTATTATTATATAATATTGATCGATATTTCGTACGTCTTTCGTGTGCATACGATATCGTTAACGTTCGTATTTGTATGCGTAATGCAAATACGTTTACGTTCCTGTTTACGATACGCATATATCCTACGATCGTATTTACACGTCCATTACGCAGATACGTACGATAATGATGCCATTAGGCTTATGTCATTATATCACGTTGCGTTTGCGTCTATTGTTTATAATGAATAGTATTTCAAGTAATTAAGAAAAGATTTAAAGCGACGAAAGTCGGATCGATTTGTATTAATACTCTAATCGATATACATTAATAATGATAATAATAACGATACATGTCGATTATATTCAATATGTCGATACCAAATTTCACTATAGTTGTGTTTATGTTTATAATACGAATATATCAATGTATATGCGTTTTCGTTTGTAAGACATGGATACATCGCGTGCATAGTTTTACACGTGAAGAATATATTATAATAAAACGAGTTCTTGGTAATTTCGATCGATCGTAATAAAAATTGCAATTATATAAAAAGAAACATCCTACCGCCAAGAAAGATAAAAAATATAATTCAATCCCAAGAGATCGTCGTATCTGATAAAAAGCGAGTACCTGCTTCATCGATCATTACATTCGTTCGTTTAATGGTCGGTTAATAACA
>OU426993.1:22102281-22124781 GCA_911387935.1 Dolichovespula saxonica | reverse complement strand
AATCGCATCGTCGTTACGACGCAATATTTGTGAACTATTCAAAAAAAAAAAAAAAAAAAAAAAAAAAATACAGGAAAAAGAAAAACTTGATTATAGACAATCCCAGGTAGTTAGAACATTTGGATTATTGAGAACCACTGACGAGTAACATGTTCGACAACGTTATCGCGCTTTCAACGCGATGGTGGGTTAAAAGCGGATTTGAAAGCGCTTTGTTTTCGCGCGGGGATAATAACCGAGAACTGGTGAACGGGGGTTGGGGGGAGGGGTGGAAGCGTAGGGGTGGAGAAGGAGAAGGAGGAGGAGGTGGAGGTGGTGGTGGTGGTGGTGTTGGTGTTGGTGTTGGAAGGGAGGATGGAAACGAAACCGATAAAAGTCCTACCATTGCTACGGAATCGCAACCGAAGCTCGACTTTCAAGTTTTCAATTGGAATTTCGATGTCTTCTAATTGATTCCACTCGGACTCATCCTCTCAATACACAAATCTACCGTTTTACGGATTACCCCGCGTGAAAGGTTTCAAACATCAACGTAAACTTGACTATAACGCGTTTTGAACGTACTTAAGCGTGAATCAATAACGACGTAACGCGTGCAACGTTTAAGTTAAACAATTCGGGTAATTTACG
Organism: Dolichovespula saxonica; assembly: GCA_911387935.1. Classification (NCBI taxonomy): domain Eukaryota; kingdom Metazoa; phylum Arthropoda; class Insecta; order Hymenoptera; family Vespidae; genus Dolichovespula; species Dolichovespula saxonica. Next base: position 22,124,151 of record OU426993.1, on the reverse strand, counting down.
TACCGCGCAATCGTTAAAATATTCGTACGAACACGATCGTAAATCGGAAAGTTAATGAATATCCCGACGAGATAAACGAGAAACGACAAATCGATCTCAATGTTATTAATTTACCTCGATTCTCGTCACTTTTTTTCTTTTTCGTAATTTTTCTTTCTCCTCTCGCACGAGAAAAATTCTATTGCAACGATAATTTAATATCAAATGTTTCGTAATAAATGATCGACGACGAAGCGACGACTACGGAGGGATTGTTTCTCTCTCTCTCGAGAAAAAAAAAAAAGGAATAATCGAGATACAAAGGAATTAATTGTTATAAATAAATTAATATTATTCTTTTTTTTTTGTACGTAACAAAAATTACGACATTCCTTGGGGAAAAATATTAATTCGTATTACGAACGGATACTTAAATTCGTTTCGATAAATTATCTTTTAGATAACAAAAATACATCGATCGCCCGTTGTGTAGAAATTAAATTCTATTGGGACAATTATCCGATGAGAAAAAAAGAAAACCAAATTTTCTGCAATAAACAATCAACGGTCACGTCGACGTCTACGACGAACTATTTCTCTCGACGAAACGAACAATCGAGATAAGAAATTAATTAATCGTTGCAATTAAATAATTTCTTTCTCTCAAGCAAACAAAAATTTCAACATTCCCAGTAAAAAATATCAATGTAAAAAAATATTAATTCGTGTTACGAACGGGTACTCTTGCGCGTTTACAAATAAATTATTCCTTAAATAACAAAAAAAAAAAAAATATATTGATCTCCTGTGCCGATATTAAATTCTATTGGGACAATTATCGAATGATAAAAAAGAGAAAACCAAATTTTCTGCAATAAACAATCAACGGCCACGTCGACGTCTACGACGAACTATTTCTCTCGACGAAACGAACAATCGAGATAAGAAATTAATTAATCGTTTCAATTAAATAATTTCTTTCTCTCAAGCAAACAAAAATTTCAACATCCCCTGTAAACAAAAAATATCGATGTAAAAAATTATTCCTTAAATAACAAACAAAAAAAAAAAAAAATACGTTGGATCACCTAGCGCCGATATTAAATTCAATATCCGATAATTATCCGATAAAGAAAAAAAAAAAAAAAGAAAACCAAATTTTCTGCAATAAACAATCAAGGAACACGTCGACTACTACTACTACTACGACTACTACGACTACTACTGCTACGACTACGGACAAACTACTTTTCTGAATAACCCAACACTCGTCGTAGCACGAAGGGGGAATTATCGATGGTGCGATTTTTCGAGCGGTGATCGTCGGAGCTCTCCCGATGGTCAGGGCCGAGAGTGTCGTTCAAGCGAGAACGAGAGAAAGAAGGAAAGAGACAGAGACAGAGACAGAGAGAGAGAGAGAGAGAGAGAGAGAGAGAGAGAGAGAGGTAGATAGTAAACGGGTGAGAAAGAGAAAGAGAACGAAAACGGCGTCGAAGGGATGGCTCGACTGGCGGCGTCGGTGTCGGCGTTCGCATGGCGAGAGGGAGTGGGTAGGAGGGGTGGTAGGGGAGGGATAGGGGGGTAGGGGGGGGGTTTCTCGGTCGCTCGAAGCGAAAGGAGGTTGGGGGAGGCGAGGGAGGGAGGGATGTCGAACGGGGGTGCGAGGGGGGTGAGGGTAGGTGGCAGGACGCCCCCACGTGGGTGGCGGCAGAGCGGCGGTGAGGTAGTCATGACGACCGCAGCGACCAATCATCCGGAAGTAACGCAGCGCGAGATAACTCTGCATCCAATCAGGTTTAAAGCGGGAGACGGGGCTGGCCATCCCCCGCAGAAGAAGATCACCCCCGTAGCAAAATTTCTACGGTACGAGGGGTAGATATACAAGACGACAGGCTACACGCTCGCACACGTGCACGCGCGCGCGCGCGCACGCACACTCTATCTCTCTCTCTTTTTCTCAGTGTCTCACACACACACACACACACTCACACACGCGCATACTTTTTCACCCCCCTTATTTTTCTCTTTCTCCGAACGAGATCCGACGGAGACTGCTCTAGCTCTTTCTCTCTCATCTTTTATATATATATATATATATATATATATATATATATATGGCTCTCTCTCTCTCTCTCTCTCTCTCTCTCTTTATTTCTTTCTCCGTCTGTCTATATATCTTTCCTTCTCTCTCTCTGTCTCTCTTTCTCTCTCGCCTATTATATATATATATATATATATATGTATATATATATATATATATATTTTTTTTTTTTTTCATTGCGAATAAACTATCTTCCTCTTTTCTCCTCTCGTAAAAGGGAAAGAACTCGATAGAATATATCATCCCACGTATGGGATGTTCCACCGTTGGTAAAAGAGAAACGAAAGAGTGTTAATCGAATGAGGCGAAGTGGCGAACGAATAGGACGTTAATTTGAATTGCCTGTTGCATCGAATTAATCGGTTTTGTATGGTAAACGGCGGAGTTATATCAAGTATATAAACGACGTGCCTTCTACCACCTTTTCTATACAAAGTAAAGTACTAATTGCGTTAACGCTATAGTCGTTAATACGCGTATATAGTGATAATATAATAACCTCGATAATTTCACTTTCTAATATCAATTGGATTCTTTCTGCGTTCGTCATTGATACATCGGTTATCGATAGAAAAACTTGAACAATATTTCTATTTGTCGATTCGCATTTTAATTCGCATTAAAAATTATTCTACACCCTCTTCCCCCTTTCCCCCTCCCCCCCCGTGTGCACATAGTCTACGCACGAAATGTGTCTTTGAAGGTGCGTGCGATAAAAGAAAAAAAGAAAAAACAAATTACCCACCTCTCGTTTTCTCCTCTCTTGTGTCGTCCGAAAACCAAAAGAAAAAAAGAAAATAACAAAGAAAAAAAAGAAAATGAAACAAGAGACCCCCCACTTGAAAAAAAAAAAAGAAAAAGAAAAAGACACAAGAAGAGAATGAGTGGGGTGCTCAAGGTGCTCGATAAAACAAATGAGAAAAAAAATGTAGAAACGAATGAAAAGAAGAGAGAGAGAGAGAGAGAGAGAGAGAGAGAGAATGAAAAGAGAGAAAAAGAAGGAAGGAGTCACGGGAAAGGTTAGGGAAGAGAGGAAGAAGGACGATAGGAAAACGCCGTCGCGATACCACCGTCCGTTGTACATGGGAGATGCGTTTATGGTCTGGCAGCGGAGCGATAAGAAGCCTCGTAAAACGAATGGCAGGCCATAAGTGTTGTACGCGGGGTGGGACGCGTAACTTCTTCAGAGAGAGACGACAGGAGCTAACGTTTCAAGGCACGAGCGAGCACAACCAGCCAACCAGCCAACCAGCCAACCAACCAGCCAACCAACCAACCCCCGCTAATCCTAACTTATACCATACATACATACATACATATATATATATATATATATATATATATATATATATATATATATACATATATATATGTACATACGTATATAAACTCCGTGCGCATTTGTCACCTTTATCGACTTCGAACTTATATACCTCCTCGCACGGTTACACTTCGCGTCCCAACCGCACTTTGCCAACAACCGGGAATAGGTGGTGGTTTTGGTATCGCGCGTTACCCCTTCGTCCGTCAAAGAAAAAGAATGACCTCGAGTGCAAGCCATCAACAAAACTTCGCGGCGAAACGAGCTAAGCGATCTCTTTCTCATTTTTCTTACCAACTTTCTTCCTCTCCCTCCTCCTCCTCCTCCTCCTCCTCCTCCTCCTTCTACCTCCTCTCCGCCACCTCTCTTCCGACCTCCCTCCCTACTCCCATTACTTCGTTGAAAAATCCATTGAAAATCTTCCGATTTTATCCACCTCTTTTACCTCTCGATTTTCTGTTTCAATTTTTATCTGAAACTAATACGATATTAATTTGTTATTTTGTAACGTACCAGTGGTCGTATTTCTTTTTTTTTTTTTCTGAAAACGTCGTTTAAGTACGTTTTATATATCACGTGGATATGTTTAATATGGTTTGTATTAGAATTTTGTAATCGTGGTTCGATGAATATCGGTATATTGTGTTAACACCAATCTCGTTTTGTGTTTTTGTTTGTTTGTTTTTTTTTTTTTTCATACATTAAATTGATTCAAGTTTGTAGTGCACGATCGTTTTTGGAAGTGTCAGTTAATAGAAATTTTATACTCGTCGATTAACCTCGTATGAACTAATTTACACCGACTTACAAAGTCGATCAATTGTGATAATCTCGTACACGTTTACGAGATATTAATTGTGTGATTTCGATTGAATCGAATCAATTTTTTCATGAAATTCTTATTAAAAGTATGTCAAGAAAAGAAAAAAGAATAATAAAAAAGGTTTATTTCAATATCTCTTCAAGTAATGCCAACGCACTACTAAGTTTTACGTTCTACAAATGAACAGGGAAAGCATTCAAATTTCGGTGAACGAACGAAAATTTTTTATGTCATCGACGATGTTGCCACAGAGATATTGAAAATGAAGTAGTGAAATTATAATGGTATTACTTTTTGACTGAACGTTACGTCTTTGAGGACAAGTGGACTCACAACACTTTCGAAGTAATTATATTTGCAATTTCATTGACTTACATACGTAAATTTATATTTTGACGAAATGACGAAAATTTTGAAGGATTCTTTTTTTGGGGGGAGGGGAGGAGTAACTGTTTAGAGATAAAAAGCTCATAACAGATTGCATTGATCGTTATCATTAACTAATTCTTTGTCTAAAATGAACTTACACAACTTTCGAGGAAAACGCCTCGTCTTCTATATACGTACGTTTCTTTTTTTTTTTTTTTTTGTTATATTTGTTTCGTTCTCTTCCTATCTCTCTCTCTCTCTCTCTCTCTCTCTCTTTCTCACCCAAATTTGACCTCATTGGAGATCATCTCGTTACGCGGTACTTAAACGTACGTAATCTAATTACATGCGTTGCAAGAAGAATGCAATGCAATCAATTGTCCGACCGTACCTTCTTTATTTTCTTCTTCTTTCACTCCTCCTCATCATCATATTTATTAACATACTAATTAATTAATTTATTTATCCGCAATTCCAATTCTTCATTTATCGCTCCCACTCAATCATTTATTTCATTCATTTCACTCATTTCTTCTCTTCGATTCTTCTTCTTCTTCTTCTTCCTCGTTTTATTTATATCATTCCTTTTTTTGTTTTTATTTTGGATTGACCAAGAGCACATCGAGCAGGAGCCAACGTTAAATTTCTTTCTTTTTTCTTTCCTTCTTTTTTCTACCCTCCTCCTCATTCCTCCTCATCCTCCTCCTCCTCCCCCCCCCCACCTTTGACGGTCTCGGTTGGAAAATCTCGCGCGAGATATCGAATCGCGCTAATCCACCTCCCGCTATTCCTTGATTACGATACAGGTTCAGGCGGATGGAAAGAATAAAGGAAAAAATTTTTCTCATCATCCACCGTGCGAAATCGTCTCTCTCTCTCTCTCTCTCTCTCTCTCTCTCTCTCTCTCATTCTCTTTCTCATTCTGTCTCTCTCACTCTCTTTCTTTCTCTCTTTGGGGTGGATGAATTCCATCGTTATCGAGTCGCGCCCTCCGTTTCACAAACGGGAAGGCCTTCTCTCCTTTTCCCTCTACCCACCCTCCACCTCTCCCCCTTTCCGTCCCTTCCTCCTCCTCCTCCTCCTCCTCCTCCTCTCAGCCGCTGCAAAATCCCTCGACCGAACGTGCATATTTCCATTTGACACGCCTCGCCGACCGTCTGATTTTATTAAAAAACCCCGTAACCCGGTTCCACGCCTTTTCCCATTCCACGTCTTCGTCGAGCAACGCGTTTTCCCCGAAGCCTCTGCTTCCTCCTCCACCTCCTCCTCCTCCACCTCCTCCTCCTCCACCTCCTCCTCCTCCTCCTCATCCTCCCGCTTCCATCGTCCTTCTCCTAGTCTTCCTCGTCCTCCTCCACCACCACCACCTCCACCTATAAATTGGACCGCAATTTCCGAATTCTCTTATTTTTTTCCCCTCCCCAAACCCTCCCCTAACCCTCCCCTTCCCATTTTCCTTTCCTCCATTTTTCCTCCTCCCCTTTTGTTCTTTTTCTCTTTCACTCATTTTCCGGGTAATACTGTGCGATTCGAGTCGAGTCGAATCGAATCGATCAAAATAAGAGGTACGAGAGAGAGAGAGAGAGAGAGAGAAAAGAATTTAAAAGATCGATCGTCGCAACGTCGTCGATATAAGTTTATTCATTTTGAAATAATCAATTTGAGTCTCTCTCGAACCATCGACAATTTTGTTATAACTTACAAGTGATTCGATGGGTTCTCTCGCGTGATTAGCGCAGACACTCTTAGGCCCTGTCGTAAGGACGAGAATGAAAAATCAAAAAAATAAAATGTATATATATATATATATATATATATATATATATATATATATATATATATATATATGAAAAAGAGAAATATATATATGAAAGAAAAAGAGAGAGAAATGAAAAAAAAAAATAAAAAAAAAGAATTATGAAGGAATGAAGGATGTGAAAAAAAAAACTCGAAGAATCTATCGATCGTCACGTTGTCGTAGATATATATAAAAAAAAAAAGAATATATCGACAAATATATCGAAATTATAATATCGATTTTAACGGACCAACAACTATCTCGTTATAATTAACGTAAAAGATTTAAAGCGTAGCTCTGTGAAACAGAAAGATAGAGAGATGGGGAAAGAGAGAGAGAGAGAGAGAGAGAGAGAGAGAGAGAGGATGATCTCAAAAAAAAGAAGTATCGATCGTGCTCGTAGGAGTGACAATAAAAGAAAAAGAAAGAGAATCGAGACGATCGATTTGTTCTTGAAGACAAACGCGTAGTTGATAACAAACATTACGTTCATCCTAACGTAACAAATTAATGTTGATTTTGACGCGTCAACAATTTCTTTATTATAACTTATAAGATTAAACTCTTATAATACATACAAATATATATATACATAGAAGAATATATATAAGAAGAAGCATCTCAAACGGTGTTTGTTGTTTACGAGAAAAGCAAATCTTTACTTCCCTAATCGCGTTACTACGCGATATTATCCACACCGAGGATCTACTATCTTTCTCTCTCTCTCTCTCTCTCTCTCTCTCTCTCTCTCTCTCTCTTTCTCCCCTTTCAAGAACAGAAACGGGCAACAGTTCGTTACGTACCGCCATATTTACCCCTCCCCCATCCTCCGCTTTCGAAACTCATCTGGCATCTTGCCGCCGTACGTAGAACTTTGCGAAGAGATGGAAAGAGGGAGAGAAGAGAAGAGAAGAGAAGAGCAGTGAAGAGAAGTGAAGAGAAGAGAAGAGAGAGAGAGAGAGAGAGAGAGAGAGAGAGAAAGGAATCGTAAACGAGGTCGAGTGTCGGCAGCGTATAATTTCGATGACAAGCAAAGGGGTGGTTATCTCTCGCGCTGCTTTTCACCCCCCAGCCCACGCAAGCTGCGAGTGGTGGGCCACCCCCGTGATTGTATTAATTCAAGTCACCCTCTCTCTCTCTCTCTCTCTCTCTCTCTCTCATTTACTCATTTTCCTTGTTCTTCGTATTTTCTTCTCTCTCTAATAATGTCCTGCCTAGGGTATTCGCACTTACTCACTCAGAAAGAAAGAGAGAAAGAGAAAGAGAGAGAGGGAAAAAGAGAGAGAAAGAGAGAGAGAGAGAGAGAGAGAGAGAAAAGCACCCTCCCTAAAGCACGACTTCCGGGGATAAACGAAGCGTGCGAGCGTCGCGTATAATGAAGCGAGCTCCTTCGTTTCCTCGTTGTCAACCTCCTCGTTCTCCTCTCCTTTTCCCTCCTCCACCTCCTCCTCCACCTCCTCCTCCACCTCCTCCTCCTCCACCTCCTCCTCGTATCCTCTCCAAGGATATATCCCTCTTCGTTCAGCCTAAATTTAGACGGTGTACGTCTACGCGGGCCAACCCTTCTCTCCTCCCTACGTTCTTTTCCATCCCATCCACCTCCTCCACCCACCTCCTCCATCTCCTCCACCTCCTCGTCACCCCCAACGCTACTAACCCCTCACCCATTTACCGAATCTCTTCTCGAACTTACACACGTTCGCGAGATTATTGTGTATTCAAGGAATTCCTCTCCTCCTTATGTTCACGGCGAATTGATGCGTATTAATTGATCGTTTGAAAATGGCAGAACGTAGAAGAAGAAGAAGAAGATGAAGAAGAGATGGAGGAAGATGATAAAGTAGAAGAAGAAGAAGAAAGATTTAGGGAATAGTAGGGAGAGGAAGAGATAAAAAAAGAAAAGAAAAGAAACACGAAAAGAGGAAAGAACTTCGTCGCTTTTCGAGTTCGTCGTCGTGGTAACAAGTGCCGCGAAACGATGATCGTGGAGTGGAGGTGGAGGAGGTGGAGGAGGTGGAGGAGGAGGAGAAAAAAAAGAAGGGGATGACGATAATTTTGTTCGTTGGAGTACAATACACGATCGATCTTATCGATCGAGCGATCTAGACGGGAATGTCGAGCGTCGCGGTCGTCAAATTGGAAATATTATAATTAAAAATGGAGGATGGTGTTGGGGGTCGGGGGGAGGGGGGAATGGAGTTGAATGATAATGATTTTAAATAGTTGAAGAAGAGGAAGAAGATGAAGGAGAAGGAGATGAGGATGATGAGAAAGAAGACGATGAAGAAGATGAGAAAGAAGATGAGGAGGATGATGAAGAAGAAGAAGAAGAAGATGAAGACGAAGATGAGGAGGAAGAAGATGAAGATTAAGAAGGAGATGAAGAAGAAGATGAGAAAGAAAATGAGAAAGAAGATGAAGATGAAGATGATGAGAAAGAAGATGATGAAGAAGATGAGAAAGAAGATAAGGAAGAAGATGAGGAAGATGATGAAGTAGAAGAAGACGAAGAAGAAAATGAGGAAGAAGATGAAGAAGTTAGGAGAGGGGGGGGCTGGAGTTGAATGATAATGATTTTAAATAGCTGAAGAAGAGGAAGATGAGAAAGAAGATGATGAAAAAGATGAAAAAGTTAGAGGAATGGGGTTGGAGTTGAATGATAATGATTTTAAATAGCTGAAGAAGAGGAAGAAGATGAAGATGAAGAATAAGATGATGAAGAAGAAGATGAAGATGAAGAATAAGATGATGAAGAAGAAGATGAAGTTAGGGGAGGTTGCTGGAGTTGAACGATAATGATTTTAATAAATAGCTGATGAATAGGAAGATGATGAAGATGAAGAAAAAGAAAACAGAGATGAGAAAGAAAATGAAGAAGAAGAAGAAGATGAAGAAGATAAGAAAGAAGATGAAGAAGTTAGGGTAGGGTGGCTGGAGTAGAAACGATAATGATTTTAATAAATAGCTGATGAAGAGGAAGATGATGAAGATGAAGAAAAGGAAAAAGAAGATGAAAAAGACGATGAAAAAGATGATGAGAAAAAAAAATGAGAAAGAGGATGACGTCGAAGAAGAATATGAAGAATATGAAGAAGAAGATGAGGAAGAATAAGGAGAAGGATAACGGTAGAAGCAAGGATGGAGGGTGTCGATGGTGTTGGAAGTTGGGTGGATTTGGTGGCAACCGTTTAGCGATATTTCACGGGGTTCTCGGTCGTTCAAGGGGGGTTCCAGGGCGTTCGTAGAGGAACGGAGTATTACCGGAGGCAGTCTTGCAGACTCGAGATAAGAGAAGCAGCCCCAGGCTTCTCTCGTTTCCGACGGTGTGAACGGCAGCTAAGGAGGTGGTGCACCTTACCAAACGTTAGGACTCGCCTAGAGAGAGGAGAGAACTTACGAGAGAGATTCTAAGAGAGGAGGACGAGCAGGAGGAGGAGGAGGAGGAGGAGAACGGGGAGGACGAGGGGGAGGGAAAGCCGCGAGCAAACCCCTTCTGGTTGCTACGCGTTACTACTTCTCTCTCTCTCTCTCTCTCTCTCTCTCTCTATGCCTTTCTATCTATCTATCCATCTTCCTCTCTCTCTCTCTCTCTCTCTCTCTCTCTCTCTCTCTCTCTCTCTCTCTTTCTTTCTACCCTTATACCTACCTACCATCGACTTGGTTAATATCTGCTTATCCGTCCATAGCATCCGTCTACCCTTGCCAGACCATTTTCTCTTTCCTCTCTATTTCTCTCTCTCTCTCTCTCTCTCTCTCTCTCTCTCTTTGTTGTACATAGATTAGATACATAGGTATATATAAATATACACATATAACTTTGGTCATAGTTATATATCTACCTATGCTTGTTATTTCTTATAAAATTATTTCCATCGGAAATATTCGTCGGCATTGTATTTACTTCGCATATTCTTTATTTTTCTTTTTTTGTCTTTCTTTTTTTTTTTTTTTCTTTTTGTTTATTAACTATGAACTATATCACGTACACGCAAACGTATTTCGATCACGAGCGTGCCTATTTGTATTTATTGCAAAAACGACATCGGAAATTTATCGACGTCATTTTTATTTAACATCTTTCTTGTTTTTTCTTTCTTTCTTTCTTTCTTTATTTATTTATTTATTCTCTTTTTTTTCAATAAATTACATTACATTACTCGCTTACGCTCGTGAAAGATAAATTCACTATTTTTCCTCTCGCTTAATCTCACCCCCTTTTTATCTCAGCTGCGTACAGATCGGATATATAGGTATATTTATCTAGTCATAAATATAATATATATATATATATATACCCGTATATTTTATAAAATTATTTCTATTAGAAATTTATCAGTGTCACTTTTCTCCTGTATTATTTTTTTTTCTAACATTTTGTATTCTTATATTCTTTCTCTTTATTTGAACTAAACCTACATCATTTTCTTCTCGACCGCGTATCACTCGCGAAGATAAATATCTTCCCTCCTTCTTTCTCTCTCCTTCATTTCTCCGTTGCGCGTGCATAATCGAACGCGTACGGTTTTAACGAGTCAAGCATGGGAACGTGCGTACCGATACTTCTGTCAATTTATTCAACTATTATCAATCGAAAAATTATCGGCATGGCTTTTTTTCTTTGCGTATATTTTTTTTTCTCCATTTCTATTTATTTATTTTTTTTCTTTCTTTATTTCTTACCAGAAGCGGTATCATCATCATCATCTTCTTCTTTTACGCAAATGCTGTTTCGTTCGGGAAGGAAGATAAATTCGTTCTATCTATCTATCTATCTATCTCTCTTTCTCTCTCTATCTATCTATCTATCTCTATCTCTATCTATCTATCTATCTCCTTTCATACTCTCTAACGTCAACCATGGAAAAAGTCTCGCGCGATATCGTGCAACATCCTACGTCGACGCAATTTATCTTTGCGGCTTTCTCACGTCTATCATAACTCAGGCACTCAAAACAAACTCTGAACATCTCTTGTTCCACGTCATGCAGAAGAAGAATAAGGAGAATAAGAAGAAAAAGAAGGGGATGAGAAATAATAAAAAGAAAGGAACGAAAAAAGACTGAAAAGTCGCTCGTGTTGAAAGGTTGGCGAAGAAACAAAACGGGAAAATAAGAAAGACATGAAGAAAGACAGAAGGAAGGAAGGAAGGAAGGAGAAACAAAGAAGAAGAAGAAGAAGAAAAAAAAAGAGAAAGAAAGAAAACCCATGGAAACCCATAAACGATGGTTTAAGCGTACCGATGACACTGTAAAGAACGTAGCGGTCGCAATGAAGGACTTTGGGCAGCTCGTTGAAGCAATTAGTGGGACGTTTAAGTGCACGTGTTCACGGACCGACGGGTAATCCTAGCAATTTTGTCCCCAACATCATCCTCGTTTCTCGTCCCAATTAGAAAGAAAAAGCTTCGAGGAGAGTGAGTGAGAGAGAGAGAGAGAGAGAGAGAGAGAGAGAGAGTGGCTCTCTGTCACCCACTCTCCTTCACTCTCTCATTTAACGTTTCGTTACTTACAACGCACGTGCTAGCCCTCTCTCCCTCTCTCCCCTGGTCCAATTTTCTATCGATAATCCCCCGATAATCGTTCTGACTCTAATCCTAACAGGTGCAATTATACCAATATATCGAGTCTCTATTTTTTTACGTTGAAATGATACAAGAAACGATTATTCCAATAAACTGATAATATCGTTGCCTTAGAATCATAGAGAATACGTTCGAGGGATAAGGTTATGAAAAAAAAAAAAAAAAATAGAAAAAAAATGAGTAGTCGAGTAGCTGGTTAAAAAATTGATTTTGAATGCTTACTTAATTTCGTTCGTAATATAAAAACGAACGATTGAAATGATACAAGAAACGATTATTCCAATAAACTGATAATATCGTTGCCTTAGAATTATAGAGAATACGTTCGAGGGATAAGGTTATGAAAAAAAAAAAATAGAAAAAAAATTAGTAGTCGAGTAGTTGGTTAAAAAATTAATTTTCGATGCTTACTTAATTTCGTTCGTAATATAAGAACGAACGATTGAAATGATACAAGAGACGATTGTTCCAGTAAACCGATAATATCATAACCTTGGAATTATAGAGAATACGTTCGAGGGATAAGGTTTTAAAAATAAAAAATAGAAAAAAAGAAAACGAGTAGTCGAGTGGTCGGTTAAAAAATCGATTTTCAATGGTCATAAAGAGATAATTGTTCGATTTAATGACGTTTATCGAACGAACGTGTTTAGTAATAGTAACAGGGATAGTAGAATTAGTAGAAGTAGTAGCGTTAGTAGTAGTATTAGTAGTAATAGTAGTAGTAGTAGTAGTGAGAGGGGGAAGGGGTTTCTCCGAGAGCAGCCGGCAACCTCTACGTTAATGAACGCAGCCACCTTGAACCGGCAAACGGATGAACGGGCAGGCAGAGAGGCAGGCCGTTCGTTCGCGCGTAGGGGTAGAAATCCGAAAGAGTGAGAGAGAGAGAGAGAAAGAGAGAGAGATAAAGATAGAGAGAGAGAGAGAGAGAGAGAGAGAGAGAGAAGAGGAAAAAGGTAGGAGATTGAGGGAGCGAATGGAGCGAGATAGAAAGATGTGTCGGTGGCCACTAAAAGGGGCTACGTAGTCCTCTCTCTTTCTCTCTCTCTTTCTCTCTGTGTAGTATGATAAAAGCACCCTTCCGTGTCCCGTCGGCCGAGCCACCCCCTTCTCGCCGCAACCTCCGCCGCTTTGGTTCCTTTTCCTATGGACGTTGAGATCCACCCACCGACAAACTGCTACCAGCACTGCACGCGTTCATAAACGCGCATATATATATATATATATATATATATATATATATATAATATATATATATAATATATATATATATGTATATGTATGTATGTATGTATGTATGTATGTATGTATGTATGTATGTATGTATGTATATGGATATTATACATAAACGTATGCGCGAACGAGCCTCCTTCGTATTCTCCGCGTGTGTAAGTGATAAGCCCAGCCATTGACGCCTCGCTGACCTGACGCGATTATACGTCGCGCTACTCTCTTTTCTCTCCCTCTTTCTCTCTCTCTCTCTCTCTCTCTCTCTCTTATTCTCTTCTTTCTCTCTTTCTGTCCCTCCTCACTCTCGCTTTTTTTTCGCCTCACGCTTCACGCCTTTTTTCGCGGTTTTTCTGGCCGGGGCGTCTCGTCTCGTCTCTAGTCGAGAAACTACGTACGTACGTATGTACAATATATGTATGTATATATATATATATATATATATATATATATATATATGTATGTATACGTAGGACGATACTTATTCGAAAAGAGGGATGGCTTTCGATGTTGAAAAAACTCGAAGAAAGGCTTCTCTCTCTCTCTCTCTCTCTCTCTCTTTCTTTGTAGTTCCTTCCAACTGTACGACAAGTTTTGCTGCATATTTTTTCCTATTCTCTTTTTTCCCCCCCATAATTCTTATCGATTTTATAAATATCCGGGGACAAACTACATGCTACGTAAAATTGAATTATCTATTAAAATATATATATATATATATATATATATATATATATATATATTTATATAATCTATTACAATTTATATTATAATAATACGTATAAAGGAATATTTTATTCGTTTTCTTTTTTCTTCTTTCTTTTCTTTTCTTTTTTTTTTTTTTTGCTAGTTTACAATCTCAAAGATCGCGTTACAGTAACGAAGATAAATCTAGGATGCAACAGGATAAGACGAAAAGGATACATAGGACGATGCAAAATATTAACGTAGCAAATTTCTTATCTCTCCTTCTCTCGATCCCCTCGTTATCTTCGACGTATAAGATGGTATATAAAATTAGAGGTAGGATGACCGTCAACGCGAAATTGCACGTCAGACCAATGAAGGCGATTTCTTTGCGTAATCTCGGAATAAACTTCGGTAGAATACCTAAAAAAAAGGGGGGGGTAGGAGAGGAAGGGAGTGATGGTTGAGCGTAAGGACGTTGATTGAAAAATTTCAACCTAATATCGAAATTCACGCCTATGATTTTCACGAACGAAGAGCAAAGGCGAGAAAGATAGATGGATAGATAGATAGAGAAAGAGAGAGAGAGAGAGAGAATACGTTGAAAACACAGAGAGGTAGAAGAAGCTGACAAAGATCTAAATATAAATATTTTATCGAACGAAATTAAACGAGGTAATGGGATGATCCAGAGAAGAAGAAGAAGAAGAAAAAGAAAAAAAAAAAAAAAGGAAAATAAATAAAAAGCACACGGATACTCTTGGAAATTCGTTGGATAATATATCTAGACGGTAACTGTACTATAATCGGATAGGTTTATCGATCGAGAAAGGTCAAAGTTGTACCCTCGACGTACGCGGGAAATTCAATTCGTTGCAGACCATCGAACTTCGTCGAGTTTACCTTGAAAGTATAATGGGGGAAGTGAGAGAGAAAGAGAGAAGAAAAGAGAGAGAGAGAGACATAGAGAAAGAGAGATAGTGAGAACGGGGAAGAGAGAAGGATATAAAATAATAACAAAATAATTATTTATTATCCCAATGGGCTATCTTTATGACGTTTTAGAATACTTTCAATTTACCAAAAAAAAAAAAAAAAAATAAAAGTAAAGAAAATATTTATCGTCGGATAAAGTTTACTTTGATACAAGTTAGATCTTTGAAACGATAATAAGAGAAATTGAATGAAATCATCGAAACGAATTTACTCGTTTTAACGAATGTATTAAACGATATTATATTGATATAAGTTCATAAATGTATTTAACTGTTATTTGTTAAAGAGAGGCAAAGATAGATAGATAGATAAATAGAAAGAGAGAGAGATATATATAAAGAGAGAGATAGAGATAGAAATGTTAAAGGGTGTTTACACGTAATAAGAGTGAGGACGAATCGAGTCATCAATTCCCATGCATAGGGCGTTCCTATTCGTACTTTACGTTCCATTATCGGTACAACGTAACGTTTTGAAACGATATTGATGGGAACGTAAGTTATTAATCCGTAAGTAAAATAAATAGCTACGGCTCCCATGATAAACGCTATTAACGTGTACCTGTAAATGGTGCGTCTCCGTTCGTTCGTTCGTTAACGATTAATTAAATATCATTAATAATTAGAGAGAATAATATCGAATAATTACCTGTCTTCTTCACTCTGTATATTACGAATAAAATTATGGGATACGTTTGAACCCCATTTAACGTAACCAACTATACCAACAATTACGTGAATACAAACGATAATCGACATACATTGGTTCAATATACCAGACAATTCGTTATAATTCCATAGATTCCTCGTGGTCTGTTCTATCGCTAAAATCTGCATACGGGATAAAGATATTCTCGTTCGTAACAAAACGGGGTAGGAGAGGGGGGAGGGGAGGGGAGGGGGAGGGGACGTGAGTCAATCGATTTGTTCGTGAACGACACGCGTTCGTAACAAAAACGAAACGGAGAGTTTCCTTCTTTTTTTTAATTTTTTTTAATTTTTTTTTTTTTTTCAAAGTACTAACCAAACCCGGGGACGATAGGCTGCAGAAAACGGTGCCAAAAAATCTGGGATAACGTGGTACGTCTTTGTTCAATGTCATCCAATCGTCGCTATTTTCGCTTTCCAAAGAGTAAAGAAGGCCGATAATCGTCACGTTCAATATAAGAACGTTACCGATCATCGAATACAACGCCATACCCATCAGATCTTCGGTTAAATTAATCAACATTAATGGTGGAAGGAGTATCAGTACGTAATGGCCGGGATAATTGGTTTCCTCGATCATCGCGATATTTCGTAACACGTCACCGATAAACTCCACGCAAATCGTGGCGTTATCAATGTAATAAAAAATTAACATTAGGTTCGTGACGTGTCTGAAAGAAGGAAAGAAAGAAAAGAAAAAGAATAAGAATAAGAATAAGAAGAAAGAAAGAAAGAAAGAAAGAAAAATGATCTCGAATTATGTCATATCACATAAGAGGATATGATATAATTATATTTTATAGAATTATATCGCATGCGAGATCATTCGCTTAAAAAAAAAAACAAAAATGATCTCGAATTATATCGTATCACGTACGATGTTATGATGATACAATTATACTTCATAGAATTATATCGTATGCGAGATCATTCGTTTAAAAAAAAAACAAAAATGATCTCGAATTATATCGTATCACGTACGATGTTATGATGATACAATTATACTTCATAGAATTATATCGTATGCGAGATCATTCGTTTAAAAAAAAAAAAAAATGATCTCGAATTATATCGTATCACGTACGATGTTATGATGATACAATTATACTTCATAGAATTATATCGTATGCGAGATCATTCGATATTTTTTCATTTCTCGTCTATCCATCCTGTCATCTCGTCTCCTCTTTTCATTCCCTCCGAATTTTTTTCGCTATTTATTTGTTTCCTTCTCCCTATTTTTCTTTCTTTCTTTTTTTTTTTTTTTTTTTTATTTTTGCCCTCCCTCTCGTACGAACTTTGCCAGATCCAAAAGTATATCGTCGATATTTTCGTCGGCGAGTTTCAAAACCGTGATTACTAGGGCGTCGTAAGTGACCGTCGGCTTTTTAAGGCGTCTCAACGTGAAACGATGAACGTTAAGGAGTAATCGTAGAGCAACGGCGATCAGATAACCAATGGCGATCGAGAAAATTATTCCAAATATCAGACCGACGCACGAGAACGCATACGGCATGGCGAATAGTCCAACGCCAAGGATACTCTTCCCAACGATGACCGCTACGTTGAGGTATCTGATGATGGACCAGAATGATCAAATAAGAAAAAAAAAAAAAAAAGAGAGAGATAGAGAAAAGTAAAGAACCCCCATCACACCCTCCAACATTCCTTCGAAATTCATCGAAAACCAACCCATTCACAATCCCGTAAATGTCAAGGTTATGAAGGTTATTTGAATTAATTTTTTTTCCCCAATTTTTTTTCTTTCTTTTTCTTTTTCTTTTCTTTTCTTTTGATCAAAGGAAATCGAACGTGTTTGTGATCTTACGATATGGATCCCGTCGAATCGCTCGTGTCGTAATTGCTCTCATCCCGTGGAGAGGAGTAATCCTCGTCTGACGCGTACGTGGACACTTCGGGATCGTCGCCGAGCCTGAAGGGATACATTAAAGGAGGAAGATAGAAATCAGAAATAAATAAATAAAGAGGTACGAATAAGAATAAAAGGGAAACGGGGATGGGTGAGTGGGGGGGGGGAGGGGAAAGATAGGAAAATAATTTCAAGCGGAGTTTAAAAACGAAAAATAAATATAATCGCTCGATGCGAGGAACTCACATTTTCGACGTATTATCGCGAAACTGTCGGGCACGATTATTCGTTTGACGTATGAAAGAAAGAAAGAAAGAAAGAAAGAAAGAAAGAAAGAAAGAAAGAAAGAAAGAAAGAAACTCCGTATCGTTCGATAAAAATCGTCAATCGATGCGTGTTCAGACTATTACGTCAAATGGTTTAATCTGACATCAATGAGGATTTCGAAGTATCGAAAAGTTGACAAATCTCGTTGGGTATACATCGTAACGAATCGAATCACTCAATTAGGCTGTTTTCGATCGTAATAATCGACGTTTTGTACTCGTAAGAAATCTACGAAGAATCTTACACGGACGATCCGTCGAAGAATTAACGCGGATTCCTCGGTGAAGGCTGATTTTTAACGAAAGCGAAAGAAAAGAAAAAGAGAAGAGGAAGTATTTACACGTACGATGCAAACTTACTCACGCTTGGAATAAAGAGAGAGAGAGAGAGAGAGAGAGAGGGAGAGAGAGAGGAAGAGAGAAGATCTCGAACAACAGCGGTATTGTGATCCTTTCTCACTTGGTCTGGCCCAAGCTGACCGACTTAACTCAAATGCAGCCTCCGTTACGAGCCTTTCCCGAGGGATTTAACGCCTCGCGGCTCCTCATGGATCGGATTGAAGGGATCACGGACATCCACCGGTTCGTCAGATTTAGCTGTGAATTGGCGGCCGGTTTAGAACCAACGACAAACCACTTTCTCACTCTCTCTCACTCTCTCTCTCTCTCTCTCTCTCTCACTCTCTCTCTTTACCTATCTATCTATCTATCTATCTATCTATCTATCTTATTTTTCTATATATATTTTTCTATGTATATATATATATATATATATATATATATATTTAACTATATATATATATATATATATATATATATATATATTTATATATTTATATATTTATATATTTATATATATAATATATATATTTAAATATATATCTATATATATTTTTCTATATATATATATATATATATATATATATATATATATATATATATATATATATATATATATATATATATATATATATATATTTAACGAATATAAAACAACGTAGCCGGAATCTCTCCTCGAAATTCTTCTTAAATTTTTTTTTCTCGAAATTTTTATCGTCGTCAAAATAAATTTCGATCGATTTAACGACGACGAAACAACGCAATCGTAATCTTACTCGTTCCAACATGTTTTTTTTTTCTTTTTTTTTTTTTTTTGGTAATCGACGTGATATTAACGACGACAATGTCGATATTTGTTCGAGGATCGTATCGAAATACGATCGATTTTCGACGATTGCTGCGCGTTCGTGTCGTTGAATCGTTTCGATCGGTTCGAGGTATAGCGTCCTAACCAATTTCATGAATTTCTCGAATCGAAAAGTTCAATTGCACTATCGACCGGATCCCAAAATATGATTCTCGTTGGCGTTAAAAGTCGATTCTCGATTCTTCGAAGGTTCGCGAGAGTCTCGATCTCGCGTTTTGTTTCGTTCGAAAAGTTCCATATTCGATTTATCTTTAATTCGGCATAGCATAGCCCCGAAGCGTGTTCGCTAACACTGCCTTTTGATGAATTTAATATCTAACCGATATTTCGAACACTTTAGAGATACTCGGTTGGTTATTCCTCGAGATCGATGTTTTGGTTTTGGCCATGAACAACGTCTCGAAGTTCTTCTCGAGTATTCCACGGCGTTCAAGATTGAAATTCCTAAAGTTTCCTCGAACAACTTACTAACAGTTCTTCCCGTTAAAGCATTATCTACCGACGTTAAAACGGCACGAATCTTTAATGCCTTTGACTTTCCTGTATAATAATGATAATGATCATAATAATAATAATAATAATAATAATAATAATAATAGTGTCAATTATAGAAACTACCCTTTCGTCGTTTTTTCGTCCTCCGTCCCTTTCCTACCAACCTTACCCTCTTCCAACCCCCCCCTCCACTACCATCTTTATCGAAGATCACGAAGTTAAAACGGGTGCACTGGGTTAAAACAAAGGACGTCGTTAAGTACCACAGTGTCGGAATTGACTAAAGTTTCAACGTAACTTTGAATTACGCAGAATATTAACGCGCGATTTTAATATAGTTTTACGTTAGAATTTGACGTATTTTGATCTCTATACGCGAATACATACACACACACACACATATATATATATATATATATATAAAATATAAAAAAGTGGTACGGACTTTTTGGGGATAACTTCGACAAAATAAATCCAATAAACAAACAAACAAACAAATAAATAAATAAAGAGAGAGAGAGAGAGAGAGAAAGAGGTCAATCTCCGTTAGGACATCTGGAGCAGAGAAAACTCGTTAATGGTGACTCGTGTTTCGTTGCATTGCGTTGCGTTGCGTTGCAGGTCGCCAAATGGGAAGACGTCGAACGAAACGAAACGAAACGAAAAAAAAAAAGAAAAAGAAAAAAGGTAAAAAAGGAGGGACGATAATATCGGGGACGTCCCGTGGCGGTAGACTGTGACTAAATCCACGGTGCCCATGCAGTGTTTACACTCGAGATGATGCCTCCAAATGCTAATACGCGCGTACTCGCGCCCCGTGCCTTATAGCCATAGCAGCCCCGGTGGATAGCCCGTTACGTATATAGAGCCCCCGGCTTTTTCTGGTTTCTTAATGCTCAATCGCAATCCAATGAAAAGTGTATGAATGGCAAGCGATTATCAAGTCGAACGGGCGCCCTCAATGTGTCCGTCGAGGCGTCCGCGTTACCCCCGCTGTGTTAACCGACGTACGAAACGACGGATGCCAAATGGTGTACGAATCTTTCTCTATTTTTTCCTTCTTTCTTTCCTTTTTTTTTCTCTCTCTTTTCTTTTCTTTCCTTTTCTTTTCTTCCTTTTATTTTCTTTTCCTTCTCTCTCTCTCTCTCTCTCTCTCTCTCTCTCTCTCTCTTCCTTTCTTTCCTTTCCTTTACTCCTTCTTTCTCTATCTCTCTCTCTCTCTCTCTCTCTCTCTCTTTTCGTTTCACCCGAAATGATTTTTCCCCCCACTACCCTATCCGAACAGATCACGTTATAATTCTAACGTCCATCCAATGAATCTATGTATATGTGTATGTATATGTATGTATAATGTCTGTGTGTGTGTGTGTATGTGGATATGTGTAAATTGATCGAACAAATTCATATGAAAGTATTATTGGATCATTGATCGTACGAAAGAACGATCCCGAACGATCTTGAACGATCCTGAACGATCGAGTCGATCCTACGCAACGGCACGTGCGCAAGAATTCCTCCGAGGACTCTTACTTCTCCACGGGACGTCCGCCGCCCGTTTACGTGAATGCCGAATCAGTGACTTCGAAAAAAACAACGAAAAAAAAGAAAAAGAAAGAAATAAAGAACGATCCTCTCGGTGTCGGCAAACATCGAAATTCGTTCGTTGAATTTGACCACAGACGCGATCTTTCATTTTTAACGGACGAACGAACGTACGTAGGTACGTACGAGTTGTTTGGACTTTTTTACCGGGGGCACGTGAAAAATATCACTGACCGTGTATAATTATTTTCTTTTTTTTTTTTTTTTTCTTTTTTTTTCGGCTTTCTTCCCTCCTTCCTTTCTTTCTTTCTTCCTATTTTGTTTATCTCTCTCTCTCTCTCTCTCTCTCTCTCTCTCTTTCTCTTTCTCTTTCTCTCTATCTGTCTACCTCTTTTTTGTTTTGTGTTTTTGTTTTTTGTTTTTCGTTTTTTATTTCAAGACCCTCAGGTTATACCCTGGCTACTTTCGTTTGGTTTCGTTTCGTTTCGTTTCATTTCGTTTCGTTTTCGACTAGTTTTGTTTCGATTCGTTTTGTTTCGTTTTGTTTCGTTCTGTTTCGTTTCGTTTCGTTTCGTTTCGTTTTCCGTTCGAACAGATCGCATGCGATAAATTTGGTATCGGCGAAATACGATAAGCGAGAACAACCGATCGTTTCTGGCCTTTACGGAGGAAGCGTGCCAATGACAACCGCATTGCTAAACGATTGCTTTGATCGGCCGACGTCGAAATTTCCAAATAGAGAAACGTATATAATCGATGAGTCCGAGCTTTCGATAGATCTACGGGGATTATCGCTTTGGCTTCGATATACATTTTGTTGAAAAAAAAAAAAATAAAAAAA
>OU426993.1:22092281-22097281 GCA_911387935.1 Dolichovespula saxonica | reverse complement strand
TCTCTCTCTGTCTCTCTGGAGGTCATTACCTACGTTCTCGGCCCAACTTTTTTCTTTTCCTTCTTTCTTTTTCTTTTTCCTTTTCCTTTTTATTATTCTTTCTTTTTCTTCTTTTTCTTTCTTTCTTTCTTTCTTTCTTTCTTTCTTTCTTCGTCGATGCAACGCATCCATCCCGATGATTTCTTTTGTAAGAGATTACGAGACGATTATGGCTGTGTTTCGTTATACTTATTTTTTTTTGTATTTTTTTTTTTTTTTTTTTTTTCCTATCGATACAAAGTCTTGCAACGACTGGGTACGACGATCGTGACACTTTTACCTTTTATGCGTCGATAATTTTTTTTTTTGTTTGAAAATACGAGACGATTCTAATTAGTTATTTTTTGCTCTGTAATATAACATTTAAATAATGATAGGATATATATATATATATATGTGTGTATGATAAAATATACATATAATATATATATATAAATAATGAACCTTTTTTCTCAAGGTCATTACCTGCGTTCTCAACCAAGTTTTTCTTTTCTTATTTTTTTTTTTTTTTTTATGGATGCAATGCATCGGTGATTTCGATTCGAGAATACGATTCTAATATCATATCATTTTTTGGAAATGATAAGAGGATCTATGGACTTGTAGTAAAATTTAGAAACGTACTTGATAGAACGAAGTTTTATATGTATATATATATATATATATATATGTATGTATGTACGTATTATTTTTTCGATAATAAGAAAAACAATGTAGGACTGAAACAACTGACAATAATATTCTCCATATTAGTCAATTTAAACGATTCTAACGATTACAAACGATCCCAATGATATCGGTAAAACGAGTTATTATAAATTCCTCGTTTTCTTCTGTGAGTTTGAATTACGATAAAAAAAAAAAAAGAAGAAAAAAGAAGAAAAATAAAATCAATAAGAACGAGAGAATTTCGCTCGTTCCCATATTAAATTCATCCCTCCGATCTACCCCATTCTTTCTTTCTTCCTTTCTTAACGAATCGACCCTTTCTCACCGAGTCGATCGATCGATCGATCGATCGAACGGACGATATTTTAATTATGCCGACAAACAAAAAGCAAACAAACGAATAGAAAAAAAAAGGGAAAAAGAAAATATATATATATATATATAAAACCGACCTTAAGAAATTTCACGAGGAGAATTATTCGATTGCGTACGAAGTTCAATGGGAGAGTCTCACGAAAACGATGACGAGAGTGGCATAGCAAACCTCGTTATCGTATTATCTCGAACGTGGTAGGCCCCGTACAAGGGAATCCATAGTACATAGATGTATATATAAATATGTGTGTGTGTGTGTGTGTGCGTTATGTATATGTATATGTATACGTATGGGGAATTCACGTTTGATGGGGGTTCGTTCGGTCGACCGGCCGATCGGCTCTATTATGCCAACCCGCTCCGTATCGCTTCGTGTATCTCCGTCGTGCACGCTCTGCACGCTCGGGGGCCGATAACATTCACGTAGCGATAATTTTGTAATATCGTTTCGCCTATGTCGCCATTTGCCGTCACTACCGTTACCAACAACCCCCCCGGTATATGTGTACATCTCTATGTGCTTACGTATCGTATCTACATATATATATATATATATATATATATATATATATATATATATATATATATATATGAGATATATAAATATATATTTTCTATGCTTGGACATTATCGTACTAGGAAAATCATCTATTATATATAAAAGTAATATTTAGAGATCTGATTTAACGTTGATATATTAATCAATTATTAATCTAAAGGTAAATGTGATAATGATATATATATATATATATATATATATATATATATATATTCTATGATATATATATATATATATATATATATATATATATATATTCTATGCTTGGACATTATCGTACTAGGAAAATCATCTATTATATATAAAAGTAATACTTAGAGATCTAAATTAACGTTGATATATTAATTAATTATTAATGGGTAGGTAAATGTGATAATATATATATATATATATATATATATATATATATATCAAAAAAAAAATTTTGTATATAAATGCATGTATGTAAAAAGGAATAATAAACGAATAAAAATATTTCACGCACGTAACGAACTATCGAGTACTGATGTTTAATAATTAAGCGATTGTCAAATCGATGATATACAAAGTTTCAGGATAAATAGAAAGAGAGAGAGAAAATAAAAATTTAAGAATATACAACGAATAAAAATTCTCCGTATATCTTTTTCCGCGTACGAGAGACTTTAGTTTGATTTTCACGCTTTACTAAGTTCTTTGCATTGAATTTTTTTTTCTTTTTTTTTTTTTTTTTTTCTTTATTACCTCGTATAATAGACGTTATGGGAAATTATATGTATGCACGTTGAATGGGAAAAAGGATACGAGCGTGCGACGATAACCGTTGTTGGATCTATAGATCCGATAAAAAAAGCCTTTAAAGTTCTTTAAAACGCAATATATCGGCCTACGAGAACGACGATAGTCTCCCTCTCCCTCTCCCTCTCTCTCTCTCTCTCTCTCTTTCTCTTTCTCTTTCTCTCTCAATAAATGTCATGTGGATTCTGTCGACACGTGACTTTCTTATCCCATGATCTTAAATACTCGGCAACGCGTGTCGATCGCATCTCGATGATCGCATTAACTCTCACAAATGATCCTACTCTCGAAAATCGGACTTTCGCACTCACTGTAGATATCACATGGTACTTACGTTTAGAAAAAGAAAAAAGAAAAAAAAAATAAAAAGAAACTTTTCAGCCACGCGACTCCAAACTTCTTTTTTTCTATTCCTTGCTTTTTTCGTTTTTTTTTTTTTTTCTTTTTGTCAAATTTCCGATCTGCCTTATCCAGAAAACCGATCGAATCCAAAAAAAAAAAAGAGAAAGGAAAAAGAAAAGAACGGCTCACTACCCATTTATATTACTATTGAAGAAAAGGAAAAAGAAAAAATTATCTCGATATCGAACCGTTTAAATGAACGACTCAATTTTCTTCTTAACGTCGTTAAAAAATTATTCGAACGATTATTATTAACTCGGGATAAAGAATGTCTTGTGATTTCCGTTCTTTTTTTTTCCCCCGTACTAGAATTCCCATGGAATTAATTTCCTCTACCGGGTGTCTTGAAAAGTGAAAAATGCTTCGTTCGTCGTTATTATAATATCTTTAACAAATTTTTTATTACCTTAAATAACAAATTTTTATAAACAAAATGGATAGAACATATATATATGTATATATCAGCTTTAATATTATAATTACGTTTTCCATGACAGAAAAGAAAAAAAAACAGAAAAAAGGAGAGACGATAAAAAAGAAAGAAACGAAGGTAAAATAATCGATCGTGTCGACGGATTTGAAATTTCAAATGTTTCAATAAAAAATGTTTGTGAACAAAATGGATAGATAATATATATACATATATATATATATATATATATATATATATATATATCAGTTTTAATAATTATGTTTTTCATGGCAGTAAAAAAAAAGAAAGAAACGATAGTAAAATAATCGATCGTGTCGACGGATTTGAAATTCCAAATATTAAATGTTTTTTTTTTTTTTTAATATATATATATATATATATATATATATATATATATATAAACAAAGTAGATAGAACATATATGCATGTACTTATATATAAATATAAATATATATAAATATATATATATGTATGTATGTATGTATATATATATATATATATATATATATGTATTTGAACGAATTTGTCGGATAACAAAAGTCATCGAAAACGTGGAACGTAGCGAGTTGACATTTGCGAAGATCTCTGGGGATCGTGGTTGGCGCGTTTCATAGAGGCAGCGTGGACGGCGCGTGTTATGGGGTTGTCAAAGCAGCGACAGGATGACATCTCTATTATCACGTAGCGACCATGTAGGAGGAAAGTTCTACTTGCTCATGTTGAAGAGTGTGAGAGAAACGGAGAGATACAGAGAGAGAGAGAGAGAGAGAGAGAGAGAGATCGAGTAAGAGTGAACGAGAGAGATAGACAGAGAAATAGAGAGAGAGAGAGAGAGAGAGAGAGAGAGAGAGAGAGAGAGAGAGAGAGAGTGAGAAGGAGAGGAAGAGATTCAACGTAGAAACGCGTGCCACCGAGATAACGGATCTCCCCGATGATAATCCCCCTTCGTTCTATCCTAGGGGGTACATATGGCCGATCCCCATGACTGTTAAGCAGATCCACCGAAGCACCCTTCGCGTTAAGGATTTGTCTCTCCTAGATGTAGGCCTCTTTGCTTCTTCCTTTTCGTAATACGAAACGACCTCGTCAATATACTTACAATCTTGCATTAATAGTCTTGGACGATTTAATCGTCTGATAAATCCAATACCGTATATTACAACAGAATCTACGTATATTTATATATATATATATATATATATATATATATATATATATATATATGTTATTATTATATAAATTTAATGTTATTATTATTATTATTATATATATATATAATATTATTATTATTATTATATAAATTTAATATTATTATTATATATATAATATTATTATTATTATTATATATATATATATATATATATATATAATATTATTATTATTATTATATATATATATAATATTATTATTATTATTATATATATATATATATATATATATAATATTATTATTATTATTATATATATATATATATGTATATATGTATATATTGTATATATGATTGTTATTATTATTATTTATTAAAATGTTACGTTAATAAAGAAATCGTTTATATGCACGTGCGTGTTGTGTCTCTATGTGTGTGCGTGTGCGTGTTGCGTTTGATTCCATTGTCACGAATCTTTTATCGTATTGGTAAAAATACATATATATATATTTTTATACTTCGTACTATGTACAAACAGATTAGTAAGAAAAAAATTTGAAAGACGTATGACAATTTATTTTGAGGATAGCCCTCGAAAG
>OU426993.1:22074781-22087281 GCA_911387935.1 Dolichovespula saxonica | reverse complement strand
AAGAGGAAAAAAAGGGAAAGAAAAGGAAAATCAGAATTCTCTCTCTCTCTCTCTCTCTCTCTCTCTCTCTCTCTCTCTCTCTCTCTCTCTCTCTCTCTATTTCTATCTGCAGAGTTCCACGTTGAGATCGTTGGCAAACAACGGGAGGAAAAATGCATTTGGCGAGGAAGAGGAAGATTCCGCGAGAAGAACGTGCTGGCGGAAACATTGCACGTAGAAGAACGAGTACGAATGAGAGAGAGAGAGAGAGAGAGAGAGAGAGAGAGAGAGACGGAAAGACAGAGAGATAGTGAGAGAGAGAGAGAGAGAGAGAGAGAGGAAGAATCGACGGAGAAACTCTCGCAGAGGCAGGATCCTACGGTAAATTTTCGGCGACGAAGGAGAGAGAGAGAGAGAGAGAGAGAGAGAGAGAGGAGGAGGACCTTGGAGAATGGGGAACGACAATAACTTCTCGGCTCGGCGTACAATTTGATTTTATGCAACGCTTGGCACGCCTCTTAGCACGAGATATCCTTATAACGTTTAACTAGATTGTTATGATTGTTGTCTCCGGCAACGCGCTCGCTCTTATTCTTCTCTCCTTCCTCCTTCAATTTCTACTCTCTCTCTCTCTCTCTCTCTCTCTCTCTCTCTCTCTCTCTCTCTCTCAATGTCTGTCTGTTCGTCTGTCCGTCCGTCTTTGCAGGATTCTCTTAAGAAAACATGTACCAAGGAACAAACATATAGGCGAGCTAGAATATCCTTGGAAATTTTCTACCATCTGACCGATTTCTCTCTCTCTCTCTCTCTCTCTCTCTCTCTCTCTCTCTCTCTGTGTGTGTGTGTGTGTGTGTCTCTCTGTCTGTCTGTTCTTTCTCTTACTTGCTTTCGTTAACATTCGTACGATCCTGCGAACGTATTAGATCAGGATATAGTCACGGGATATCCGCGCTTCGTTTCGCACGCGAAATACTGCCGCATTGCAGCTGGCGGAGCCAGTAACCTCCAGTTACAAAGTGCCCGGAGATTAAGAAAGGTTTGAACGAGCTTTAAGGTTACAAACCTTACCGAAGCTCATTTACGTGAGGAATCCGGATAAGTTATGGGACGACATATAGGATGGACGTAACGACGATCAAATCCTTTATAAAACTCGGTCACGTACGGCGTCCCGATTCTTATGAGATCATATTTTTCGTTTTCTTTTGTCCCGTTTTTCATTTTTTTTTATTTTCTCTCTTTCTTTCAGTTATAAAAATTTCAACGAAGATCTC
The DNA here is from genome assembly GCA_911387935.1 of Dolichovespula saxonica. Taxonomy (NCBI): domain Eukaryota; kingdom Metazoa; phylum Arthropoda; class Insecta; order Hymenoptera; family Vespidae; genus Dolichovespula; species Dolichovespula saxonica. Next base: position 22,086,028 of record OU426993.1, on the reverse strand, counting down.
GCGATGAGTATGTAATTATACCATAAATGTATCCAGTCTTTAAATCGATCTTAGAACTGCGTGATCGCGACTAAGACTATCGATTCCCCCACCCCACCCCTCCCCTAAACATAATTCGCGTCGATTTCTTATTTAAAAGAAAAAAAAAAGAAAGTAAAAAAACAAAAAAATCGTCAAGATTTTCTTATCTCGACGAAGAAATAACTGAATCCTTAGATCCGAGAGATAGCCTCGAGGATGTATTATCGTTTATCCCTTTCGAGTCTCTAATAACTTTCTGTTTGAAGGGAGAAGAATGGGAGAAAAAGAAATGAAAAAAAAGGGAAGAAAGAAGGAAAATACAAACGAACGTATTCGTCGATATCGCGATTTATTACGACTCGCCCAAATGGCATATATATATATATATTGGATTAAGAATCGGTGTAACAAGAACAACAGTGACAACAACAGATTTATCCACCTCTTCGAATGTATCTCTCTTTCAATTTATATATATATATATATATATATATATATATATTATATATTATATAGATTATAGATTATATATATATATATATATATTATATAGATTATATATTATATAATATATATATATATAAATATATACAAATATATATATATCTAAAATATATGTAAAATTTATATATATATATATATATATATATATATATATCAAATATATATAAAATTTATATATATATATATAAAATATATGTAAAATTTATATATATATATATATATATATATATATAAAATATATGTAAAATTTATATATATATATATATATATATATATATATATATATATATAAAATATATATAAAATTTATATATATATATATATACACATAAACGAAAAAATGAAAGAGGAAAGAGTAGGAGTTTTAGAAAAGGTTAGGTGCGAAGGCTCGCGAAGAATCCCTGAGAAGGGCAACGTATGAGATATTCATATTCTTGGCATGGCCTCTGCCTTTGCGCTCGAAGGCATAAGAGAGCGCATAAGAGAGCCTTTTCCTCCCGGAAAACGAAGGTGGCTGGCTGGCTGGCTGGCTGGCTGGCTGGCGGATGGGTGGGTGGGTGGTTGGGTGGGTGGGTGGATTGGTGGGTGGGTTGGTGGGTGGTTGTGAGTCGGTGGAGGTTGCCGGTGGTTGGCAGAGCGTCGAAGCCAGTGGTGCAGACCAATGGCCCGATGGAGCCAGCCCTGGCATTCTAACTCCTATAGCCAACGGGAGCTTTCTCGGGATGCAGCAGCCGCACGCTATTGCCGTCTGCTTTTGCTAGTGGTGATGGTTATGGTGATGATGGTGATGCGATGGTGTTGGTTATGGTGGTGGTGGTGGTGGTTCTTCTAGCGATGGGCTTGACTCCGAGTATTGACTCATAAGCTCCGATCAAATCGAATTGATTGACTGATTCTTTTCATTCAAATTTCCAACGGTTACTTGCCAGTCCACCTCGTCGACGAAACAATATTTATTATATCTATCTCGATTTTTGATACGAATGGGGGGAGGGGGGACAACCTTCGTTCGTTCGTTACTTATTTTCTCGAACATTTTTTTTTTTTTTTTTAGATACGAAGGACGTAAGAATATTCGTATTTTACTTTGCCCTTTTTGGATACTCACTCTTCTATCGATCTTTCGAAAGAAATCTTTTTCTTTTTTTTTTTTTTTGATAGAAAAAAAATTAATATACATTTGGTGTAGTAAAAAGAAATCTATTATTTTTGCATGTAATCTATTGGAAAAATAATGGATTTCTTTTTACTGCAACTAATATATACGTATACAATACGATTTGTCAACGTTCATTCGAATTTTGTTTACTACTATCGGATCTGACGATCTGAAGCGTAATCGTTCATCGATCACTAGATCGCAATTTTCGAGAGTACGAAGACGACGACGAGACGAGTTCCACGTTTTTTTTTTTTTTCTTTTTTTTTTTTATTTCGTTCTATTTCCTCTCTTTTTTAACGAGACCAAAAAAAAACCTCGAAATCTGTTCATCTTTTTATTTTATGTTTTAACGCGAAACTATCCTCTGGCCGACGAGAGATTCACGTATTATCGTGAAACGTTATAGCGACGATAGGACATCGATACTTGTATTATACTTGATCCCATCACTAGTCTCCGATGTTTCTGATGTTATAGAGTCAAAGACAGAGAGAGATAGAGGAAAGGAAGTATATGAGAGATAGAAATATAGAGATGTAGAGAGAGAGAGAGAGAGAGATAGGTGCCGAGGACACACGAACGCGGATAGAAACGACTTGAAAGACGTAGGGAGGGGTGAATACCACTCTCCAGATATTTCTTATCCCAGCGCACGTAACCCTCTAACAAGCTAGCAAAGTTTACCAATAAATTGTATGACGGCAAGCGTTGGAGATGGGAGAGGAAGCCAGTGGAATATCATACCACCCCCACCCCCACCACCACCACCACCACCCTCCCCTCCACCACTCGTAGACTTTCCAAACGTTCTACAACCCCCTCCCTCTCGCTTGCCACCCCCGTCTCTCTCTCTCTCTCTCTCTCCCTCTCTCTCTCTCTCTCTCTCGCTATCTTTTACCCCACCCCCGCTCCATACTCGCCTCTCCTTCTTATCCTTCCACTTCCTATCTTCCATCTTTCTTCAACTCTAAGTCACGCTTCTACGCGAAAAAAAGATCTTCTTTTTTTTCCTTTTCCTTCCTTTTCTTTTCTTCAGAGGCGAACTCTACGTGGCCTGGTTCTCTGAATACACACACAAACACACATGCACACGCGCGTGCGGGGAAAAAAAAGGAAGAAAAATAAAAACACGGTTATCAATTTTGAAAGGGGAGAGAAAAAGGAGAGAAAAACAAACGGTTCGAATCAATTTTCGCTGTGCTCGCATACGTGCATCACTCTTTTCGTCGTTTCTTTAACACTTTCGAAAGATTTGTAATGAGTACGTGATAGAAATTGATAAAAATTTTAAATTGATAAAAATTGCGAAATGATGAAAAGTTAAAATTGATAAAAATTGTAAAATTATGAAAAGTTAAAATTGATAAAAATTATAAAAAAAATTTGTCACCCCGTCTATCTCTCTCTCTCTCTCTCTCTCTCTCTCTCTCTCTCTCTCTCTCTCTCTCATTCTCACTAGCTATCTTTCTTCTTTTTTCCTTTTCCTTTCTTCAGAGGCGAACTCTACGTGGCCTGGTTCTCTGAATCCACACACACACGCACGCACATACAAGCGCGAAAAAAAGGAAGAAAAATAAAAACACGGTTATCAATTTTGAAAGGGGAGAGAAAAAGAAAAAGAAAAACAAATGTTTCGGATGATTTTTCGCTGTGCTCGCAAACGTGTATTAATCTTTTCGTCGTTTCTTTAACCCCTTTCAAAAAATTTGTAATGTCTACGTGATAAAAAATTATTTGTACGAATAGACCTCTATTCGATTTTTTTTCTTTTTTTTTTTTTTACTAATCTACGTATACCTATTCGAAATTGCGACGATAAAATAATGAATCATGTGGTCGATTAAATCCCGGTTGCATCGTAACGAACAGAGGAGAAATGATCCTCCGATCTATCGATTTTCTATCGATCCTATTTATCATATTTTAATGATTTTAACGATATCCTCGATAAAAAAAAAAAAAAAAAAAAAAATTGTTATCTTATTTATTATCTCGACCGAACGATCTTCTATATTTAGCAACACACGTTGGTCCTCTCGATCGGTCGTAATTGATAAAAATAAAACGATATCGACGTATCGATTATTCGTTCGTACCGATATATTCGCTCTCGACAATTATTAACAATAATCGTCGTCATTCGTAATAATGGAAAAATGGGGATGATGAACGATCGTTCGTTCGTTGATTCGTCGGGTAGAACAGTCAGGTTACTTTGCCTTCTGTCGAAATAGTGTCAAACGATTTTTCACACACACACACACAAACACACACACATAAATTTTTTTTCATTCTGACTGTCGTTTCCCTACTCTCGATCTCAATGAACGCCAAATGTTGGCACATATTGGTGACGATAAAGAGAACGAAAGGGAGGAGGGAGAGAGGGAGAGAAATATTAGATGGAAAGAAGAGAGAGAGAGAGAGAGAGAGAGAGAGAGAGCCTTCTGAATGGCATTTCGTAGAGACATAATGCGGAGCGCGCGCGCGCGCGAGAGAGAGCTTACTTCATAATGGAGTCACATCACATCGGTTACACAATCACAATACTAATCCGACATAATGGCCAGCTAGCTCTACGTTCTCTGGTTATAGGCACAGCCCCGCGACGCACGAGGCCAAAAAAAAGCGCGATTGGAAGAGGATCGCTCGCTCGCTCGCGCGCGCGCGCGCGCGCGAGCGTACAACGTCCTCGAGTCACGAGCCACGCACAAAACGGTTCTCGAAAGAAAAGAATCGTCCAATCGGAGGAACTCGCGCGCGCGCGCGCGCGCTCGTTGATCGTTAATAACAATCTAAAGGGGAGCCCTCGTAATGATCCACGATCGAATTATTAACACAATCGTAACGTCGAAAGTGATCCATAACGTGCTTTACGTGGGCGAGCCGAGAAACTTAACGTTTAATACGTACGATGTTTTTGATTTGGTTTAATTTTTTGCTTTCTTTTTTTTTTTTTTTTTTTTTATTATAATACGGCGATGCAACTTTAAATACGAATAAATACGAAGGATTTATATGTTTATATGTCCTTGAAAATTGTTTATCGTTAAAATCGATAGAATAAAAATAAATGTATATATATATATATATATATATATATATATATATATATATATATATAGAATAAGATAAGGATATAATAGAATAAGAATAAATCGGAATATCGAAGAATTCGTATAAATTCGATCTTTAATACTTGTCTCTTGTCGCAAACGAAAATTATTATTCGATCGACGCAACGATAAAATTATTTATTTATTTATCCTTTTATTTATTTTTTTTATTTATTTACTTATGTATTTATTTGTTTATTTCTTTTTTTTTTTTGGATTCAATGTTTCGTATATCCGTAATTGTTTCGTATCATAAGGAAAAATATTCGTATCATAAAGGAAGAGCAAAATATTGGTAAATAAGAAAAAAAAATAAAAAAAAAAGAGAAGATAGGGAAGAAAACTCGTGACAAAGTCAAGATCGTAATCGTAATAATAATAACGCGTAAACCCGTTTCTAATTCTATCTAATTAATCGTAGGAGTAGAGATCGAACGATCTCTCGTTGAACGTCCGTCGTTACGCGAGTCGTTCGATCGAACAATTTTTAGGAGGATGAGGAGGAGGATGAGGAGGAGGAGGAAGCCATCACGGATCTTCGCGTTCCTGCGATAAATTCAAACTGGACGAGCGAACTCGCCGTAGAAAAGAAAAAATATCGTTCGTCCGTACGAGATCTATCGTGACATCTATCAGTTAATTAATGTTTAGCATTAAAAGTAGCATTATGGATTCTTTTTGCTCGACAACAATGGATATTCGTTTCTTTCTTTTTTTTTTTTTTAAATTTTCTCTTACCTATTTCTTTCACTCTCTTTCTCTCTCTCTCTCTTTCTATCTATCTATCTATCTATCTATCTATTTATCTCTATCTCTTTCTCTCTCATAACAAACCTACCTTCTATATTCTTTCATTTACTTAAACTGAATCGAATCCGTATAATAAATACATAACACTATTTCACGCGTACTTATCTAAAAACGCGTACCTCGATCATCGATACGTACGTATGTACGCATATATATATATCGATCCATCGATCGATAAAATATTTTCCTTCGAGAATCTCACAAATCGATGATCGGCCATGGTGGGTGGGTGGAGAGAGGAAGGGAGAGAAAAAAAAAAAGTTAAAAGACAGTACGAATCGTTCGTCTTCGTTGCATCTAAAAAGAGGGGAAAATAACTACTAACGCGGTCAGTTTGCAAAGTTATTATTTAGAGATTATTAACGGCACGTTCGTTTCCGGAAGAAAGCTCGATGGACGTAACCGAGTAAATACGTACAAGAGACGTAAGAGTGACAGAAATACAGAGAGAAAGATAGAAAGAGAAAAAGAGTGAGTGAGTGAGTGAGTGAGTGAGAGAGAGAAAATGAAAGAAGGTCGGTGGGCACGAGCGAAAAAGGTTTAAACGTTTCTTCGTTCGGTCTCTTCGTGTGCAATCGATTCTTCCGCCATATCGCACGGACCACTTGAGGGGGGCAAGAAGGCACGCGTTAACGTCGCACCGCTGCTGTGCGAAGAGTGCGCGCGCGCGCGCGCACACGAAGAGCCAGAGAGAGAGAGAGAGAAAGAAGAGAACAAAAAAAAAGAGAGAGAGAGAGAGAGAGAGAAAGGAACGACGAAATATCCACCCCCTGTGGTCCTGGTACTACAATATTTACGGAATCGCAAACCGTCGAGTGATTTTTCACTCCAATCGATTCGCTTCGCCGACCATTCGAGATGCCCCGAAGCCTTCGTGAGACTCTTTCTTTCTGTCTCCGATCGAATGTTGACTTCTCTTAGAATTCTTTCGAACAGTTCGACTTTCTATGCTTCGAAAGGATATCGAATTTGGGTTTTTTCTTTCTTCCTTTCTTTTTTCTTTTCTTTTTTTTTTTTTTGGATTCAATTATCGGTACGCAACGACATGACTTTACGACGGGTGAAGGATTTTATTTTAAATCCTCCTTCTCCTCATTCTCCTCATCATCGTCGTCATCATTCTCCTCCTCCACCACCTCCTCCTCCTCCTGATTCCAAATCTATCCAAACATCACACGGAATTAGTTCGTACGTTTAAACGGATTAGTTTCAATTATGATATACGTCACACGAATTTTGCGTTTTCGTTTAATCGTTTGTCGTTTGATCGTATCTATTTTTTTTTTTCTTTTTTTTCTTTATTTTTCTTTTTTTTTTCTTGTCACTCACAGTTACCTCAACACTTGTTCGTTCGTTTGCGTACGTAAGGTGTTACGTAGAATTACTAAAAAATAAAAAAAAAATAAAAAATCGTATATCGCGTATAATAATCGTATACAATTGTACATAATAAATTGTACGTAAATGTATATGATTGCATACATACTAAAAAAAAAAAAAAAAAAGAAAGAAAAAAACATTGTAATAAATTTTCATCCTTCGCTCGATTAAAATGATCCCGAAGTTATCGTCCTTCTTTCTCCTCCTCCTCTCTCTCTTTCTCTCTCCCATTCCCTCCCTTTATGACGACTCTATCTAAAGAAAAAAAAAAAAATAGACGAAAAAAGGACGTAGACAAAATACGAGAGAAAAAAAAAGGAAAAAGAAATTAATTTCGATTTAATTTTCGAAAAGAAATTAATTTCAATTTAATTTAAATAAAAAAACCTTCGTCCTTCGCCGTCACTCTTATACACCGTCGTACAGTTCGAAATGGAAAGAACTTTTTTGGGGGTATAAGAAAAAAAAAAACAAAAAAACAAAAATGAAGAGAGAAAAAAAAAAGATGAAGAATATTCCCATCGTTCTTGCTTGACGTAAGAGGCGTAGAAACGTCCTTCGAAAGGACAAAATTTTCTTCGTGGCACTCGAATCGGGCTCCTCCTCCTCCTCCTCCTCCTCCTTCTCCTCCTTCTCCTCCTCCTCCCCTCCTCCTCGCGGTCATTAATTTTTCGCGCTCGCTACGTGCCCCGTACTCGTCCCGTATACGAGTTAGGAGACTTGTTAGGATCCCCCGGAGCAGCCAGCCAACCGGGCGAACTCGCGTGAACAAAAATCGCTCGCTCGCGCGAACAACCCCATAAATATTGTAGCGACGCGAGCCACGGGGTGGCACGCGGGGTGGTGGTGATGGTGGTGGTGGTGGTGGTGGTGATGTGGCCCGGTGTAGCCTTCTCTCTCTCTCTCTCTCTCTCTCGTTCGGTACCGTTAATGCGAGCTCCTTTTCCTACTCCTCTTTTTGCCGTTGGCTTACGAGTTTTCCACTTTTTTTTTGTTCTTCTTTCTTTTTTATTCTTCTCTCTTTTCTCTTCTCCTTCCTTCTTTGTTCCATCCTTTCCTTTTCTTCTTCCTCTTCTTCTTTGTCTTTGTCTTTGTCTATGTCTTCTTTTTCCTTCTCTTCTATCATTAACTTTTTTATTTTAACTTTAAATAATAATAACTTTTTTTGTTAACTTCCAATAAAATTCGTTTCGAGAAAATTTCAAAGAAAATTCCTCGAACGACCACATACGATATCTCCTGGCGTAATATTATTCGATCAAAACGATTAAAATCATTTATACGCGATAGAAAGGATACGAACGGATTCGTTGCGATATTAAAAATATTTACGAACGTTTACGCGTGATATACAGGGTGTTTCAGCCGTAGGAAACCGTCTAATTATTTTCTTTGTGCTTTATTACGCGACGAACTTTCATGGCGTATTTTGAATGATTTAATGCGAGGTATGTTATGAATAGTTTATATATATAATAATAGTATAATGTCATGTATGTTATAAGCGGTCTCCTTTAACTTAAACACCCTGTATATCATTATTCGATCTTACGAATCGAATAAACGAATGTATTTCAATAGTTTAGACGTAAGTACGAAAATATTCGATCGGCAAACTTTTAATACCATTACGTCGTAATTTTTATACGTCGAAAGTTCCAATAAAAAAAAAAAAAAGAAACAACAGATCTTCGTATTAATTAATATCAAGATTTGCAGGTTGAACGGGTTCACGGTCACGACGTAAATTCGTTTCGAACGTCGGAATATCTTCGTTCGAAATTATTTCGATACGAAAGACGCGACAACGCAAATTCCGACGTTGTTGTTCGTTTCGAGCGAATCGATACGTAAAAAAAAAAAAAAAAACAAAAAAGAAAAAAGATAACAGTCGAAGTACGAAACTACGTTTAATCGTTCGCGACGAGAAAAAAAAAGAAAAAAAAGAAGAAAGGAAAAAAAATAACAATCGAAGTATAAAACTACGTTTAATCGTTCGCGACGAGAGAGAAAAAAAAGGAAACAAAAAAAAAAGGAAAACGAAAAAGATCGAACCGGAACGGTGATAAATTTAAAAGAGAGACAAAGAGAGAGAGAGAGAGAGAGAGAGAGAGAGAAACAAAAGCAAAATGTTCGATAGTCGAATCTCCTATTAACGGACAATTCGACGTTTTAGAAAAATCATTGGTAACGAAAATTCACCTATTCGACATTTTCAACGTTAGGAATTATTTCCTTTCTTTCTCTCCCTCGTACCCCACCCCACCTCACCCTCTCTCTCTCTCTCTCTCTCTCTCTCTCTCTCATTCTCCCAGTAATTTTTCATCCGCGTTCCAAGTAAGAAAGAAAGAAAGAAATGTGATAATACAAAACGTGAAGAAGGAAAAGAATCGCATTGATTTCTATTTTCTCTCTCTCTCTCTCTCTCTCTCTCTCTCTTACTCTCTCTCTTTCTTTTAAAAAGAAGAAAAAGAAGAAAAGATTTTTCTCATCCGGAGAGGTGAATCAACGACGACGAAATCGAATCGAAGCGAAGCGAACGGACGAAATCTCGCGACTAATCAGCCGACCGACGACGGTTTACGTCGTCGTCGTCGTCTGTGTCGTTACTTTCCACCCTCTCACCCCCTTCCTTCCTACCCTTTATATATATATATATAGAAAGAGAAAGAGAAAGAGAGAGAGAGAGTATGCGAAGGGTAGAGAAAAGTGTAAAGGCGCCTTCGAGAGAAGCTTTTTTTACCCTCCGTCGCTCGCAATCACGGCGTAGTACTTGGACCCCGTTCTCGAAGGGTGCAAGAAGTACCGATGATCCTTCGTCGAACGAGTTCAAAGAGCCGGAACCGGAAACGGTTCCCTCGAATTTCCACCGAATTCTTCTTCCCATTCTCTTTCTCTCTCTCTCTCTCTCTCTCTCTCTCTCTCTCTCTCTCTTTCTCTGTCTGTCTCTCTGTCGCGTGCTTATTACACTCGAATTCCTAAACGGATCGTAGGCAATTTAAATCAGGTTTTTCTTTTTAAAATAATTAATCATCTTCTAACGTATCTTTCCTATCCTTTCTTTCCTTTTCTTTCCTTTCCTTTCTTTCCTTTCTCTTCTTTCTTTTCTTTGTTTTTTTTTTTTTTCTTTTCTTTCGATAGAATCCTCACCCAGCTCCGTCTTATTTTATTTTTACTTCGAGTCTACGACGAAATCGATCTTCGAATTTTTATGATATAATTTTATCGAGAAAAAAAGAAAGAAGGAAAGAAAAATTCTCAAGGACGGACGAGAGGAGGATGGGATGATGGGGGATGATCCTCGATTCTTCGCAAGTCGTTCGAAATAATTCAAATCGTTCGTCGATTTTCTAATTAATCGTGAAAATTACGATCGAACAAAGTTGTACACGCTCTCCTTCGGCCATATGGTCGTACGATAAAATTCTTTTTTTACACGAGAAAAGAAAAACAAATTTTGTAATATATACCGCGTCAATTCGATGTGTATGGATATAATTGATAAAAGAAGTCAATGTAGTTTATATTATTCATACGTTATTTATTTTATAGTCAATAGTGTATGGATATAATTGAAAAAAGAAGTCAATGAAGTTTATATTATTTATACGTTATTTATTTTATAGTCTATAGTGTATGGATATAATTGAAAGAAAAAGTCACAATGAGGTTTATATTATTTATATATTGTTTATTTTATAATCAATAGTGTATGGATATAATTGAAAGAAGAAGTCAATGAAGTTTATATTATTTATACGTTATTTATTTTATAGTCAATAGTATATGGATATAATTGAAAGAAAAAGTCACAATGAGGTTTATATTATTTATATATTGTTTATTTTATAATCAATAGTGTATGGATATAATTGAAAGAAGAAGTCAATGTAGTTTATATTATTTATACGTTATTTATTTTATAGTCAATAGTATATGGATATAATTGAAAGAAAAAGTCACAATGAGGTTTATATTATTTATACATTGTTTATTTTATAGTCAATAGTGTATGGATATAATTGAAAGAAGAAGTCAATGAGGTTTATATTAATTGTATATCATTTATTTAATCGCCACTTTAACGAAAACAGAAAAAAAATAAAATACACATATACATATCCACACGGGAAAATAAAATTATTTGAAAACATCGTAAAAATTACGAATCTACATCTCGATACGTAAGATAGCGGGACGACTATAGTCGTCCGAGATAATTTCGTATAAAAAAAAAAAAAAAGAAAAAGAAGA
>OU426993.1:22059781-22069781 GCA_911387935.1 Dolichovespula saxonica | reverse complement strand
GAATATAAATTCGTCCATTATCCGGTGATTAGTTCCAGAAACGGGATTACGAGGCAACGTGAAAACGACCGTGTTCGTTACCCTCTCACCCCTCTGTCATAGTGATTTCTCTTTAGACGACTAAACTTTCCTCGATCACCCGATTATTTCTAATTCTTATACGTCTCTTATACGCACGTATGTATACAGGGTGTTTCAGTTAAAGGTGACCGCCTATATTATAACATACATAACATTATACTATTATATATATATATGTATATATATATATAGACTATATATATATGTATATATATATATAAACTATTCATATTATGTATATACTCATATATATATATATATATATATATATATATATATATATATATATATAAATTATTCATAACATACCTCTTTTTAAACCATTCAAAATACATCATAAAAGTTTGTCGCATCATAAAAAACAATAAGAAAATATTTAGGCGACCTCCTTTGCATGAAACACCCCGTATATTATACAAAACACTTATGTTCTTTTAATCGATTTCTTTTTTTCTCTCTATTTCTTCTTTATCTATACTTTCTTTCTTTCTTTTTCCGATTACGTGACGCTAGCAGAATCACTCGCATAATCGAGAGAGTACGCGTGGCACTGATTTTCGCATCAATGAGCGAACGAGAAACGAAACGTTTATTTTGAGATCGTTGTAAGGTCATTTTTTGAAAAGAAAAAAAAAAAGAGAGAAAAAAATTGAAACCACATAATTCGTGATTTATCGATTTGACGTAAACTTTTTATTTCTAACCTGTTGATATTTAATATATTAAAAAATGTCAATGCTTCGTTCGATTTAACATTGGCCGATGAAAAAAATTGCGTAGCCATTGATATCGCCGATCTTTAATTTTTCCTCGGAACGACGAACAATGGACTTGCTATCAAAATAAACGGTTCAAATCGCGAAACGTTGCGTTACTCGTTACGCGTATTTTCGTTGTATCGAAGGTTCGGGACAAAAGTTTTACGAGTGATTTAAAAAAAAAAAAAAAAGAAGAAGAAAAATCACGAAAATCTTTTCCGGGTCAATTTTTCGTGCTTCTTCTTCCTATCGTAAAGCTACGAGCGTGAAAAGTTTCGAAAAAATAAAATTGATCCTTTAAGATCATCTCGATTTTGTAAAGATGGCGATAACGAACGGTCGTATGTAACCTTTTGATTTTTACCGACCGTCGATAACGAACATCGTTCAACGGTTAAAAAGATTTAATATCGCGATACTCGATTTCCAGGATTTAAAATGCATCGCCATCTGTCGTACGTTGTTCGAAAAACTTTCATCGTTCAACGGTTAGAATGATTTAATATCGCGACAATCGACTTCCAGGATTTTTATTTTGTCGCCATCTGTCGTACATCGTTCGAGGCAAAATTTCACGAGAACACTTAACCTACAAATTACTATCGTGTATATTTTCCGTAACTGTGCCGAGATAAACACGTGTATTATATTGAAATAATTGTATGGGATTCTAACGTTAGTCAAAATGCAGCACGATGATGTGAGTGAATGTAACAAAATCGATTGTTTTTGTTTTTTTTTTTCTTTATTTGGTCATACCTCATACAAAAATGCATAATTAATATCATTATTTAACTTTTGCATTTCTTCTTGCAGGTTGTGTGGAGTATAATCAATAAATCTTTCTGTTCGTTCAAAGTGAAGTAAGTAAAAGAAAAAGTTTATTAGTTGTGTTAATTGTTACATTATGAATATTATTGTGATCGTTTTTCGTTATAAATTTATCTTTTTCTACGTTAGCACCAAAACTCAGAGGTTTTGTAGAAATGAATACAATCTCACCGGATTGTGCAGCCGGGCATCGTGCCCTCTTGCGAATAGCCAATACGCCACCATTAGAGAGGAGAATGGTATTATTTATCTCTATATGAGAACCGCGGAAAGGTAAATGATCTTTGATTCGTATACGTCAAATTAATTTTCATTTTAGATGATATTTATACAAAGATTTTGATCTTTTTAGAGTACATTTTCCAAAGAATATGTGGGAGAAGGTAAAACTTTCTAGAAATTTTGAGAAGGCTATTTATCAAATCAATGAAAATTTGTTGTATTGGCCGGGTTTTATAAAGGCCAAATGCAAACAGAGATTTATTAAGATAACGCAGTACCTTATACGTATGAGAAAGCTTAAACTGAGGAGACAGAAGAAAATAGTGCCGCTTTCTAGGAAAATCGAAAGGCGCGAAAGACGTAGGGAGGAAAAGGCACTTGTCGCGGCGAGAGTGGAAAACGTTATCGAGAGGGAGCTCATGGAAAGATTGAAGCAAGGAGTGGTTAGCGAAAATATTTTATCAACGTGATTACGACGTCTCTCGTTTCCATATTTCGTTGCTAATTCTTTTCTTTTGTTGTTATTTTTTTTAACAGTACAACGACATTTACAATTTCCCACAAAAAGTATTCGACAAAGCAGTGGAAGCTGTGGAAATGGAGAGCGAAGGTGAGAGCGAAAGGGAATACGAGGAGGATGAAAATATCGAGAAGGAGGTGGAAATGGAATTGGAAGCGGATGAGAGGGAGACCGTTGCTAACGGGCCACGATACGTAGAAGCGGAAAGCGAAGACGACGAGGACGATGAGGAAGAATACGAAATGGATGACGTAAATATACTAAAAACGTTTGATTACAAAAATGAAGATATATATACATATATATATACATATATATATATATGGTGCAAGTTCATTTTTTGTTGTTTCGAAAAAATTAGCAAGTTAGCGATATCAATTGCTGAGGAATTTGTTTTATCGGTTAATTTTAAATTGAACGAGGCATCGACATTTTTTAAAGATATTAAATATTAACTAGTTGGTTATAAACAAAAGGTTTACACTAAATTAACGACAGATTGTATGATATCTCACTTTTCAATAAAAGTGGAATTGCACCAAGTTCAAAATAGACCGTCCGTATATATATATATATATATATATATTTATATATATCTGATCGTATCTTTTCTTTCTCATCTCACAGGATCAAGATAGCAACTCCGGCGAAAAAGAAGAAATCGAATTGTCCGATAGTTTTGAATCGGAAACCAGCGATATCGAGGTAATCGAGTTTTCTAACTTCAAACTATAAAACTTAATGCTATCGAAAAATTCATTTTCATTGAATGATAAACTAATTCTCTATTCGCTTTAGGACGTCGTGCCGTCGACGAGCAAGAAAAAATCGTCTAAAGTTAAAGACGCGAAAAGTAAAACGAAGAAAAAATTGCGTCCAAGGGTCGAGATCGAATACGAGATCGAGGAGGAACCCGCTTTACGACAAAAATCGTAGAGTAATGTTCAATAAATTAATCTATATTTTCGATAAACCAATTAAATTTATCGTTTATCTCGCTGTTGTTATAAATAAATTGTTTTTTGATATCGTGCTTTCGATTTCAATAAAAAAAAAAAAAAAAAACGACGGTTATTCGATGTCCACCTTGATATCATTTATGTACTCTTTATCTCTCTTAAAGCATCGTTATCTGATAATTAAAATATATATATATATATATATATTATATATATTTTATCTACGCCATAAATATTGTTCGAAAAAGGAAATAATCGCGATATCCGACGAATGGTGGTAGCGTTTACTCCAAATTCGAACGATACGAGATTACAATTAAAAAAAAAAAAAAAAAAAACAAACAAACAAAACAAAAGAAAGAAACGAAAATAAGAACGGAATCAATTCGAAAATCGCGCCACATTGATCGTAAAGCGCTACGTAGATAACAAAGGCAGATGGCGAGACTGGTTGGATGAAGATTAGCGTATCTCGTAAGTCTCTAGCAGACGATACACGCAGCTCACAAGTGAGGTAAGTGATCAATTATTCATTTACCATTTATTAACGTTTATTCCCATCTCTTCCTTTCTTTATTTATTTTTTAGGGAGGGAAGGGGTGATTTCTATTGTTATTTTTTTTCTGTCTTTTTTCTTTTTTTTTTTTTTTTTTTTTTTTTTTTTTTTATATATATACATCATCGGCGAACACGCCCACTCGCGAAGAATATTTTATTACATATCCACGAGCATCTCTGAGCGTATATATTTTTCCCGTTGTTAACGAGAAATTTTTTTTTTTTTAACAAGAAAGTATATACATATATATACATATATGTACGACGGTACTTCGGTGCTTTCCGTTCGTCGATATTTTTGAATCGTCGATATTTTCGAGTATCCTTCCAAAAATAGATGGACGAGGTGGAAGTTGGTTTGATATTTGCACGTTCGTCGTTATTACACTAACGCATTTAATTACGATCGTACGCCGGTTGTTTTTTTTTTTTTTTTTTTTCGTTTGTTCGTAGAAGGACGATGCACTTGCCCGTGGGCAAAATGTCACGAACGCGCCTCATCGCGCGACAGTACCCCTTTTGTTTGCTATTTATAGAAAAAGTAGGTTATCCACAAAATCAATTCCAAAAAAAAAGAAAGAAAGAAAAAAGAAGAAGGAAGGAAGGAAAATAGCCAGAATTGTAGCCTCTCGTCGTTCGAACAATTATATGGCGCGAAAAAATCCATACCATTGTTAGGCTCTCTCAAACACGTTTACGTTCATATTTATTTTTGCAATTCCGTGAAATAGGATCTCTTTTTTTTTCTTTTTTGTTTCTGTTTCATTCTCCTATCCTTCTTCTCCCTCTTTTCTTTTTCCATTAAATTTAGCTTTCCTATCATTAATATATCTCTCGAATACACGCACATATATATTATATATATAAAAAATTAGAGATAAAATGCTATCATACCCATGGGATTATATACATATTTTGAGATTTTGTGTTTCATAATTTTTTTTTTTTTTATTCCTATTTTAGGCATATCATCATGAAACACAGAACGGTTCTACGTGCTTCAAAATAGGATTAATATAATAGCTATCATGTATTATTATCTGGTGATAACATAAGTTTCTTTCCGACTTTGCTTATTCGCAAATGCCAAAATGATGAACAACGCCAGTATGGAGCTTAACAATGTAGGAGGCAGCAAAAGTTCTGTGTATTTAGTAATATCGTTCAAAAAATTATGTATGAGCACCGTTTGCCTACCGTTGTTTTCTCTGGTATTTTGTTTTGTCACCGCATATATTTTCCAACAGGATGACATTCATGAAACGCATTGTAAGGTATGTACGACCATATGATTATTTTTTTTATTATTATAAAACGTATATTATTTAATGCGAGCTCGTGTCGTCGCTTCAGGTTTACAATGTCCTCCCGTCGATATCGGCCATTACGGGCGTATCTCCTCAACGATATTTATGGCGTATAAGCATAGCATTACACATTGGACCTCGTTTAGTTATTGCCGGCGTATATCACTCGTATTATTATAAAATACTCAAAACCTTAGACGACGTGCCCAGTAGAATTATGGGATGCAGACTATTAAATTTATGCTATTGGTTAAACATCGCCGAGGTGGCCGCTTTGAGCGGCGTAACGTATATATCAAACAGAGAGAATTATCGTAAGTAAAAATATTCTATGCTTCTTAACCTTTAATGAATGCAAGAGAATTCAATAGCGTTCTACCGCCTCTTCAAATTTAATTAACATACTTTTGTTTACAATTTTATTAAGACGATGATAATGGAACGCTCGCCTTGTTGACAATAGCGCGAATATGCTTCTAATTAGAATCAAGTGAAGTAAATTTAAAGCATTAACCTGAAGGTATCATTTTAATATTAATTCGACGTTATAATTTTGAAATTATTTTTCAGCTGTGCACGAAAAGATTTTTATCGTGTTCATGTTCAGTTCTCTCTCGTATATGCTGACATCGGTGAGATTAGGTCGTCTTGTTACTCCTAATGCACAAAGTCTTCAGTACAAACAGGCATTGTTTGTTACAAGCGTGATCAGTACGGTTGGACTCATCATCTTCTTCTTAAAACATCGGCTGTTATGTCACGACTTGGGTAAGAACATTTTCATTATAATTATTCATGATCTATAGCTTATGTAAGATGTTATTACTAGAGAAGTGCCTTTTCATTATATCATGCATAGAATCTATTTTCTTGTACCAATACTTATCTTAATTAATCTTTTTTGCCCCCCTTTCTCTCCCTCCCCCCTAGCATTTAGTTGGTTCTCGCTATGCGAATACGTGATAGCCTCTGCAAACATGGGATTTCACTTTACCGTGATCCTAGACTTTCCGAAAGAACAGCTGGTCGTAGGTCATGGATTACCTGCCACGAAGGTGGATTAATTTTATAGAAT
The DNA here is from genome assembly GCA_911387935.1 of Dolichovespula saxonica. Classification (NCBI taxonomy): domain Eukaryota; kingdom Metazoa; phylum Arthropoda; class Insecta; order Hymenoptera; family Vespidae; genus Dolichovespula; species Dolichovespula saxonica. The sequence continues at coordinate 22,063,470 of OU426993.1, read as the reverse complement.
TATTTATAATTTTGATTGTCATCATAAAGTACCTACTGTCGTTACCTGGAAGTGCCGATCCGTTAATTATATTTTTAATCCGAAAAAGTAATCGAGAAATTTGTTATTCTCTACGAAGCATAAAGTGATTTTTTAAAAAGATCCTTATTTGTACGATCACATTATCTCCAACGAATCTAATATCAAATAATTTTATTTTTTTTAAACGACTCGAAGTAATACCATTAATCGTTACTTTGATTTTATATATATATATATATATATATATATATATATATATATTACACGTCTTTTAAACTATTTGAACGAATAAAATACGTATTATATAATACAAAGTTGCAGAAGAATAATATTTATTAATATGAATGACGAAAGAAACGTAGCGCTTCCATAGTAAGGCACTGGTTACTCACACGATGGATCTTCTAATGGCCTTCCAATAACAATTATTAGTAAAAAGAAAAACATCGTAGTGACTATATTATTAAACGAGTGTATTACATATAAACCGCACATAGTGTATAGTATATTAGTAAGGTCAGAAATTAGCACACTAAATTGAATTTTTTCACGAGATTAATAAGGTCCACTGTACGGGGGAATTGTGGAAGGAATGTTCGTTCGAAAGAATTTAAAAAGTTTATCTTTCTAGGGATTTTTTGAAAGTGGGGATTCTAGTCGATCGCATAAAGTCTAGTCGCTACGTTTTTCAATCGCTTTATATAACGTAGAGAAAACATTATTTTGTATGTTCAAATTCGTTGTTATAAGAAACATATATATATATATATATATATATATATATATATATATATATATATATATATATATATATATATAAAGGACACACATATATGTATATATATATATGTATAGAGAGAGAGGGAGAGAGAGAGAGAGAGAGAGAGAGAGAGAGAGAGAGAGAGAGAGAGAGAGAGGAAGAGAAAGGAAAAAAGAAATGCATTTACGTCGATGTAATTCGAGATCCATGAAAATTGACGTTCATAAAATGAACGTTTAATGAAATGAGATCATAAATTTATTATCCGACAAAGTAACCTCTAATTAATATCTTGTCGATGAAGAATGATCATCGATGCTAGGAGGTATGTACGTATAGGAAACAGGGCTTATAAGTTTAGATTTTAAGATAACCGAAATGATTTCTGTGAGATCTAATTACGAGACTAATTATTATTAAAATACGACACGTAAATCTAATACGAGATGCTTAGGATGTAGTTCCTATGTTTTTAACATTAGCACATAAATAACTAGGATTCATATATATATATATATATATATATATACACATGCACTTACATATGTATATGTGTATACACATGTGTGTGTGTATATATATTATATATATACATAGTATTCGATATTTCGATTATAATCGCGTCATTTTAAGGATGATTAACAAAAATTTGTTTGAAAGGAGTATGCTCGAAGAGGAGTCGCAAAAGAAAGAAAGAAAGAAAATGATCCTGCGATCCCTCGTTGTATAATCTGACCAAGGGATGATATTTGAAACGACATTTGTAACGAACACTTGTATGTGTGTGTGTGTGTGTGTTGAAATTTCGAACCAAAAAAAACCTTATTAACACAGCATAAAAAACACAACGTCCTTTTTCGATTCATGTAAGATATTCTTCGTATATTCCGCAAGCATGACAATTTTATAGAACGACGGTGTTGTATACGCATTTGCCGAATTAAATAGAGTCAACTTATGTACACATACATACATGCATACATACATAGATAGATAGATAGATAGATAGATTGATAAATATGTATTTCTTCGTCGTAATAATATGTGAAAGTTTTATGTTTTGAGATATTCGTATGTATGTACGATATATTATTATTATTATTATTATCATTATTATTATTATTATTATTATTATTATTATTATTATTATATATAATATACAACATATAATAGATCGTGTGTATGCATTACACGACGACTTAGAAGAACATCCGTTTTGCACATTTTTATAAACACAAATACTATCTTACTATTCTATATATTTTAATACGAGAATCTCTTATTAGGTTACTTGTCAAAACAATAAACCACACCGACATGTTCGCCCGCGCATTTATTATATATACAATGAGACGACGATTATGAAAGTGGTTTGAGTTAAAAAATTTACGAAAAAAAAAGAAAAATAAATAAATAAATAAAAAGATAAAAAAATTCGTTTGTTGCGTAACTCGTATAATTAAATCATTACCATACGAATTAAGCAATGGACTGATCTTTTATTTATTCGTTTATTTTTATTTTTTTTTAATCAATTTTTAACTCACACCACGCTCTCATAATTATCGTCTCATGCATACATATATATATATATATACTATTAACGATTATATGAGCCGGTGATTATGAAAGTGGTCTAACGTTAATCAAGGATATAAAGAAAGAAAAAGAAAAAAATTAATTTATTGAGTAATTCGTATAATTGTAGGTCATTGTCGTACGAATTACACAATGAACGAATTTTTTTGTTTGTTCGTTTTTATCATTTGTTACTTCATAATCACCACCAAAACATATACGACGTGCGCGATTCGAACGAATGCATGTAGTCGTCAATGAAATATTATAATTAAATATAAAATAAAGACAAAAGCGAAGAAAATGAAACAAAAGGCAAGTGAAAGAAAAGAAAAATACAAATAAAAAAAAAAAAAAAGAAAAAGAAAAAGACAGAAAGAAAGAAAATGTCGAAACGCCGGCGAAGATGTCGTCGTAGTGGTTTATATCGTAATTCTCTGGGAATAATTTTTCTTTTTTACTCCTTCTTCATCGTCATTAAGTGTTGAACAAATCAATTGATCAATGGATCAATGGATTAATGATAGATCGGCTTTTATTCGATGTTATCGAAACGTTCAAATCCGTGCCAAGTGATGCACTAAAGATAAAACAATAATACAAACAATTTTTCGCGTTTCTTATTGATATCGAATTGTATAATAAAATGCTTGGTGAACTATTATTATCATTCCACGGTGATAAGAATCTTTAATGAATCACTTGTTTCTAGTGCCTGATATCGAGCGCTACTACCATATCGATATTAATATATATATATATATATATATATATATATACATATACATACCACGCCTCAATATGCTACACGCACTTGCATATATATATATATATATATATACATATATACATATATATATGTGCACGCTTATATACGTACGTACTTATCGTACTTACGTACTTTTACTTACTTACGTACGTGAATACATAATTGCATACATACATACATATATATATATATATATATATATATATATATATATATATATATATATATATATAATACTAAATTTAGTTTGACCACACGGCCCTGCCTGCGTTTACATAGAACGAACGAATTTTTGGAAGCCCTTTTTTTCGAGACGAGCAAAAAAAAAAGAGAAGAAAAGAAAAACAAAAAGAAAAAAAAACAAACAAAGCACGGAATGATCGATTCGTCCATATCACAATGTCATTCGATTAGATGTCAGATCTACTCTATCTTTGTTAAATGGTGTTAAAAAGTTTTAAATGAAAACAAAGAGAGAGAGAGAGAGAGAGAGAGAGAGAGAGAGAGAGAGAGAGAGAGAGAGAGAGAAGAAGGAGAAGAAAGAAAAAAACGTGCACGAAA
>OU426993.1:22032281-22054781 GCA_911387935.1 Dolichovespula saxonica | reverse complement strand
TTTCTTTTTTTTTTTTTTTATTTTTTTTTCGTTCGTTTTTGACGCTCGAAATCTAAAGATACGATGGTCTAGGGACCTTTTTTTCGAAGCTATGAAAACAAAACAAGAAAATAAGAGAGAGAGAGAGAGAGAGAGAGAGAGAGAGAGAGAGAGAGAGAGAGAGAGAGAAAATCGACTGAAGGTATCCTCGAAAAATTATCAATCGATTTTTCAAATCGCCCGAGGTAGGACCATACAACGTATATATGTAAAATATACACGTATATACACATATACGTATGTATATAAAAAAAATTCGGGACTCGAGCAATATCAGTGGACCGAGCTTCGTGTCGTTGCATATCTTCGATTATTCGTTTAAATTAGTCAGTCGATTGTTTAACGATCGATCGATGTATGTTCGCGTTTGTCAAAATTAAATTTTCTCCCTCCGCTTCTCGATTTTAATAAAAATCAATTTCAATTATTATTTAATTTTTTCGACCGTTCATTCTACAAACGATTCGAAATATCGATCGATCTCTTGCGAAATTTTTTTCGGTCGATTTTGTTTCTTTTTCGTTTTTATTTCTTTTCTTTCGTTCGTTTTTGATGCTCGAAATCTAAAGCTACGATGGTCTAGGACCTTTTTTCGAATCTACGAAAATAAACAAAACAATAAGAGAGAGAGAGAGAGAAGAATCGACTGAAGGTATCCTCGAAAAATGATTGATCGATTTTTCAAATTGTCCGAGGTAGGACCATACAACGTACGTATGTATGTAAAATATGTGCACACGTATATATGCGTATATAGATACGTATGTATATATATATATATATATATATATATATATATATCATTATATATATATATATCATTATATATATATATCATTATATATATATATATCATTATATATATATCATTATATATATATAACAAAAAAATTCGAGACGTTTAACCTTGCAAAGTGCGCCATCGTTGGACGATGATACATCATCGGGAATGGAGATTCTCGGTACGTCGATCCTCTCAAATTCCTCATATTCCTCGTCTTGGATATTTTTCAAATTAACTTCAACTACGATCCCGACGGATTCTACGTCGTTTTTATCATCGTCACCGGCGTTGTACACGACCCTGATGGAATCGTCGTCGTCGTCGTCGTCTTCGTCGTCGTCGTCGTCTTCATCGTCGTCTTCGTCTTGGTCGTCTACGTCGTCGTCGTTCCTCCTCACTTGACTTCTCTTATCGTTCGCCGATTTAATCGAATTCCTCGAATAAGTCCTCCAAGATGTCCTCTCCCTTTGTATAAACTCTTTCGGCATTCTAAAGGCCAACGTCTTGCTCTTGCCGTATCTCTTCTCGATCTCATCGTCTAACATTTTTCTAAGCCTATCGGCACTGTCCTCCTCGTTCGAACGCAACAACGCCAAAGCATCGAATAATTCAACATCCAACTCCCCCGAATTATCCGCGTACATGATCCTTCGAACGATATAATGATCCTTCTTACGAAGTAACGAGTAGGAAGGGGTTGGTGGGTTGTTTCGGAGGGGTTGGGGAAAAATAAGAAACGAAGGAAGAAGAGGGGAATTACTGAAGAACGGATAAACGTCGTACGACGGTCTAAAATCGTGTAAACTTGCGACGAGTTAACGACGTTAAATAATGCGTGAGTTATATCACGGTTCGACGTGAATTAAGCCGTAATATAGGATCCACGTGTGTGTGTGTGTGTATATATATATATGTATATATATGTATATATATATATATATATATATATATATATATATATATATATATGGTAAAACGCGTCGGGGTCGATCAAGATTGAAATATCGATTGTCGCTTCGAAAACAATATTCTTCGCGTTATTTAAAATAAAAAAGATCACCTTATTAAGTTCTTATTCGGATAAAAATATATCGTAAGCGTGAACGAAAGGAGACATCTCGTTGTTATATATGTACACGTGTCTCACGTGGTTGGACGATTAAGATCAACGTGGATAGAAGAAGGGAAAATGAATGGAAAGGAAGAGAAGGTTCGGGGGAGGAAGGGGTAGGACTGAGGAGGGTGGGGTTGGTAAAGAGTAAGGAGCGAGAAGGGTGGCAAGGAGGTAAGGAGGCAAGGAAAAGGTTCTCCAATTATCGTTTCGCCAGGTTAGGTGCTTCTCACCCGGCACAAGCTCGGTAGCAGAATCGACTGGAATCCAGCTGGAAGCCGGGAGCGTAGACGTCGAACGAGTGGGATTATTCCGTGTTGGCCGGGGCCTGGGGAACAATGTCGGAAACGACGAGGACGGTATGCCGAGATATGCGGGATATCGCGCAGAACTGCGATCCTTCGAGGTCGGAGAGCTATGGGGGGTATATACCGTGCACCGAAGGAGATAGAGAGATAGATAGATAGATAGAGAGAGAGAGAGTCCGGGGGATGTATTCTATGGCAAGCCGAACAGAAGGACGAGAAGGAGTAGGAGGTAAAGGGAGAGAGAGAGAGAGAGAGAGAGAGAGAGAGAGAAATATCATTCTAAGTGTGTTACCTTCCGCGAACGGCAACTGTTTCACCTAAATACGTAATAATATCTCGACGAACGGAGATATACAGTACTGGCATTTCTCGATTTCCTGAAGAATTCGATCGAAATGTGTCGTAATACTCCCAAGGTATTTCAGGTGAGCTTCCTAGCCTTCTATTTCCATCCCTTCCTCCCTTTCCACCCTCTCTCCGTTCCTTCTATCCTTCCATCCTTCCTTCGAGCTCCTCTTTATCCGCTTCGAATTCATCCCTTCGACGTCTTCCTTCCATCCATCCATCCATCCCTCCAACCATCCCTTACCTAACCTTACCTCACCTTACCTCACCTTATCGTTCCCGTTGGTACTTGTTTCTCTTCTTCACGGATCAAAAAAGAAAAAAAAAAAAAAAAGAAGAAGAATAACGTCGGCATCCTAAGATTTTCGCCATCTTCCCTCTTTGTTTATCTTACCTATCTTCTTCTTTTCCTTCTCTCTCTCTCTCTCTTGCTCGTTCATCCTCTCCAACACCTTACCGAGCCAAATCAAATATAAATCGTTATTTCCGCCCTCCTCATCCTCCTCATCCTCCTCCTCCTCCCCCACTCCACTCCACTTTCTTATCCCGCTTGCACATTAATACGTATGCACGTTAAACGTATACCAAGTACTACGTAATTTTGCGCCCTAAGTGAATATCGTCCGACCGAATAAAATGTATTTTATCTTAACGTTTACGACGAATGAAACGTTCGATGGAAGAACGGTCTTGGGGGAAGGGTAGGGAGGGAGGGAGGGAGGGAGGGGTGTCGGAGGGGGAGGATTGTAATAAAAAGTTTATCCACGTAGCGGGTAAAGAAAGAGGTTTTAACTTTTTTAAGAGAATATTATAACGCGTGCAAGCGAAAGATGGATGGATAGAGAGAGAGAGGGAGAGAGGGAGAGAGAGAAGGGGGGGGGAGGAGGGAGAGAGAGAAGCGACGCGACGACGTAGCAGTCTTTTCCTTGCCTCGGGTACCAAGGAAGAAAGGGAATTTTCGAACGCGCCATCCGCGCGATATTTCTCAATACCTTCAACCTTGCCACCCCTCGTGAGTAAATCTCTACTCCGGATAAGACCCGCCAGGAATCTTACCGTCGCGGAACATCCGCCGTTTATAAGAAATGTTTTTGAAGTTTATGAGAGGACGCGGTGAACGCTCCAACCTATAGAAAGACCTGAACGCGTCTATCCCTCTCTCTAACTCTCTCTCTCTACCTCTCTCTCTCTCTCTCTCTCTCTGTCTCTGTCTCTGTCCCTGTCTCGCTTTCTCTCTTTTTCCTTCATTTTTCACTCTATTCGCTCCTATTTCTTTTTCTCCGATAAACGCGAACGATGATAAAGAAGAAGAAGAAGAAGAAAAAGAAGAAGAAGAAGAAGAAGAAGAAGAAGAAGACAATAAAAGCATCGCGTCGTTGAAATATCGTCGAAAAATTGCTTTCCCGAAAAATCATATCGGCTAAGGAGACGTTATTTTTTTTGTTTTTTTTTTGTTTTTTTTTTTTTTTTTTACCAAAGAGGAGTACCGCGTAAAAACACTTTCCGCTCGCTTGGCGAATTTTAATTTTGTAATTTTGTATCTTTGTAATTTTCAATTTCTTCTTCTTTCTTTACTCTGCTTTTTTATTTCCGTTTTTTTTTCGTTTATTTTTTTTTTTTAATAAATCGATCGATCGATCGATCGATAGGAAAACGAAACGTTCGATATCGGTACGTACGAAAACGTTGTCTTATCTATGGTTATCTGTGGTCATTATCGTTTAACACTTTTTCTTTTTCACACACACACACACACATTATTCGAAACTGTCGTACTGTCAGGCTATCGTCTCTGTTGTGTTATATTTTCTATTTTTTTCCCCTGTTTCTTTTCCTTTCTTCTTTATTTTCTATTATTTTTTTTTTTCTTTCCTAAACAAATCGATCGATTTTATATACGAACAAAAACGCGATATCGATAGGTCGTTCCGTTTACATTGTTCGATCGTGTGTGTATATATATATTTTTTTCTTTTCTTTAAATCGATTCGACGGGGTTCAGGGGTTAGAAATTACTAAAAAAAGAAAAGAAAAACAAAAAAAATAAAATAAAGATCGAAGAAAAATTACAAGAACATAAAAACCTGTATTAATTAAGTTAAGAGGAAGATAATCGTAGAGAAGAAGATAGATAGATACAGAGATAGAGAGAGAGAGAGAGAGAGAGAGAGAGAGAGAACGACAATTGTTTTTGCAGGAAGGAAAGCCTTTTAAGAGGAAGAAATTAGAATCGAGTTGGAACTGATGGTTAGAGTATAAGTGACTAAGTAAGTACATTGATAGGATATAATCAGAGAATAGGGACGTTTTATTGGTTCCCAAGGGAGGGCACACTCCTAGAATATCCTTGTTTCGTTGCATAATTCTATTCCTATTTCTCTCTCTCTCTCTCTCTCTCTCTCTCTCTCTCTCTCTCTCTCTCTCTCTCTCTCTCTGCTCTTTTCAACCAACGTAATAATAATAATAATAATAATAATAATAATAACAATAATAATAATGATAATAATAATGATAATGATAATGATAATAATAATAATAATAATGATAATAATAATAATAATAATAATAACAATCGAATGCAATCGAACTGTATTGGTAAGACATAGAATTAAACGATTTCTATTTACTCCTTGCATTTATTAATCCTTGAAAAGTTTTATAACTTAACTTTTTGCGTTCTTAGAAGAATCGTTACAAGAAACTCTTTTCTTCTATCACTGTTAGTTACACTAGAATACTAAGTATGCATTCGTGATTCGTGAAATACTTTTTAAAGCGACGACGTTGCAAATGTGTAGGAAGAAGATGAAAAAAAAAAAGAAAAAAGAAAATAAATAAAATAAAATAAAATAAAATACAATAAAATAAAAAAATAAAAAGAAAGGGAAGAAGACGACTAAGAAGAAGAAGAAGAAGAAGAAGATGATGATGATGAGGAAGATTAAGAAGAAGGAGTCAGGTACTTTTCGAGTAATCGTTGATGATGTCGATGAACCTACCCTCGATTCCAGGTAAAGTTAACTGATGAGACCGAATGCAAAGTGCATCGTTGCATAACGTGGAATGGCTCCGCTGCAGCTATCGCGTGTATCGTCTTTTCTAAAGAAGAGAAAGAGAGACAAAGAGAGAGAGAGAGAGAGAGAGAGAGAGAGAGAGAGAGAGAGAGAGGAAGGCAGAAGAGATTAAAAAGAAGAAAGAAAAATAAGAAGGAAATTTATATTTTTTCTCTTCTCTCTCTCTCTCTCTCTTATTCTCTTTCTCTCTCTCTCTCTCTCTCTCTCTCTCTCTCTCTCTCTCTCTCTTTCTCTCTCTATTTCTTCGCTTAACGATTATCAGTTATAACGGTCGACTGGAAAATGAACGCCACACAACACACAGCACACCACACACAACACACACACACACAAACACACAAAAGCGATATTCCATTAACGATACCAATCGTCATTGTTCGGTTATGCCTTTTCAATTAGTATATCCATGGTGTATCACTATGCAAACGAGGATCGCGTTCAAGATTTTACGACTTTACGACTATCGGACGTTAAATGGGGAACCGGGAACCGGGACGTGGACGGGGACGGGGCCGAGGTTAGGGACAGGGATAGGGACAAGGACAAGGACAGGATCGGAGGCGGGGACGGGAGGGGGAGGGGGACGGGGGACGGGAGGTTTGGCTCGGTTCTCGGCGAAAGCCCAAATAGCTCGAATAAGTGGAGGGTATAAAGGGGAAGGATAATCGTCGATTTCATCGTCTATGTCGACTAAGTCTGTGTGTGCAAAATTCGAATGAGATAGAGAATGAGAGAATGAGACAGAGATAGAGTGAGAGAGAGAGAGAGAGAGAGAGAGAGAGAGAGAAAGATACGGGAGTTTTCCTAGTTGCTTCTTTGAACCCATTAAAATAAGATAAGCTTTGCATTCTCTTAACCGTTCTTTCTCAACTGTTAAAGAGAAGCTCTCTCTCTCTCTCTCTCTCTCTCTCTCTCTCTCTCTCTCTCTCTGTCTATCTCTTTCTGTCTCTCTCTTTATCTTTCTCTTTCTCTCTCTCTCTCTCTCTCTCTCTCTCTGTCTATCTCTTTCTGTCTCTCTCTTTATCTTTCTCTTTCTCTCTCTCTCTCTCTCTCTCTCTCTCTCTCTCTCTCATTCGTTTCTAATTACCGTTAGAAACCTGTTGTCTACGTGACTTTGCCACGAGCTCCACCTTCGGCCATTTGCAAGAAACTATCGCAACGATATTTGCTATTCCCGTGGATGCTGAAATTGGGCTGTGAGATAACTACTCGAAGATTTTCCTAAACCCTAAAAGGGTATCCTGTTTACAGCCTCGTGCATATCCTATTGCTATTCCCTCTTTCTCTCGGCAAATAATCCGACATTATATTATCATCGTACGTACGTTCGGTAAACGTTTACGTGAATCACGTGATTCGTTACTATTGTTCGTACCTTTGAAAGCTATCTTTTTTATTTCCTTTTTTTTTTTTTTTTATTTCTATTAGATTGGTCTCCAATCGATAAATATAATAATAATAATAATAATAATAATAAATCTTTATTAAACATAAAACGGTTATTAACGTAAATGCATGGTTAATATTCGAATAATACCGTCCAAGCGAGCTCAAATATAATATAACAGTGTCAATACATTTTTAATAACAACAACAACAACATCAACAACATCAACGACAAAAACAACAACAATAATAATAATAATAATAATAATAATACGAACAGACAATTTTATTTTTATATATACGGTTTGATAACTCTTCGTAATAATAAATATAAATACAGGGAAAATAATGTATATTCACACACATATGTATATACGTACGATACCTACGAAAAAAAAAAAAAAAAAAAAAAAAAAAAAGAAAAAAACGAAATGAAACGACGTTCCGTTTTTCGGAGAAAGAAAAAAAAAATCTTGTTTCTTTTTTACGAACGACGTTTCGCGATAGCATTGGATTATTATAATAACGCTTTGATGGTTCGGAAAATCGTTGGGGAAAACTTACTGAGGATTTTTCCGAGGACATTAACAGGAGGGAGAGCATTTTCACGCGCGGAGAGAATGCAGCACGCTGTTTGTTCGTTCCGCGTGGCGTTTGTCGAGTACAATGGATCGAGCGTACAAAAGGAACCTGCCGCCACCTCCACCACCTCCACAACCACCACCACCACCTCCACCACCCCCTCCGACGCCTCCATCGTCGCTGCCGTCGCGTTTGAAAACGTTAATTACGAGGACTTTTGTACCTTTTCCATAAAAGCCTCTCTCACTCGTTACCTTCGATCCAGCGTGATTCAAGCGAGACGCGTGTCAACCCTCCCTCCCCTCCCCTCCTACCCCCTCCCCCTACCCCATCTCACATCCATTTTTGTTTTTATGCGGCTCTTAGTTCATTTCCACGATTCATCATACTACGGAAATCTCGTAAATGTGAGAATAAAAAGAGAATGCGGGGGTAAAGAGAGACATACACAGAGAGAGAGAGAGAGAGAGAGAGAGAGAGAGAGAGAGAGAGAAATTGGCTAAACAAAATGACACGAAAGTTACCTTTTACAGGGCTAACAAAAATAATATTTAGCCCATTGACATTTGCGTGTGAATACTTTACTTGACTGGAGAAAAGTAAAATGAAAAGAAGAAAAATATGATTCTCTCTCTCTCTCTCTCTCTCTCTCTCTCTCTCTCTCTCTCTCTCTCTCTCTCCATATCTATCTATCTATCTATCTATCTATCTATCTCTTTCTCTCGGGAGATATTTCATACTGATACTTAATATCCGAGACTAATAGCGATACATTATAACATTTTAATAATTAATATTGTTTTCATATACGATACGATACGATACGTACGTATAATATATATATATATATATATATATATATATATATATATATATATAATTAACGATGATAATTATACCTTTAATTAATTAATTAATTAATTAATTAATTAATAAGTGTAATTATTGGTCGTATCGTATTTTCTCTTTTTCTTTTTCCGTATTTCTCGTTTTTTCTTTTCTCTCGAACGACAAGTATCGGCGGATAATATAAAATTCGTACGTTCGATTATACGAAAATATTTCGAAGGTTCGTCGACCCGTAAAAAAACAAAACTCGAAGAACCCAAAGGATTACGTGGAAATTACGTTACGAACGAGTAAAAGCTGCTTCGGTCGTTTCTCTTTCCGGTCAATTTATCTGTCAGTTAATTTAAATACAGCCGAGCGATGACAAAGTGCCCGCGTAACGGGTGAAACGCGTCGATGTACTGCGCGCAAACACACAAACAAACACAAATAGAAACGGAAAGAGTAACAGAAACACACACACACACACACACACACGCGCAAAAAAAGAAATAGAGAGAGAGAGTGAGAGAGAGACATACGTGCCGAGAAGTAAAATTTACTTCTATCGAGCAAATAAATTCATCACGATATAAAACGATCCTACCAGCTTGTTGTTTTTTCTCGTTCGGTCAAACTACCCCTTCTTACGCCTCGTCGTCGCACCAACCCCCCACCCTATACCCCTTTGCACCCGGAGAACATAAAATTCGAAACGTTTTCAATCGTTTTCGATAGAACCGACGATATAACGTATGATAGAAAACAGATTAATTTCTATCCGTCGTTTCTCTGAGGAGCAATCAAATTTATCACAATAATATATATAATATATATATATAAACTATTCATAACATACCTCTTTTTAAACCATTCAAAGTATGCCATAAAAGTATGTCGCATCGTAAAAAACAAAGAAAATATTTAGACGGCTTCCTTTAGCTAAAACATCCTGTACATATATATATTGATTTTTTTGCAATAAAATAGAAATAAATTACCACGGTATCTCGAAACGTACCTTTGATTTTTCCTCTCTTCCGCGCCTTCGATATTTAATTATCATTAGGAACTTCGTAAAAATTAAGAAACGTACGTATTTTACAACGAACCACCACGTACTTGCTTGCTTGCTTATTCGTTTATATACGTGAAAAAAGAACGAGAATAAGAACGTCCTTTATAGAAATAAAAAATGTCTACCTTTCCAAGGTGAAATATTCGAAACGAATAAATCTTCTTATGTCGTCGGAAAATAAGAGGAAAGTAAGAACGTTGGGTGCGTCGAAAGGGCGGTAACCTTTTTCACGTATCATTTTTATAAAGATAGGAAGACGAGGAAGGGAAAGAAGGGAACGAAGATAAGAGAGAATATAGAAAGAAGAATAGACAAAGAGAGTGAGGATAACGAAAGTAAGAATAGGAAAGAAAAAAAAAAAAAGAAGAAGGTAAAGAAAGGTCCAGGGTGGGAAAATAGTAGACGACGGGACCGAGGGTGTCGTTTACTTAACGACTGAGAGAACATAAACGTCGCTTCGTGATCTTAAGCTGACGCACTTGTCGTCCCAAAGTGGGTCACTTACACAACGTATAACCACCCGACGACTACGACTACGACTACGACGACCTGCCGCGAGCGTCGATCCCTCGGATCCATTAAAGAACACGGTTAGACCCTTTTACACGAGCGAAGTAAACGATACGAGGAAATAGGAAAGGAAAGGGCTAGCCAAAGTATAGAAAGACTCCGAGACTCACGGAATCGTAAATGCGGGTGGGATGAGGAGGAGAGGATGAGGGTGAAAGTGAGGGGATGGATTTTATACGATCGTACGAAACGACTAAAGGACGAGGTCGAGAGAGGACAAATATCGGTTTCTATATATACGCCTAATTTTGGCGTCACTTATCGGTATCGAATTTTACTTTCTCTATCCTGTCACGATCGTTTCACATATCATTTATATAGTTCTTCGAAATGACCGTGCGAAGCGTATTATCCATTTTAAATCGTTGCGAACTATTTAACCCGTAATTATTTATCGATCGAATCGATCGATGCTGATTCAAGACGAGGATCCTTTCGGTGTTTCTAAAGGAAAATGAATAAAAAATATATATATATTGTAAGTATATAAGAGAAGTAGGATCGGGCGCAACGAGATTTAAGAGACTCGTCGGGGAAAAAGTTATTTGTTCGCTTTGTGAGTTTTCCGTCTCCAACTGAAAGAAAATACTTTAGAAACGGTAAACGAAGATTTAGTTTGTCCTTTAAACGCGTCAACGACTGGACACATTTGTTATAACTTTCCCATACGACGATATTATTTTAATGATATAGATTACCTTTTTCAAGACACGTGTATCGTAACAACGTGATAAGTATTTATTCGATTAATATATTTTATTGAAATTATCAGGAGTTATATGGGGATATGTTACGAAATTTTTTTTCTCTTGCGCGTTACTTGGCGAAACAGTGTATTTCGTTAAAACGAGCAATTCTCGTCTTCCGTCGGTAGTGTTAATAAATATACATATATATATATATATATATACATGTGACGTGTATATGACGAAACACGCAGAATAGATTCACGGTAGAAGCGTCGACTAATTCGATTGAAAATACGCCCGTAATGGGTGTTTAGTAATAAGAGAGAGATCATTAGCGTATGATGACGTAAAATGAACTGCATTGGATGGAAAGGTACGTTTTCGTAAATGGCGCGCGGCACGCGGTCCGATTCCGCGTCGGTCGGTTAACGGCGAAGGCTAAAACGCAAGCTCCCTGAAATTCAACAAGTGCTTCTCTCGAACTCCGTACTCGTCTCGACTCGACTCGACTCGACTCGACTCGACTCTACGGCCGGACGGTCGGATGGATGGACGGACAGACGGACGGACGAACGATTGAACGAACGAACGAACGAACGAACGAACGAACGTACGAACGTACGAACGAACGTACGAACGTACGAATGGTCGGTTGGCTGGTTGGTTGGTTGGTTGGTTGGTTGGTCGGTTGGCTGGTTGGTTGGTTGGTTGGTTGGTCGGTTGGTCGGTTGGTCGGTCGGTCGGTCGGTCGGTCGGTCGGTCGGTCGAACACGGTGCTGAGCGCGCGCGTGCGGAAGCGAAGGAAGGAAGGAAGAAAGGAGTAAGAGAAGGGGCATTGGATAGGGGTGGGGAGGGTAGAGGGTGGTGGAATAGGAGAAGGAGAAGGAGAAGGAGAAGGAGAAGGAGTAGGAGTAGGAGTAGGAGT
This sequence comes from Dolichovespula saxonica, assembly GCA_911387935.1. NCBI lineage: Eukaryota > Metazoa > Arthropoda > Insecta > Hymenoptera > Vespidae > Dolichovespula > Dolichovespula saxonica. The sequence continues at coordinate 22,043,062 of OU426993.1, read as the reverse complement.
AGGAGTAGGAGTAGGAGTAAGAGGAGGAAGAGGAGAAGCGAGCGCATCCAAGCTCCATTACGTGCGTGACGCGACTGAACGGGGTGAGAGGTGGGGAGTGGGGAGAGTTCGGCGTCGCTCGGTCCTATTGGTGGGGGTTAGGTTCGGGCGTTCTCGGGCTTCCTCGGCTTCTGGTTTCTCCCGCGGCCGCATAAGCGGTGTCAGCGTGTGCGCAGACCGGCTGCGCAGCAGGCGTGTGCGTTGTCCAGATTCTTTGTGCCATTCCTGGCATACCAAAAACAAGAGTGGTGACTGCGCTCGTATTTACCGGGGTGCAGCCCTGCGCGCTGATATAACCGTGCGAATTTAATCCGTCCGGATAAAGGGCTACGTCGCGCGCGCGCGCTCGACGCCACGTCAGCTCGGCCAGTGGTAAGTAAGACGAAAGAAAAGAGTGTCGAACGTGTCCGTGTCGCGCGAGTTACACCGCGTCTTACTCGCTGTCTCTCTCTCTCTCTCTCTCTCTCTGTCTATCTATCTCGCTCTGTCTGTCTTTCTCGCTCTCTCTCTCTCTCTCGGTCGGTCGGTTGGTCGTTCGGTCGGTCTCGCTCTTGTTCGTTCTCTCTCACTCGCTCCAGTCCACGCCCGTTGGCTCTTTCCCGGCGGTGGCGTCCCGTACGGCGGCTACCGCTATGTACGCTTCTCCGACGACGACGACGACGACGACGACGACGACGGCGACGGCGACGGCGACGGCGACGGCGACGGCGACGACAGCAGCGACGATAACGACGACGATATAACAGACCGAACGTACGTACGTACTTACGAACGAACGAAAGAACGAAAGAACGAACGACCACGCAGCACGAATTTCGAGCGAGACGAAGGGAGCGTGATACGTCGAGAGACAACAGATAGATTGATATATATATATATATATATATATATATATATATATATATATACATGCATATATATATGTATAGAGAGAAAGAGAGAGAGAGAGAGAGAGAAAGAGCGAGTGAGTGAGTGAGAGAGTGATAGAGAAATAAATAGAGAGAGAAAGAGAGAAGTTATGACGCGCGCGTTAGAAGCACGCTGCCTTCAAAAGAATACTCCCGAGATACACATAATACGTCGGCTCGTTTTGACGGGCGTTCTGACGCGGTTGTCAGCGCGGTAGTCGCGCTGCTCCTCGCTGTTGATTCCGGTGTGTTGTTGCTGCTGCTACCGCTTATGTTGTTGCTATTATTGCCGCTGGCTCTACCGCGTTATACCGATTTTCGAGTAAAAGGAGAGCCGGTGTTATTTCTACTGGTGTACGTTTCTTCCTCTCTCTCTCTCTCTCTCTCTCTCTCTCTCTCTCTCTCTCTCTCCCCATATGTCTATCTAATAATCCATCCCCCTGTGTTATCGTCCTGGTCGTCGTTTCTAAGTGCTCTTACACGTATGCCATATATCTCTTTGTGTTTGTGCGTGCGTATGTGTGGGTGAGCGTGTGTAGTATGTGTGTGTATGTGTGGGTGAGCGTGTTTGCTGCCGTGAGAAAAAGATGTTAAAAAGGAACGGACGAAAAGTATGGAAAAAAAAGGAAAGAATAAGAAGAAAAAAAAAAAGAGAGAATTAAATCGAAGGGAAATAATGGTATATTCTCGTTCGAACGACCGTCCGAATTCATTTCCCGTGTTAACAGATAAAAGTCCTAACGCAATCGAAAGGAATAAAGGGATAAAGTAATAAAGTAATAAAGGAAGAAAAAGAAATAAATAAATAAATAAAGAGTGGTAGAGAGGTTAGGAAGTAGACGAGGAGCGCGCGCGCTCAGTGTATGCGTCCGGCGGCGGCGGGCGGTGTGTTCCTGAGCTGCGTGCGTCCCCCCCCCCTCTCGCTCACTCTGTCTCTCTCCCTCTCTCTTCCCCTCTACTCCCTTCCCCACCCTCGCCGTCGGTCGAGAAGCGTACGAACGAGAGAGCAAGAGAGAGATAGATAGATAGATAGAGAGAGAGAGAGAGAGAGAGAGAGAGAGAAGAGCGCGTCGCGCCGTGACGAAGAGAGAGAGAGAGAGACACTGTATACGTGTGTGTATGTGTGTGAGAGAGTGAGAGAGAGAGAGAGAGAGAGACGAGGCGACAGATACGTTCGAACGACGTACCTCTTGCCTAGTAGTACCCGCCTGCCAGGCCGTTCGCTCGCGCGCTGCGCTTCTTACGTCAGTTAGTTCTCTAACGTCCGATCTTAGATTGTTCACGTCGTTGTCGTCGTCGTCGTTGTCGTTGCGTCGTCGTCGTCGTCGTCGTCGTCGTCGTCGTAGCCGTCGTCGTAGCCGTCGTCGTAGCCGTCGTAACCGTATATTATACTCTCTATTTCTCTCTTTCTCTCTTTCTCTCTCTCTCATACACACACACACACACTTCAAATCGCTTAGCTTTTAATCGTTCTGTCTCTCTTCTCCGTTCTCTCTCATCTCTCAAAATCTAACCTTTACTCCATTCTCGTTCTTATTTATTATTCCTCGCCGTAATCGTTATTAATCATTCTCATCGTGTCACGATCGTCGTGTCACGATCGTCATGATCGTGTCATGATCGTCATGTTTCTTCCGGCGACGATTTAATATCGCCCGTCCGCGTCCGGTTTCGAATTATCGATCGAAACGCGCGCGCGAATCGAAAGAAAAATAGAGAGAGATAGAGATAGATAAAAAGAGAGAGAGAAAGAACGCGGCTTGTGCGTGCGGAAAAATCGTACGTCGAAAAATCGGGGAAAAAAAATATATATATAAATAGTGTAAGAGAGAAGGAGAGTGAGAGAGAGAGAGAGAGAGAGAGAGAGAGAGAGAAGAGAAAGGATAGAGAGAGAAAAAAAAAAGAAAGAGAAACCCTTGCGAAAGGACGCGTGCCCGCCGAGAGATATCGCGGGCGCTCTCAGTGAATCGCCTTCTTTCTCTGCACACTCGCCCCCCCCCCACCCACCCCCGTCGAGCGAGACCCCCGTCGCCGTCGCCGTTGGCCGTTGCCGCCGCCGACCCCCTCCCCTCCCCTCCCCTCTCCTCCCCTCTTCGCTCTTCGGTCTTCCGTCGTGACCGAACGACCGGCCACCCCCGGTGGTTCGTCCCTCCCCTCGTACCCCTCGTACCCCTTCCCGATCTTCGCGCTTTTTTACTCGGTGAGAGACACGCGCTTGCGTGCACGTAACCGAGTGCGTTGTGTTGCGCGCGTGTGTGTGTGTATGTGTGTGTGTGTGCACACATATATACGTATTTAAATGTATATTGTATATATATATTTATAAAAAATAAGAAAAAGAAAGAGAAACGAAAGAGAAGAGAAGAGAAGAAGAAGAAGAAGAAGAAGAAGAAGAGGAGGAGGAGGAGGAGGAGGAGAAAAGAAAAGAATAAAAACGAAGAACACACACGCACACGCGCATAGAGACAGACGCAGGGACACACACAAATTAATAATAAAGCAATGGGTGTCGAGCTTGAAAATATGTGACCGAAGTTACTTCGTGTACCGTGTACGTGTTAAGAGGTGTACGTGTTCTCACATGTTCGTTCGTTCGTTCATTCGTTTGTTTCGTGAATCGTCGATGATCAATAATATAGAAGAGGACTAGTTCATGATGATGATGATGATGATGATGATGTTGACGATGATGTTGACGATGATGATGATAACAGTGCGAGAGACGAAGTAATAACGAAAGGGATTGCTTCCGTTTCGAACGAAGTAAGGAAAGAAGAAGATTAAAAGTAAAATAAGAGAGAAAGAGAAGTGAGAAGAGAAGAACAGAGAAGAATTTTTCGCGCGCATTTCGACGTAGAATAAATAAAACTAAAGCACGAATAAAAAGTGTTCTGCGTCCGGGTTTGGTGGCTTCTTTTTCCCTTTCTTCATTCATTTTTATTTCCATTTATATATTTTCTTTTATTTTATTTTTTTTTTTTTTAATTTTTTGCACTCTCCCTCTCTATCCTCTTACATTACGTCGAGTCCGTTGTATTACCCTTTCTCCCTGTCTATCTATCCATCTCTCTCTATCTCTCTATCCCGTCGTTTTTCTCTTTCCTTTTCTTTCTTACTTTCTTTCTTTCTTTATTACCCCCATCGTTCGTCGATCCTTGTCTCTCATATTCTCTCTCTCTCTCTCTCTCTCTCTCTCTCTCTCTCTCTCTCTCTTCAGTTGCCGCGTGTGCGTGGAACAAACTCGAAGGCGGGAACTCGCCAGCGCGAAAGCCGCGAAATTCGCGCGCCTCGCCGGTTGGTGGTGGATGTGGACGTGGAGGTGGAGGTTTCGAGAGAGAGAGAGAGAGAGAGAGATAGATAGAGATAGATAGATAGATAGAACGAGAAAGAAAGAGAGAGAGAGAGAGATAGATAGAGTGAGAGAAGGGAGTCCGAGAGCGACGGGGGTGGCTGTGTTCTCGGGGACGGGGAATCGCGTCGCGTTTGTTATGTTCGCGACGCGAGGAAGCATGCCGCTCGCGACGGCTGACCTTTCGGAAAGGTTTTGAACGACCCAACGACCCAACGACCGACCCAACGACCGAACGACCGATCGACCGTCGTCGCGTGTGTGAGAATCGTTCGATAATCGTCCGATATTATTAATAGCCATTTGGAAAATGTCCTTTTAGTATTATTCTTCTGGCCCACTATCATCACACGTGATCAAAAGTTCGCAACGGGTGTTTGATATTATTTAAACCAAGACCGGATAAGGGACACACGAAAGTTACGGATAAGTAGTTACGACGATAAACGATATTTGAGAAGGTGGGAGAGTGTGGGAGAGACAGAGACAGAGAGTGAGAGTGAGAGAGTGAGAAAGAGAGATAGGGGAGGAAGAAGAATAAGAATAAGAAAAAGAAGAATAAGAAGAATAAGAAGAAATTAATAATAGAAGGAGGAAGAAAAGCGAGTATCCGTCGTGGTCGTCGTCGTATCGTCGTCGGTGATCACCCTCGTTGTTTTATTATTATCATCAATATTATTTATTATCTAAAATTATTATTACTACCATTAATAATAATAATAATAATAATAATAATAATAATAATAACAATATAATTAACATTGCGGTAATTGTCGCTGAGGTTGTCGCGGTCGATTGTCGTTATCGTTGTAGTAGTTGTTGTTGTTGTTGTTGTTGTTGTTGTTGTCGTCGTCGATCGAGCGACGACGACGACGACGACGACGGCGGCGTCGGAGGCGATTGAAGAGGAGGAAGAAGAAGTGTCGTCGACGACTACGAGGGAGGAGAACCCGACGGGCCTCGTGGGACCCCTCGTTTCTACATCTCCTGGACTCGAGGAGAACGATCAAGAGGAAAAAGGAAAGATAGAGAGAGAAAAAGCAAAAGAAGAAAAAGAAAAAGAAGAAAAAGAAGAAGGAGAAGGAGAAGAAGAAGACGGTCTATCGTTCTTCCTCCGCCACCTCGAACTCCTCCTCCTCCTAATCTTCTTCTTCTATTTCCTCTCTCTATTCTCCCATAGCGAGAAACTACGAGGTATCAGAGAAGCTCCAGAAGAAGCACGAGCCTACCACCACCATCGCCGCCGCGGCTTGGATGGATACTGTGCATTATTTCTGGAGTGAGTTTCTTATTTTACACGTCGTCCGTCCGTCCGTCAGTCCGTCCGTCAGTCCGTCCGTCTGTCTGTCCGTCTGTCTGTCGGTCGTCCATCCATTCGTTCATTCGTTCGTTCGTTAGTACGTGTGCGTGTGCGTGTGTACGTGTGTATGTATGTATGTATGTCTAGTTTATGCGTGTATGTATTTATTGTACGCCTAACGATTATTCTCTCTCTCTCTCTCTCTCTCTCTCTCTCATTTCATTATCCTTTTTTTTGTCCTTCTTCTTTTCTTTATCTCTTCATCTTCTTCATCCTCCTCTTCCTCTTCGTCTCTAAGCTCGCATACACACACACACACACTCTCTCTCTCTCTCTCTCTCTCTCTCTCTCTCTCTCTCTCTTCTGCGGTCACGCGACCATCCTCGTCATCTTTTGTTCCTCCTCTTCCTCCTTCTTTTATTACTTTACTTTCTTCCTTCCTTCCTTCCTTTCTTTCTTTCTTTCTTTCTTTCTTTCTTTCTTTCTTCATTTTCTATTAGACGCACCTTCGAGAAAGATCTATCTCTAGGGTATTTGAAAAAGCACCTTCTTTCCCGCCTTAATGACGCCTACCGTGAACGTAGTAACCCTCTTATATATGCCTTCAGGTATGCCTTCAAACGAAGTGTGCTGTGTCCTACTCGTTTCTCCCGGCCACCTCGTGTATCCTTCATTTCTTTCCTTTCCTTTTCTTTTCTTTTCTTTTCTTTTTTTTTGTCGTTGTTTTCTTTTCTTTCGTACCTTTTCTCTTCTTCTCTATCTCTCTCTTCATCTATCCATCTATCTATCCATCTCTCTCTTCATGCCACGCTTTCATGCGTTTGTTTACCACTTCGCCAATCACCTTTGTCCATCTCTCTCTCTCTCTCTCTCTCTCTCTCTCTCTCTCTCTTATTATTATTATCATTATTATCATCATCATCATCATTATTATCATCATCATCGTTATTATCGTTATTATAATATTACTTTGCGCGTCCTCCACATTTCTCTTGCGCCATCGGGGTGGGCAGGGAGTAGGGAGGGGGTTGCATTTTATTTCGATTAACATTAACGCGCGTACGTGCGACTGTAAGGATCAAAGCGACCAAACTAAAGTAGCTTTACGTTCGATCGATGTTAATCGTCGTCCGGGGCCTCTCTATTTTATCGTTCAGTCGCTTACTCCACTCACTTATTTACTCGCTCGCTCGCTCGCTCGCTCACTTATTTACTTATCAACTTACTTACTTACTTACTTACTTACTTACTTACTTTAATACGCGATAACAATGACACCGAGCTATTATTTTTATTATTCCTTTTTTCCTCCTCTTTTTTCCCCATCTTTGTTCTTTTTTTTTTTTCTTTCTTTCTTTCTTTTTTTTTCCTTTCATATACCCGTTGTGCGCGGGTGTACGTATACGTTCGTATGTGTCCGTCCGGTCTGTCTGTCTGTCTGTCTGTCTGTCTGGCTGTCTGTTTGTCCGTATGTCTGTGTCGGCGTGTAAAAAAAAAAAAAAAGAAGAGCAAAAAAAAACTTGTACGTATTTATAATAGATACGACGACGACGACGACGACGACAATGACGACGATGACGAGACGCACGGAGTTATTTTTAAGTTGAAGTTATGAAATTTTTAACGACTAAGATCGTCCACGTGACTTCTTACACCTCCTGCGTACCGAAAAAGCTTCGGTGATCGGCGTTACTTAGCGTTGATCTATCGATGCGTTTTATTAAAATGGCATACGATTTGGGCGTTGCATTTTATGCAGAATTATACTTTTACGAGATCGATAAGGACGAAGAGAGAAATCTGTCGTTCGAGATCGGACGTTTATAAATCTTCATTCACGTCGAATTTTATACAATTGATCTGTACGTTTTGTGTTAACGATTTTATACAATCGATTAGATCGATCGATTGATCGATCGATCGCATTTATTTTCTTTTTTCTCTCTCTCTCTCTTTCTTCCATCGAAAACACCGATTTTCGGTAGACATCGTTTGAGAAAATCAGTGACAATCGATATTTCGTCACGCCGAGTCGCTTAAAATATTTTTTTTTTTTTTTTCTTTTCTTTTTTTCTAACTCGAAACGTTCTCTCTCTCTTTTTTTTTATCTCGCGGACAAATATGCCTCGGTATTTTTGCCATTTGAATCGTACGAAAGGATAAAATCGAAGAATAATTTTGACGGGATATGCGAGCAATTTTTTAATTACCGGGGGGCCACGTTCGTCATTTCTCACTAAACAGAGAGAAACCGAGAGAGAGAGAGAGAGAGAGAGAGAGAGAGAGAAGGAGAAGAATAACGTTGACGGGTTTACGTCTTTTCTTATACATATTTTTCTTTCTTTCTTAATTTCTTTTCTTCGTTCATTTTCTTTTTTATATTATTTTGTATTTATCTTTCTCCTTTATTTTTTCTGTTTTTTTTTCTCTTTCTTTCTTTCTCTTTTTCTTTCCTTTTCAGGAAGGATCGCTCGCACGTTATCGTTGTTGTCACGATCATCGCGGCAAGTTCGAGTTTCGGAGCTTATATCGCGCGAAACGTTTCGTGAAACTGTACGGTCTTTGGCACGTATCTCCAATCTTTTTCTACGAAATCGTCGAAAGTGCCGAGCTTTACGAATACTTTATTCTCACGGTACATTGATTTTCTATCGTTGAAAACGCGCGAACGTGTCGAGTACCCTCTTTCTCTCTCTCTCTCTCTCTTTCTTTCTCTGTTTTTTTCTCTCTCTCTCACTCTCTCTCTCTCTTTTTTCTCTCATCCTCCCCTTCTCTTTATCCTTGACCGTTATCATTTTCGAGTCGACGCGTCGTCGTCGTCGTCGTCGCGATGGGAACAATCTTTCGAGTTTGATCATGCGATTTCAATGGGTTATTCCCTGGAAAATCTTATCGTTCTCTAAACTCTATTTCCTCTAAATCGATCGATCGATCGATCGATCGATGGATCGATCAGTCGAACTTTTCTACATCAAATTTGGTCGATAGTATGAAATTTAATTCAAATGACTCATTTCAAACTTCTTCTCCTTTTGTTAATTTACCAAGGTATATATATATATATATATATATATATATATATATATATACACACAAACATATATTTATATATATATTAATACGCATTTATATAAATGAGTTTTCATATAGTCGAATTAATGCCATACTTTCTTCTATGATAATATTTTTCTTTTTTTTTTTTCAATTCCTTTATTTCCTTTTAAAAATGGTGCACGCGCGCGCGCGCGCGTGTGTGTATATATATATGTATATATCGTGAGTAATAAGAGTTACTTATGACTCATTTGGTATAAAACGAGTTAACCGATAACGTACGTTTAATAAACTATAAGATACATCGGTTGTATCCGGTTTCGAGATTGGATGATCGAGAGACCGTTTCGACTGTTCTGTTCTACATTAAGCTATATATATATATATATATATATATATATATATATATATATATATATATATGTATAAATGAAATTATACCGAGTGTCCAATTTTTATCGATTATAAATATAGACGGGTAGAGACAATTTTTATTCTACAAATAATATTACGTGTGATATTACGTCTCGTTATCGATTCAAGATTATTTTTCTTTTTTATCCGACCCTTCCTTCCTTCCTTCCTTTCCAACTCACCCTATCATCCTATCTAAACACCTATCAAATTTTGATCGAATTAACGTTGTTACTCGGCGATTTATAAAGTTAATGTAAATTCGCGAACGCGTTTAATATTCATCCGCGATATGACTTTGTGCACGAACGGGAGACACGATAGAGAGATAGTGACAGACAGAGAGAGAGAGAGAGAGAGAGAGAGAGAGAGATAAAGAAAGAGAGAGAGAGAGAGGGAGGGAGGGAGGGAGGGAGAGACCGGTTATCGAGGGAATCGCGGAAAAATTTGAAGCGACATTTCGTACGGCTCTCTTGTGTTCCGCACAATGACGTTATCGCGGTGTTCTATCGAAAAATAATTCTAGCGGAGAATGCGGCAACGCGCGCCGTTACATAAATTCGATCGGGAACGACACCACCGAACTAACAACCGAGCGAGCGAGCGAGCGAACGAGCGAACGAGCGAACGAACACGATCCCTGCCAAACCGTTTGGAAACTATCGTTCGCAACTTTATTCACTGCGAGTCAACATTTTTCCCCGCGTTTGCTTTTCCCTCTCTCTCTCTCTCTCTCTCTCTCCCTCTTTCTCTCTTTCTCTCTTTCCATCTTTCTCTTTTTTTCTCTTTTTCTATCTCGTGCGGGAATCCGAATTATAAACGTTTTCGAAGTCTAATTGATTCTGAGAGAAAGGATGAAAAAAAGCAAGAGAAAGTAGAAAAGAAAAGAAAAAAAAAACGAAAAAATATATAAATACGTGTGTGTGTGTGTGTGTGTGTGTGTGTATTTGAAAAAGAATTCTCAACGTAATTGACAGAGTGCCGCGATAAGCGATAATGCATGGATACCGATCTCTCGAGGTACATTATCCTCATTGTGTTTACATTACGTATGCCGATAAGAGCGCGACGCCTATCGTTGCTACCGTTTTTATCATTGTCCTCGTTCACACGCGAAATCGTTTATTTTCAAAAACGGCGATCACCGTCGACGCGACGTATGCGGCTTGTTATATCGTCGTTTATTTATTTATCCTTTTTTATTTGTTTAATTTTTTCATTTATTTTATTGAATTATTTATTTATTTATTTATTTATTTATTTATTTTTTTTTTTTTGATAAATATATAAGCAAATTACTTATCCAGTTTGCGTATTAGATCGAAGCGTTAGTGATAAATATTTTAAAATATATTTCAGGATATCATGAGTGTCACGTTATACTACGGTATATTTCATTGAATCTAATGAAAAAATTTTATTTAATCTTCCGGAGAATTATGATAATTCTCGAGTACCATTTCGTAATTGTAAAACAACGATGACTGACGTACGTCGTACTACGTTTGATCCATCCAATATATATATGTATATATATACTCGATTATTGTAAATTCAACAAAATTATTTTATCTCTTCGCGTGCAATGATAATCTCGAGTATATTTCGTAATTATATGAAAACAATGATGAGTAATACATCTTACCACCTTGTCAGATCTACCCCAATACTTAAACTCGATTATAGTAAATTCGAAAAATTTATTTAATCCTTCGAA
>OU426993.1:22019781-22029781 GCA_911387935.1 Dolichovespula saxonica | reverse complement strand
CTAATAATAATTATAATAATAATAATAATAATATCCTCGTACAATTATTCGTCCTTTACGATTTCAATGTAATCGTTTCGCACTAATCGGAAAAAAAAGAAAATCTTATACGATGCATAACAGAAATATATTCAAGTAACAATAAAAATAATGATCATAATAATATTATCAAAAAAATTATTTGTCAATTCGACATTACGATTTAAATATAACGTATACGCAATCGTTGAGAAACAACAATCCTATTGGTAGGCGATCTAAACTAGATAAACAACAACATTGTCGCACAATTATGATCCGACGATTATGCTCGTATATTGGATTGCAGATATGGAACGTAGAAACGAGTAAAAAAAAAATATATATATATATGTGTGTAAGGCAAAAGATTAACGAGAAATTGTAAAAATAAAAAGGAAAGATAAATTAATGAAATAAAACGTACGAAATGGGTCGCGAATGAACGAATAGGATCAAATCGTTGATATATACCTATCGCTAGGTGATTTCATTCTTATTTATAGATTCGATAATCGCCATCGGCTGTCAGAGTCTCTTTGATAAATCATCGTGCGTTGGATGAGTTTCTCGTCAACATTTGCATCGACATATAACTATTAAGAGAGATCTCGTTTCTCGTTGTTTTGTGTCTCTAAAGATTGAAAATACACACACACGCACGCACACTTAATGACTTACTTAATTACTTACTTAGTTGGTTACTTAGTTACACCCGGTAGTTTGATATTTTACTTGAGCGTTCCGCTAGACGTGTGTAACTCTCTTTCCTATAATAAAAAGGTGTAAAACCCGAAAGGTCGACGTACGTCGTTCGATCTCTATGTATGTATGTATGTATGCATGTATGTATGCACGTATATGAAAGGTCAAACGGCGCACGTCGAAGGACAGTGTTCTATCGGAATCGATTGGAACCGGCTGTTCGACTTTCGAAATTAAATTCGAGCTCGTGTCTAATTGCAAATACGTCTCGAAGATAATTGATAATCGTCAACTTACTGATCGTCAACGTACTATCATTTTTATCTCTCTCTCTCTCTCTCTCTCTCTCTCTCTCTCTCTCTCTCTCTCTCTCTCTCTCTCTCTCTCTCTCTCTCTCATACTTTTATCCGTTTTTCTTCCTATCTTTTAATTATTTATTTATTTATTTTTTTTTCTTTTTACACGGAACGAACAGTCCAATTTAATCGATATTTTTACCTGTACTCAACGGAATTATGATAATTGACATGGAAATATAACATATGCACGAATGTGTGTCGTAAATGATACGTAGTTATTTGAATATATATTTCCTGTTTGTTAACCTTGACACACACACACACACACACACACACACACACACACACACACAGTGCACGACGAAGAAACAACGCGGTGTCGATAATCCTTCGTTTACGATCACACGACGTCCAATCATTTTATTTTTCTATTCTATTTTTCTTCTTTTTTTTTTTTGTTTTATCGGATCAACGAATGCACCTCTGTACAATTGTCTTTTTCTTTCATTCATTATATATATATCTCTCTCTCTTTTTCCCCTCTGCATTTTATCGAACGCAATCGCACTAATTTAATTACAATATTATATCGCGTTGAACGCGTATTAATCGGATCGATTTAAATTCAACAAGAACGTGAAACGTATTTAGGACATATATAATACAAAATTATTTGTTTATACTTTCGATGATCGATAACCTTGATCGACGAGTACGACTGTAGTGCGGGAGGAGGAGGAGGAGGTTGGAGGGTAGGAGGTGGGAAGTAGGGGGATTAAGGATGCAGATAAAACCGATTTCAAGTTTAATTGATCGATATGGAACGTCATCATTTCTATCGCACAATTACAACCATTTACTATAACACTACGTCTATTTACTTTTCTTCGCTTTTATTTTTTTATTTTTTTTTTTTTGCTTTCTTCGCTTTATTTCTCGATCTTTCTTTCCTTTTCTCTCTCTCTCGTTTTTTTTTTGTTTTCTCTCTTTTTCTTTTTTTCTTTTTCTCTCTTTCCCTCGTTAGATAAGATAAGTCTCTCTCTCTCTCTCTCTCTTTCTCCCCCCCGGACCCCTCACCCCACCTATGTACGAGGATCATTTCAATTAACATCGTGGAGAGGATGAATCGAATCATCTGCAGATAAGTCGTGTCGGTACTTCAATACGAAATCGATAACACTCGGGCATCGTCGTTAGCGCTTAGATCGATACGCGTTTACGTTTCGATATCGATAACGAAGCGCGAGAACGGCTAACGGCAAAACTGTATGGCCAGGGCTCCGTTTTCGCAGCTGCGTTAGAGAGACCAGAGAACGTAAAGCGACCTATTGCATTGTACAAACACAAACACACACACACACACACACACACACACACACACACACACACACACACACACGCGCGCGCGCGCGCGCGCGCAAACATATTTATATACGTATATGGGGTGTTCTATTAACCGATACGATCCGTGACCAAAAAAATATCTGAAAAAGAAAAAAAGAAGATCTCATATGGATCGAGTTGAAACGTTCGCTTTAATCCGTTTCCCCGAACGAAATGTTATTTACAAAATATTCGTTTCTTAACGTCTCCACCCCTTCCCTCCCTCCCTCCCTCCCGCCCCGCCTTTCTCGCGATGATTGGGACGGAGGTTTTCGAACGATCTTAAAAGAGAAAAGAAAAAAAAAAAAACGAAAACAAAAATCGATTACTCCCTTGCGATACTCTTTTTTTTTTTTTCTTCTTTTCTTTACTTTCAGAAGTCGATTTCCGTACTTCTTTACGGATCGTAAAACTGCGAGTACGATCTGAACCGAAAGAAAAAAAAAAAAATGAAAAAAAAAAAGAAAGTCAGAAAAAAAAATCAGCTCGGAAGGGCCCTCGAAGAGAAAAGAGTTTATTGATATTACAAATCGCTTATCGTTGAAGAAACTTTCGACCCTGGCGGGGATAGGGAGGTGGGGAAGGGGGGTGAGGAGTGGGGAGGGGGTAAAACTTTTTGCCCTTGAATCCGTACTCGATCCCGGTTGATTTTTCTTTCTTCCTTTCTCTCTCTCTCTCTCTCTCTCTCTCTCTCTCTCTCTCTCTCTCTCTCTCTCTCTCTCTCCTCCGAGATCGTTTCTAATGACGTCAGTAAAGAGATCCGGAATCGTATTAACGTCGAATCTCACGTTTCGAATTTGCTCCGTACTAATACCGCCATTCGAATTCACGTTTTCCGAGCTTTGGCCACTTGATCCTAACGATGATTTCGCGTGATTTCGCTCTAATTCTACGTATAAAGCTATATATATATGTATGTATATATGCGTGTGTGTGCGTGCGCGCGTGCGTATATATATATATATATATATCTTTCTCTTTATGTCTCTGTGTATCTCCGTCTCTCACTTTCTGTCTCTCTTTTATCCCTCTGTCAATCTCGAAAATGGCTACATTTCTCGGGTACGTAAATTCACGTTCGAAGCGTTACGTTGGATCGTTAACGATTTTGATTGGACGCCAATCGCAGAAATACGATTACCAAACTGTACGAAAGTACGAATATCCGGAGTTACGCACACACACACACACACACACACACACACACATATATATATATATATATGTACATATACACACATACACGTACAAAAACATATACACGCAATCGCAAAGAGAGAGAGAGAGAGAGATAGAGAAATAGATAGAGAGAAAGAAATATACACAGATATATATATATATATATATATATATATATATATATATGTATGTATGTATGTATACACATACACGTACATACACGTACACGGTAGATTGAAAATTTCTCTTCCGAGTAATCGATAGGCAATATCGATAACAAAGCAACCAAGCGCCGTCCCGGTCTCGTAGGACGACGATAGAGATAGGGTGGATCGTTTTCGTTACTTGTTAAAAACTATATCTATATGTAGTAATTCACATACGTACGTACATATCACACCAACATACACAAATACGTACGTACATATATATAGCATAAAGATATATATAACCATAGCGATATCTCTAAACATACATACATACATACATACATACATACATACATACATACATATATTTTTATCATCTCGTATATATCTATGCCTATTTATGAATGTATGTATGTATGTATGTATCAATCTATACTAAGTTTCGATCGTCGGTGGTATTATATTCGAGGAGAAACGTGCGAGAGAGTATAGAGTCGCGCATTCTACCCTTCGTTCTTTCCTCTCTCTCCCTTTTCTCACTCCCCTCTTAAGTCTCCACCCTCCTCTCTCCCTTTATCTCTCTCTCTCTTTCTCTTTCTCTACGGAAAGAGAAAGAGAGAGTGAGTTTCACGGACCAGAAAATCGTAGGGTGCCTTTGCCACCTGGACGATCGACCTTCTCTCTCTCTCTCTTTCTCTCTTTCTCTTTCTCTTTCTCTCTCACCCCCTTTTTTTCTCTCTCTCTCTCTCTCTCATACACTCCACTCACTCATTATTTGGCTTCTGTACGCTATCGACGAGCGTTACGAAGGCACATGGAACGAAGCTCTCTCTTCTCTTTCTCTCTTTCTATCCCTTCGTGTCAACCATCCCTCTCTCTCTCTCTATCTCTTTTTCTCCCCTCCTTCGAACCTCTCTCTCTCTCTCTTTCTCTTTCTCTTTCTGCTTCCGACTGTAAAATAATGCAGCAGCACGCCAGCGCAATTCGTCTGCATACCAGTCGCAAAGCACGATCACGCGATCTCTTCGGATGGAGAAGTCAACACGCATAGAGACAAATATACAAAGAAATATATATATATATATGTGTGTGTGTGTGTGTGTATATATATATATATATAATTGTCGGTCACAGACGCTCGCGAAAAACGGCTGTTTCTTTGATCGTTCGAAAACGCTCTTTCAACTTTGTTTCTTTTACTTCCTCGTTAAATTTCTTACTCTTCGACTACTCCGTTGATTTTTAAAGCATAACGATAATAACGTCATAGTATTGTACCTACCTAATATATATATACATATACATATATATATGTATAATCTGTTGTACGTATGCACATACGTATCCACGTTACGTATCTCTACGAGTATATCGAATCGTCGATTCGTCTCTCGTTATGCGAAACTCGCAGACGTTCTCCGATGACGTAATACCAGGGTGGGGAGTGGGAGGGGAAGGGGGACCTTCTCGATATACGACAACGATTCGAGGAATGTCGAAGTAGGCGACTTGCTTAGTTAACTATATTGTAATGATCCTTTACAATCTAACTATTATAATACGTCCTCGTCTATACGTAGATAGAATACAACGGATAATCCAGTCTGTTTAGGTATTATTTTCTATCGATAGTTTTCGGAACAAATAACGAAGATCGATCTTTCGTCTATCCCGATTATTTTATTCCCTAATCGATGCCGAATAATACGTGACAATTCTCGTGGAATTATAACGACGACGTGATTGTTCGTCGGTATTATCGTTGAATGTTTCTTTTTTTTCTTTTTTTTTTTTTTTTTTTTTTTACGTCTAAGCTCTCTTCATTTATTACACCTTACTTCATGTAATTACGCTTATGTCACGTGTACGTGTATGCGCGTACAGGTACGTGTCCGTTTTTGCGTATACAGATTTATATATATTTATTTATTTATTTATTTATTTATTGCGATAATACAATAAAAGGAAGAATTCTCTCTTACGATTTATCTCTCCTATTTCGACGATAGAATCGTTCGTAAAAATTAAAAAATTGTCTACTCGTGCGACAATTACGTTGCGTTTTAATTTCGCGTCAATAATAATCCGGAGAATAATGATTCGACCGTGCGTATATTTCTTTTTCTTTTTCTTTTTTTCTTTTTTTTTTTTTCTTCCAAAGAATCCGTCGTAGGAAGTTTAAATCTTTCGAGCTTCTATCGAAAAAAAAAAAATAAATAAATAAATTTTTAATATAGAATAATTGTAAAAAAAAATTCTTTTTGTCAAAAATACGATATCTCGGAAATATAGCTAATTTGTTTTATCGTAAACGAATGGACGTATGTGAGTCGGTTAATTAATTATTTTTCTTACGTATTCCATGCAAAGAATATTCGTTATTACTGTATAATCGTTACAATCTTATTACAAGTATTCGTCGCGTGTATTTATCTGAGAGAAAGAAAGAAGGAAAAAGGAAAAACAAAAAGGAAGAAAGAAAAAAAAGAAACACTCTGTATTTATAATTCGATCGATCGATGATCCTCTCTTAAGGTCCGGCTTCGGGAATTGCATTGTGGATTAGAAAACTAAAAGCGCGCACGCGGATTCAAGCAAGTTGTTGGATAACGTTAGAGACCAGAGAGATTAGAAAGTCTCTCCGAATGTTGGAGTGGTAGGGAAAAGTCGCGGCGTTAGATTTCTCGCGTTTAGCGCGCTTACGGGGGTGGGGGTGGGGGATCGGGGGGAGGGTTGGCAAGGTAGGGGGAGAGGAGGGGAAGGAGCAGCCAGCAAGCAATGCTTCTCTCTCTCTCTCTCTCTCTCTCTCTCTCTCTCTCTCTCTCTCTCTCTCTCTCTCTCTCTCTCTCTCTCGAGCGCGCCGCGCGCGTTTGACCTCTCTTCGAGAGCAAGCAAATCTTGATATCTTCCGCGAGTTAATAATTATTCTTTGATATCTATGTGTGTTGAGGGGCGGGGGGGGGAGGGGTAATATGAAAAGAGTCGGTTAGAAAGTGTGTAATACGTCGGCGTATCTTAGAAATGTGAAAATCAATTTTTTTTTTCTTTTCTTTTCTCCCCTCTCTTTTCTTTTTCTTTTTTTTTATTATTCCTTCGAGTTCCAAGAAGGAAAGAAGCGAGAAAGGAGAGGAAAGAAAGAAGGAAATGGGGGGGGGGGGGAAATAATAATAATAATAATAATAATAATTAACGATGACGATGACGATAATGACGACGACGATGATTATGATTATGATGATGATTATGATGATGATGATGATGATGATGATAAGTGGGACGGTGATCGGGAATATCTCGTACCAACGAGTTTCATCGATAATATGATTTAAGGTTTACGATTTAACGACGTAGTCGCGATAGTCCCGATCGAACTTGGACGGTTTAGAAAGTCGTGGAAAATTTAGCCAGGAAGTCGTATTTCAACGGAGGATCTCTCGTCTGAATTAAATTCAGGTTGAAATTATTCCATTTACGCGCGTATCGAGAATACGTCGAAAACCGGGGGTGTGTGGGGTGGAGTGGGGGTGGGGGGAGACGGCCGGGCTAGTTAGGTTGACGGTAGCGGCGGTATGACGCGATGAGGTCGCGAAAAAATTCATCAAGGCGATCCAGAAATAAGTATTACAGTTTTGTACGCGTGATGATTCTTAAGTTTTTCAAGTTCTCTTTTTTCTCTCTCTCTCTCTCTCTCTCTCTTATCTTCCTACGATGACTAATCGCGTCAATTAGTTAGATCGTTAAGAACATTGTTTATTGAAACTAATATGTTTTGCCGATGTTGCATTTTAAAATGCATCTACGGTTTAGCATCGATCGGTTTTACGTGAATACGTAGTGCTGCTGTGAAATAATTTTAAGTGACTTATATCTTTTATAAATGTATACGTGTATACAAATATTTCTAACGATATATATACATATATATATATATATATATATAATATATACGATATATATATATATAATATATACGATATATATATATATATATATATATATATATATATATATATAAATAAAGAGAGAGACGTACATGTATGTATGTATGTATGTATGTATATATATAAATATGTATCCCACGATCTTAAGACACTCCACTCGGATCGTCGGATCCTCAGATCGTCGTTAACTTCATTGCCTTCGTATCATTATAGAATTTATATCTAGGTGATACTATATATATATACACACACACACATAGAAATACACTCGTACGTTGTTATCGATTTACTCGTCGATCGTTTCGCGCTCGCGTAATTGGATGCTCGCGAAAGCACCGTGTAGAAATCGATGGGAAAACTCGAACGTATATCGTAACTTCTTCGGGCTCTCCTTTTCGTAGCCTCATTGATTATTTATCACGATAAAATATTCGAAAGAAAACTGGACACGGACCGTTAACGAGAATCTATAGTATTTCGAATCGTTTTCAACGGGAATTACATTTTGCTACTCGAGAGACAGAAAGAGAGAGAGAGAGAGAGAGAGAGAGAGAGAGAGAGAGACAGAAAAAAAGAGAGAAAAAGAGAGAGAGAGAGGAAGAGTATAAGAAAAAGATTTCTTAGCCTTGACACTGTTTCGAATGGTCGGTCCATCGAGGGCGATCATGAAAAGGGGTGAACGCCGAGTAGAGAAGTAATAAACCGCGAGCGGAATTCCATGCGGATATATGTATTCCGCGCACGCGGAAAAAGAGATTAAATTGCTTCTACTTCCACTGTCTGTCTTTTTTCTTTTTTTTTTTTTTTTTCTTTTTTCTCTTCTTCTTCATCATCGTCTTCGTCTTCGTCTTCGTCTGCTCCTTCCACACAGCTGACCTTCTTTGTTCTCTCGTCTTTCACTAACCCACGATATGTTCCAATCTCTAGACTTTTATATCATTGTAGATGGATATCGATCGACGATCGAATACATTTCTTTATTTTCTTTTTTTTTTTTCTTCTTTATTTTTCGTTTATAGTCGCAATTATTAACGAGCACGTAATGTAGTCGTAACGTTTTTAACGTTAGATTTATCACGACCCGATCGTAACGTTTTGGTCTCAATCGTTTTTATAAGAATGAAAGAAGGAAGGAAAAAAAAACAGAAATGTTTAGTTTAAAATTACATCGCATGTTTTCCTAATGCATTTCGTGTGTATTATATATATATATATACGAGCCGATGGTTACGAAAACGATCTGTGTAATATATATTTCATTTCGAAACATTTCGAGATCGGATTTGAATGATTAAAAAAAAAAAAAAAAAAGAAAAAAAAGGAAAAAAAAAAATACAAAAAAGAAAAGAGAAAGATTATATTATATTTCCATAACGTGACACTGTACTGAACGCGAGCTATACTTATTCCTTATAAATAATTCCTTTATTTATCTGATATAAAACTTTATAAAATAACCTATATATATATATATATATATATAGTGTGGCGTGACTCAAATCACTTATCTTACGACTGATATCGATCGAATTTGTAATATTCCACAATTTCTTTTCTCCCACCTTTTTTCTTTTCTTTTTGTTTTTAAAATATCAAATCGATCATTTTTAATTCATCGCGCATTTAATTAAATTAATCGACGATAGAAATGGGTAGAGATGATATATATATATACGTCGTAATTTTTTCTAACATGGTATTTAATGAAATATGTTGAGAAAAAATTTGAATGAGAAACGTTGAGAAAAAAAAGGACGCAAAAAAAAGAAAATAAAGTAAAATATTTCCGAACGATCGTTACAACGATCTATTGTACTTCTAATACGATGATCGATGCACCCATATACCTGTCCGTACGATTATGGTTGTTTCTCAATGCGTTTGATCCCACGATGTTTACCATATCTCGAACTTTCTCTCTTCCCCCTCTGTCCTCTCTTTCTCCTCCTTCTCTCCTCATCCTCCACCGTCTAATCTTGTCGTTGTTAGAAACGTTACCAGATCTCTCATCGTTTTCGACAACGATCATTTGGACGAATAGGATTAATAATTGGGACGAAGGGATTGGGGAGAGGAACAGGAACAGAAATAGGGACAGGGACAAGGGACAAGGGACAAAGGACATTACATTACATTACATTACATTACATTACATTACGTTACATTAGTCGAATAGAAATTGCAAGCGTGTCCTCCTTTTTTATTGGTCATCCCGACGTTTTCGTGGGCGCATTTACGACGTCGTTTTAATCGCATCTAACGAACGATGACGACTATGACGAAGACTATGACGACGATGACGAGGACAGCTTAGAAATCAACGTAC
>OU426993.1:22009781-22014781 GCA_911387935.1 Dolichovespula saxonica | reverse complement strand
ACGGAGAGGGCCGTCTAAGTATATCCGCGTTATTTCTGGCGGGAGCTGACGCACCGTTTCTCTCCTCCCCTTTCTTAGCCCCCTTCTTCTTCTTCTTCTTCTTCTTCTTCTTCTTGTCGCTGTTCTCATCCGATTTCTTACCATCGAATTATATCTTCTTCTTCATCATCATCATCTTTCTCTTTCTCCGCTCTTTCGTTCTCTCTCTCTCTCTCTCTCATTCTCACTCTTTCATTCTTTCTCACTCTCTCTCTCTCTCTCTCTCTCTCTCTCTCTCTCTTGTTCTCATTATACATTACCGTGAACATCACGACGATAAAATTATCGATATCCTGTTATCGTTCGAATCGACCAATCGATCGACCCGACGTATCGACGTTTGCCACGTTCATCCGATAATCAAAAGCAAACGTTCTTTTCGATTATCATTCGATATTACAAACTGTTAACGCATTAACAGTTTTATATATATATATATATATAAAATATTATTATTATTTTACATATATAAATATATAAATATATATAAATAACAGTAGAGCTCGTCGAGAGCGTAGCCTTCGACGTGAATCCTCTTTATACCATTTCGAATATTATGCATCGTCTCCACGTGCACACGTGCAGTATAGAACGACGGAATCGGAAAGAGAAGATTCGGTTACCGTCCGTATCACCTGTTACCCCTCCCCCTCCCCACCCGCCCCCTGAAAGTCGAGTATGCGACCACGGTAATCTTTTACCGATCCCCCCTTCCCTTTCAACGACGTGCTAAAACCTGTTGGACCCTGTTCCTTCTATCCTTTTTCCTTTCTCCATCACTCCATCACTCCCTCCCCCTCTCTCTCTCTCTCTTTTTCTCAATCTTTCTTTCTTTCTTTCCTTCCTTCCTTTTTTTTTTTTCTTTTTCTTTCGATCTTATTCGATAAAGATCCTTCTCAATCAGCGTCCATCGTTCGGTCAGACATTTTTTTGTTTACAAAATCAACATCCGTTCGGTCCAATACGTTCCATTCACTCTATCTCTCTCTCTCTCTCTTTATTAATCCTTCGAATGACGTCGAGTAGAAGAAGAAGAAGATAAAGATAAAAGAAAGAAAGAAAGAAAGAAAGAAAGAAAGAAAGAGAAAAAAAAAAAGAAGAATCTCTCGATAAATTCAGGAGGAAGTCGCGTCGTGTGTCCTTGATGGGTGCGTCGCCCGGCCGAATATTTCGGCACGAGGAGAGAATAATGAAAAGTGCGTAATGGGCACGCTTAAACGCACCACCATAAGCCATCATCACCACCACCACCATCATCACCATCACCACCACCACCATTTACCGTCACAATCATAACCACCGCACGAACACGTAGATATCTTTTCTTCTTCTTCAAGAGAGTTTCGTGATCGGCGTTTATCTGTGTGTTACTCTCTCTCTCTCTCTCTCTCTCTCTACCTGTGTGTTCAAAAGCGCGCGCGCGCACCTTCGTCGATGGGACCCCGTGGCTATACGAGCGACGACTTCGTCATGAATTATTCATTAGTATCGGAACCGTATAGCAGCCGTTGGGTCCTCAACTCTCTCTCTCTTTCTCTCTCTCTCTTTCTCTCTCTCTCTTTCTCTCTTTCTCTCTCTCTCTCTCTCTCTCTCTTTCTTTCTCACGTCGTGTGTTCGTCGTTCCTTCAGCTCGTGCAGTCCATACATATGTAATTCCAAAGAGACGCACCTACGATTCCGTTCATTATATACACAGAAACCTTTCGATCTTTCTCTCTCTCTCTCTCTCTCTCTTTCTAATGTCGATATCGTCCCTCTTTCTCTCTCTCTCTCTCTCTCTCTCTCTCTTTCTTCTCCCGCCAAACCCTTCTTCTCGAAACCTTTTTCTTTGTACGTCGATACGATGTCCACCAGTTCATTCGAACAACTCGATACACTTGTCCCAAGCAACGTTTCCCGTCTCCATCCATTCATCCATCCATCCATCTATCGATCTATCGATCTATCGATATATCTATTTATCTAACCGCCACCATTTGTTAATATATACAATCGCTTCGTGAAAATATTCTACTGTTTCGAACGTACGATCTATTTTAAGGCCGCAACATTACTTTCTTTCTTCTTCTTATTTTTTTTTTTTTCGTTTTGTTCTTTTTTCTTTTTTTTTGATTTTGTTTTACATCATCGAGTCACGTAACAAATAATTTCTATCATTTCGATGAATATACTCGCGTGCTTGGGGACGGGGTAACGTTGGCCGTATATTCATAGCGTAAATTAATTTGAAAAAAGTTCGATGTTTTAGTATCACACGCTGTACGTATTATCATCATCACGCTAACGTTGGCCATACGAATTTTTATCATTCGTTTCGCTCGATTATGCGAGGTATATGAAAGCAAAAAAAAAAGGACAAAATGAAATTTTTTTTCTTTTTTTTTTTTTTATTTATTATATATTACATTATTTATTATATATATATCTTTATCATAGAACATTATATATCATTTTTTTTTCTTTTTTCGGATTATCTCCTCTCTCTCTCTCTCTCTCTCTCTATCTCTCTCGCGTCACGAATTAATTCGTTGTAAATGGTCATTGTAACTCGTTAATGACGTAATCGAATGGAGGTTGACTTTAAAAGGTCGAAAGTCTCGTTGCATCGTACTATTGCGATAAATGTACAAAGACGGATAGAAGGACAGAAAGACAGAGAGACAGAGGCAAGGACAGAGAGAGAGAGAGAGAGAGAGAGAGAGAGAGAGAGAGAGAGAGAGAGAGAAGATAAAAGATTACAGAAGAAACGTATAGTTTTTACCTGACGTCTCACCCCCTCAGCCCACATCTCTCTTTTCTTCTTCGCATCCTCTTCGTCTTCGTTTTCTTCTTCTTCTTCTTCTTCTTTTTCTCCCTTGAATTCTCTTACATAACGCGAGACAAGAGGCCGATGGGGGAGGAGGGGGGGGGGGCTCGACAAAGAGTCACTTGCCAAAGGAACGATTAACCTCGAACTTGCCGCGACCTCCGGTCACCTTTTACGGTCTCTAACGGCCGCGTTACTCTCTGCGATTTCTCTGGAACGGATACGTCATCGTTCGAACGTTCGAAGGATTTTTTTTTCTCCTTTTTTCTTCTTCTTCTTCTTCTTCTTCTTCTTCTGTTCGAAGGATCGATCGAGAAAGAGGAATGAATATAGAAAAAAAATATAATAAAAAAGGAAAAAAATTTGAAAATTACAAGAGGGGAGAAAAAGAAGGGATTATTCCCGCGCGAATTTCCCGTTGTTGAAACGAGCTAAAAAAAGAAAAAATTATGCGCGTTTACGTGTATTTATATATATTATTATTATTATTATTATTATTATTATATATATATATATAAATGTTAATGAAAAGGAAGATAAAATTTTCCGTATCGAAAAGTAATTCGCGAAACTTTTGCTATTGTATCGTTTCGTCTATTGTTCCGACGAAAAATTTTTGTTTTTTTTTCTTTTTTTTTTTTTTTTTTAAACGCAATTATAAACGATCGAGCGCGTTATTTCGTCCGATTCGTTTTTGGAAAAAAAAAAAAAAAACCAACCTCAAACAATGCCGAGATATACTTTATCGTTCTTTTTTCTATCGAATTTATTTTCTCTCTCCTTTTCTTTTTCCTTTCTTTTTTTTTTTTTGTTTCGCGGCATTGAGCTATTAATTTGTAATTATTTCCCGATGTGTAATTCCGAGCGATCCTCGATATAACAATCGACGATTTTATATCGCAAACATTCTTTCACGATGAAGTAATGTCAATCAGGACGCGATATAAAATAAATGGAGAGTTCCATTTATTTATTTTTCCTTTTTTTTTTTTAGTTTTTTTTTGTCCTCTATCTATCTCTCTCTCTCTCTCTGTTTTTTTTTTTTTTTTAAATCTCGTACTAGAGACATCGTCCGTAATGACCGGACGGCACGTTCGTGCAAGATCGTAGAACTTCGTAGGTTATAGGAATAAATTGAAAGTGTGATTTGCGTTCGATTGAAAGAAAGAAAGAAAGAAAGAAGGAAGGAAGGAAGGAAAAAAAGAAAATGAAAAAAGAAATTATACACCTTCCAGTCCGTACCATATTTTTTCTATCTCCCCCTCTTCCTTGCACTCATCCCCTCGAATTTCAATTTAAAAGAAATTCAAAATTCCCTTTAGCCATCGCGTTTATCCTACAGCGAGATGTAATATTTTGTCGACTTCGTTGAAACGAAATCGATATCAATCGATCGATATCAATTAAAACACCTAAGGAGCGTCGTTCGATCGTGATCGTAATCTCGTTGACGACATAAAAGCGAGGAGTGGGAGGGGGGCATCGGTTTAACAGGATTGAAATTAATAAATAAATTGAAAGTGCGATGATTTGCGTTCGATTAAAAGAAAGAAAAAATGAATGAAAGGAAGGAAGGACTGTATTACTTTTTGGGATATACATTTTTTTATTTTTATTTTTTTTTTTAAATTAACATCGAAACGAATCCAAAAATTTCTTGATCATGTTTATTCCACGAGGAGGATTAGATTGGACTGATAGTAAAGTTCCTTTCGTCGAATCGTTATTGTCAAACGGCGATATCAATTAAAAGGGGATGAGCGTTTTATTCGAGTGCGATCGTGTAACATAGTCCTAGGGTATAAAGGGATAAATTGAAAGTTGTCATTGGGTATATACTCTCTCTCTCTCTCTCTCTGTTTCGCGTTCGTATGTTCGCGAAGGCACAGGCGCGCTTGTGTTTGTGCGCGTGCGAATCTATTGACACGAAGTAGCTTTTCGAGGAAAGCTCGAACAACTATTGGGATTCTCGAGCGGTAGAAGTAACACCAGCAGCAGTAGCAAGGCAGGGATAGTAGTTGTGATAGTCGGTGATAGTATAGTAGTAGTAGTAGTAGTAGTAGTAGTAAGTATTAGTAGTAGTAATAGTAGTAGTAGTAGTAGTACCGAGGCCACGTGTTCGGTGCGGTCGACGTAATGGCAGCGAAGTGGAAAG
>OU426993.1:21999781-22004781 GCA_911387935.1 Dolichovespula saxonica | reverse complement strand
TTTGGAGCAAGATCGCGTTTATTCCAGCTTTTCGAGATTTTTGTTTCGTTGAAAACTTCGAGAAGTACATTTCGTCGATCGTTAGATGCTGTAAAAAGAACGTTCGAAGATCAATAAGACTGGTTGTTCGTTCTTATTTCATATTTCGTTCATATTTTACAAATAAATCCATATTTATCGTTTACGTCTCTCTAGATGAAAAATCTAATTAATTCTATCTTAATATAATTTCTACACACACTATATCTTCTCGTTCAAGTTAATCCCACTTTCGTGTTGGATTAAGAATCGATGTAACGAGGATAACAACGACAACAACAGATTTTCCATCTCCTCGAATGTATCAACCCTTTCAATTTTCCTCGCGTTCGATATTCCTTAAATTAAAAAAAAAAAAAGAAAAAAAAAAAACAAAAACAAAATAAGAAGAAGAAGAAAAAAACTTGTTGCCGTACCTCGTGAACGACCTTTTGCTAATACCACTACTACTACTTCTGCTACTTCGGCGTTTCTGCACGCCTAAAAGAGTCGAAATGCTTCGAGTTCCTTCCCTCTACTTTTATATACACTCCTCTACTATTTTTTTTTCCTTCCTCTTTTCCTATTTCTTCCTCCTCCTCTTCTTCTTCTTCTTCTTCCTCTTCTTTTCCGTCGTTTTCGTTTTCGTTTTCGTTTTCGTTTTCGTTTTCGTCTTCGTCCTCTTCCTGTTCTTGTTCTTGTTCTTGGTTTTCTTGTTCTTGTTTTTGTACCTCTTATATTCCTCTTATTCCTCTTATTCTTTTGGTAGGTCGACGTCTCTTTCTCCTTAGCAAGCTCTACTAGTAGACACTCGGCCCCTCTCTCTCTCTCTCTCTCTCTCTCTCTCTCTCTATTTTCCCCCTTACTCTTTGATTCTCTTGAATCTTTTGAATGCTTCTTCGATCCCGAGTCTTCTCTCGTCGCTCTGCATTTAAATTTCTCGAATGCTTCTTGACTATTCGACGACTCACGCTTGGCTATGTATTTTGCCAAAGCAAAGACTTCATTCCCTCTCTCTCTCTCTCTCTCTTTTTCTTTTTCTCTATCTATATCTATCTCTCTCTCTCTTTTTTTTTAATCTCTACCCATCTATCTCTTCTCGAAATAATACATAGAACGAATCTATTAACGTTATTATTAGTCTTAGGATATTAATAAAATAATTCTACGAAAATATTCTCTAACCTCCATTCTCTCTCTCTCTCTCTCTCTCTCTCTCTCTCTCTCTGTCTCTGTCTCTTCTTTTTTTAATGTACGTATAAAAAGAATCCGTATATGCATATACGTAATTCACTATTATCTGATGTGGAAACGAAGAATCTTTATTTTCGATAGGATCGCATGCATCGATGCGATCGATCGAATCAAATGCTGAACGTTAGCTTAAACGTACTTCCCTCTCTCTCTTTCTCTCTTTCTCTCTCTTCTCTATTTATAAGGTTTAGGATCACAAGTGCAACGACAAAGACTCACGCTCGAAACCCATGACATTAACTAGTCGACGACGGGCTCGCTTAGAGTTCGAGTGGAGGAGGGTCGTCGAGGTCTATGAATCACGAGCGTGTAGAATACTTGCTAAACGTGCATGGTGTGTGTGTGTGTATATATATATATATATATATATATATGTACGTGTGTGTATGTGTGTATGTGTGTGTGTATGTATATTCGGATACCGTTTTCATAGGCTAGTGGCCAACTGTTTCGACATTGAAAACAATTTGTCCGTATTGTCCGCGAGTCCTTTCTAAATTTTCAACAAAACTGGTAGCTCTAGTTCGTACAAACTCGTCGATTTAATACTTACATTGGGTCAATCCGTTTAATTACACGTAATAAAATGATATTTATATATCGACGTAAAATCGTCGTAATAAGTTTTAACGTAATCCGTTCAATGTTTTCACGATTTTTTCTTTTTTTTTTCTTTTTTATTTTTTTTACGATTTCATTTATATTCTTTATATCGACGAAATACGAAGTATAATCGATCGTTCGAGGCATAAGGATCGCTTTGGGATATTACACACGTGCACGTTCATACACGATTATTATTATTATTATTATTATTATTATTATTATTATTATTAATATACATACACGATTTATTATGAAATTTTTAAAATAAAAAAAATAATATAATGTATGTATATATATATATATATATGTGTGTGTGTAGAAATTATATCAAGTTAGAATTAATTAGATTTTGAAGTTAGGAAGTTGTAACGATTAATATAGATTTATTAATGAGATATGAACGAAGGAAGAAAAGCGTTTTTACTCAATGAACGTCTTAAGGCTTCTCTCTCTCTCTCGACCGAATGAATGTTCTCGTATTAAACAAAACGAAATTTCATAACGAGGAATTAACGCTCTTGCTTTAAAACAAGATATTAACCCAAAACGAAAAGGAAACGATCGCATAAAACTCTTGTTAAAGAATCTTCTAGAAACTTCTCTGATACCACACACACACACAAACACACACACTCACACACATATATATATATACATTGAACGTTTTCTTCTATCATTTTTAATCTACATATTGTACTATCTTGCTGAGACGGTAACCGTATGAAAATTGTCCCGTAGGACGAGTCGCTTAACTCGCAATTTCGTCCTTTTCGTAAGGATATTACGAGGGAACCGTGAATTCGAGGCGACTCACATCTCTCTCTCTCTCTCTCTCTCACTCTCTCTCATTCTACATCTATCTATCTCTCTCTATCTTTCATCCTCATCGTCGTCAGTCTCTCTTTCTCCGTCTATCCTGTAGACACTCTGGACCGAGCTTCCCTTTGTGTGTAACGGTGAATCACGAAAGGACGAAAGGCCAGGTCGGTCGGGTGAGGGAAGAAGGGGGTGGGGGGTGGGGTGGGGTGGAGAGAAGGGAGAAGGGAGAGGGAGAGGGCTGTTCGCGAAGGGTCCAGAGAGTGGCGTGGGAACAAAGGAAGGAGACTGTAAGGGGATGGAGAAGAAAGAGAGAGACGGAAAGAGAGAGAGTGAGTGAGTGAGAGCGAGAGAGAGAGAGAGAGAGAGAGAGATCTCTCGCCTCTCGTCTGATCTCATCGTCCCTTCCTTTTCTTCCTTTTTACTTCGATCGGGGTCCTACGGCACGGACTTGGACTATCCTTTGGTTTCTTTTGAAAGGACGACGCGAAAAATTACGTTCACCGGTTCTGACGAAAAAGGGACGGACTGGGGGTTGGCTAATGTAAGTCGTTACCGAAGTAGTAGGATCCGCTAAAAGTCTTCTTCCTTACCTTTTCACATTTTCTATATCATCTTTCTATCTCTAACACGAGCGCGTATGGTGTGTGTGTACGTGTGTGTGTACGTGTGTGTGTACGTGTATATATGACGTACATCATCCATAGGGTGTCCCGTATAATTTCTTATCGTACCGTTTATAATATCCTCGTAAAAAGAGAAAAAAAAAAATAATCATATATCTCTAATCTCCATTTCTATCCATTATCAATTTGTTATCGACGAATGCAAAATATGTACGTTTGGATTCTCATAGAATTTCATTCGATTGATCTCGATTATGAGAAAATCAACGAAGTTATTATATTTAACGACGTCTAATATCTCGATGGTCCCCGTCTTCTTTCTCTCTCTCTCTCTCTCTCTCTCTCTCTCTCTCTCTCTCTCTCTCTCTCTTTGTGTGTTCTTCAAACAGGCAAAGTTTCTTTTATAATATTTTCTTCCTCTCACGATGACCGGGTTACAAGAGGCACGATTTCCTACTCGCGATATAACGAAACGCGAAGCAGGGAGAGAAGAGAGGGGTATATAACGAGAAATTGACATCGAGGGGTTCTCTGAGGTCAAGCAGTCAAGAAGTCAGCTCGATTAGCCCTCTCTCTCTCTCTCTCTCTCTCTCTCTCTCTTTCTCTGTCCGTCTCTCTCTCTGTCTCTCTCTCTCTCTCTCTCTTTCAACTTAATACGAGCTTTCGATGTTAACATACGTGAGAGGCGCCGTAGAGACTCGAAGTCAGAGTCCGGTTTCTCTACCACTCGCGTTCGTTCAGTATGTATGTTCATATATTCGTACGTTCGCTCTTATGGTACCCATCGTGATTCACGAGATGCGAAGAGGATGCGAGAAGAGAGAGATAGAGAGAGAGAGAGAGAGAGAGAGAGAGAATATTGGTAGGGAGAAGAGAGTGGCTTTCGAACAGATGCGAGATACAGCTCCCCCGGCGTTGTTGCCTTCTTCTTGTAGGACGTTAAGACGTAACGGGCTGCCAAGTACCGCGCGTCAAAGCACTCTTCTGACCGCAGGAGTAGTAAGCTGGCGATGGCCTCGAGTCGACATTATGACCGAACAAATATATATATATATATATATATATATATATATATATATATGTATGTATATATATGTATATATGTATGTATGTATGTATGTATGTATGTATGTATGTATGTATGTATGTATGTATGTATATATATATATATATACACGCTCGTAGAATTTACTTTTCCCACGCAAATTTAACGTTACCTCGTGCGATCTCGAACGAAAAATACGAAAAGAAACAAGAAAGGAACGAGAGAATAAAAAAAAAAAAGAAGAAGAAAACACTTCTTGTCGATCAATTTAGTTGCAACGAAATCGTTTCGTACTCCTTGCTGTTTCTTTTTTTTTTTCTTCTTTTTTACTCTTACTCCTTCTTTTTCTATTTTTATCGTTATTATTATTATTATTATTATTATATCTTTTTTTTTTCTACGATTAAAAAAAAAAAAAAAAGAAAGATACGAAGAAGAAAAGGACACCGATCGGATCTCGATGGTTGCGATCGAATTATGATTATAATTATTTTCGATCCGTACGTAATGGGGGTTGTGGGGTCGATTATTTAATCGAGGGTCGATATTATCGTCGTTTCACGTTCAATCGGTTTTGGCGAATGAATGATAATTTTGAATAACGTAATGTATCGATCGTATTATTTTAACGAAAC
>OU426993.1:21992281-21994781 GCA_911387935.1 Dolichovespula saxonica | reverse complement strand
TTATTGGAAAGTCTCTCTATCTCGTTACGCGGCGCACACGTCCGATTATAGATCGCCGATATAATTCGCCGTCTCGACTGCATTTTCGTTTCGTTTTGATATCAACCTAAATCCCATCCCCCTCCTCCTTCCCCACCACCCCACCCCATTACATTTTGATTTAATAATGTTCTTTTCGTTATCTTCCTTTCTCTCACTCTCTCTCTCTCTCTCTCTCTCTCTCTCTACCTCTCTCTATCTATCTATCTATCTATCTTTCTCTTTCCTTCTTTATATTTCTCCTTAATTGCTCATTTTTATTGATTGATTTATTCCATCGTTTATTAATCAATGAATGGTAGTAATCAATTTTTGTATCGAAGATTAAGAGTCATTCTTTTTTTCTTTTCTTGTTTCCGTTTTTTCTGTTTTTTTTTCTTTTCTTTTTTTTTTTTTTTTTCCTTTTTTTCGACGTCTCCGTTCATAAATACATTACGGACGTTGGCAAATGTCATGTAATAACATTTATCTCCATTTATGTATTTCTTTTTTCTTTCTTTCTTTTTTTTTTTTCAATCTATTGATTTACTAGGAATAATAATTTTTCGCCCATGTATCACCGTGTAATAATTATTTCTTTGACGTTTACGTACTTAAATAATATTACGTTAGAAAATATCATATCTCTTTCTAATTATTTATTGATAGATTGATTTACACGCGGTGTTACGTACGTTATATCGCGGATTAAAAATTATATCTTTGACGTCTCCATTCATATGTAAATATCGCTACATTAGAAAATGGAATAGAATAACATTTCTCCCTCTCCCTCTCTCTCTCTCTCTCTCTCTCTCTCTCTCTCACTATCTCACTCTCTCTATTTATATATTTATTTATTTATTATCTCTGTTTATTGGATTTACGCGGAATGATACTTTTTTTTTGTCGTTGTATCATAAGAGTAACAATTATTTCTTCAACTACTACGTTCATAAACATTAATTACGTTAGAAAATGTCATCAAATAACATTTCTCTCTCTCTCTCTCTCTCTCTCCAGCTCTTTTTATTTATTTATTTATTTATTTGTTCGTATAGAATCTTAATTTTATGTTTCGTATTATCGGAGAATAACAATTATTTATCGCTTCGACGTATGTAACGTTAATAAAGCCGAAACGTTAGAAAATGTCATGGAGTATGGCATTACGACGTTAGAAACGTCATTGATAAATTACATTCTACGTTTAGCCTTAAAAGATGCTAATCTACAACGACGTGTCTCTTTTCTTCCCTCCCTCCTCCTACTCCTCCTCCCGCCCCACCCATCCTATCCCTCGTTTTCAAACTGGCATCGCTATCTTCGTTTTAAATCGTCTTTCTAGAACTAAACGTACTTCTCGATCCCGTCCGTCGATCGGCTCGAACGATTAGCCAATGACCATCCTTAATTATCTATCGACCGACAGTAATTAGGAAGCAATTTTCGTGCGACGAAATTAAATTCTTTTTTTTTTCTTTCTCTGTCTTTCTTTCTTTCTTTTTTTTTCCTTTTTTCTTTTTCCTTTTTTTTTTACTATCGCATTATCGCTTACGAACAATCTATGTATTATCCATCTATATTATCGATCTATACGACGTTCGCTCGTACGTACATAAAAAAAAAATATCGTCGTTACGTTTCAAATAATGAATCATTGAAAGGGAATAACGATCGTCGCGTCGTTGCCTTCCCCCTCGATTCCATTTAATATCGCAACGAAGGATAGGAATCTCGATGAGAGATTAGAAGGGGGGAAAAATAGAGAAAAGATAAGGAAGAAGAAGAAGTAGGAGAGGAAAAAAAGAGAGATACGAAAGTAAAGGAGGGAGGGGAGAAACGAGAAAAAAAAAGAATAGAAAAAAAGAAAAAGTAGAAAAAAAAATTTTGCAGCGCCCTCGGACGTTCTATCTTTGGGAGCCACGTATCAACGTACTCTTTCTCTCTCTCTCTCTCTCTCTCTCTCTCTCTCTCTCACTCTCTCTTTTTCTTTCTCTTTCTCTTTTTCACTTACTCACTCAATTTCTCTCTCTCTCTCTCTCTCTCTCTCTCTCTCTCTCTCTCTCTCTCTCTCTCTCTCTCTCTCTCTCTCTCTCTCTCTCTCGCTTTGCTACACTCAACCCTCCTGG
Organism: Dolichovespula saxonica; assembly: GCA_911387935.1. Classification (NCBI taxonomy): domain Eukaryota; kingdom Metazoa; phylum Arthropoda; class Insecta; order Hymenoptera; family Vespidae; genus Dolichovespula; species Dolichovespula saxonica. Next base: position 21,992,631 of record OU426993.1, on the reverse strand, counting down.
CGGAACTCTCGACTGAGTTATTTCACGGTTAAAATAGTCGAGTGCTCCTTACGACCGGGAGGCAAGCGTTCTTGCAGTTTCCTACGATGAAAGCGTACACGCTCGTGGACTTTCGTACTTTCTCGATTACTCTCTCTCTCTCTCTCTCTCTCTCTCTCTCTCTCTCTCTCTCTCTCTCTCTCTTTCTCTCTCTCTCTCTCTCTCTCTCTCTCTTTCTCTCTCTCTCTCTCTCTCTCTCTCTCTCTCTCTTTACCTACCTACCTATCTATCTCTCTCTCTCGGCAAAAGCTTCCTAAGCTTCCTCTTCGTTTCGAGCTGACTCATGGATATTACGAAGTGTCGGAATAGAA
>OU426993.1:21972281-21979781 GCA_911387935.1 Dolichovespula saxonica | reverse complement strand
AGAGAATGAGAAAGAGAGAGAGGGGGGTGGAAGGGAGATTCTCTAAATCTAATTCTCGATTATCTCTCGCTCATGAGCTGCCTCTTACGTTTTACTCGCCAAACGGATTATTTCGTGTAACCCATGACGTATTTTTATATACATATACATATATATTTCCTGCCTTTCCAAACTGGTTTCTCGAATACTCTTTCTCTCTCTTCTTTTCCTTCACTTCTTCCTTTATTTCCATCTTTTTATTTCCTATTTTTTTTCTTTTGCTCTTTCAATTTTTTTTATTTTTTTATTTTGTTTTTTTTTTTTTTTTTTTTTTTTCGTTCAACCTCACTCGTAATATATCTCCAACGTGATCTCCCATACGCTCGCCGTACACTCGAATACTCGAATTTTAATTAATGGGTTTATATACGCTCGAAATAGAACGAGACGCGTGACGTCGATACGGACCTCGACCTGTAACTTTTCCTTTTTCTATCCCTCCCCCCCTCTCCACCGTCTCCCTACCAACCCCCCACCCCCACTTTTTTAGTATTTCTTCTCTCTTTTTCTCGTTTCTATTTCTTTTCCTTAAGAAACCCCGCGCGTCTGAGTTTGGTTCGTGCTTACGCACATATCAGAGAAAACCTGTCCAGTGCAACCGACCGAATCGTTTTACCGCGTCATCGTTAACTCGACCCAAAGGAGGGGAGAGGGGGTGGGGGAGGGGAGGTCGGAGGGGTGGCCCAACCTTTCAAGTAACGGGGCAATCGCCCAAGTCGAACTTTTCTGATCTTTAACGGACGAGAGAGAGAGAGAGAGAGAGAGGGTCCCATTATTCCCAGGTGTGCCTTCTTCGAAACGCCGAACGATAGATAGATAGAGATAGAGATAGAGGTAGAGATAGAGATAGAAAGAGACAGACAAAGAGAGTGTGTGTGTGTGAGAGAGAGAGAGAGAGGGAGAGGGATGGAGGGGTGGGAGAGAGAGAGAGATAGAGATAAAACGAGATAGGAGGAATATCTTCCTCTCTCTCTCTCTCTCTCTCTCTCTCTCTCTCATTCTGTTTCTATCCTCTTCTTCGGCTGCAGTAATAAATCTGAAGAAAAAGCTTTTTGGAGTCTAACCCTCGTCGTTCGTCGTCCCTTCGACCTATGATGACGTAAGGACTTTTCCCGTTTGACCAACGGGCGTTTATTCTTGTCTCAAGAGAAGGACGTCTTATAATTCTAGGAATAACTTTCTATTCTCGACAATTTCTTCTTCTTATTATTTTTCTTATTCTTCTTCTTATCCTTCTTCTTCTTTCTTTTTTTTTTCGATTTCGATTTCGATCTCGTTTCCGTTTTCATTTTCGTTTTCATTTTCGTTTTCGTATTCGTTTTCGTTTTCGTTTTCGTTTTCTTCGTCTTCTTTTTCTTTCTGTCCGTTTATTTTCTACTCTTCTTTGTTCTCGTAACCCCTTTCTCGTCGTTGAGAATATAAATATCTCGTTATCGAGCGGACGTTAGCTCGTAATACAAAAACTCGATCGAACCGGCGGTGATACCTTTTTTACGAAAATCCCACGTTGGCGTTTCGACGAAACGAAGAAATTTTGGAGAAAGAAAGGAAGAAAGAGAGAGAGAGAGAGGAGGAGGAGGGACCGTCGATGTGTTGTTCCAAAGGAACGACACAACACGTCCTTTTTCGAGTACGTAGAGACGAAGTGCATCCAGAAATAGTCTGTGTTTTGTCTGCATACGTTGCAGTTGCAACGATGCAAACAAGAGTGCTTAATATTTCAACCCTCTCTCTCTCTCTCTCTCTTTATCGTGCTCGAGGCTCTACGCATTATCTCTCTCTTTCTCTTTTTCTCTTTCTTTCTTTCTTTCCTTTTTTTGCGTCTTTCTCGATTTTAAATTGGAATCGATAGAACCAATAGATTGCTTCTTACCGAAAAAAAAAAAAAAACTAAAAAGACGGAAGAAATAGTATTAAAAGAAGAAAAGAAAAAAAGTAAGAAGAGAACAAGCGGATTAAAATTTTGTTAAGCGATTTATAAGAATAAAAATTACACTCCTTCTTTCGAGAAAGAGAAAGAGAGTGAGAGAGAGATTTTTTAGGCTGATTTAATAGTCTTCTTTTCTTTTCTTTTTTCACATTGAAAAAGTACAAACCTAGGAAACCTTTTTACAATAGGACGAAAAAAAAAGAACAGGGAAGAAAAAAACTCGGGCTAATATAGTCTCTAGAAAAAAGGGTAATTAATTGTTTTAAATCGCGTTGAATGTTCTCGGCTATTCAATACTATACTACTCGTTAGCAATATGTATATAACTTTCATTTTTAAGGAAATATTTAATTTCCATAATACTATAAATTGAAATATAATATAACTTTTTTGTTTTTGTTATCTCCAATTATCCAGGCTAATTACCTAATTTTTATTTTTCGTATAGAGAAACTTCAAAAAAAAAAAAAAATCTAGAAAAAGTATTTTTTACAATGCGAAGAAAGAAACTCGAGCTAATATAGTCTCTAGAATAGAGGTTGATTAATTGTTTTAAATCGAGTTGGATGTTCTCGTCTATTCAGTACTCTACCGCTCATTAGTAATATGTATATAACTTTGATTTTTAATAAAATATTTCATTTTCATAATACGATAAATTGAAATATTATATAACTTTTTGTGTTTCATCCGCAATTCTTCAGGCTAATTTATTAATTTTTATTTTTCGTATCGAGAAACTTCAAAAAAAAAAAAAAACAAAGAAAAAACCTAGAGAAAGCCTTTTTGCGATCTAAAGAGAGAAGGAAAAAAAGAAACGAAAGAACAGAACGAAGAAACAAAAATCAAATTGGCTCGACGATCCTACTCATTGAAGCTGTGTATGTCTGTAACGATTAGAATCGTTCATTTGTCCCGTTCAATCTCGTTAATTGACAAAAACAAGAGAAAAACATTGAACGAAAAAATAACTAAATAGGGTTCGCAAAATTAAACAAACATAAACATACCGTAAATGGTATACTATAAATACAAATACAAAAACAATAAAAAAATGTATACATATTTTTTTAAATTAAAATATATATTATATAATATAATTTATATATAAATATATATATATAACTAAATAGGGTTCGCAAAATTAAACAAACATAAACAAACCAAAAATGGTATACTATAAATACAAATACAAAAACTATAAAAAATATATATATATGTATATATATATATATATATAACTAAAAAGGGTTCGCAAAATTAAACAAACAAACATACCAAAAATGGTAATACTATAAATACAAATACAAAAACAATAAAAAAATATATATACATTTTTTTTAATTAAAATATATATTATATAATATAATTTATATATAAATATATATATATAAATTATATTTTAAATAAAATTTATATATATATATCAACTACACAATATATATTATATATATATATATAAAATATATTGTATAATATAATTTATATATAAATATTTATATATATATATAAACTACACGATCAACATCTCATTTCTCGCGCCATTTCGAGGGACTCGAGGAGATTAGTAATAGTGGTTTATAAAGTCGCGTGATCAAGGAAGGAAGGAAGGAAGGAGGGGTGAGGAGGTGGGAGGTGGGAGGTGGTGGTGGGGGTTCGTGGTTCGGGCACGAAAAATAAGATCGTAAATGCGGAGCAATGACGTCAACGGACTCAAGAGCGCCGATCCTTTCTTCCTTTCTCCCGATGCAGGCAGGTTTCGTGCACTTGGTTGCATAAACGTCGTCGTAACTGGTAGCGCCTCTGTACCGCCTCCACCGCCTCCACTGCCTCCACCGGCCACCGTCAACCGCCACCGTCGTGCTTTTATACGACGCGATCGTGTGCCGCTACGTCCTGAAATCTACTGACCTTCTATTGTTCCTCGACAAATCGTTTCTCTCTCTCTCTCTCTCTCTCTCTCTCTCTCTCTCTCTTTCTTTCTCTTTCTCTCTATGTATCTATCTATCTGTCTATCTATCACTTCTTCTATTTCTCTTTCTCCGTCTCTTTCCATCTCGCTCCGTGCTCTCTTTATCTATCAGTTAGAAACTTCGAAACCTTTCTTCCTCCTCCCCCTCTTCCTCCCCCTCCTTCTCCACCTCCTCCTTCACCTTCTCCTCCTCCTCCTTCACCTTCTCCTCTTCCTCCTCGTTCGTTCGTTCCATCCTTTTTTCTCTTCGTTTTCATTTACTTTTTCTTTTCTCTTCGACCGTAGAGATTCATGGATAGAAACTGTGCGAGAGAATGAAATTCATGGTTGGAAACTATCGAGACCACCATGATGATGTGGTGACTCTCTCTCTCTCTCTCTCTCTCTCTCTCTCTCTCTCTCATTCTATCTATCTCATTTTCTCTCTCTTTCTCGTTCTCTGATCTACCCCTCTGACCTTTCTCTTAGCTCTTCGAAATGTCATTTAAACCGATGTGATCGGGGATCGAGCGTGCTCATGGTAGAGGATTTCATGAAGAATGGTAATAACGAATTGTTCGTTCGCCCTTTCTATATTTTATCTTTTTACGTACTTCTTTTTATTTATTTATTTATTACTTTTTTCTTTTAATTTCTTTTTTTTTTTATCTTCGACGATACCGACATACCTTGTTAATATTCGTGACATTACGTAGGTACGTACGTACATAACCTCGTTATGTATTTATCGATACGCGAATATCGAATCGCGTGTAACTTGACACATTAGATAAACTTTACATATCGTTAAGATATATCGTACCATATTATATATTAAATATATATATATATATATATATACGTTTATAACATAAATATTCATTAGAATGTTACGGCTTTTACGCGGACAAACATTTACGAAAAAAAAAAAAAAAGAAAAGAATTATATATGCAAGTTTCCCCTATCATTATCGATCGATTATCGTGATACAGACCTGTGCGTTAATTTTATTTATGTGTATGTATATATATATATACACACGTGAATCACCTTACCCATAATACTCCATCGCCTATTCGGATAAAATATATTCTATCGTCAATATCATGGACGACATATTGTTGTATGTCGCTGACGCAAATGTCCCAACACGTAACAATATATGTATTATATATATATATATATATATATATAGTTATACGTCGATAACGACGCGAATGCGTAAGCAAAGTACATTACGTGTATATATGTTTATTATATCGTCATTGGACAAAATGACGATTAAAATACCGTCGGTGTTTATTTTTTTTTTCCCGCGCTCGACGAAAGGAGATACTCTTTTATTTTCGAAAACAATTGTTACCTCCTTTTTTTCTCCCCCTCCTCCTTCTCCTCCTCCTTCTTCTTCTTTCTTCTTCCTCCTCTTTCATTTGATTTTACGACATTCGTTTCACGTCACGAAACGTCTAATCGCCTCGAACGTGCGGTTTTAGCGAGTTTCGTGCGAATGCATGCTCGTGTAGTCGTCGAGGGGGCGGGTCGGAGGAGGAGGAGAAGGAGGAGGAGGAGAGAGAAGGGAAGAAGTATCGGTGGGGTAGGAGGGAGGAGGGAGGAGAGACGCCACTATCTTGGACTTTCAAAGGTGCGTGAAACAATGCGATACAAATGGACGGGCGCCATCGTGTCGCCGCTACGTGTTTCGTTCGTTCCTTCGTTCGATCCTTCGTTCGTTCCTTCGTTCCTTCGTTCCTTCGTTCCTTCGTTCCTTCCTTCTAACATAAGACTACACATCGTACTACTTCACCTGTACAAATCACACTCGTACCACTCGTTCACGATTGTGGAGATCGACTTTATTACGAGATATCGCTGTTAAATTCGCCATACTCGATTTTCACCGGTTTGGGGGTGGGGAGGACAGGCGAAACCGTGACAAAAGGCAACTACTATCGTGTACACACACAGATGTATGTGTGTATGTGGGTGTGTGTGTGTATGTGTGTGTATAGGTAGACAAGACACGTATTCGAACAATTCCAGTGAGTTAGAATCGCTGACAACATTTTCCTCAGACGATTTCGTGTTAGGTTTTAAAGGAAGTAGAAAGCGAGTCAGCGATTCACTGTAAACGATCCACATTTCCTTTCTTTCTTTCTTTCTTTCTTTCTTTCTTATCTTTTATCTTTTTCTTTATTTTTATTTTTTATTTTTTATTTTTTATTTTTTATTTTTTTTTGTTTCATTATCGTTCGATTCGGTTTTATTTTCGTTTTATCGTTTTCGTTTCGTCACGACAAAGACACGAGAATCGAAGATTGCTAATCAAATTGGACGAAAACGTTCGAAAAAGAAACAAAAAGAAAAAGAAAGTAGAAATAAAAGAGAAGAAAGAAAAAGAAAATTAGAAGAAGGATGTAACGGGTGTAATCAATCACGCGTTACGCAAGCGTAAGTAAAATATCGATATTTTCGTAACGCGCGCGTTAATAATAATAATAATTATAATAATAATAATAATAATAATAATAATAATAATAATAATATTACATTTGCGAAACGGGAGAAAATATGCACATACATACGTAGGTGTTTCAATGCGTCAACTATGCCGTTAGAAAATTTCTACCATAACTTAAAGTTTCGCGTTAGTGATAGTCCTCGGACGATGTAATGGGATAATAATAATTGTTTTTTTTTCTTCTTTTCTTTTTTTTTTTTTGCTTTACTCTTTCGACGTTTCATCTTTTTATTATTATCCCTTTTTCTTTTTACTTTTTCTTATTTTTTTCTTTTTTATATTATTACGTACGATCCAATATAATCCTCTCTCTTTTCTCTTTCCGTTCGTACTTTCGTACGACGAACGAGATCGGGAGATACGTTTCGGGTGTGATTTACAAAACGGGGAACGGTTGTATAGTAATCTCCATATATTTGCGGTCACCCGGTATATATATACATACATACATACATACATACATACATATATATAACTTTTCTGCGGACGAATCTTACGTTGCGCGAAAAAGTGACGATCGACGACGCCAAGAAAGAAAGAGAAAGAAAGAGAGAGAGAGAGAGATAGAGTGAAAGAAAGAAAGAAAGAAAGAAAGAAAGAAAGAAAGAAAGAGAAAGAAAAATAGAGAGAGAAAGATAGATAGAGAGAGAGAGAGAACTGGCCTTTGGTTCTCTTTTCTTGGGATGAGAAGGAAAGAAGGTGGATGCGAGAGAAAGAGTGGAGTGGGATTGGAGGGGGGAGAGGGTGAAGTGAACCTGACAAGGTGGAGTCCGAAGAAGGATACGGAGAGGGGAAGGGGAAAGAGAGAGAGAGAGAGACAGAGACAGAAAGAGAAAGAGTGAGGAAGAGAGAACCGAAGGGGAGAAGTAGGGGGGGGGGCAGGTAGTAGAAGAGAAGTGCTGACTGTTTGGTGGAAGGTGGTGGAGAAGGGGAAGGGGGAAGAAAAAGTGGTAGACGTCGAGCATGAGAGAGAGAGAGAGAGAGAGAGAGAGAGAGCAAAGATTGGAAAAAGAGAAAGAGATAGATACAGATAGATGGATATACTTACGTAGGAGAAAGAG
>OU426993.1:21959781-21967281 GCA_911387935.1 Dolichovespula saxonica | reverse complement strand
TTCAAACGGGGCTTACGGGGGCGGGGGTTGGGGGTTGGGGGTTGGGGGTTAGGGGTTGGGGGTGTGTGCAGATCGAGACTCACCGTCGCGGCCGCCTTCGTGGCCGTCAAGCGGTATTACGCACACGCCGCGGAATTATCGATCATCTCGTGAGACCTTTCTCGTTAAGCGCGCGCGATGATAACTTAACGTTCGATACATTATTTCGATTAATCGATCGATGGAAATTATCTGATTCTATCCGTTAACGATTTCATCCCTATAATCTCCTTTGCGCGACGTGTTAATTATTTTGTTTTTTCTTTCTTTCTTTCTTTTTCTAACGCATGAATTTTTTTTTTTTTAATACATCATAATTTCGGAGATATAATTTATTTATTGATTTCACAATATTATCTACGAATTCGGACAAGGTGACGAGATATTTGGATTTATAATATTTATTTATCCGTAATAATATCGTAAATATTGCAATATCAATCGTATTGCTCGTTCAAACGAGCATTGGAGATACATTTACACGATTTACACGTTATTACAATTTTTACTAAAATTTTAATTTACACGTATTTACAATTTACACGTTATTATACCGTAAAAAATTCCAAATCTATCACGATCACGAACGTAGATGCAATAATCGCGTTCACATCATTAAATTTCGTCGCTCCGTGTCGTAAAAACGTACAGGTAAAATCTCGTCTAAACTATTTAAAAAAAAAAAAAAAAAAGAAAAAGAAAAAGACCAAAAAAAAAGAAATCAAATTCTTCGAAGCAGAGAACAAATTGCAGATTGAAAAATTTGTATTATCGAAAGTTTTCGAACGTAAATCGTTACGATGGATCGATCTTTGATAAACAAGCGGTGACAGAAGAGAGCATAGGAGTAGAGTGGAGAGGAATGGAGTGGAGAGGAGAGGAGAGGAGAGGAGAGGAGAGAGGATGAGAGAGGGGAAGGTTTACGATAAGCCCGATTGGCGGGTACGCGTGCACGCTCGCGCGCATTTGGTCATTAAGGGGCAAACATAGGTCCCATGGTATGCGCTCTCGCGAATTCCCATAAATCGGCTCGGCCTCGAACGAGGCAACACGCCCGTGATCGCAATAAACTCTCGTGGCTTTCGCAATAAGGGAAGGTCGTGTGTCCTCTTCTCTCACTCTCTCTCTCTCTCTCTCTCTCTCTCTTTCTATACACACACATATATATATATATATATATATATATATCTATACATATATATATATATATATATATATATATATATATATATATATATATATATCTTTCTCTCGATTTCCGAGAAGAGAAGAGAAGAGAAGCACCATCGAGGGTGAAGGGTCGTAATCTCTTCGACTACCCTATATTACACGAGGCGATGGCACTTCGCACGATCATCGACTCGCAATCGTATCTCTTCATTTCGAAGAAGATTGCACCGATCGTTTTCGAGTACGACGGAAATTCATTTGAAAGTCCTCGTCGGCGCGAATATAAAAGAAAAAAGAAAAAAAAAAAAAGAATAAAGTAAAGGAGAGTAGACAGGAGAGAGAGGTCGGTGGGTGGTGGGTGGGTCTCTATCGTCTATATATACACATATATGTATGTGTATGTATTCGTCTGGATACGTTCTTCTTTTTTATTTATTTATTTATTTATTTATTTTCTTTCTTTTTCCTTTTTTTTTTTTTTTTTAATTTTTATCGACACATTTGATCAAAAGAAACTTTGATCAAGGTATTGCAGAAAGAAAAAAGAAATGAATAAATGAATAAATAAAAACGGAGATAAACTTGATTATCATCGAGGTTATTGTAGAGAGATCGAGTGCCTTAGAAAATAAAAATCAAAGCTTCTCTACTATCCTTCTCTTTTTTTTCTCTCTCTCTTCTCTCTCTCTCTCTCTCTATCTCTCTATCTCTCTCGTTTCGATGGCATTAATCGAGGTGTGAAGAATTTTCTAGCCATCATCCCTACACCGAACGCCTCCATTGTTCATCGAATCCTCTACCTCTCTCTCTCTCTCTCTCTCTCTCTCTCGTTCTCTCTCTTCTCTTTTCGTTCTCTCCTTCCCGCATCGTCGAAGGAATTTTCAAATATTTTCGTGCGGACGCCCGATAAATTCTCGACGCTGGAAAATATTTCCGATAGCCGACCGACAATCCTCGCCCACCTTTGCCGGACCTCCTACGCGACGTTGACGACGAAGAAGACGAAGAAGACGAGGGGGTAACGATCGAAAAGTTCGAGACACGTTAACATAATATCTATCTATATATATATATATATATATATATATATATATATGTACACACACACACACACACACACGAATGTATATGTATCTATGTAGGTACGTGTTCGTATGTTATATACCGTAGATACCATACTTACATACGTACGTACGTAAGTAAGTACCTTTATCTATAATTCCGATATAAATTTCAGCACGGATAAAAACCACCCGATGGTTGAAAGAACGTAAAGGAAAGAAAGGGTTGTCGTCGTTTGTGGATGCGTCCGCGAACCGTCCTTTTTCAAAAGGATCAAGGATCTTACCTGATATACGATTCTATCCTTCTACCGTGGTACTCTCTCTCTCTCTCTCTCTCTCCGTCTTTTCATTTATATATATATATATATATATATATATATATATATATATATATATCTTTTAGAGTACTATACATAACGTACACAGAATGCACTTTACAATTTAGATCCGATTCGAGCTTCCATTCCCCGATCCTTCCTTCCAACCTTCCTTCCCATTTCTATCCCTTACCTCTCCTACCCCCGAACCCCCTATTCGCCTTTCGCGAATCCTTTAAATACCATAGTAAATATACCTTTGAATCGTCGTACGGGACAACTCTACTACTCTACCACGTTCGGAAATATTTTCGTCGAAAGGTTTTCATTTTTTTAACATTATCTTTTCTTTTTTTTTTTTTTTCTTCACTCGTAGCTCGACACACGCGATCCATTCGGCGAGGTGTTTTAATTAGCATATTGCAATGAACATTGTTGGAATAATGATAACGTGATAATGATAATGTGGTAATAATGATAAAATATATCGTAGGTAACGGCGAAATTTTCGACGTTCGTCCTGGGCGAATTTTCACGGATGAAATTTTCCGTCTGTTACGCGAATTTCAATTTACGTGTAGCATCGGTGGCCAATGTTCGGCGGTTCCCCGCTCCGGAAATGTAAGCGGCAAGGGAGAGTTTGTTTGGAAAGCCGCCACGGGGTTCCGTGCTCGTTAATCCCATTGAGAGAGAGAGAGAGAGAGAGAGAGAGAGAGAGAGAGAGAGAGAAAGAGAGATAGAGTTCGCTTGGTGGAACGACTATCGTAACATTAACCTACGTTCGGGCTGACCCTAAACCTAATCGAACTAGGAAAAATGAAAAGAGAGTAAAAAAAGAAAAGAAATACTATTTACACGGATAAAAGGAATGTACGAATTGGATTTACGATTGCGAATGAAAATACAAATATATATATGTGTGTGTGTGTGTGTGTATTTTATTATTTTTTTTTTTTTTTTATAAATATAATATTTTTTGTACGTTTCCATTTACGTTCTGAAAAAAATAAAATCTAATATACGTGTATATATATAAATGTGTATATATATATATATATATATATATATATATATATACGTATGTACGATGCACGGTATATGCATATAAAATATAGAATTTGAAATAGTATCTTTGATACACGAAAGGTCATATATGAAATGGACTTTCTCTTTGATATCGTTTCGGTATCTTTAAAAACTCTTCATGGCAAGAACGTTAACACGATATGTATATTTATTTATTTATTTATTTATTTATATATTTATTTATTGTATGAACGTTCATTGAAAAAGATCATACGATATTCCAATCCTCTCGGTTACTTCAGCTTATTAGAAACGTTGCTTCTCTCGCGTTTACACATTAATATATTTTTATACACCTACGTACATATACGATATATACATACGAAACATCGTGCTAACTATCAAAATACCTGGAAGAACAAGTATAACGAGAAAAATACATACATATATATAATTTTTTTTTTTTTTTTTTTTTTTTTTTTAATACAACGATGTTAACGATACGAGGTGTAAAATATCGTAGTACAGTTTAGTTTCTTTATTATCAAAAGTTCATTTAACGATAGGAACATTTTTAGCAATTAGCAGGGACGTTGTTTTAAGGGTCTTTCGATTAGTTCGTTCGTTCGACGTATTTCACGATAAAGTATAGATCGGAAAGGGGGCCCTTTCGAGTTCGTGTGATTCACGAGGACAGGAGACTTTGTTCGCGCACGTGTTCTTCTCACACTCACTCACTCACTCTCTCTCTCTCTCTCTCTCTCTCTCTCTCTCACTCACTCACTCACACACTCTTTCTCTTTCTCTCTTTGGTCACGTCCAGAATCGTGCTGTTCCTTCTCCACCTTCTTCTTCTTCTTCTTCCTATTCCTCCACCTCCACCTCCACCTCCACCTCCTCCTGCACCTCCTCCACCTCCTCCTCTCGTCTCTTTTTTCTTTTTTCCTTGGCTTCACGCCAGCTTCCGAAAGTCCGACTCGGCAGTAACACCGCCTTAATTATCGGTCGTATATCTCGTCGAGTTCGTGACTGCCGTTCGATTCTCGACGACCTCGACGCTTACTCTTTTCTCCTCTCCCCTCTCCCCTCTCCTCTCTCCTCTCCTCTCCTCTTCCTTCTTTCTCTTCACCTCTCTCTCTGCCTCTACTCTCCTCTCATCTCATCTCATCTTCTCTCTTCTCTTCCTTTACTTAACGTGTTGCCCGTCGACGAGAGAGAGAGAGAGAAACGATTGGTTTCAAATTGCCACGGGATTTGAAAGATGCAATTATTAAAATGTTGGTACCAACGATATCGTTTTCCACAAAACCTTTTCATCGGGCTTCTCTTATTCAAACGAAATTAGGATTTACCACAGACACCTTGCACGGCCTATCACGAGGAAGAATATTTACATCGATTATTTTATTGGTATTCGTCCGTTATCTTGATCCTCGCGTGGAAAACCCAATTGTTATTTCTACAAACCGAATTCTCACAAAGAGAAATTGAGAGGAAGTGTCCGTGAATTGAATTTCGAACGAACGTTTTCACCTTTTGCCTCGAGATTACGCGATGTTTTTCTACCCCCTTTTTTCCCCACGTTTTTTTTTCTGTTTTCTCTCTCTCTCTCTCTCTCTCTCTCTCTCTCGATTTTATAAGCAAGACAGATTACGCTGTATCACTATTTGTACTAGATCTGAGTAATTCGAATTAAAGTTGGAAATAGAGTAGGTACTATCGATCTAACGAAACAAAAAAAAAAATAAAATTCAAATCTGAGAGTATAGCGAACCGAGAGAGAGAGAGAGAGAGAGAGAGAGAGAGAGAGAGGAGGGGTGCGAAAGGTTGGAATAGAGAATTCAAAAGGGCCACGAATATATGGAGGAAATTAAGAGCCATCAGCGCGCGTATTCGCACGAATCCACGAGTGTTCATAATGGAAGACCATCAAAATTTTACCGAATGGTTTATATGGATACACCTGTTCGTTTACGTCGAGTTTATCAAAAATCGACGATAGCCGAAAGGGGAAGCCGTGAGAAGAGAGAGAAAGAGAGAGAGAGAGAGAGAGTGAAAAAATAAATAAAACAAAAAAGGTGAAAAAACGTAAAGAAATAATTTAATATAATAACTAATGTAAAATATAATAACTTCTTCAATATATATAAATATAATAACTTTAGTAAAGAAATTATTTAATATAATAAATAATTTAATAATATAAAAAAAAAGGGAATTGGTAGAGAACGATTGAACGAATTATTAACACGGATGAAACAGACATGATTTTAGAAAATTAGCTACGATACGTGTCAAAAATTTTCGAACTAACGTACTCAAAGAGATTAATTAATTAATTAATTAATCTGAATCAACGGAGAGAGAGAGATAGAGATAGAGATAGGTAGAGAGAGAGAGAGAGAGAGAGTGAAAGCAGAAAATAGAAAACGTGGAAAAACAAAAAGAATTAATTTGATATAATAACAAAGAGAAATGGTTATAAAAAGGGGAAGATTGTGGAAAACGTATCGAATTAAGACGAAACGTATCAAAAAATTTCGAACGACGTATACAAAGAAATAATTAATTAAATTCGTACCAACGAGAGAGATAGAGATGGAGATAGATAGATAGAGAGTGAGAGAGAGAGAGAGAGAGAGAGAGAGAGAGAGAGAGAGAGATAGAGAGAGGAGAATACGGAAGGGTCAGGAATATGAAGGAAATTAAGTGGTACCAGCGTGTGTATTCGTGCGAATCCACGATTGGCTCATGAGGGAAGACCGCAAAAATTTTTACCGAACGGCGTACGCACATTTATAGCTACTCGTTTACGTTGACTATATCGAAAACGGCGATAGCCAAAAGCGAAAAAAAAGTAGGGGGAGAGAGAGAGAGAGAGAGAGAGAGAGAGAGAGAGAGAGAGAGAGAGGGAAATAAACTAAAAAAAAAAGAAGTGAAAAAACGAAAAGGAATAATTTAATATAACGACCCGGAGAAATGGTTAAAAAAACGGGCGGGGGGTGGGGGGTTGGAAGGAGGGTGGGTAGGAAAATTGGTAGAAAACGATTAAACGAATTTTAATCGGGGATTAAATAAACGCGACGTAAAAAGTTAGAACGAAAGCGTGTTAAAAATTCTCGAACGACGTGTTCATAGAAATAATTTATTGATCCGAATCCACAACGAGAGAGAGAGAGAGAGAGGGAAAGAGAAAGAGAGATAATTATTCGAAGGGAAGATTTCGATAAAACCGTATAAATTAAAAAAAAAAAAAAAAAGAAGAAGAGGAAGAAGAAGAAGAGCGAAAGAAAAAACAAATATGTATAAAACGAGGGTGAAAGGTCATAAGTGGAGGCGTATAGGGTGGGGAGTTAGCTCGGTGACATGTTCGGAGTACCTACCAACTAAATTGGAGTTTCGATCGGAGAGAGATAGAAAAGGGATATGGCGGGAATGGTGAGTTTGGGGGTTGAAAAGGGACGGAGGGGGATGACCGGGGAATTGGGATTGTTGGGTTCGGGAGTTCGGGGTTTGGTTGGTTGGTTGGTTGGTTGGTTGACGACGGGGTAGAAGAGGGATGATGGTAGGTATGGGGGACGTCGGGGTGGGTAGGCGGGTAGGTCGATGGGTGGGTAGGTGGGTGGGTGGGTGGGTGGGTGGTTGGGTGGTTGGGTTGGATGGAAACCACGGACGAAATTTTCCGATTCGTGCACGGTGGATGCATACCGGCGATGCGATTCGCAACGTTAACAGTTATTTCGGCGCCGGTGGATATCCGCTTTTGGTTACGCACTGATCCTCCGAATGGAACGCTTCTCGTACTCGTAATACGTCGGTGTGTACGTGTGTACGTACGATACACACACACGCGCGCGCACACACGCACACACACAACATATATA
>OU426993.1:21944781-21949781 GCA_911387935.1 Dolichovespula saxonica | reverse complement strand
AGAAAGGAAAAGGATTTGTCGATGTTGCAAAACGAAATCGAGCTTTCGTCATGCACATGTTCCCGCTTCCTCTTTTTCCTTTTCTTTCTCTCTCTCTCTCTCTCTCTCTCTCTCTCTCTCTCTCTCTATTTTTTTTCCTACTTCTTTCTTTTCCTTTTTTATCCTCCAGCCCCACCCACCCTTTCGACAACCTCCTCCTTCTATTTCTCCTACGGCACGCTATTTTCATTTTAATTCATTTTCCACGTTCGGTTAACGTTCGTTAACTAACCCTCTGCTTTAGGAAAATTTCGTATAGTGATAGAAGGGTGAGAGGGGGTAGAGAGAGATAGATAGATAGATAGAGAGATAGAGAGATAGAGAGAGAGAGAGAGAGAGAGAGAGAGAGAGAGAGAGAGAGAGAGAGAGAGAGAGAGAGAGAGAGAGTACAATCTTTTTTCTATTTCTATTTTTTTTTTTTTTTTTTCTAAGACGAACATTCAGATCGGTACACTTTTTACATCGATGTTTTGGGCAAAAATTGTGTATATTATATATACAGTATATATTATATATTGTGTGTGTGTGTGTGTTTGTGTGTGGGTGTGTGGGTGGATATATATAAAACAATAATCTCTCTTTTTGAAAATCAACAACCATCGACAATCATTCAAAACTAATCATTAATAACTACTTTATATTCGTTTACCCTTCTTTCGATGTGTTTCCAGAGAATAACGGACCTTCAAATTTTCTCCTTTCGAAAAGCTACCCAAAAGGCTTTCGAGAAAGATTCGGAAAAAAAATTTCTCCTTCATCTTTTCTGATTTTTTTTTCTTTCCTTCTTTTTTTTTCTTTTTTTTTTTTTAATCTTTTTTTTGCGTAATTTTTTTTTCCCCGTGCCAAAACAAACTCACTCAGCTGTCCTTCGTGCCCTTTTTCCGTTTTCTTTTTTCTTTTTTGTCTATCCCTTTTTCTTTTTCTTTCTCTTACTCCACCATTAAACATTTTCACATACTTTCGATCACTCGATCGCTCTCCCTTTGCCAAAGTTTCTTTTTTCTTCTTTTTTTTTTCTTGTTCTTCTTCCTTTTCTTTTTTTTTCTCTCTCTCTCTCCCCCCGAATTCAAGGACACATTTACGAGGCGCACCTTCAAACTCGTTCCAAAATTGTCTCTTCGAACAAATACAAAAAAAATCAAGCGAACGAGCTTTCGTATTTCTTCGTCTTTTTTCTTCTCCTTTTTATTTTTTTTCTCTTTTTTTTTTCCTTCTCTTTTTCGATTTGAAAAACGAATTATAAACGTACCTTCGATTGCGACGAATCGCAAACAAAATTTTCTCCAAATCGATGGACAATCATTTTTCGTTTTTCTTTTCTTTTTATTATTATTATTATTATTATTATTATTATTATTATTTTTATTATTATCATCCTTCAATCGGTTATACAATTTTCGGAGTAAATGAAATAGAAAAAGAGAAAAGAAAAAGGAAGAAAAATATCCGACGATTCCTCTCTTCTTTCGTGCAGTAAAGCAAAAATCACTTTATGGTTTCGGTAGATCTCTCTCTCTCTCTCTCTCTCTCTCTCTCTCTCTCTCTCTCTCTCTCTCTTTCGATCTATTTTCGAGCACCTACGCTCGCAAACGTCCCACGTTCTAACGTCCTGAATTTGAATTTACGAGCACGAAAATTGATTCACGCCCAACTTTTTTCTTCGTTTCTTTTGCTTTTCTTTTTCTTTTTTTTCTCTCTCTCTCTCTCTCTCTCTCTTTCTCTCTTCTTCATTTTCTCTTCAACGACGACACTTAACGCGACGCTTTGAAAAAAGAAAAAAAAAAAAGAAAAAAAGATTAAGAAGATCGATCGGACGGAGAGATTTCGTTTGAGTTATATATATTTATATACATACATACATACATACATACATACATATATATATATATATATATATATATATATATATATATACATACATAAATATATATATACGAGGATCTATGGTGTGTGTGTGTGTGTGTGTGTGTGTGTGTATGTGTACGCGTGTGCGTAGTTAGGGATACATAATATATCGAAGATAAATACACCTTATTTCTTATCTTACGCAACGACTATGACTATAACTACGACTATGACTACGACTACGACTACGACGACGACTAATACAACGATGATATTTACTAAGGCGATGATTACGGGGAGGACGCATATCCGTATTCGTGTCAGTTTTCGTGTCCGTGTGTTCTTTGAAAATGTATGTGGTGGTAAAGTCACAGTGGTTTAGCGAGTAATTCGATCGTTCGATTCTCGAGAAAGGTAGGGATAAGGGGACACGAGTCGTCTGATAATAAATCGAGTAACTATTCTCTCTCTCTCTCTTTTTCTTTTTCTTTTTCTCCCTCTCCTTCTGTTTTTATTTTTTCAAATGCTCTTGCAGCGCGTGCCTGGATTCGCGAAACGTAGAACACACACACACACACACACAAACACAAACACAGGGGACTCGACTCTCACGTATTTTCGGACTCGAAGGACATCCTAAAAGATCTAAATTTAAGTGGTGGAGGAGAAGGAGGAGAAGGAGGTGGAAGAGGTCGAAGAGACTGTTTCTTCCCTTAATACTAATGCTCGACTTTTCGTTCTTTATATCCGATTTGAAGTAACTTCTCTCTCTCTCTCTCTCTCTCTCTCTTCCTTTCTCTTTTTCATAAAAACTGTCAACAATTCATCGAATTGTGATTATATCCGTCAAAGAGTCGTTAAGAACGAATTCGTTTTTCTATCGATAAATAGTATACTCCCGTTTGAAACTTGTTCTTTTTTTTTCTATTTATCTCTATTTATTTATTTATTTATTTATTTGATAAACGATATTTTTCCTTTTTTTCCCTATCGTTGTGGTTCGTTTTCGTCTGGTCGTAAAAGAAAAGAATAAAACGAACTGGTTTTACGCTTCGAAGGATGAAAACAAAGAGAGAGAGAGAGAGAGAGAGAGAGAGAGAGAGAGAGAGAGAGAGAGAGAGAGAGTCACAAATAAAATCTAATCGTCGCGAAAGAGATCGATCGAAATATATCGGTGAGTCCTCATTTTGAGTGTTAAAGCGAAGATCCTGATTAAGCACATAGTACAGTCCGTTGATGATAAAAATCGTGCGTGGGGAGGTAAGTAAATGAGTAATGGTAAATACATGAGTATTTACGTGCGAAAGAATTCTTATGTAATTTTCGTCGAAAGGAGGAAGGATTTAGATCGTGGCAAAAGCTGTGGCTCTCTCTCTCTCTCTCTCTCTCTCTTTCTCTCTGTCTCTCTCTCTCTCTCTTTCATTACCGCTTTGCTCGTCATCATCTCCACGCTTTCCGAAGACGCCAAAGAGCGTAACCGCAAAATAAGAATCGTAATAGGAATCTTATTCGTCGAGTTCGGTTCGGTTCGGTTCAGTTCGGTTCAGTTCGGTTCGATTCGATTCGATTCGATTTCGATTCGATATTCGTTCTCCTCGATTTTTTTTCTTTCTTTTCCTTCCTTTCATTTCATTCTTTCGTTAATTCGTTCGTTTCTTCGTTCTTTTACACGCTCCTATTAGTAGTCGTGCGTTCACATGCTCGCTCGAAACACGCCGATTTCACTGCGAACGCAGAGACTCGCGTTCGCGTGAAAGTCAGGACGTCCGGCCTTTTGCGCGTAGCAGAACGAAGAGAAAGAAAGAAAAAGAAAAAAAAAAGAAGAAGAAAAGGAAAAGAAAAATAAATAGAGAAAAAATAGAAGAAAAAAAAATACAAAGAAACACTGCGACGCGGCGCTCTCTTGTGTGGCACGTAGATATTTAACGATTACGCGGGTTTATATGTAACGAATATCTACGTGCAAAAGTCATTTATGATTTAGTGCGCGCGTGTTTATGTATATATGTATATATATATATATATATATATATATATATATATATATGTATGTATGTATACACATACATAGCTCTCGCATCTATTCTCATTTTTTTTCTTAATAATTCATATTTTACGGTCGAACGAAAGAAAAAAAAGAAAAAAAAAATAAAAATAACCTATATCTTAATCTACGAGCTCGAACTCGTTTTTCTAGTTTAATTAAGGCAATAATATTGAAATTTATTTCGTTAATAGATACTTTTTTTGTATCTATCTATCTATCTATCTATCTATATATATATATATATATATATATATATATATATATATATACCTCGATTATTATATATCATCAATGTCGCAATAAATCAAGATCGATCGATCGATCGATCGATTTCTTTCCTTCTTACTCTCTTTCTTTCCTTTCCTTTTTAATTAATTAATTAATTAATTTGTTTATTTTATTTATTTATATCTGAAAAGCGGCGTGAACGCGTAAAGTGTTACACGCTGATATTATTATTTTGTAATTAAGATCTGATCTATATATACCTACGATAAATGTCTGCATTATAGGTGCATCCACGTCGCCGTCATCCTGACCTGCCCGAGAAATCCTCATGAAAGACTGGGAACTCAGTACTCAGAATAGCATCGGTATCGTAGACAAATTAATTTTTTTAATTTTTTTCCTATTCCAAAAAATATAAGCGCGGAACCATTCGAAACTATCGCGCGCTTCCTTTTTTATCTGCTTCCTTCTTTCGTTATACGAGAGTCACGTTTGGTCACGTACATACTTACCTACATTTACCGAGTATATACATTACATATATATATATATATATATGACTTTGGTGGTGGGAGAAGGTGAAGGGTGAATTAGCAGCATGACGAGGACGCGATTGCTTTATTATTTTGTTCCATCTTTTTTTTTTTTAATTCTTTTTTTTTTTTTTTAATATATTTTCAATTTCTTTTTCTCTCTATATATTTTAATTCTTGTATTTGTTTTTGATTTTTTTTTCTACGAGATATCCTATGCGTTTTGGATGTCGGTCCTTCAGGCGAAGAAATTTCAATCAATATCCCATAGAATCTACATATCCTTGAGATCTATATCGAACATGTTA
>OU426993.1:21919781-21932281 GCA_911387935.1 Dolichovespula saxonica | reverse complement strand
GTTTAGCGGTTTTATAATAAGTACACGGATCCTTTCTGGACGACGAGAGGATTCAGTACAGACTTCCTCATTGTTGCGGTGAATCAACGTCCACCTACCTACTGGGCACACGCTCTACCACCAATACGTTTATTCACATACGCGTGACTAGAACGTAGCATTTATTTATTTCTAATACTATGTACACATAGTTATCTACATATATTTATATATATATATATATATATATATATATATATATATATGTGCGTGCGTGTGTATATATATAGATAGATAGTTATACGTAGTAAATATTTACGTATGTAAATGTAATACGCGTAGTCAAAACGCATCGCGGTTACGTTAGGTTGTACATACGTATGTATATATTTATTTCTACAATGTCATTTAGTTGCTAACACGTACGTCGGTCTTCTCACCTTTCTATTGCAAATGGACAACGTTAATTTGCAAAACGACGCGACGACGATCGTGTTTTATCCGATTATCTAATATCTTTGGATTTTTATTCGTCGTTTGTCGATTCCTTTCTTTTCTTTTTGCTTTTTGCCCCCCACCCCACCCCACCCCACCCCACCTTCCTTCCTTCCTTTTCGTTCTTCTCGTCAAAATAGACAGACAAAGAGAAAGATAATAGAGAAAGAGAGAAAGAGAGAGAGAGAGAGAGAGAGAGAGAGAGAATGTTTAACGAAGAATATCATCTGTAACATTCGTCGTATATCGCAGAGAGCAGTGGCAAAGAGCTCTAGCTGGTAGACGCGGGACAGAGGGCCTGGAATATTAATAGAAGATCTCCGTCCTGACTAATTTACCGCTTCCGTTAAGCTCGAAGTAGCTTCTAGGTCCCGCGGACGCACCACGCTCACCCGGATTTACGTGCACGCGCACAATGTTTCCACTCCCACCTATTATATACATAATTTCTTTTCTATCATTTTTATTCTCTCCTGTTTTTCTTCTTTTGCTCTTTTGTTATCCTTATTTATTTTTATTTACTTATTTATTTATTTTTTTTTTATTTTTAATCTCCATCACGATCACACGACAGAGAGAGAGACGTTCGAATCGATCGTTTGCTATCTGTCGAAATGAATATAATTTATTGTCGATGAAGAAAGATATTATATATATATAAATATAAATATATATTTACCCTGTGTACGATATCGACGTAATTATTTCCAAGCGTTCGAGGTTCGAAACGCGCAACAACGACAAAAAAATGAATGTGTTCCTCTACTACGAGATTGATTTGAAATTAATTAGAAAGTATTATTCGATCTTCGCAACGTCATGTAACTTTCAAATCGTTAAATAGTTGCCTACGGGTAATGGGTACGCGTGCATTTGAAAGATCTTATTTTTCGACGAAAGACATATTAATTCTAATTTCTTCGTGTTTTCGAAATTTTTCGTGTTCCATTTTCTTTTCCCTCTCTCTTTCTCTCTCTCTCTCTCTCTCGATAGAAGTTACGCTTGTCACAGTGTAATTACGCGATTTTTCCTCTCACGTGTCTACAAAAAAAAAAAAAAGAAAAGAAAAGAAGAGTGAGAAAAAATAGAAAAATTATATCGTAATAAAATAGCGTTAGATAAAATATCATAAATGCTTTAATACATACATAAAATAATTATTTGAATTACAAATTTTAGACCAACGAGAAAATCCAATAAATAATTAAAATATATACACCATAAACACATGTATGAATCAAAAATATACTTTAAAAGAAAGAACAATAATAGTTTATAATGTTGATAATTTTCGCGTGGATACAAAACGGAATAACAACAACAGAATAACAACAAAATAAAAATAAAAATAAAGAAAAGACGTCGATGTAACCTTTTACGGAAGGTCGATTATGATTTATATGTCGTTAAATGCTTTTCCGAAAGTTCTCCTCTTCTTTATCTTCTTTGTCTTCTTCCTCCTCCTCCTTCTCTTTCTTTCTTTTCTTTTATCTTCGTCTTAGCGAAATAATCGCAAAAACGAGATCTCGAACGAACTGGCACGTACGTCCCGAACTGGCTCTCGACAAAAGTCGCTCCTTGTACATACAGCACACGCGTGGTATATCAAAACGTGCGCGTCTCACCGACCGTACGGGAGTTCATAAATCTTCGAGATTGACGGCCGACATTAATCTTACGTTTTCTACGCGCATTTCCCGCGATCATATACATCCACGCGAATTATCCGCTTCCCCTTCATCCAAGCGGTTGCGTCTTTCTACGTTACTCTGTACTTCCTCCTTCCTTTCCTTTCATTTCATTTCATTTCATTTCATTTCATTTCATTTCATTTTATTTCTTTTCTATTCTCTTTTCTTCTTTCTTTCTTTCTTTCTTTCTTTTTCTTCTTTTTTTTCTTCTTTTTTGATCAATAAAATATAAAAATATAATTCGTAATAGTAAAGCACTATACGTCGTGACGTACATATATTATATTGTATTCGGTTTGCAATGAAATGAAAATGAAAAATAGTTACCGACCCTTTATCGTCGCTGTCATTTTATCGGACAATTATTCTCTGGATTTATTATCAAGAAATTAGATATATATATATATATATATATTTATATTTGACTTTGGAGGGGCATTAAAGCAATAAATTTTCTGGAGGTAACGTTATAACTGACGTAGATATATTAATATATATATATATATATATATATATATATATATATATATATATATATATATATATATATAGATTGTGTGTGTATGCTTATGTATATATATATATATGTGGTTTCGAAATAATCAAAATACATGGAATAAAAATCTCGTTTTTCATTGTTAGTTCATCAATCGAATTATACACTTAGTTTACGTTATAAAACATATTTGTATTTCGGATTTTTTTAAAACGAAAACCTTCGATCGACAAATTAACATTGAAAGTGAAAATTAACATTGAATGATGAAATAAACAAGAAAAAAAGAAAAAGGAAAAAAAAATAATACAATACAACACAACGCATCCTTTCAAACGTTTTTATACCCGATAAGAATATCATCCTCGTCGGATTTAAATGTCAAATGCGTTTAACGTACGACGCGATCTTTCGGAAAGCGATACGGCAAGAAAATAAATACAATCGAACGAGAGTCACGTGAATATTAGCCATAAGGAAGACGGTGGTAACCATAAAACAGTATGTACGTACGTGGATATATATATATATATGTACATATGTATACGTACCGTACATACGTAGAGAGTTTATTTACTTTTACGTGTCGTAAAGCGAAGTCAGTGTAGCGAAACGTCGTGCAGCATCATCCCTCTCGCAATCCTCTTCCTCCCTTTCCGACCCCTCCTCCCTTCCCTCCCGTCGCTCCCCAGCAACCTAACCCACCCTCTATAACCCCCCATACCCCTTTTCTAACCGAATTAACCGCTCGTAGTTGGTGTACATAGCCTCGAAACCGGTGATGCAAACGCTCGCGCGTAACATCGTACCAGTGCCGGATTCGCGGCTATATCCTGCATGTGACGAGCTCGGTCCTACGACCACAATATATTACTCTCCAAGAGAGAAAGAGAGAGAGAGAGAGAGAGAGAGAGAGAGAGAGAGAGAGAGAGAGACAGGATGAGAGACAGAATGAGAATGAGAGAGATAGAGAAATAATACGGTGTCTCTCCTGCAATTTACGTACGATTATGCGGATGTGCTCGAAACGTATGTACATATGCAAAATAATTTGATATATGTACATATTGTATATATTGAATGGCGAAGGAAATAATTTAATTTTTTTTTTCCTCCCCGTGTGCTTTAATCGATATAAATGGTACAATGAAATTATCGATACGAAGAGAAAGAGAGAGAGAGGGAGTGTGTGTGTGTGTGTGTGTGTGTGTGAGAGAGAGATCTTATATAATAATGATTAATATTAAAGTTCGCACAAAAATTATTTCGAACGCGCTCGATTAGAATTCTCTCGTATTTGATTTTAAACGAAGGATTGATGTTTTTTCATTTATTATTTTAAACAAATATACGCTAATGCCAAGTAACGCGTTTGGAATTTTCTCGATATTTGATATATCGTAATATTTTTTTAATCGTTTTTCAATCGACATTTACGATCGAAAAATAATAATCGAACGATACGACCGACTCAGGAAATTATATCGATGGTATGCTATTCGATGATAGATAGAAGTATTTTACGCTTACCTATCGTTGGAAGATCAAATTAAATATATCAATGTTTTGTTGTGTATATACACACACATCACGTGGATATAAAGTAATGGAAATCTATCTTTAGATAAGATGACGGGATACCGTTCGGTCAAATCATTGACTTTACTATTCGAATTGATTGTTTCTTTTTTTTTCATTTTTGTTCTTTTTGGTAAATTGGTGATCGTTTCGATAGATCAAGCTTAAAGCAATGTTAATTACTAGATTAGGAAAATGAAAGAGGGAGTAAACGCGATAAGGAATGATCGGGTTAATCATTGAATCGTTGAATCGAGATGGAAAGTCGTAAAAATGTCGTCTCGTGACGAAAAAAGAAAAAAGAAAAGAGAGAAAAGAAGGTCGTAGTAGTTAGCAATCGAAATGTGGTTATTAACGATGGGAACAACGGTATCGGTGTTTATATATATATATATTTATGTATATATATATATATATATATATATATATATATATATGTATATATATATATATATATATATAGGTGTTATCGTAGGAAGGGCCGAGGATGGGGCAATAAATGGCGTGTGTCTCGGTGTATATCTTGAGAGTTGAGTTCGATCTTTAAACCCATACAAGTCGTCATGGGTCGTTGACCTTAAGGAGCCAACCAACGAGCGAGCCGAGCGAGCGAGAACGGCAGACACGACGTTTCCGGTCTCCTCGACAAAGGTGCTTTTTTGTTGGACCCTTCGAGAAGCGCCTTTACTCGTCGAGCCAAAGAAAGCTCCGGATTGGTTGCTCGGTCAATCGGTAAACACACACACACACACACACACACATATATATATATAGTATTTTATTCGACCCACGATATGTACCTACTTACTTCTTTATTTACTTACATCGTACGACATATGTATGTACACGCAAACGCAAACGCATAAATGCGTACACACACACACACACACACACACATATATATATATCTTTGTAATAGCCACATTATAATTGAAATCGTTACTTTCAACGACGTGATAAGCGCGAGATCGATATTACGCACCGATCGAGATTCCCAATCGATTTGTAATATTTCGATTACACGAGTCGATCACGGATCATCATCTCAACGTCGCGTCGTAAAGTTGGAATAATTGTGGATGGAAGAGGAGGCACGCGAACGGGGAATTTTATTAATTAATTCGATTATGCGATATACTCGTCGGCGTTAATTATTTTTCTACTCTTTTTTCTTTCCTTTTTTTCTTTTTCTTTTCAAGTAATTGCAAAGAGATACGTCTCTCGGTGTTATTATCACCGACATGTACGATCTAATTTTTACGACACTCCGGAGTCGTATATCTACCCGCAACGGTGTTTCTAAATGTTAACGAGGGTATCGTGCGGAAAAAAAAATATATATATATATAATAAAAGCGAGTATAATCACGGCAGATATCATTATTAAATGCCTTCTTACTAACTAAACAACCCAGGTTACTTTAGGTGGAAAGTCGCGAGTGTTAGCCCCGAAGCCTTCCGCATAATGTAATCGCAAAAGCGACGCTACTTGTTTCGTTACGCTCCGCTAAATTCAACGTAGCCAACCATTCCCATGTATGATTCACTTGTTACGGATTTAAATTTTACCTTCGTTGCACGCCATAAAGTGCGTATTATTCCGACGTTTAGAAAACCGCGCGTACTCTCCTTTTAAAGAGGGTGTGGGAGGGAGGGGAGAATGAGTCGGGGAAGGAAGAAAGATAGAAGATGGATGGCGGTGGGGGAGAGAAAGAGAGAAAAAAAATATATATCTATATATATATATATATATATATATATATATGTAATGTAAGACTTTGTAATCTTCCATTCGAATAATTATCCTATTTATGATACAAAGTGAAACAGTGCTACTATCACGATCGATTATTTCCCTTATGTCACCTTTTTTCTTTTTCTTTTTCTCTTCTTTTATATGTATATATATCAACAAATTATATAACTTGTGAAAGTTACATTAATACCGTTATATTGTACTCCTATATCGTAATAATTGTATTAGACTCTAGCAAAGATTATATCCTGATCGTGATTATACACTTGCAAATCTCTAACGTTAAATGAAAATAAATTTCTCTCTCTTTCTCTTTCTCTCCCTCTAGTAAAATTCCTGTATCGAAATTTTTTTTCACAACGAACGACAATTATGCAACGTTAAAATCGCAGAGTGAATGGTAATCGGTATGTTTTATTTTTTTTTTTCTTGTTATTTTAGCGAAAACGACGAGCGGAACGGATATTATAACATAAGAATTATCTAATACAAATCGACGATGAAATCTTTAAGCGATAAGCATTAAATCAAATATTATATCAAAATTTATAGATACGCTCGTCTACTGTAAATACGTAGATAAGTATGTTACTTCGAAGTTACACGGAGTTATAGAGAGTTAATATACACCGTCGTTGAGAAAATGGTATTACGTACACGTATACGCGCGCGCGCGCACACACACACACACACATGATATCTATATATATATATATATATATATATATATATATATATATATATATATTCGAAAGCATATTTTCTTTTCTTCGTTGGAGTTAACAAGAAAGAGATAGTAAATCGGTGTGTACGTATACGCGATAGTCGGAAACGAGGCGATGGGGAAAATACGAGGTGCAGATAACAACGACACAACGGACTACGACAATGACGACAACGACTACGACCTACGAGGACGAGGACAAGGAGGAGGAGGAGGAGGAGGATGAGGAGGATGAGGAGGAGGAGGAGGAGGACGAGGACGAAGAGGACAACGTAGAGAGAACGATGGTAGGAACGTAACGGCGACGTTAAACTGGACACTACTGGAAGTGGCAAGGGGTGGAGAGGGTGGGTCAGAGGAGGAGAGGGTATGGGTTGTTGTAGTAGGGTTTGTGGGGGAGGGGACTGTGTGCGCGGAGGAATAGCGCGTACACGTGTAAGCGTGCAGCCCATTAATCCGAGCGTGTCGCATTGATCTATCATTGTCCTGGGCCCCCGGGCTGATATACACATCTGAGCTTGATACATAATAGATCGCGAACGTGGTCTGGCACGACGCGAATAGCAGCTCTCTTGCTTTCTCTCTCTCTCTCTCTCTCTCTCTCTCTCTCTCTATCTCTCTCTCTCTCTCTGTCTCTCTCTCTCTCTCTCTCTCTTTCCGTCTTGCGTGTGTGCGTGCAAGCGAGCGAACGAACGAACGAAGGAAGGAACATATAAACACACCTGTATATCTTTATACGTGAGTATATAAAAGTCAGCCAACCCAGTTTTATACATACATACATACATACATACATACATACATACATACATACATACATGTATACATGTATACGTACGTACCGTCCGTTCGTCCAGTATACCTTCCAAGTTATAATCCAGTTTTGTATTGGTCTCGAACAAACGTGTCTTTATTTAATACACGAACCTTTTTTTTACTTTTTTTTTTTTTTTTTTTTTTTACGTCGAACGTACAAATAATATCTCCGCTCGGTTGGAGATCGTTATTCTCCCGGAGCACGAATTTTTTCTTTGGTTTAGAACTTCCCCTCCCCGCCCACCGTTGTTTCATTAATTCTCGTCTATTTTTAATCTTTGTCTCGGGCGCAAAAAGGAGGAACCATTAATGATCTCCTTATTGTTATTGGTTATTATTAATATCTGTTATTATATGTGCGGTCGAGACAATTCCTATTTACGAGTGTATGCATGTGTGTATGTATTTATGTATGTGTGGATAGATACATACATAAGTATTTCTTTGCACGTGAAAAATGTGAAAGAGGAAGTCTACTAGTATTACTACTCTACTACTACTACTACTACTATTTCAACTACTATTACTACTCGAGTTGGAGAACGTTACTTAGAAATAATATTCTTTTTTATTTTTTTTTTGTTCTCTCTCTTCCTCTCTCTCTCTCTCTCTTTCCTCACGTTCACGTTATAAAGTCGTCGTAAATTTCCGAGTAAATTTTTTCTTTTTCCCTTTATGTTTCTTTTTTTAAATACATTTTTTCTATTCTCCTCCTCATGCGTGCTCGTATAAGTACATATATGTACGTGTGTGTGTGTGTGTGTGTGTATCTGTGTGTGTGTTTGAAAAGCAATTTTTCACGAGTTTATTCCCTTGGAAAATTTTATTCGCGACGAGTAGTAATACCGGTAGTAATAATAGTAGTAATAGTAATAGTAATAGTGATAGTAATAGTGATAGTAATAGTAGAATGTACCTTACGTATTTCGAGTTAGACTTCGACGGCGTTCGTACAGTTAATATTATCGCAACGAATTGTACGAAGAGACGAAACGAGGGTAGGGTGGGTGAATAGGTGGGTTGAGGGTTGAGGGTTGAGGGAAGAGGGAAGAAATGGGAGAAAGAAATAACGTAGAAAAATTGTATAGGATGAGAAAGAAGTTGCGTGAAATTGTTCGGGATCCGAATGATTTGGTCCGCTGTTTAAGAAGAACAAAAAAATTAAAACGAGGAAAGTGGGTGGGGAATGGGGGGAAGGTTGGGGGAAGAAAAAAAGAGAAGGATCGATTTCGTATCGATCAATCGTAACGATTCGTAACGAATCGTAACGAATCGCGCGTTTTACTTTCGAGACACGGTATATATACATACATACATACATACATACATACATACATATATATATATATATATATATATATATATATAATGTGTATGTATGTATATATAAGCGCACGTGTGCATTCTCAATTCAACATGCGCGATCGCGCGTTCATTTCTCTCTCTCTCTCTCTCTCTCTCTCTCTCTCTCTATCTATCTATCTATCTATCTATCTTTCTCTCTCTCTCTCTCTCTATCTCTACACATTTCTATTCCACGCGCTTTGGTCGCGAGTTAGCTAGCGGTTTACGGGCCTCAGACCAGTTCTTGAATAAGATTGCGAACGGAATTGCGTAGTCGGCCGTCGTTTGCAAAACCTGAAATCCCGACAAACCGATTCGACCGTATCGACTTACTCTCTCTCTCTCTCTCTCTCTCTCTCTCTCTCTCTCTCCTTTTTTCTAATTTTTTTTTTTCCTATCGATAATTCGTGCTCCTTCCTTTTTTGTTTTTCCTTCTCTTCAGGAGCGCGATTAAAACACAACGAAATCGTTACTTATATCGAACTTCTCACGTCCAAAATTTTGCGATTATTTCGTTGAGAAGAAGCGCACACGTCGATTCCATTTTCCATTACTTTTTTTTGTTTTCTTTTTGTTTTTGTTTTTGTTTTTTTTTTTCTACAGACGCGCATGTGTCTTATACATCGAGTACGTACACGGGTGAATTATCAATCGGATCGAGTTAAGAAAGAGAGAAAAAACAAAAATTATCAAAGACAAACGGTGGGTGGAAGGGTGGTGGTGGGGAGAGGGCGGGAAACAATTCGATTTTCGTTGAAAATGTTTTCCCGTTGACAAGAAAGAAGAAGAGGGATTGGAAGGTAGAGAAGAGTCCGGGAAAATTGGGAGAAAAGACTTGCCGTGGAGGAGGATGAAGAGGAGGAGGAGGAGGAGGAGGAGGAGGAAGGGGTGAGATGAAGGGGAGGACGGAGGGTGGGTGGTGGTTTGGGGTAAGGTTGAATACAAGGGAAAATAGTTGGCCCTCCACACCCTCTCTTCCTTTCTCAAGCTTTAGGAGTCCGAGGAGGATTAAACCGCGCTTGGTTTTAACAGTAACCGAACTTTCGTGACTCCTCTCTCTCTCTCTCTCTCTCTCTCTCTCTCTCTCTCTCTCTATCTCTCTATCTCTCTCTCTCTCTCACTCCTCTCTTTCTCTCGCTGGCGCGTTTGAAGTTCTTGCTAACTCGATTAATGGATACTCCGTTTGCACGGGATTACTCGCGGTCGTGTAATTGAGTCTGATTCACACCGAGCCGGCAACGATCGCGGCCAACAAAACGCTAGACCCCCGTGCACGCGATTATTCGAGATTTTCAACTCGCGACGTGACGACGTTTCACCTTTTCCTTTAAGGTTCTTGTCGTTGTTTTTTCTCTCTCTCTCTCTCTCTCGTCTTTCGTTTGTTTTCTTCTTATTCCTTTTTTTCTTTCTCCCTTCGTCTCTTTTTAACTCTTTCCTTTTCTTTCTTTTCTATTTTTTATTTCCTGCGAAAATAAATCGTAGATCGAAATTACATAGGTAAAGATGTTTCGATGGATTGTAAAAAGAAAGAAAAAAAAAAAAGAAAGAAAAGAAAGAAGAACGGTTGGCTCCTGTTCGATTTTTTGTTTGTTTGTTTGTTTTTTTTTTTTTTTTTTTTTTATCAGAGATACATGTTTATTTGTCTACTTATTTATTCGTTGCACTATCGAATTGATTTATTTCTATTTTCTTTTTTCTGCTATTTTTTTCTTTCTTCGTTCGCCTCACGTGTCGTTAATAACCCGATACCGGGCGGTCGATCAACGATTGAATAACAAATAATAATAATAATAATAATAATAATAATAATAATAATAATAATAAATTTGTTTTTTTTTCTTTTTTTTTTGGTCAATGCTCGTAAAATATTACGAGAATAAACGATTTTATCGATTGATCGAGGTGCACAAAAAACGTTATCGATTGGAAAAAGATCGAACGGATAATTAATAGCTTGTAACTTACGATACGTACTAACGTATATATATATATATTTATATTTATATATATATATATATGTATCTACGTAGGATATACGTAGAGAGAGAGAGAGAGAGAGAGAGAGAGAGAGAGAGAGAGAGACGCTATAAGTGGTCGAGACCCCGTTATATAGCACGTAATACGTTTATGGATACGAAACGGCAACTCCGTGTTTCTATCCTCTATCGCGTTCCTCGGAACACACGAGAGGCCACATTGAAAATTACACCCCGTTGAAGGAGTCCGACGACGGCTACCCATTGCTAAATCCTATTCCAAGTGTCGACCGCGTCTTCGTCTTCGTCGTCTTCGTCGTCTTCGTCGTCGTGGCTGTTTTAACGAAACTCGAATCCCACACTGTCGGTCTTACGACCACGTAAAAACTCTGTTCGGTCGATCGTATATAAATCGTTCCTCGGATCGTACGTCGTCCGTTCGTTCCACGTCGCGTGAAATTGCTCCCATCTACAGCGTCGAGATAATTAATTAAAAAATAAAAACAAGAAGAAAGAGAGAGAGAGAGAGAGAGAGAGAGAGAGAGAGAGAAGAAAAAAATAATAGATTCCTCTTTTTCACGCATACGTGTCGCGAATAATTTCAATGGTCGAATCTTTCTAACTCGATTGTTTGTCATTGTAATCGTAATCGTAATCGTAATCGTAATAGTAATTTTCACGTTAATAGTATCACAGTGAAATCGACTTTCCTTTTCAAGTATAAAGAAAGAGAGAGAGAGAGAGAGAGAGAGAGAAGGAAAATATAATAGGTCCCTCTTTTTCACGCATACGTATCGCGAATAATTTCAACAGTCGTCGAATCTTTCTAACTCGATTGTTTGTCATTGTCATTGTTATTGTAATCGTAATTGTAATTTTCACGTTAATAGTATCACAGTGAAATCGACTTTCCTTTTGAAGTATAAAGAAAGAGAGAGATAGAGAGAGAGAGAGAGAGAGAGAGAGAGAGAGAGAGAGAGAGAGAGAGAAAGAGAGGTCGGATAATGTACGAATCGCAACAGAACCGGATGTCGCGAATTAAGACGAATTAGCGTCATTTATTTAGAGACAAAAAGCATCAGTATAATGACCGGTGGTTGGTGATCGTGGTCTCTCTCTCTCTCTCTCTCTCGCTCGGTCGGTTGTACATATAACGAGTGGCGTAATAATAAGGTCTGTTCTCCTAGAAACGGTACTAACGTCGAAGCCTTACTTCTCTCTTTCTCTCTCTCTCTCTCTCTCTCTCTCTATCTCTATCTCTTGATGTTTAAAAAGGCGACGGTTCTCTTTGGACGCGTTTTACGAGCGGCCAAGGGGTTTCATTAAAATTATTAACGAAAGGACTCCTCCTTCTACTCTTCCTCCTCCTTTTATCATTATTATCTCTCTTTCTCCTTTTAACTCGATTCTTCGAAAACTTTCGAAAGTATCCTTCTTACGAAAATGTCACGGTTTTAATAAAATAGAAAAAAAAAACTTCCTTTTTATTTTTATTTATTCATTTATTTATTTATTTTTTTTTTCAGCGATTCCTTCGGACACAACGATAGAATTCAAATCGTATTGTCTTATATATTTCTCGATGGATTCGATACAGATGAGGATATATTTTAACTGTCTATAATACAAAATTCACAAATCACTG
>OU426993.1:21907281-21909781 GCA_911387935.1 Dolichovespula saxonica | reverse complement strand
GGAAAGGAAACGTCGTGAAAACCCGAGTTCGAACGTGAGTTTCTCTTAAACGTCGTAATAATTAAAATGATCATTTAACGCGATGATCTTTGACGAATATATTTTATTGAACGTACGTCGAATTAATGAGAATTGGTTATATAGAACGTGTCGAGATAAATTTCGATTACTTTCTCGCGTATTCCAGTCCGATTGTTCTTATAACTTTTTCGTTTTATATTATATTCGAGAACGAAGATATGTATATATGTGTATATAAAGAGAGAGAGAGAGAGAGAGAGAGAGAGAGAGAGAGAGAGAGAGAAATAGGAAATCGAATTTTCGTTACATAATCGCATTTATAGACGTATGTTTTACGGATGACTCTAAACGAACAGAGAGAGAGAGAAACAGAAAGAGAGAGAGAGAGAGAGAGAGAGA
Source organism: Dolichovespula saxonica (assembly GCA_911387935.1). NCBI lineage: Eukaryota > Metazoa > Arthropoda > Insecta > Hymenoptera > Vespidae > Dolichovespula > Dolichovespula saxonica. Next base: position 21,909,361 of record OU426993.1, on the reverse strand, counting down.
GAGAGAGAGAGCAAGGTACGACGAGATTTCGAAGGCTCGGAACCATTTCCACGAAGTGGATTCTAATTACGACCGAGGATGATACCCGTTTTCCCTCTCTCCTCCTCCTCCTCCTCCTCCTCCTCCTTCTTCTTCCTCTTCTCCTCCACCTCCCTTGATCCCCGGCGTCCTTCTCCCCCTTTTAACTTCATCAAATCACTCGTTCAGTGGTTCTCCGTTCTTCACCGACGTACGTATCGAAACGTATTTCTAGAATTGTAATTCCCCGTCGTTGTGGTCAACTTGAAAAGAAAAAAAAAAAAAAAGAAAAGAAAAAGAAGAAATATACAACCCCATCAAGGAGGATGACGAAACGGGGACGGGGATGAACGTTGGATCGGACGCAGATTATCCTAAGGGAAATTATTTTTTTTTTCTCTTTCGTTCACTTTTTTTTTTTCTTTTCTTTTTTGTTCGATCGTTTTAATTCCAGCGATTACAAGGATTAAGGGACGAAAAGGGAGCGTGATGGAGATAGGGGATGGAGAGTTAGATAGACAGAGAGAGAGAGAGAGAGAGAGAGAGAGAAAGAGAGATAAAATACGATGGGAATTTCTTGGAAAAGAAAAGGAGGGATGGAGGGTTGGGAGGGGTGGGGAGGGGGAGGGAGGGACGACGACGAGGAGGAGGAGGAGGACGAAGAGGACGAAGAGGACGACGCGTCTTCGGTTCTCTCTGGTAAAGAAGAAAACTTTGAGGAGAAGGGAATATGGGACGGCAGTGAGGACGCACAGCTGGCTGAGAGATTTATTTGCGAGTTTGCGTCTGTTTTCCCGTCGCCACCGAGTGGAAACGCGAGAGAGTAGATGCTGCTCTCGGGGTTTCGTGTGAGTGTGTGTGTACGAAAGAGAGAGAGAGAGAGAGAGAGAGAGAGAGAGAGAGAGGGAGGGAGGTGGCTATAGTAAGAGGGAGGATACACACCGGTAGGCGGGGGTGCGCTAGCAAGTTGAACGTCCTCAGCATCGAATATAAATAGCATCTCGACGTTCGTTCGAGCTCTCGCTTCTACCTCTCTCTCTCTCTCTCTCTCTCTGTCTCTCTCTCTCTCTCTGTCTCTCTTTCTGTCTCTTTCTCTCTGTTTTTCTCCTCTTCGTCTTCCTTCCTCGCTCCTTTCTCCACCTCCATCTCGAACCGTCTTACCTTGATGTAACGTCGTTGGTTCGAACGACCAACGCCTTCCCTAACGTTTTCTCGCGTATAATAATATATATGTGTGTGTGTGTGTGTGTGTGTGTGTGTGTGTGTTTATACGCGTCTGTTTTAATTAAAATATACGAAATAAGCTCTCCCTCCCCCACCTTCATTCCCAACGCCGATACACCATTCAATCACCCTACCACCCCCACTCTTCTTCCCTCCACCCCCCCTTCCTCCTTTACCGACCAATTTCATCGAACGACGATGATCGAATGATTTTATCGAACGACGATTGATTCGTCTGTCGTCGATGGTCGCGATTGGACCGTCGTTTCGTCCGACAAACGTCGTATTAGAATCTGTAAATGTCTCTGCTACGGCGGGCGAGGGATAAATTTCGGAATTTAGAACGCGTATGACAAATTCGAATCGACGATTATTGGTTATATCGACGAGCTACGAAGGGAAACACGCTATTGATTACGTTTGATATTTCACGTGCCGCGCGTTGCGTTTGATTTGTAAAGGTTTCTTTCAGATCTTTCTTTCTTTCTTTCTTTCTTTCTTTTTTCGGAACGCGGATATTGATAACACGCGGAACTCGTCCCGGGCGGAGTTAAAAGGGAAATATATAAGAGTCGTATGTAAGTGTCGTGAGAGAGAGAGAGAGAGAGAAAGAGAGGGAGGAAAAAATTGGGGCGATGTGAGATATGTTAATGTATTCCTGCCGTTCGTTCGTTTTTTTTTCTTTTTTTTTTTTATTATTATTCGCAATTTCGTTTCATATCTCAATTCCTTTGTTCGCTCACCAAAGATATATATATATATATATATATATATATATATATCATATCTATTATATGTATGTGTATATATATATATATATATATATATATATATATAT
>OU426993.1:21891419-21901419 GCA_911387935.1 Dolichovespula saxonica | reverse complement strand
TATCCCTTGATCCCGCGAAATTCGTTCGACATACATTAGCTTCGACATATATTCGTAATTTGCTCTTGCGAGAAAAGGAACGTTATTTTCGTGAACGAGAACGGACTTTACTTCGAAGTAGAAAATTAATGAAGAATTAAAAATTAAAATATAATTAAATTGATTCGATGCATGGGGGAGATATATTTTTAATTTTCTTTCGCGAAGATACACATACACACACACACACACACACATATATATATATAAATAAATATAAAAATTTTAATATTTAATACTTGACGACCGAATTCTTTCTCCCTACGAATTCTATAGAAATCTTTATCGTCGAGGATTAATTCTCGCGATGAGGCATAAACGGTTCCCTCTCGTTTTCCATGAAATTTAATGCTTCCCAACGCTCTTTCCCTCGATTCGCGAAAGCAGCAACCTGACGATGGCGATGGTGCTCCTCCCTCCCTCCCTCCCTCCCACCCCCCTCTCTCTCTCTCTCTCTTTCTCTATACCAACCTATCCATCTATCTCTTTCCTTATTCTCGAGAAGTATTCAATTATTGACTTCAATTCAGAGCCGAGCCATTAGCATAAACTTTGAATAATTCATGACCGAACGGTTAATTCAGCAGTATGTAAATTAATCCCTCTAATTGCGAGCGACAATGTACGAAGTAGTTGCGGCCGATTTTATGTACATATTTCGAGTTTATTTTAGAAAAGAAGACGAGAGAATGAGACCGAGAGACCGAGAGACTGAGAGACTGAGAGACTGAGAGAGAGAGAGAGAGAGAGAGAGAGATTCTCGAGTATCGTTTAGAACGTAAAGAAAAAGTGTGTAATGGGGGAAAGAAACGAACGAACAAACAAACAAACGAAAAAAAAAAAAAAAGAAAAATTAGGAAAAAATTATTGAAAAGAAAACTCGGTATATGCTTAAAAAACGCCTGCGCGAGCGAGCGCGCGCACACACACGCAGAAAAAAGAGAAAGAGAGATAGAGAGAGAGAGAGAGAGAGAGAGAGAGAGAGAGAGAGAGAGACGATCCGTTAAGCACATCTCACAACCTTCGCGAAATTAATTTACAAATAATTATGGCGCGCGACCGACAACGGGCTCGTAGAAACGAAATGACGTGCTTCGTTAAGCGGCAAGTTATCTCGACGATTTAATTACGAGCAGATGGGGGTAGGCAGCGCGTTTAGGAATTACGCCGTTGGGGCGGGAAGAGCAGCTCGGAACGAGTAAACCGAGAGAAAGAGAAAAAGAGAGAGAGACAGAGAGAGAGAGAGAGAGAGAGAGATTGAGAGAGAAAGAGAGGGCACGTTTTCATTATTTCTTTTCCTTCTATTTGTTGTTTCTTCTTCCTCTCCTTCCTTTTTTTTTTCCATCTTCTATCCCATTTTCTTTTCTCTTCGTCCTTTTCTCTTCTCTTCGTTCCATCCTTCCATCCTTCTTTCTTGCAAATTTCGCTCGGAGCGAGCCGCCTCCACTATTTTCGAGTAGTTTCTAGATACACACGCGCGCGTACACACGCACACAGTCGTACGTACGCGTTTTACGCGTTGAAACGAGCATCATCCTTGGGTGGGAGGGTTGGGGGTGAGGGATTGAAGGGGAAGAGTGATAGATGATAGGTGGTGGGTAACGACGGTAAACTCCCGAGAAGTCGGGTACGGGTCGGGGTAGCGGGGAAACGAGGAAAAGGAGGAGAGGGGTGGGGTAGAGGGAGAGTGGGGGGCGGGAGGGAGAGGGAAAAGACTCGAGGCGAAGAAAGGCAAACGATAAAATCAACGAGGACGTTGCGAAAGCGTCGCGCTAATTAATCCTTGGGTTACACCTAGCGAATCTTTTCAGTCGCGAAACTCGTGCCTCGAAGTTTATTCATCGAGCGTGGAGTCGAAAGAAAGAAAACGTTAAAGAGCGTGTGAGAGAGAGAGAGAGAGAGAGAGAGAGAGAGAGAGAGGGTGAGAGTAAAAGCGAAAAGGGAGAGAAAAGATAAGAGGATATATCAAAGGAGAGAGAGAGAGAGAGAGAGAGGGAGGGTCTCTCGTACCTAACGCGAGAATGAAGAAGAAATCATTTCGACGTTCTAATTCTGTCGAAGGCCGGGCTGCGTTATTTTTGAATGGGTACTGCAATTATCTACGCGTAAACTCACTTAGTTAGTTGGGTTTTCTAATCCTTTGGACTTTCGAGTAGGCTCGAATGAGCGAGAGTGTGAGAGAGAGGGAGAGAGAGAGAGAGGGGTGGGAGGGAGAAAGAGGGTTGAACGATGGCGGTTACCTCCTCCTCCTCTTCCTCCTCCTCCTCCTCCCCCTCTATCCCGTCATCGTTACCTTTTCAACGTAAACCGACTGCTCCCTGATGGAAACGTCGAGATCGTCATTATACGGATGTTGCGATCGAGAAGAGTGAGAGGGTAGAGAGAAAGAGAGAGAGAGAGAGAGAGAGAGAGAGAGAGAGAGAGAGAGAGAGAGAGAGAGAGAGAGAGAGAAAGTACGATGAAAAGGAACGAAAGAGAACCCAACGAACTTGTCTGTCTCTCTTTCATTCATTCTTTCATTCTCTCATTCTTTCTTTCTTTCTTTCTTTCCTTCATTCTTTCATTCTTTTCTATTTATTTTCTCGGCGACCCTCGGCTTTCCTCGCTTCGCTTCGCCGCTAATTGAAGAGCTTGTCGTTGCCATCGTCCTCGTCCTCGTCCTCGTCCTCGTCCTCGTCCTCGTCCTCGTCCACGGCGTTCATCCTCGTCGTTCATCCCCGCGTCTTACTCTCCTCGTCATAACCGTACTTGTCGTAGCCGTTCGTGCCACCTTGTAAGTCCTATTACCTTCTCTCGCGAAATTGCAATTAAGAGAAAGAGAAAGAAAGAAAGAAAGAGAGAGAGAGAGAGAGAGAGAGAGAGAGAGAGAAATAGAAAATATAAAGACGAATGAGAGTTCCTACAATTTGTTCAAAGAGATAGAATAGACGGATAGATAGAGATAGAGATAGAGATAGAGATAGAGATAGAGATAGAGAGAGAGGGATAAAAAGGCAAACGGCGTATACGTAGTAGTAGACGAAAAAAAGGGATACACTCATAGTTTCATCCTCTCCTATTTAATTACTCTCTTTCTCTTTTCCTCTTTATCATTATCATCATCGTCGTCGTAATCGTAGTCGTCGTCGTTGTCGTCGTTGTCGTCGTTGTTTGAAATACTAAAAGTTATTTTTTCCGTTTAAAACGAGGATCTGTTACGACCAACCTAGCATAATGTTAAACGCGCTGCGAAATCTCTTTCTATCTCTGTCTCTCTCTCTCTCTCTCTCTCTCTTTTTCTCTCTCTTTTTTCGCTGGAAGTACTCTCGAAAAAGTGCCTGTACCAACGCTTTTCACCGGCTTTTCCCTACCGTGTGGCTTTTCCTACTTTCTTTCTTTCTCCCTTTCCCTCTTTTTCTCTCTCTCTCTCTCTATTTCTCTCTCTCTATTTCTCTCTCTATCTATCTATCTATCTCTTTCTTTCTTTCCTTCTTTCTCCGTATATTCCCATTTATAAATCGTGCGCTCAGACCTTTCCATTTCCTTACGCTTTCTCGCCCACGTAGTATCGTACCGTACTTCTTTCGTACCCTTTTTGCTCTTTCTTTTTTTGTCTACTTCTAAAATATATATATATATACATATGCATACATATACATATTTATTTATTTATTTATTTGATCGTAGAGCAACCCTTTCATCTCGCTTTTATCTCCATAAAGAATATCAATAAAAATTCGTCGTCCTCCCTTTCATTTGAATTCGCGACACTTTAGCTTCATTTAACCTCATTATCCCAATGTTTTACGGCTCGATCCGTGTTATTAGCAGTTTGTATTAAAAAAAAAAAAAAAAAAAGAAGAAGAACGAAAGCAAGAAATTATTGCGATAATGATAATTAAAAAAAAAAAATTTATATATATATATATATATAAGTAAAAAGAAGATGTATCTGTCAAATACGAATTTAGAATTCTAAAAGAAATATCTATTACGTGCATCTATTCGCGAGAACGCGAAAACGTTCTGTTTTTTTTTCTTTCTTTATTCTCTCTCTCTCTCTCTCTCTCTCTCTCTCTCTCTCTCTCTCTCTCTCTCTCTCTCTCTCTCTCTGTACTCCATTTCTACTAATTAACACGTTAATTTACCTCATTCGACACACGACGCGGTGTCTCGTATCAGGAAACGTCATCGCGAGTGTGTTTCTCTCTCTCTCTCTCTCTCTCTCTCTCTTTGTTTAAAAAAAAAAAAAAAGAAAAGTAAGTACGTACGTACGTACGCACCCGGCCATTCGTGTTTCGACGAACAAAACGAAACGAAAGAAGGAGAAAGAGGGAACGAGAAGGAAGAGGAATACAAAAAAAAAAAAAAGAAAAAATAGAAAAAAGAAATTTCTCGCGAAAAGATCGTGCCGATTATTTTCCCTACTTCCATTCTGTTTCTCTATCTCTCTCTCTCTCTCTCCTTCCATCCTTGTCTCCCTCCCTCCCTATTTCTCTCTCTCTCTCTCTTTTTTATTTTCTTTTTAACTTCACACACTTTAAACAAGGCGACGGAAATTAATTACTGTCGTACATATCCAACTATGCGAATGAACGCGCGCATCAACGACGAGGCCTCTTTCTTTTTTTTTCTTTTTTTTTCTTTTTTTTTTCTCTCATTGGGTGCACCGACGGAAATGAAGGCGAAGGGACGTGCGAGCACTTCTCTCCCTTTTTCTTTCTCTCTCTCTCTCTCTCTCTCTCTCTCTCTCTCTCTCTCTCTCTTTCTCTTTTTGTCGACGACGATGACGACGACGACGACGACGACGACGACGGAGGAGGAGGTGGAGGTGGAGCATTTTACATGATCCTTCGCGAAATGGACCAGAAAAATATCGGAGAAGAGAAAAGCACTTCAGTTTATGCGGATATGAATGCTTAATAAGCTTTCTTTCCCGACTTTCACGCTTTATTACCAAAATGTTTCCTCAAAAAACACAAGCATACGTACCACTTTAATACACGCACGCACACCTACACGCAAGTCTCTCGTTGAAGAAAGAAAAGGTTCCCATTTGTATACCTTCTCTCATACCTCGTATTATCATCCACGGATTCATTTATCGAATCTAGCATATTCGTCTCGTTTAACATTAACAATAACGACGCGATAAATGATGGATGACGAAGCTGATAATGATGATGACGATGATGATGAAAGATAATGATGATGATGATACTGACGACGACGATGTTAATGACGATAATGATGATGATGATGATGATGATGATGACGATGACGACGACTAAGTCTATGATCTTCATCGTTGCAAGAAAATACGTGAGAATTACGATACATAATCCGCGTTTAATTACAATCGTCGTTATAGATACACGCACACACGCACACAACACACACACATACACATATGTACCTACTACTTACCTTTCACCCATTACGAGTGTTAACGTTAACGACCATGTAGAGATGGATAAATTAGCCGAGCCGATCCGTTCCGATCCGATCCGATCCCATCCGATCCGAGCCGATCCGAGCCGAGCTGAGCCGAGTCGAGTCGAGCAAAGCCGAGTGCATGGAAAGCGGAAAATATTATGTAAAATTGATTATTATCACAATCCATCCATCCATCCATCCATCCATCCATCCATCCATCCATCGATCCATCCATGTTTAAGAGTAATACTAACATAAAATTTATTAAGAGGCTCTCCTTCTCTAAGAGTGTCCTTATATCTTACGGTTCTCTCGAAGAAGTCGTCGTCGTCGTCGTCGTCGTCGCCCCCCCCCCCCCTCCTATCTTCCCCCTCCCCTATCACCGTGTCCCCTAGTGACTTTTATGCGAGCCATTAAGAATTTTAATCGTTGCTTTCACGACCCGTTAAGATCCGGTTTATTATCGGAGGTTTATCCAAAGCGCTGGGAAAGTAAAACGGTCCCCTTCCCTCCACCCCCCACCCCATCCCCGTCCCCCCGTGCCCGGTCTTACTTTTGCCTCGCAAATCGCCGCCCGACGACCGCTTGGATTTAACGATCACTTTCGTTTTAGGTGAAACGTTACGTTGTATATATATATATATCTCCTATAATATAATACGTTTATCATGTCCATCCGTAGATACGAATGCAAAAGATTTTATATATATACATACATATATATATATATATATATATATATATATATATATATATTTATATATATATATATTTATGTATATGTGTGCGTACGTGTAATGTGCGCACGTATGTAGGGATTATATGAGTATGTACGTATGGGAAGTAATGCGATATCATAAATGAATTCTTATCTCTCTTTCTCTCTCTCTCTCTCTCTCTCTCGTTTTCTCTCTAGGTCATCTCTCTCTCTCTCCCTCTCTCTCTCTCTCTCTCTTATTCTTACGAAAGAATGAAATACAAGAAATGTGTATGCGCGTGTATATGTATGTATATGTATATATACATACACACACACACGCGCGCGCGCATATTAAAAAAAAAAAGAAATATGAAAAAGAGAAAAAGAGAAAAAGGAAAGAAAGAAATCTCTGGAAGGCCGGTCGACCATGAAATCGCGACAGATAGATCAGCGTGGCATGAAATCGAGATGCGAGATCATCGGTAAGAAACGTACGATGAGTCGACAAAGATACTCCGGAGATGAATGGTTATATACGTCGGATAATAAGAATAAGTCGAGGATGAGGTAGGAGGAGGAGGAGGAGGAGGAGGTAGAAGAAGACGAAGAAGAAGAAGAAGAAGAAAGAGAGGAATATATTTAAAAAAAGGAGAAGAAGAGGAATAAAAAATAAAAAGAAAAGAAAAAGAAGGAAACAAAGAAAGAAGAAGAGAGCACGCACGAGGAACGATTCTTCGTAACGAGCTTCTCCTCCTCGACGTAGACGGAAATTGATTTCGCATAAATGCATACGAATTGCACTTCTTTCTGACCTCCTCCTTCTGCTACTCCTCCTCCTCCTACTCCTCCCTTCCCCCTATTCTTCACGTTTCCTCTCTCTCTCTCTCTCTCTCTCTCGTCTCTGACCTTTCAGAAATATCAATCTTAACGGGACTTCCGGTTGACAAGAAATAGGGATAAAGAAATCTTTCATGAAAAGAGCTCGCACACAAGTACACATGTTCGTGCGTGTGTGCTTGTGTGTATGTCGCGTGCGTGCGCGCGCGCGCGCGTGTCTTCTTCGACATGATTACGTTTCTCGTTCTAAATAACGCGCGTTTGAAGTAACAAAAAAGAAAAAAAAAGACAAAAAGAACCAAGCCTGAATTATCGAAGATCGGTTCGAATTATAATAAAATATCGAACTTTCGTGTTGATGGGGAAAAAAAAAAAAAAAACTTACGACCGTCATACTAGAATTATATCGTACCAATTAATACCGTTATATGACTTTGTAGCGTTGTATTACTTTTTCCTTTTTTTATCGATACGAAAGAAAGGAAGAGAGGAAATAATAGATCGAGATTATTGCTGGTTAAATATCTAACATATAAAAAAACAAATAGAAATATACATACATACATACATACATACATATATATATATACATGTATGTATATGAATATTTTTGAAATTTCTTTTTAAAACATTGCGAATGGAAAAGGAAGGATATAATATGTACGTGTAAGACGAATAGTGATACGAGGACGTAGATAAGAGGATGGTGTAGAAGTTAGAAGGTGTTCGTGTCGTTCATGCACGAGAGAAACCAACCTCCCCCTCCCCTCATCCCCCACCAATAAGAATCGCTAAGGGCACGTAGCGGTATATATACGTACGTACATACATACGTACATACGAGTGCGTGTGTATGCGTTATATAGGAGAATTGCGCGAGCGCGCATGGTGCCCCGTTCCCGTCGTACGCTTGTACGTGTTATGCCGTGCGGTACGGTCCAACGTAGGGACAAGGGAGGCGATATATAATGTTCCGCGATATTAAACGGGACGCATTCCACCGAAGCCACCCTCTGGTCTCTGCTATGAATGCTTCTACGACCCCCGTCTCCTGCTACCCCTCCTCCCCCATTCCCACCGTTTCCAACTCTGACCTTCTCTATCCACCCCCAAAACTCTACAGTACGAGGACGTGAACGAAGAGAGACAGAGACACACGTACACACACACATACACACACAAAGAGATAGAGAGAGAGAGAGAGATAGAGAGAGAGAGAGAGAGAGGGAAATGTAGAGAGGAAGAGAACGAAGCTGGCCTACTCGACCAACAGAGAGCCACCCCGAAATGGTTATACGGCAAATTTACAGCTTAGCTCTAGTGGCACCACCACCACCACCACCACCACCACCATCACCACCATCACCCACTACTACTACAACTACCAACACCGACACCAACGGTTACTACTAACACCGTTAACGCTACTCTACCATATCACCAATACAACACCACCGTCATCGTAACCCTACGAACACACCATTTACTCCATCCAAGAATAGAGGTGGAGAGTAGTAGTAGTAGTAGTAGTAGTAGTAGTAGTAGTAGACCGGTTGGAGTGGCGTGAGGTTTTCGGTTGAGGATAGTATAGGTGGAATCCAGAACGCGGATATGTGTCCGTCGTACAACAGTTTAGTTTCTCTGCAGGATAAAGCGACGACAAACAAACGTTTTGTGAACTTGGATTGAGCTAATGGAAATGCCATAACGTCGGTTCGACTATGAGATAGTTATATACGTACGTACGTATTGTATGGTACGTGCGATTGTATCGCTTAAAATAACGAAATTAAGTATCGTAACAGTTTTAATCGTTATTTCATAGAGACACGTACTTTAATATCAATTCTCATCGTCGTCATTTCTTACGTTCTCGTTCATAAAATCGCGTTGCTCACGTCGAGATTTATTATAATCTTAAACGTTAGAACGATCAAAGTGAAAGAGAGCAAGAGAGAGAGAGAGAGAGAGAGAGAGAGAGAGAGAGTGAGATAGAGAGATAGAGAAAATGAAAACGATCGTACAACGGGAGAAAGAATTTAACGTCGTAGAAAAATGAAAGGATAAAGAAAAATGTCTGCCGAAGGAGGAAGTTTCGTCGGTAACGAAGAAAAGTAGAGGTAGGAGTAGTAGTCGCAGTCGCAGTAGCAGTAGCAGTAGCAGTAGCAAAACGAACCAGCGTCAACGTGCGATGGTGGTGATGGTGATGGTGGTAGATGGTGGTGGTAGATGGTGGTGGTAGATGGTGGTGGTAGATGGTGGATGGTTAAAGCGTAGCCGCATTTCCATGCTAGATAGGAGAAGATGGTATAAGGGTAGAGAGATAGCTGGGAGCGTAATATCGGCGAGTGGGCAGGTCATGCTTGCAGAGAAAAGGACGTCGCTTGGGTCTCTCACGGTCGTCCCCGGAGGAGTCGCGGTCTCCCGTGACATTCCAAAATGCCCATCCTCTCTTGACCAACCTGTCTCTTCACTCTCCTCTCCTCTCATCTCCTCTCCTTCTCCTTCTCCTTCTTCTCCTTCTCCTTCTCCTTCTCCACCTTCTCCTCCTCTTCCATCTTCCTCCACCTCTCAGTGTCCACTCCCTGTTCAAACAGCTTCACTCTCTCTCTCTCTCTCCCCCCTCCCCTCTCTCTCTCTCTCTCTCTCTCTATCTCTATCTCTGCCGTGTTCTGGTTCTCCCTCTCAGACCTTAGCAAGGCAACGGGGGTGTGGATGCACCCTATCACGGCCTGCCCTGGCCATTTCCCATCCTTCATCCGTACATTTCCATCCCCCTCGACCACCTCGTGCGCCGAATGCAACCATGCGTCATCCGCCATGATCTATGCATCCTGCCGTCCTGGCATTGCGCGTACCGTCCACCACCGCACTCAACTACACTGGCTTATACGCACACCGATATATATATGTGTGTGTGTGTGTGTGTGTGTACCACGGAATACCAGGGCTTCTACGATCTCTTCGTTTTCTGCACACGTGTATGCATCCCTATCTCTCTCTCTCTCT
>OU426993.1:21876419-21886419 GCA_911387935.1 Dolichovespula saxonica | reverse complement strand
ATATATTTATGTATATAGAAAGGCGAAAGATTTCTTTCTTTTCTTTTCCTTCCTTTTATATATATATATATATATATATATATATATATATATATATATATGTGTGTGTATATATATATATATATATATATATATATGTGTGTATATATATATATGTGTGTATATATATATATGTGTGTGTATATATATATATATATATATATATATATATATATATATATATATACAAATTCCTTAATCGAATTTTCATGTTTATAAATCGATAAAAATTTGAATACATAATCTTATATTCGGATCTCGCGTTTACTTGTTTCAAGGACGAAAAGGATCTGTCGGCGGCGGACGCGGAGGGAGTATGGTCGCCGGATATCGAGCAAAGCTTCCAGGAAGCTCTCACCATATATCCGCCATGCGGCCGACGCAAAATTATCCTTTCCGACGAAGGGAAGATGTACGGTAAGTCGATAAGATTATAACTTACAATATGCGCGGTGAATATTTTAACCAGTATATATACATTATATATACACATAGAGGATGTGGAATACATACGTGGGACGCGGAACGAACGAAAAGTTTTACGATATTACAGTACAATTTTAACTGAGAACGTCTGAAACGTCTGAATCTTCGATGGAACGCGGAGAAAACGTTTACATTTAGAGGTGAAACGTACGAATGAAAGTAAATATAACTAAAAATTATAAAGTGAGCGTTCTCGTTTTCTCGATCAAATCGCCTTCTTTTTTTTTTTTGTTTTTTTCAATATCAAAGCTCGAGGGTTACGAGGTTACGAGAGGAGGGAGGTTGACGAGTGATTCTTACGGTGCGATGGAGGGTTAAACGGGGGAGGGTTGGGGGAAGTGGACCGAGAAATCAAAAAAGAAAAAAGAAAGACAAAAATCAAAAAGAAAAATGAAAAAGAATCGCGTAGAAAAAAGCTCTCTCTTTCTCTCTCTCTTTCTCTCGTCGCAGATAAACGATTTATCCATTTTTGATAATAATAAAAAAGAAAGTTGATAAGACGTCGATCGTGGAAAAAAAGTATGTCGTCGTAGTCGTTCTGTTCGTCGTATTCTCTCTCTCTCTCTCTCTCTCTCTCCCTCTCTCTCTCTCTTTTTCTCTCTTTCGCGTGTACGAGGAGAAGCGAGAGGGTAGAGTAGGAAGTTTCGTCCGTCCTTCGTATCGAAGGGATATCTCTTCGTTTCACGTAGGCGACGCGTCGGAGACGTTCCGACCTGGACATCGTTATTGCTCGATGCTGAGGTCAGTCTACGTGACCGAGCGGATATTGCTTGGTACGACCACCACCAGCACCGTGGTGGGCAACCACCATAAACCACCACCACCATTAACCGCCATGAACTCCACCACCGAGGCAATAACGCTCGTGTCTCGCTACTCCTCCTCGTCCTTTCCCTTGCTCCCTCTCTTCACCCCCTCCCTCACCCACCCTCTCTCTCTCTCTCTCTCTTTCTCTCTGTCTATATCTATCTCTATCTCGCTGCTTTACTTTGTCCTCCTTTTCTATTCTCTCTCTCTCTCTCTCTCTCTCCATTCTTTCTTGGTAACTCGACGTAGTCTTTATTAAATTTAGAAAAATCACGACGTGCCCTCTCTTCGATATCGTCGTGAACCATCCTCCCCCATTTCCCCTCGCCCATCCCCACCCCCACCCCACCCCCCACTTTCTACATCCCTCACCACTCTGGCACCATCATCACGTCCACTCGCGCTCATCCTATATTTTTTCATTTTTTCGTCGCGATAGCCGAAACGAAAGAAAATTCTCTTGTCGGTTCTTTATTTGTTTTTTTTTTCCTTTTCTTTCTTTCTTTCGTTCCCCTTTTTTTTTCTTTTAATTAATTTTTTTTGCTTACTACGACGTTTTTTTTGGTCGTCGTTGTTTTACGATCCGTTGTTCCTTCCGGATCGTAGTATACTCGTCGAATTTAATTCCTCCCGAGACACCATATCGAATTATCGTTGTCGCCGTACTCGCGAAGCATATCGTAGACTTTCTCCGCGCGTTTTTTTTTTCTTCCTTTTTCTTTTTTTTTTGTTCTTCTTCTTCTTTTTTTTTTTACTCTCTCTTTCTTCGGAAGCTATCGCCACAGTCACGGTTTTAACTTCGTCGCCGTCGTAGTCGTCGTAGTCGTAGTCGTAGTCGTCTACCAGTGAATAAACGAGAACCGCTTGAATCCCGATTCGTTAAGGCACAATATCGCTTAATTTCCGAAAGCACTACGCGCGAAAAGCCAGCGGGTGGCAATTCAATCGTGGCCCGCGGCGTTTCTGTGAAAACGAACCTTAATTTGGTTCTCTCTCTCTCTCTCTCTCTCTCTCTCTCTCTCTCTCTCTCTCTCTCTCTCTCTCTTTATCTATCTATCTATCTCTGACTCGTCTTCAACCTATGTTCACTCCTATACTCCTCTCTCTTTCTCTTTGTCTCTCTTTCTCTTCAATTTCTACGGATGAAAACAGGAAGAACGGTGCAACGACAACGACGAAGTGGGATGGGAAGGAGGGGGGCCGGGGGATGGGGAGGGGGGATTGGAGTAGAAGGAGGAGGGATTAGCACGATGTTGTTTACACTTCTCACTGAGTTTTCCCCCTTTCACTCTATTTCTCTATCTATCTCCTTTCTCTCTCTCTCTCTCTCTATATATATATATATATCTGTCTTTCACGCTGTCTGTATTTCTTTTTCTCGCGTCTCTGTTCCGTGAATTATAGTAAAATTAGTTTTGCTCTGGAAAATAGGAGAGAAACGGGAGGGCGGCGAGGGGGGGGGGTGGAGAGGGGAGGTGGGTCGAGAGGGTAGAAACGGAGAGTAGAAGTAACGCTCGATGATTCACGATAGCGTCCATCGACAAAACGGACTCCTGTGGTGTTTATACGCATTTCTATCGAACGAAGTGGTAATCATATTTCCCGATAGATAGATAGATAGTTAGATAGATAGATAGATAGATAGATGGATGGATACACGAACAATCCGTCGTTATTTATCGCAAAGACATTTATAAAATGATCCGATATATGCGCGTTCGATATTTCAAATCTCGCAAGTATATCTCGTTAAATTTGATTATTGTTTCGAGAATGTATCGCGAGGAAAAAAAGAAAGAAACAAATAGACATACGAACAAAAAGATCGGATACGTCGAGAGCTAATATATATATATATATATATATATATATATATATATATATATATATATATATATATATATATATATATATATATATATATATATATTATCATTATTCGTTGCGATTGTCATTAAAAATTATTTTATAGGTAGAATTACGATGATATACGCGCGGTGATATACTGAATTTCTCTCTCTCTCTCTTTCTTTACGATCGAAAATATTTCGACATTATCGGAAGAGATTTTTGGTAAATTTTAATTTTTGTCCTCTTCCCTCTCTCTCTCTCTCTCTCTCTCTCTTCTATTTTTTTCCCTTTTTCTTTCACTTCCTCCTCGAAGAGAGGAACGTGCCGCGACATCGATTCTCGATACTCGAAAGTACGTGCAATATAAGATCGATTTAGAAAGGGGAAAGAAGATAAAAGGATGAGGAAAAGGAGGAGAAGGAGGAGGAGAAGGAGGAAAAGGAGGAGAAGAAGGAGGAGGATGTCGGCCATCCATCCATCCATCCATCCGTCCGTCCGTTTGTCCGTTCGTTCAGCTATCCGTCCATGCGGCAGAAGGAAACAAAGGATAACGAGGCGCGAAAATCGCTTAACGTGATTGGCCATCGATCCTACGGGGAAACTTATCTCGCCCATTGCTCTGTTCGCCGAGCCAATAAAGGATAACCCCCCTGGACCTTTCCATGGGATTAAATATCCCGAGGCAATTTACCTCTTTCGAGCGTCCTCCCTTCTTCTTCTTATTCTTCTACTTCTACTACTTCTACTTCTACTTCTACTTCTACTTCTACTTCTTCTCCCTATTTCACTTCTTTCTTATCCTTCTCCTCCTCCTCCTCATTCTCATCCTCATTCTCATCCTCATTCTCATTCTCATTCTCATCCTCCTACAAATACTACCACCACTATTCCTCCTCATCCTTCTGATTCTTCACCTTCTTTTTCCACTCTTCCTTACCTCCTTCTCCTCATCCTTCTCTTCCCCCTCCTCCTCCTCCTCTTCCTTCTCCTCCTACTCATCCTCGTCGTCTACTTCCTTCTCTTCTATCAACCGTGTACACCGCCCACGTCAGAGATTTCTTCGCTAGGAGAACGTTTCCTTCTTTAAAGACAGGAAATGCGTTTAACGGTAGATAGAAGGAGATAACGAGAGAATGAAAGAGCGAGAGAACGATATATATATATATATATATATATATATATATAGAGAGAGAGAGAGAGAGAGAGAGAGAGAGAGAGAGAGAGAGAGAGAAGAGAGAGAGAGGAAGAGGAGAAAAAAGAACAATGATAGGGAGGGGGTTGAGGGGTGCAGATAAGTCGAGGGAAAAGTCGAGATTGCTTCAAATTTAATTATAAACTCGAATGAGATCGGTCGAAGGCGAAGCAACCATCAGTGACAGGTATTTCTTAATATCCTTTTCCACTTTGACTACGGATTCCTTTCGATAGAGAAAAACGTATTTTCCTTTATTCTTTCTCTCTCTCTCTCTCTCTCTCTCTCTCTCTCTCTCTCTATCTTTCTCTATATCTCTCTATATCTCTATCTCTATCTCCTATCTTCTTTAGATTTTTATATTATTAATATTATATCAGCGTGGTGTTGCTCTCTCTCTCTCTCTCTCTCTCTCTCTTTCTCTCTCTCTCTCTCTCTCTCATCGAGACGAATCGTAAATGACGTTTACTATTGCGATAATGCGAGATGCGTTCTCTAAAAGCCCCCTTCCCCTTTCGCATATCCGACGATATCTTTCGTTTCATTTCTTTTTTTGCACAAAATATATTCATACAATCTATCTTCTTCTTCTTCTTATTATTATTATTATTTATCTCCTTCTCACTTTTGTTCTCTTCTGTCCTTTCCTTTTTTTTCTTTTTTCTTTTTCTTTTTTTTTTTTTTCGACGAAACACCGCAAATTCTATTACATTTCGATGAAGCGTAAAGAAACCGCGACTATTTTCGCGTATCGAAAACAAAAAAGAGGAAGGGAAATAAAAAAAGAGAGAGAGAAAAAGAACAAAGAAAAAAGCAAGGGAAAAAAAAAGACGATAAAGGGAATATTAAAGTAGAAACCCTTCAACTTCTTGTCTCTTTGTCTGTCCTGCTGTGTGTGTCTCTATTGAAATAGAAAGAGGGACTATACCGTATGTTAGTACGTACGTATGCTCTTTGCTACGCCGTTACGCGAGATGCTTTTCTTCTATCGTGAATCAATGTTCCGGAACGAAGTCTATAAATATTGTTTTTTGCGAATATTTTTTTATCTCTCTCTCTCTCTATCTATCTATCTATCTATCTCTTTCTTTATTTCTTTCTCTATCTCTTTCTCTTTCTCAGTTTCTCTCAATTCTCTCCAATTTTTTGTTTCGTCCCATTCAGTTGACTTTTTATACTATATATATATATATATATATATATATATATATATATATATATATATATATATATATATATTTATATTTATATATATGTAATGTATAAAATAGATGACTATTTCTATCTGTCCATAAAATTAATTGGAAATTCTTTTATATTAGTTCGTTTACGATATAAAATTTATTCCGTATATAATCAAACAATTATCTACGGGTTCGTCTTGAAAGAATGATTACGGTTAATTCGTTGTACATTTTAAAGTATTTTGTATATAATAGATACATACATACATATATATATATGTGTTTATATATATTATACATCAATAAAATTAATTATAAATTCTTGGAATACGTTAATTTATCGTATAAAATTTATCCCTACGAAATAAAACGAATTTCTACGGGTTGAACGTCAAATTGATACTCGTACGTAAATACGAAACTATCATCTATGAATACAAAACAAAACGCACGAACGCACGCAAACAAACGTACGCGTTATTCGTCGATAAAATTAACGATAAATTCTTTGAATGCGATATAATATTTATTCGTACGTAATAACAACGAATTTGCAACGTTCCGTCTTGAAGAGAATTATTACGCGTTTATATTTGCGATATATACATATATTGCGATATATATATATATATATATATATATATATATATATATATTTAAAACTTTCTTGTATAGTTATATAGGTATTAGGTGTGTGTACGTGTATAACATAAGTCTTTTCCGAGTTGTGCTACCACGTAGCGTGAGAGACGCCACGGGCGAGCAAGAAATGGATCAGGTAGCGCGCAATTTAGACACGAAAGAACGAGTTCGCTCTGCCTCGGGACGTATTTAGACAGATAAATCGCTGCTTCGCGAACTCGGCAATCTCTCTCTCTCTCTCTCTCTCTCTCTCTCTCTCTCTCTCTCTCTCGCTCTCTCGCTCTTTATCTTTCTCAGTGGACCATTGCCGTTGAAGCACTCTTGCGTAAAGCGTGCGTTGGATGCTGGAAACGTGGCAACCAATCTGCTTTATAACTATGTATACCTACGAGTATATCGGTATAGGATAGACCATAAGTTCTTAGACAATTAGAATAGATACACGTTATTCATTTATAAGCACTAGATGAAATTTAATAGAAATTCAATTGGAACGTACCGTTACTACAAAATTCGTTCGATCCTTTCTAATCCGACGTCATATACAATGAAATTGGGTTTCTTTGATAAAGCGTGCTTGTTCGTAATGATCGAAAAAAGAGAACAAAAAAAAAAGAAAAAGAAAAAAAAGAGAAAAATTAAAATTAAAATGGATCGTTCGCGGATTGTTTGTACGAAAAGTATTTCTTATTTATAAAAACAAAAAAAAAAAAAAAGGATCAACGATCGAAAACGAGCAAGGTAGTACAACAAAAAAAAAAAAAAAGAAAAATTGATGCGCCTTCGAGGTGTCCTCCATGAAAGATTTTAAATTTCGATTATATTTCCAACTCGTCGCGACGCTATACTGTGGAATATATATTTGACTTACTAATAGTACTAAATGTAAAATAGTAACGAAGTACAGTTAAATAGTAATAAAAGGATAAAATAAAAAGATATATATATATATATATATGTATATATAAATATAAAGAGTAATAGAGAGTATAAGGAGAGAAAGAATAGACATAAGGTGCTCGTATGATACGCGTTGGCATTTATCCCGTAGACAGTCTACGGTATCTACGTGCCCTATTAGAAGGATTCCCTCACTTCTATCATGAGGCACGTTCGCGTCTTTATGATTCTCCCCTCGCGTTTACTCTCCTTAGGCTACGTGCGCCACCGCAGCATCCTGGTTTATGGGTCATCCGGTCGTGGCGGACGATCGTGGGATCGCGTGTTTTGTACTCTTCTGGGATTCTCGGAAACTAGGAAGAAAGAGAAAGAGAGATAGAGATAGATAGATAGATAGATAGATAGATAGAGAGAGAGAGAGAGAGAGAGAGAGAAACCATCGACTTGACTTTTCCTACACCCTAGTAAATCGGCTTGATATTGTATAGTTAAAGCGTCTCTCTCTCTCTCTTTCTCTCTCTTTCTCTCTCTTTCTCGTATTCCCAAAGGATCCTTCTACTTTCTACGAATGGATTCCCGAAGGAGTTTCTATACCGTTTTTATCGTCGACCCATACAATATCATAACGCCCAATGACGTTTTATTTTATTATTATTATTATTATTATTATTATTTTGTTTTTAATTATTCGTACTTCTCGAAGGATGGAATACGCGCGTGTGCGTACTTACGTTCGTAAGTTAGAACGAAAGATACGTATCATAGCTACGAAACACCTTTGTAACATCTTCCTCGTTTAGCTATTCGTAACTACTCGTGGAACTCTTAAAGAGATATCCAAGACTATCTACTATCTTTCTCTCTCTCTCTATCTCTCTCTGTCTGTCTCTGTCTCTCTTTCTCTTACTCTCGTTCATCTGTATCTATTCGAACTTTCTCAAAGACCTCGGGTGAAGCCTTTCACTGTGCCCGTTTATCGATCGCAACTACCGGTTGCTCCTCCGAACGATTCGACTTTGTGTGATTCGTCGTAGAAAAGACGTGGGAGGGTGAAAATGGGATGAGCGAACGAGGAAGGAGGAAAAGATCGAAAAAGTAAAAAAGAAAAAGGATTAGAATGAAAAGTAAAAAAAAAAAAAAAGAAGAAGAAGAAGGAAGAAATCCTTTTTATTACATCGGAAGGGATGAGGGTGGTAGTTCTCTCTCTCTCTCTCTCTCTCTCTCTCTCTTTTTCTCTCTCTCTCTCTCTCTTCATAGGGAGGAAACACGTTCAATATTTGTATGTCCGGTGGATTGATCTCGTTCGTGGTATCACGATGCAATTTTCTCTCTCTCTCTCTCTCTCTCTTTCTTTCTTATCTATCTATCTTCCTTTCAAGAGAGAGATAGATAGATAGATAGATAGATAGATAGATAGAGAGAGAGAGATGGGCGCGACATGACGGTATCTCGTGCACACGAACCTGAACTGGAGACGAAAGAGCTGACAGAGAGAGAGAGAGAGAGAGGGAGTGAGAGAGAGAGAGGGAGAGAGAGAGAGAGAGAGAGAGAGAGAGAAGGATGGTCGTGCAAAGGGCGGAGGATGGCAATGTCCAGTTATTGACCGGTAGAAGAGGATGGTGTCTCTTGTACGTCTCCGTCGCCCTCTCCCTTTCGCAATTCTCATAGCGTCGTCTTTCGACGATTGACTCTTCCTTTTTCTTTTTTTTTTCCTTTTCATTCTCTCTCTCTCTCTCTCTCTCTCTCTCTCTTTCTATCTCTTCTTACCTTATTTTACTTTTATCCCTTTCCCATCCTATCTAACCTTATTTTATTTTATTTCATTTTATTTCGTTTTATTTTATTTTATTTTATTTCATTTTATTTTATTTTATTTTATTTTATTGTATTTTATTTCCTTCACTCCTCTTGAATTTTCTCCGTGCAGCAACGCGAAACACGAAAACTAGATTTTACGTGATATCTGGTGGTACTAGTAATAGTAGTAGTAGTAGTAGTAGTTAGAAGTAGTAGTAGACGTAACTACAGATTGATTAGAACTCGACCAACTTTGTAACATTTTGTAATATCTTGCGAGTTGATTTAATTAATTAATAACGATCTAACGTATCGAAACGTGAAAGTCAAAGATTGACGTAATTTCATTCGTTGTAAGATAAACGACAAATCCCCGGTATAATCGGATCCCACGCGTTACGCGTTTTTTCTTTTTGTTTTCGTTCGATTTTTTTTGTTTTTTCTTTTTCCTTCTTTTCTAACGCCAACGCTTCCCCCGACCGCCGTTCTCCGTTCTTTTTTATCAAAGTTACGGATTTCGAGACGAAGAGCGAAGGACTCGGGACGAAAAGGGTATAAACGATTAATTGCGAACGATTCACGAACGAAATAGAATGAAAGAATGAGGGTGAACGCTCGCTATAGCAATAATAATTCGTAATAAAATTAGCCGAGATTGTTCCCCCGATCCCTTCCCCCCCTCCCCTTCATTATCTCTTCTTCGAAGTTTTATAAACTCCATCCCTTCTCGCTTTCCTTCCAACGTCCGATGACCGTTTCTTCCCACCTCCCCTTCCCTCCCTTTCCCATCCCTCACACCCATCCACCTTTGACTCACCCGACAAACCCCATAAAATGATGGCGAACTCGCCGTCAACTTTATTTTCCGGTCTCGTCAAATCTCATTAGAACGTTACGCGCGAGATTCTCTTGAAAACTGATGAGACGAGATGGGACGAGTTAATTCGAAAGAGAAAGATGAACGTGACAAAGAGAGACAGAGACAGAGAGAGAGAGAGAGAGAGAGAGAGAGAGAGATGGCGAAGTGAGGGAACGGGACGAGGGAATGAGGAAAGGAGTATAGGAGAGTTAACGAGATTCAGAAACGCGCGAGCTCGTTCTT
>OU426993.1:21868919-21871419 GCA_911387935.1 Dolichovespula saxonica | reverse complement strand
TTTGAAAGTCATATTATATTATATATATATAACAATAACATTTCATCGTTTGCTATGGTATTTGTTTTCGTATAAAATACTGCGTTTTCCGGCATTGTTTATCGACCGACCCGAACACACATATAATAATAATAATAATAATTCCAATCGAGTTTTATTTGGTAGAACGAATACGTAAGCGTCGTTTGTCGAATGAAATATTACAAATCCGATCGTCACGAGATATCCCTCCTTTATTTCGTTGTTTCCTAACAATTTTAATAAACTTTAAGTGTATGTGCAACGACGTTTATACGAGTACCCTCGTTCTCGTCGTCCTTGTCGTTCTCATCGTCCTCGTCCTCGTCTAGCCTGAAACGAGAACAGCAAGATCGACGAAATGGTAGATCGTAAAGGGAGCCGATTTGCGAGCCCAAGCCATTTCCGAAAGACGAATGATTTTTCTGTTCAGGAAATGGCATCGATTGGTGTATGTGTATATACACACATATATATATGTATGTATGTATGTATAGACACATGGATGTATACACGTACATACACAGGTACATAACTATATTTCGAAGTACCCGATCCGCAATAGCGATATTGAAAGACATTTACGATATTGTCATAGAAATTGCTACGAGTTTCTTTTTCATCTCGAAAAATAAGTTCTCTCTTCGAAAGTTCCTTTTTTTTTTCTTCTCCTTCTCTATCTCTCGAAAACACTTCGAAAAACTTCGTAACTTTATTATTTTATTATTGATAAATCGTGGAGGAGGAGGAGGAGGAGGAGGAGGAGGAGGGACGATCAAAAGGAACGATTCGAGGATACGAAGAGCATATTTTCCGGAATATTTTCTTTATATAAGAAGGAGCTAACCACAGAACCTACATACCCACGCATACGTAAAAAGAAAATGAGAGAGTGAGAAAGAAAGAGAGAGAGAGAGAGAGAGAGAAAGAAAAAGACAGACAGACAGACAGACAGACAGACAGATAGACATAATTCGACCCAATTTTGAATATCTCAAAGAAGGTTGAGAAGAAACGTTCTATCTCTCCCCTATGATCAAACTCACTATTCGTGTTCACCTTTACGAGTACATGGTCCTTTTAAAACGAATAGAAGACTTTCTCGTCTGTTCCTTTCGCGAAGGAGAGAAGATGGAGGAGAAGGAGGAGAAGGAAGAGGAGGAGGATGAGGAGGATGAGGAAAAGAAGGAGAACGATCGGTGAGGATGTCGGTGACGATGAGTTCGAGTAAAAGAAGTAAACCGTCGAGCGAGAGGGAAGGAAGGTTGGAAGGTTGGAAAGAGGGAGAGGGTGGTAAGGTGGATGGATGGAAGGGGGAAACGGGGTGAGAGGGGACAGAGTTACGCGTTAGGAGGAGGTTCTAGCTTGGGACGTGAAAGACGAGAGAAACGTGAAAGTGCTAAAGTGTGTGTGTGTAGACAGAGAAGGGAAGACGGAGGAGAGATCGTTGGAGAAAAAGAGACAGAGTATATGTGTGTGTGTGTGAAAGAGAGAGAGAGAGAGAGAGAGAGAGAGAGAGAGAGAGAGAGAGAGAGAAGAGAACGGTAGAGATAGTTTGTCGGTGTAGTCGGTTGAAGTAAGAGAGAAATAGACAGAGAGAGAGAGAGAGAGAGAGAGAGAGAGAGAATGAGGGTTGCGTGTCGAGGGCTTGCAATGCCCCTTTTCGTTCTCCCTTCTCCCTTCGTTCGTAGGAAGGGGTTTGTAGGGATGGTGGTAGAGGAGGGGTTGTATGGGGGGGGGTGAGGGGAGGGTAGTTTGAGGGAATAGGAGGATGAGGAGGACGAAGAGGAGGAGGTGGAGAAGGTGGTGGTAGGGTGGCTCAGAGGGTGGCGAAACTATGCGAAGAATGTGCAATTAGTGAACGGAGCACGAGGCGAACGGAGAGAGACAGAGAGAGAGAGACAGAGAGAGAGAGAGAGGGAGAGAGGGAGAGAGGGAGGGTTCCCGGAAAGGGACCGTCTGCGGGAGGGTGGAGAGGGGTAAAGGGTGGGTTGAGCTTGGCGGAGGATATGATATGGTGGTGCCCACGGTCGCACCGATCTCGCGTTCGTGTTGGTACGAATGTCAGCGACGATACGACGACAACGACTACTACTACTACTACTACGACTACTACTATGCTACTACTACTACTACTACTATTAATATTGCTACTAGTACTACTACTACTACTACTACTACTACTACGTTCACTGCTTCTGGTCTACGTTTTGTGATCGTTGTAGTATCGGTTGTGGAATAGTAGTAGTGATAGTTATAATAGTAGTAGTAGTAGTAGTAGTAGTAGTAGTAGCGTAGGCGTTGATGATGGTGTTGGTGATGGTGTTGGTGATGGTGGGTACTGGTAGGTACCTATCTACTTACTACCTAGTAGCGTAGCAGAGAAGAAAATGGAAAGAAAGGAAGATGGATGGAATGGCGCCCTGGGACGATAAGAAGAAGAAGAAGAGGAAGAGGGGGAGAAGGACGAGAAAGAGGAGCG
>OU426993.1:21853919-21858919 GCA_911387935.1 Dolichovespula saxonica | reverse complement strand
TTTTTCTTTTTTTTTCTTTTTTTTTCTTTTTTTCTTTTTTTAATCTTTTTCATTCTCGGTCGAAATAAGCGTTTGGAATATATAATAATAGGGGAAGGGAATGCGCGCACGGGTTGGGATTTTCGTCGATGTACGCGATCGATGAATTCTTCCTGTTTCGTCTACCATTATAGAACACGCTTTTATTCCAAGCACCAAGCCAACATCGGGTCCTCTATTATGGATTTATGAACGAAATTGAAAATCCCTGTTGGGGGAGTGGCAGTTTTTCGAACATTTTGACTGTGCATGCTTCTCCCTCACTCCACTCTCTCTCTCTCTCTCTCTATCTCTTTCTCTTGTTCTTCGTCTCTCTCTCTCTCTCTATCTATCTCTTTCTCTCACTCCTCACTTACTCGTTTAATTCGTCAGCTATTTCAGTCGATCCTGATTAAAATGAAAGGCTCTCCTCGATTAAAAGTGGGTAGATACGAAATTTTCAGTAAATTTCTCTACCGTTGTGCAAATTCACGTGTCAATTATTTCGATCGAGTGCAACAATAACGCTATGCAGATCTTGAAGGATATTTGATCGATATGATCGACTATCTACGTCAAATTTTTCCTTTTTTTTTTATTCAATGTTTTTTTTTTTTTTTTGAACGGGAGAAGAGTGTGTGTGTGTGTGTGAGAGAGAGAGAGAGAGTGATAGAGGAGTACAATAAAAACGCATCAAGTCGTCAAATATATATTCCGGCGAGGCAGCAGTCACGAAGCGAACCCATTCAATTAAACTTTCGAACGAGTTCGACGAACGTCGATGTGACAATGTTATACATTGTATTTTCGAATATTATAAAATGATATATGCGTACATTCATAGCGTGACATTTTACAATAGAGAGGTAAAAAAAAAAAGAAAAAAAGAGAGAGAGAGAGAGATACAGACAGACATACGGACAGACAGTTAGACAGAGAGAAAAAATATTTTTTTTCAAATTTATCCCTCCACACAAAAAAAAAACAGATCTTCCCTTCGGAATATCCGTAGATCTTTGACTTCGGTGTATACGTAAATGCGATTTGTCTCGAGAGATCATTGGATATAAGAACGCGAGAGAGAGAGAGAGAGAGAGAGAGAGAGAGAGAGAGTGTGTGAGAGAAACAAAAATAAAATAATAAATTTATATATATATATACATACACACCTGTATATATATATATATATATATATATATATATATATATATATATATATATACATATATGTGTATGTATATATATATATATATATATATATATATATATATATATATATATATATATATATATATATATATATCATGGTACGAGGAAGTCGCGAGCTTATACACTTGCGATTTCCCATAACCCCATTGTAACGTGGGGGTTTCGACAATACGTTGTAATCGGTCTGGAAATTTGTCAGGATCATGCCGCCAAGGAGAAGGCTCTCCAGACAATGTCGAGCATGTCGAGCGCCCAGATAGTATCAGCTGGGAGTGCGATACACAACAAGATGCCCCCCGCCCTCGTGGGGCCCCTTGCCCTTCACGCTTCCACCCCTGTCTCCTATCCCGGAGCGGTAAGTCCCGATCATTGAAAGAAGAAAACCCCTTTCAAAAAAAAAGAAAAAAAGAGAAATAGAGAAGAGAAAAGAAAAGAAAAAAAAAAAGAAAAAACAAAAACCTACATTTAACGTCAATGACCAAAAAAAAAAAAAAGGAAAAAAGAAAAAAAATCTGCTGCGACGAGGAATGATGAGACGAGATCACATGAGCTCTCACGAGAGAAGATAAAGAAAAAAGGAAAAGGAAAGGGGAGGACCGTTGTTTGTTTCTTCTAATTTTCTTAATTTTTTGTTCGTTCTCGTTTCACTTCTTCTTCTTTTTTTTTTTTGTAATTGTTTTTTTGTCTCTCTCTCTTTTTCTTTTTCTTTTTTTTTTTTTGCTTTCTTCATTCGCATCCACGAACTTTTCTTTTCTCATTCATCTCCTTCGTGAATCTTGGAAGCCACGAGCCTCTTCGGGGCGAAGACGACGAGACGGGTCGAAGGAGAAAGAAAGATTGAGAGATTGAGTTGAGCGAGAGAGAGAGAAAGAGAGAGAGAGAGAGGGGGGGAGGACAGAGAGATGGGAGAGAGAGGAAGAGAGAGGGGGGGAGAGAGAAAGAGAGAGGAGAGAACGACGAACTCGAGAGTACCTGACGGAGTGAAACGTGTCCAATCGATTTATGTTTGATCTCGTCGTCTTAATAAACGAGCAGAGAAATAAAAAGAGAATCGTTTGAGAGTAATAGTAGTAGTAGTAATACTAGGGTAATAAAAAAAAAGACGACGGGACCTTTTCGTTTGATTATTTCAAAGAACGATCATTGTTTTCAATCGTTGTGTCTAATGAACCTTTGATGTTACCGAAAAAAAACAAAAAAAAAAATAAAAATAAAAGATCATGCACAGCATCCCTCGAATTTAATCGAATTCGAATAGATTCATTCATTTAACGCGTGCGTTTATTAAAATGTTTTTCTTTTGAGAGAATTTCGATCTCTCCCTC
Source organism: Dolichovespula saxonica (assembly GCA_911387935.1). NCBI lineage: Eukaryota > Metazoa > Arthropoda > Insecta > Hymenoptera > Vespidae > Dolichovespula > Dolichovespula saxonica. The sequence goes on along the minus strand of OU426993.1, from coordinate 21,856,367 downwards.
TCTCTCTCTCTCTCTCTCTCTTTCCTTCTATCTGTCTGTCTGTCTCTCTCTCTCTCTTTCTTTTTCTCTCATTTTTTCTCTCATTTTCTCTCTCTCTCTCTCTCTCTCTCTCTCTCTCTCTCTCTCTCTGATTGTTTTATTATTTGGTTTAATTTTTGTTCATTGTCCTTTCTTTCTCCTTTTGACTTTTACATAAAAACATTTTGCTTTTTTTTGTGTGGCGATGCAGTGTATCTTTACCGCTTTGACTCTCTTTTTTTTTCTTTTTTTTTTTCTCTTCTTTTTTTTCACGATTCGCCGGCTTTTAACAGTCACAGAGGCATTTCGCGCGAGAGGGCGATCGAACGTTTGAACGTTCGTTCGTTCGTTCGTTCGTTCGTTCGTTCGTTCGTTCGTTCGTACGTTCGTACGTTCGTACGTTCGATCGATTTGTTTGAAAAGCTTTGTCGTTAATCGAGAATAATAAATGGCACCTTTCTTTCCCCAGAGATTTTCTTTCGCGATAACGTTAATTATCAGCGACGATGGTGTAACTTTTGCGTTCCTAGCGTCGAAACTTTCTCGTGAAAGTTCAGCTTAAAATATTAACGCCCTTTTCGTAAAATTGGAGAAAGAAACGGGAGAGATGAAAGATGAGGTTATTATATAATACGGAGTATATATTATCGGAGTTCTCATTTAGTTAATGAAATTTAATCGTTTTACGAATCACGTAAATGTATATTTTTTGTTCTTCTTTTTTTTTGTTTTTTCTTTTTTTTTTTTTTTCTTTTTTTCCTTATGAACAATCATCGGGTCGAATCGATACTTAATATAATTTTGGGATTTGCGATATCAACGGTATTGGCTCGTCGTTTATTTCGATAGAAGAAAAATATTTCGCAAGACCTTTCATATGAGACGCGAACTATTTTCGATATATTAAACGATACCGCGTAGTGTTATTTGCGATACGAAGTATCAAACACTTTCGAATAGACAAAATAAAACAAAAAGAAATATATACATATATACACATATATAGTGTTATTCATTCGGATATAAAGTACGAACAATTTTCAATGTACAAAAACGCTATACAAAAAGTTATTCACTTCCTAAGTTTATTTGCAAACGTTACTTACTTACTTACGAACGAACGAACGAACAAAAAGTACTTACGCGGCTTTGTATCATTTATAAACTGTTAAAAATTCAGATATTATTTATTGATGAAATCTGATGATTAGAATACTCGACGATGACGATGACGATGACGATGACGATGACCGTAGGGGGCCGTAGATATTCGTAGAGCCGATAAGTTCTTTCCGTTTTATTTGTTTCTTCTTTTTGTTTTGTTTTTTATATTTTTATTTCTTTTTTTATTTCTCACGTTCTTTCTTAATTCCTTTTTCTGAACGAAGCTTTGCGCAACAACGGGGGAACAAAACACATCCCTCGTGCCAGGAGGACGAAACTCCTGCTCTCTGCTGCTCGCCCCCGGGGGGCTGGGGGCTGGGGGGGAGGGGTCCTTGTTGTGTATTGTTGAATTTGTCCGTCGCTCTTATCTTGTACATATATATATATATATATATATATATATATATATATATATATATATATATTTATGTATATGTATATATATGTATTACCTGGGCATACACATTATCACACGCGAATCACACGCATACGAGCACAAAGGGTACATATCTACCTACCTACCTACCTACCTACCTACCTACCTATCTACCTACCTACCTACCTAACTATCTACCTACCTACCAATACCTACCTGTTGTATACGTTTGCATTTATAACTTACTCTCATTGGTATGAAACATTTTTGTGTAATTGACCGCTCGTTCACGCGAGACTCTCGATACGTATATTTTATATTTATATATTACCTTTCATTGTTGTTTCGTAAGAATTTGTAGAATTTTTTAATTGAATAAAAAAAAAAAAACAAAAAAAATTGAAAAGAAAATAATCAGAAAAAAAATCTATCGAGAGTCTTCGACGCGAGCATGGTCGGTGATTGTGGCTTACAAACTGTCTTACACTCTCTCTCTCTCTCTCTCTCTCTCTCTCTCTCTCTCTCTCTCTCTGTCCCTGTCTTTGACTTTCTTTCTCTCTGTTTCATTTTTATTCACATGTAATATTACTTAACTCTTGTCATCATACCTACCATCCATTTGTGTTCGCTCATCTTTAATTTTTTCTTGTCTCTCTCTCTCTCTCTCTCTCTCTCTCTCTCTCTCTCTCTCTCTCTCTCTCTCACTTTTTTCCTTTTTCTTCATTTCCATTTTTTTACTTTTTTTCTTTTTCTTTTCTTTTCCATATTCTTTTCGATCGTAACGAGCAACAATCAATCGCGATCAGTTTTAGATCCCGAGAGCTCGATGGCCTCGCCGAATAAGATTAAAAGTGAAGGATCTCTTCCGGAAAAAAAAAGAAAAAAAAAAA
>OU426993.1:21818919-21848919 GCA_911387935.1 Dolichovespula saxonica | reverse complement strand
TGTATAAAGTTATATTAAGTGATTTCCAATTTTTAAAACGATATATGGAGGTTTTAACACCGAAACGTATGCCATTATGATCGCTTAAGTTTCTCGGATTTCATGATTATTAACCCTTTTATCTTTCTTTTTTGTCTTTTCCTTTTCTTTTTTTCCTTTTTCTTTGTTTTTTCTTTTCTTTTTTTTTTTTTTTTTTTTTTTTTTTTTATTAGTCGAGAGTGAATACAAGGTCAAGAGAGCAGTAAAAGTAAATACATATTTTACGCGCCTGTTCTTTTTTCTTTCTTTCTTTCTTGTTTTTTTTTTCTTTTTTGGCCTCTTCTCTTTTTGTCTTTTTCTTCTTTTCTCTCTATTTTCTTTTTTCTATTTTTTTTTTTTTTTAATCTTTTCTCCCTTTCAATTCTACCTTTTGTTAAGCTTTATCATAGAGAGAACTGTTTTTTAGTTATACACTATTAACCAACGTTAAGAGAGTTTACACGCGCGCTGCGTGGTTCTTTTATTATTTTTAATATTAAATATATATATATATATATATATATATATATATATATGTATGTATATGTATGTATACAGAGAGAGAGAGAGAGGAATGAGAAAGATCGATAATAGTATAATAGTTCTTAATGATTTTTAAAAATCGAGAAAAACGTTTAATTATATGCACGCTTGCTATGGTGCATTACCCACCCAATATAATAGGCAGCGACACCTTAGTTTTAGAGGGATGTGTTTGTATTTCTTGTAATCACTTTACTTTTTACTCTAAGATATTTTCTTTTTTCTTTTTTGTTTTTCTTCTTCTTTTTTCTTTTTCTTTTTTTTTTTTTGTTTATCTTTTTTTTTTCTTTCTTTCCATAGCTCATACAGAAGATTGACTTTCTTACTTAGCATACTTTGTTTGATCTTTCTATTTTATGATTACGAATTCATGTGTCTGTAGGTTTTGTACCCTTAACACTTGATTGAAAAGGCCACCCTCCACCCACACCCATTTTAATATTTTTCAAACGAATAATGGCGAATGATTATTTTCTCTTTCTTTCCTTTCTTTCTTTCTTTTATTTCTTCCTTTCTTTCTTTTTTTTTTCTATCTTTTATTTCGAAGACTTGACCTTGAAACGTGGTTTTCTTCTTCAGATCTTAACATATGAAGTATCAAATACGTGGTACAATAATAAACGATATCGTACGCGTCGTGTAATTAGATTTTTTTTCTATTTTTTTCTTTTTTTTTTTTTTTTTATTATTATAACTATTATAAAATAAATATGCGAGATTTATTTGGTTGAACGTTCTTTTATTTCTTTTTTTTTTATTTTCTTTTTTTTGTTTGTTAAATGTTTCGCGGCGAATGAATTGTTATATACGTACTTGGATATATAAATCGAGAAACAATGCCTTGTTTGATCAAGCTTCGTACTTAACGTCTTATAATTTATACAATTCACTTATGGACCATGCAAATGTTATTTTTTCTTTATATATATATATACATATATATTCAAAACTCTCAGATAAATATATATATATATATATATATATATATATATATATATATATATATATATTTATATATTCATGCAGTGGCACTTTAAAAAAAAAAAAGGGTAGAGGACCATCTTTGACGATCATTTTTAACTAATCTCGTCTCTCTCGTGAAATTTATATATATATATATATATATATATATATATATATATATATATATGTGTGTGTATACGAGAGATATTCTTCACGTACTCTTTTTAATCCGATCAATTGTGTGTTCCCAAACAGAACTTGCCTACTGAGGAAGCAGTGAACGCTAACATTACAGAAATCATGTTGTATACATACTTTAAGGAAGCATTAATTTACTTATTGTATTCTCGCTTTAATTAATTTTTATGGAACAAGTGGCAATGTATTTTGATCTCTCTTTTAGTCAGAAATAATATGTCGCGTTTTTATTCAGGGTGAGAAATGAGAATTTTTTTTTTTTTTTTCTTTTTTTTTGTGATTGACTGTTTATGCGAAAGGAACTTATATATACATATATATATATTTACTCAATATGACGCATATGTGTTAATATTTTTTTTTCTCTCCGTTCAGAAACTGGCAGCTTTCATATTTTTTACGTATTGTTATATTTCTCCTTCCTTCTTCTTTTTTTTTCTTTTCTTTTCTTTTCTTTTAATCGATTAATTATTATCGCAATCAAACATGAACATTGTTTTTATCTATTTTATTAATTATTATTATCATCATTAAATTTATTTGTTTTCTTTTTTTAAATTGGCTAAATCGTATATGCAATTGTAATCTTTGAAAGACACGATCAAGTTCACGAATTAGCAAACGACGTTGTTTTTATAAATTTTTTCCTGTCTTTTTATTTGTTTTTATCCCCGTGTAATTATTTTCGATAATTATGTTAATAAAGTTACCATATTTTTGACTGAGGATATATATATATATATCTATGAATATATATCTGTATGTATTAATCTATTAAGTAAATAAAATTTGTTTCATTACTTTTCCAAAAAGAAAATTATATTTATATTTGTGTACAATGTTTTTTTTCTTTTCTTTTCTTTTCTACTTTTAAAATAAGAACATCGTGTCTTAAAGATTACAAGCCGGACGTAACGAACGTATTAAATTAAAAGAAAAAAGAAAAAAGAAGAAAAAAGAACTCAAAAACGAACATGTTAAGTAATCGTTTTCTTTCAAAACTGCGCTATGTCCTTTGGAGGATACTCAAGAACAAAAGCAAAAACAAAAACAAAAAAATAACAAAAAAAAAAAAAACAGAAAAAAACCAAGCATCTTTTTCGTATATAAGTTTCTCTTTAGTACGCAAAAAAAAAAGGAAAAAAAAAACAAAACAAAACAAACGAAGAAAACCAGAGAAAAATTAAATCGGAGCAGCATATGAAAATTGAAAAAGGGGAAAAAAAAAAGAAGCACCGACACACACTAATATTATTAACATTAATGAATAATGATTTTAAAGTAAGCGAATTACATTTATAAGAAAAGATTATGAAAATATATATTTATCTATGTCTTCTGTGAAGATAGAAAATAGTACTCTCTCACTCTATATTGATGATATCGAAAATCGAGAAACGACAAAGAAGATACAAACGCAGAAGTAGATTAAGTGGAATGAAGATAACTCGCACTGTACACACACAATACATGATACGTTCAATGGCACACACAATCTTGTTGAATATCTTTGTAAATACTTACGTAAAGACCATCAATTGAAAATTGTTCAGAGGTTCCAGCGATTACGTTTATGTATTGTAACGAGTACTCCTGCGAGAGTGGAAAAAAAAAAGAAAAGAAAAAAAAAGTAAGAATATGTGACTTGTTTGTAATAAATTATGAATACAGTTCCATCGCAAACACACACACAAACACACATATATATATATATATGTGTATATATATATATATATATATATATATATATATATATATATATATGTATGATTGAAATTCAAATCTAAATTCCCGGGGTCAATATTTTCAAGGAGCATTTTTTTATATATTTTTTTTTTTTAAACATTCAAAGAGATTCCATCAGATAAAAGAAAAAAATTTTTTCTCTCTCTTCTCCTCCTGTGCTTTTTGCAATAGAAATTGCAAAAAAAGTTCTCTGCCAAATTATATTTGTTCTGTTCTCTCTTTTTTTTTCTTTTTTCTTTTTTTTTTGTACGCGCGTACGCGCGCGTCACCGTCTCTAAGAAAATATTGATCTACGTTCTTAATAACAAAATCTACAAATCTGTCTGGAAAGAAAAAATATTGTAGATTTTCAATTCGACAATTTTATCGTGAAAACAATTAATGCAATCGAAATTTGACGACATTTATAACTCATATCCTGGAACTGCCATATCAAAGAATTTGAGCTTGATTATGAAAATGATTAAGATTATCGGTTGAAAAAAAAAAAATTAAAAAAAAACAAAATCTACCTGTATATTATATTATCATAAATGAAACGAAATGAGGATCAAAGTAGTTGGTTTAACGAGTAAAGGAAATAAATGAAATGATATATCATTAAATTAGAGGTTTAAAAATATAATAGAACTCAGTATATGTACAGTATTTGAAAAACATGTTTATAATTTGTATGGAAAAAATAAATAATTGATATAAAAAAAAAAAAAAAAAAAAATTGGTTGTTATATATTGCTCGATTACAAATCGCTATGGTTTGTTTTTTTTTCTCTCTTACGATCGTTCGCTTTTCTCTCCATTTTTTCCTTTTTTTTTTTTTTATTTTTATTTTCCCCCCATTTTAAATATAATAAGAAATGTTCACTTTATGTATTTACATGTGTGTGCGTGTGTGTGCGTGCGCGCGTGTGTATAAATGTATTAACTTTTCACTTGTTTATAATTTTTAATTTTTTTTCTTTTTTTTTTACGTTAGCACAAAAATTTTTCTACACGTTGACAATAGACCGAATTAGTATCAACTACTTTCATATCTCTTAATCTCTTTATTCCCCTTTTATAATCATCCGTTTCAAACATACTTTAGATAGCGTAAGTAGTCATTATTTCGTCGGTTTGCTCATTTACAATAGATAATATTCATAAAGTAGCAAAAGAAAACAAAAAATATAGAAAAATTCGACGAGACAATTCCTTTCGAAAGGAAAAAGAAATGGTCCCATGAATTTCCATTGTAAATATTTCTATATAAAATTGTAAATGTAATTAATAGAAAGAAATATATATATATATATATATATATATATATATATATATGTAAAAATGAGATAATAAAGACTATTATATCTATCAAAGGTAAGGATATATAAGTGGTATTTTCAAAAGAAAGAAAAAAAAAAAGAAAAGAAAAGAAAAAGAAATAATGCGATATCAAATGTTAGCCCACTTTTTAAAATCTCGATACGCGTCGAAAATTAATCCCCAACGTATTTCGTTCCCCCCTTTTTTTCATCTTTTTTCTTTTTTTTTTTTTTTTTTCAAATAACAAGATCGTTCAGGCACGTTTCATCCGGCAATTATCATCGTCGGTACGTCGAATCGTTTTTAATTTATCATTTTTGATCGCCGACGATCGTATGCACCGATCGGTGCGTATCATTCATTCGATCTACCGCTATTATTTTCATTATTGTTTTGTGGGATCGGTGGTGGCGATGGTATATTAAGAAGCATCTGTTGATTCTGTTGATGTATAATCTCGTGTTGTTGTTGTTGCTGCTGCTGCTGCTGCTGCTGTTGTTGTTGATGCTGAGTACGATGAACCTCGAGGGCCAATAATTTCTGTCGTTTCTCCTCCATCAGTCTTTCGCGATGTTTATGAATGTAATCGTAAACGTTCGGCAATCCCATAATAACGCATACAGACAAAGCCGATCGATATATGTTCATGTCGGTTGCCTCATACCTGCGTCGTAATTATGTTTGCTTTAATTAAAAAAATTAGAATATTTTTTATTTTTTTTGTCTTTATTTTTTTCTTAATTTCTTTTTTTTTTTTCTTATTGTATTTTATTCGTCTCATTTCTCTTCCTCCGCGAATAATCGTCCTACGACAATCGTCTTACCACTCGTTGGTTTTTTCGTCGTAACACTCAACCTGAAAAATTGTCGTTACGCCGTTGTATCCACCGATGGAAAATATCATGTCGTCGATAACTTCAATGGCAAAGTTACTACGAGGATTGTACATGTCTGGTATGGAACTCCATGTGTTAGTCGTTGGATTATATTTTTCGCCTGTACACATTCTTGATATACCATTGAAACCCCCTATATATATATATACACACACACACACAGATAGATAGATACTTATAAATCCTCATTATTTTTTACGACGAACGATCTATTAATTCACGATCGTATATATACATATATAGACATAGTTACCGATAACGTATACATAGCCGTGATAAGCAATACAGGATACACCGCTTCTACGAGATCTCATTGCAGCTATCATCGTCCATTGATTCGTTTCTGGATCATAAACTTCAGCCGAATTTATACACTCGTGTCCATTGAAACCACCGGTAATATAGATTTTGTCTGTATCGTGGTAATTAATCGATTTATAACGGGATTCGAATAATCCTTACAATTTTTTTTTCCCCGTTGTCCGTCGAATCTGTCAACTTGTTTATAATTTCTCTTTCTGTTTCTTTTTTTTTTTTCTTTTTCTTTTATTCGCTTACAATGTTCGTATGAGGGAAAAGTTATTGTTTTGTAGAACAAAAAAAAAAGAGAAAGAAAAGTGATAAAATCAAAAAAATGTGGAACGTTTAATGAATACCGTTCAAAGTGGTTGCACTTGCGTCGGATCTCTGGACGTTCATTGGCGCGATCAAGGACCATTGATTCGTTCTATAATTATAACGTTCGGCGGTATTCTGTCTATGGTATCCGTCGTATCCGCCCATTGCATAAACCAAATCGTTCAATACGGCCACACTGACATAACATCTGCGTATCGACGAATAGAAATGATTCTGATAGAAGTTATTATCGCTGAATAAGTCACATTTAAATCGGGGGGCTAGTCGCTACGCTCGAATAGCGAGTCCTCGCGTTATCAAGGAGTAAGAAAAAAAAAAAAAGAAATATATTTATATATATATATATGTATATATTTAAACGATCGATGAGATACGAGATTATGAGATTATCAGAGAGCGAGTTAGCGACTAGCTCCCCCTGAAATATAGTCGACCTTCTGGCATTCATCGGTGCGACTTCTCGCCAGACCTTGGTCACAGCGTTGAAACAACGACAGCTGTTGAAATAATCCGAACCGTTGAAACCGCCGATCACGTATATATTGAAACCGACTACCGCGGTTCCGTGATATGCTCGTGGACCGCTTGGATCTACTTCTTCGACCTTTGAACGAATTAACGACGAAACGACGACGAAACGATGATGACGATGACGATGACGAACGTAATCGAGGTAACTTTGTTTTTGTTTGTTTGTTTTTTTTTTCTCTTTTTTTTTTTTTTTTTTTTTTTTTTTTTTTTATTTATTTCTTTAACAATAATTTTACGATTTTTACGAAATTACCTTGACCCAACGATCGGCCCTCGTGTCGTACGTTTCGATAAAATTCGTAGCGTTGCCCCCGCTCCATCCGCCTATGGCGAAAAGTATTTCATGCGGTACTCTCGGACGTGCTATCTCCGGCGTAGGTATTTCTCCGTCCTTTTGCGTTATCATTTCCAAGTCGTACAAAAACTTGAGCGTCTCTATGATTATAGGACGACATGCGTCGTTGCCTACGACGTATGAATGATCCTTGACCTTCTCCAAAAAGAATTGCGTGTTCAACAGGCCCAAACGTATGTTCTGCATCAACTCGACTATGTGACCCTTTCTACCATCCGGATCGTGATTGATCCATTTAAGTACGAGCTCCCATACGGTCTCCTCGCTCTTTACGTTTAACTCGTCTGCCCCGATCAATCTCGAGAGCTCTTCTATCGGTAAATCAAGTATCTCATTGCTTTTCTGAGCTACCTAAGCCGAAGGATAAACGTTTAATAATGGATAATACTTGGTATGATATTTTGCCCGATCGTTGGAAACCTACCTGAACGAAATGTCTCATGACGTAACGATAAGCGTCGCTTTCCAAACCCTTGCAAAAGTGTTCACGGGCGAATCTCATTATACCGATGCAATTCTCCGGCGCCAAATTTTGTCGTAGGAATTCGCAACATATTTCAAGGACACCGAGTATGCTCAAATAATCGGCGGTAACTAATAACTCGCAAACGTTATCACGATTAACGTCGAGCGAACGAAGATATGCGTACTCCAATAACAAATTCATCATCTCGCTTGTTACACCCGGCAAAAGTATGTCGGTCTTTTCACGCGAGTGCAATGTCGTAGTGAACAGTGCTCTGCAATGAAATTATGTAACAAATTCGACAATCCCAATTCTAAGATCATCATCCTTACGAATTCAAATTGACAACTACCATTGTCCATTTCTGACCTGAAGTACGTACTGCACGCCGAAAGGATCGCACGGTGTATCGGAAATACTCCGCCATCTTCTAATCTCAATACGGCGTCGCATAATAGATTGTTCTGGCGAAAATCGTAAAGCGATTGCATCGCTTGAGTGCTCATACATCGGCCACCACTTTCGGCGATCAATCGTTGAGTATTGGTGTTACAATCTTCGTTGGTGGCATTGCTATCGCTCATATCCACGTCCATAACGGTTATCGGTTTAAAAATATCGGTGCCACGGGGAGTCCTCGATGATCGATCAACGACAATTATTGTTTCGGCTCGAAGCGTTTGACTTCGATCTTAAAGATTCTATACGAGTTAGGAAATATAACGATTACGTGGTGCAATGATATTACGTTCAATTTTGACGATTAAATTGGTAAAACTTTTCATCTATGGTTCAACGTAGATACGATCAATCCAAATTTACTCACTTCATCGATATAGATCGAAATGAATAATAATAATAATAATAATAATATTTTTCTTTTTCTTCTTAAGAGAGGTTAGAACGTTAGAATTTCAATTTTGTTTGATTTCCGTCGGACTCGTCACTTATCGATTTCGTTAAGCAAACGTGATTAGTGTCGGGCGAAACGGGCGGGCGGGGGAGGGGTAACTACGCGATATGCGATTAGTTCGGACAAGGTATGAATTTGTCTCGTCACCGATGCGCGATTCGTACGGTCACACAAATTTTGTTGGAGGCTTTTTTTTTTCTTTTCTCTCTTTTTTTCCTTTTTTTTTTCTCTCTCTCTCTCTCTCTCTTTCTTTCCTTTTTTCTTTTGACACACGTGCACGGACGGACGAGAAGACCGGTTACAATGATTAAGTATAAACTTGAAAGGGTTCGAACTTGTAGTGGGGTGTGTTGTATTGGGGTGTATAGGGGATGTGGTCGGCTTGGCAAATGGATACAAACTATTTAGTGTGTTTTTCAAAAGCGAATAAATGTCGGCTCTGGCTATGACATAGGTCTTACATGTCCGCCGCTTAGTCAAGGACTGTCACTTGACAAATGAGAACCATGTTTACAGAAAGTTTCACGTTGTTCTAGAAGGCCTCGTCGCGTTATAAGAAAATGACGTTAGAATGTACGACACATATACATACATACATACATACATACATACATAGCGTACGTACATGCGATCATTTCGATCGAACAATTTCAATTGACGACGCGATCAACGCCGCTTTTACGATATAAACATCGGTTATATACAATATAGATTTATCCTTGTAGAAAGTAAATAACGTTACGCAATTATGACTAAATTATAATTTACAATAACGACATATATATATATATATATATATCGAAGTTCACGTCGAACAACGTGAACATCCTTTTGTACTTTATATTATGAAACGTAATAACAATAATAATTTCTAAATCGCGTAATGTCGTCAAAACGATAATCGCAGGTTATTTATCATACGACATATTTACGTGGGTTCTATCGTAACAATATTGTCGCGTTCGGCATCGTTCGACGTTGAAGCATTTATCGTGCACGGACTATTCCAATTATTATCAATGGTAAGATAGTTACCGTCAATAAATTCCGTTCCGTTATTTACCGAATCGTCCTTCTGGCTCATTTGAATTCTCGAAATTTCGTGGGTGTCGCCGCGCGCCCGTTGATCGAACGTATCGAATTTCGAGGGAAATATCCTCGAGCCGTCGTGATTATAAGCCAGGAATATATCACGGAGCATCCAACCAGCGGCCATTATCGTTACGTTCGGATAAGATGTTTCACCTAAGAAATTTGCGTTCTCCAAAAATGTTAACCAATTGCCGACGAAAGATTCGTACGTAGTACGTACTTTCTCGGTTTTCGCAGTTTCGATATTTTTCTCCCCGAATATTCTAAACGTCCAAGTTACCACGGCGAAGGTCATCGCGTTCGTAGGAAATGCCCGCAGTATCGTCGAGTTCAAGCCCCTGTAAAGACACATGTAACCCTCGGAACTTACGGATTGCCGATAACAATCGAGGGCGCCGTTGTAACGTTTATTGGTTTCCGCTTGTATACGCGATTTAATCACGTCCAACGGATACGATATTATCCAGGAGGCAGTACCGGCTAATCCACCGGCTAATAACATTCGAGTGGTCGATATCGGTTCCTTCGATTGCGTTAATATTTCGTATGTTAAGAAATATACGCCGAAGCTCGGTGCCTCGCGAAGAAACGTTATACCCAATCCATTGAATACACCACGATAACCTTCCCTCTTATAAATATCCTTCAAACATTCGACCGGCCCAGAATATTTTCTACCATTCGATGATTGTAACTGCATACGGGTCTTCGCTAACTCTATTGGACTGCTGATAGGCGATTGCGCAATGCCTGCCGTTGCGCCGGCCAAAAAGTGATAAGAGAGACGATCCTTATCGGACATATGTTTTTGTGCCTGTCCGTAAACACCGAATACTATTGCATTGACGACGGCTACTCCTGCCATTGGTGACGTCATGCCTCGATAAAGACCGAATACCTTTAATTATGAAATATGTTTTTAATCGATCAAGTATATATATATATATATATATATATATATATATATATATATATATTCGAGCTACGTACTTATGTTTCTTTATTATATAATGAATAATTTTATTTACCGATTCCTTCCCGATCAATGTTCTGAGGCAATGCAACGTCCCTTTGTATTTCGGATTTCTATAATCTTGCGTTTGCATATGGACCTTGACCGTATCCAAAGGATATCCCACCATAATACCGGCGCACCCTGAAAGCATACAGTAAATATATCCTATGACGTATATCGAGATCGATAATTAATAAAATAATTTCATTAGACTGTTATCGACGGGCTAAGAGCGACGTTTATTATTGTAAGACGTTTATTTTAATCGTAGATGAAAGATGATTTAGTTGTCCGACATGAAAAATTCTAAATTTGTTTTATATTAGTGATCAAATAATAAATATTCCAAATTTTATGTGTACATATATATGCTATATATATGTATGTGTATAAATATAGATATACACAATATATATATATATGTATATGTATATATGTGTATATAATAAATATTCGTATCGTTTTCAGTTGACCTACGATAACGAAGTCATGCGATAAATTGTGCGATAAGTCGAATAAGTACCGTTCATATTTTTATCTTCGAAAAGTTTTTTTTTTTTTTTTTCAAGAATTTTCTTCTCTTTTGACCTTACGTTCTTGTACGTCTCTTTCGATTTCGAATTTAATAAACATCTCTATGTCTCTCTCTCTCTCTCTTTATTTATCTATCCATCTATCTCTTTTTTTCTCTTTCTATCTCTCTCTATTTTTTCTTCCTAATGAAAATTTCGAAATTAAAAAATTACCTCCCAAACATCCAGCGGCAAAATCGAGTGCCATAATAATTGTTCCCTGTTATCCCTAACACGATTTTTCCACTTCCAAAAGGAATGTCCGTTTTTGAATAAGCCGTCTCTAAAGTGTAACGATTTCAAATTTTTCCGTTTTAGTGATGCATTGAGGATTTTTTTAGCTGCGTATCGATTACTTTCCACAGGCAATAAATCGGAATCCATGAAAGATCGATCACTGCTCCCTTGTACTCGAGTCTGAAATAAAAATTCAAACAAAAGGCTGATTGACGATGCTCATTGTAACCAATTATAATAATGAAAATATTCGTCTTGATTAAGTATTATATTTGTTGATTTTTTTTTTCTTCTCTTTCTTTCTTTCTCCCTCTCTTTCTCTTTCTTTCGCTCCCTTCGAACGATCTTTGAACAATGAAAAATTTTCTCTCTTATTATCTTTTAAAATTACGCCGGAATGTTGCCGGTGACATGGTCGGGGATCGCTTTTAAAATGATTTTTTTTTTCTTTTTTTTTTTTTTTTAGAGAGAAACGAGAAGAAGATTAAGAAAAAGAGAAAGAAAGAAAAACGAACGAAGAAATAGACGAGAAACGAATAAAAATATTCGCGTAGACGTTAATGCAAATTGAAAAAAAAAAAAATAGAAAGAGAAAGAAAAGGAACTCTAGCAATTGCTTTGCAACGGATCGATTGCGTAACGAATTATTAATGACAATGACTAATGATCATTACCTCAGGTATCGTAATTATTTATTCGTTATTAACGATATAATGTCGACTTACTGCTTGGTATGTCATAGCTACATTTCCACGGAACCGCAACGACTCGTTTATTAATTTCACGTTCGTTAATTCGACGTAACGAGGAAACACGTATATCTCGTAATCTCATCGAACGTAGTTGGAATAATTGATCGAATATTTTGTACGGGTCTTCTTGTTTCTTTCTTTTTTTTTTTTTTTTTTTTCTTTTTCTTTTTAATCGAGGAAAACCGTTTAATCACAACGAATCGATTTCAACGCCGAATTTTGTCCAATTCACTTATGAATCCAGGATTCGACTAATGGCCCGATCGGATTGAAGGCTACTTCGGGAGTCATCGAGGCACAAAGATCATCGTCATATCATCGATAGAAAATGTTGCTTGCGGTCGTACCAATACCAATACCAATAGTTTTATTCGACAGTAAAATTTCACTAACATTCGCTTTACTTTATGTTACTCCGGTTATTCTGGAAGAGAGGGGAGGGGGGTGGTGGTAGAGAGAGGGTGGTGGGGGAAGACCTGGGTCAATCGTTTCGAGATAAAGAGGTCGTCTTTGGCGCAAACGAATCATTCGGCTACCTCATTGATCGTTGAACGAACCACGGCAAAAAAATATTTATATTCTCTTCGTTTAACTGTGAAAGAAAGAAAGAAAGAAAGAAAAAAAAAAGAAACAAAAAAATAATCATCGCGTTACTATCAACAGAAAAATAAAAGAATAAGAGGAGGAAAGGAGGAAAGAAACGAAAAGGGAAAATTCGATATTGACATGCGTACGTTTGATAATGTGAGAAAGTTCGAGAACGATGCATCGTTCGCAAATATATTTATACGGTATAGTTAAGCGAACGATCGATTCAATTTGTATATTAATTTACGTTAAAACGTTAACTTCGTATTTTCTTCGATCTTACTAATACACGGTCTACCTTTGAATCGCTTTATGTTACCGTAGTAAAGTACGTTTTTGAAAAGAAAGAAGGGAATTGACGGCTTGTTTTATCAAGCTTAGATGAAAAAAATATCGAATAAGAGAGATCGTTGATTGAAAGAAATTTCTATTACGTCATTACCGTTAGAAAAAGAAGACGTTTGAAGGATGCTAATTACTTTGCCGACGATCATTAAACGCCTTTCCATGATCGTTCAATAATTATACGAGCTCCTGAGAGATGCCACCACTTGTACATACGTGACTGATCGTTAGTAATGAATTCGGTCGATAAGTTTGATTCCTTCTCGATTCGATAAATTAAAAAAAAAAAGTATCTATGTATTTATCGTTTATAATCGATAGAGACGATTAAAAATCGCTGTGATGAACGAAACATCGTATATCGATGATAAATAATCTAAACGGAGTTTAGACAAAAAAAAATTAATATTTAAACGATAGTGTTATATTCTTTGAAACGTTAGATAAATCATGACACGAGTTAAATATATAAAATAATTATATTCAAAATTTATATGCAGTTAAATTTTCATCTCCGGTTCGTAGATTATATTTAAAATAAAGTAAAAAAAAAAAAGAAAAGAAAAGAAACAAATATTTGAGCGACTTCGACATCATTCATCGACCCAGTCTTCTCTCGCATTCCGACGAGTAAACATCGAAAATCACAATAATTTCAATAATTTATGAAGTTGATGATTTCCCAATTATTTAAACAATATTCGATGTACATGGAGCACAATAAGTTAATATTTCAACGATTGATTTTCTCTTAATCATTAAAAAATAATGAAAAAATAATGATTAATCATTCGCTTAATCATTAAAAATAATGAAACGCGCGAGAAACTCAAAATATTTTTAATTCGAAATTCCAAATAATTTTATTAAACAAATTTTAATCACGGGATAGTTGGCCTTGTGTGATGTAAACATAAACTCGTTTTTCCTTAACTTCGACGATTGCCGAGTCAATTTACTTTCGCATTCCGACGAGTACACATCGAAATTCTCTCTTTCTAATCGTGAAATCTTATAAATTTATACAAAAAAAAAATTATAAATTAAAAATTTTATAATTATTTAAACGATATATAGCGTATGCGGAATACGATAAACTAATGTTTCATTCAAAATGATGTCAATATAAAATTCCAATACATAAATATTTCAATCTCGAGAGAGTTGGCCTTGCCTAATATAAACAAAAACTTTTTCTTAACTTTAACAACTACCTAGTTAATTTTCTTTTACACAACAGATAGTACATTCGTTTGAACAGTAAGAGGACGGAGAGGCGTGAAAAATTAAGAATAATTTTAAATTTAAAATCTCAATACTTAAAAATTACTATCCCCGGGAGTAAACATCGTAGATCTCTCAGGATGTCTTAGCCGCAAGTATATCGACGAATAATTTCAAAGCAAATAATTATATTTCTAGATCGCACGTTTCTACGATCATTCATACATTTTTTCATTATTAACATCGATACAAATAATTTCGTTTTTATTTTATATTTTTTTTTTGTTTTTTTTTCAGAATTTCATAGCAATCGAGCTCATGTTCGATCAGTTAAGAATCGCCCACCCTCGAGATATCGACCTGAGTCACCACCGACGAGTGTTTTCGAGCCATCGCAGAACTTCTTAAACGGTGAGTGAATTTTGTAAATCCCTCCCCCTTCCGATCGCTCGATCGCGTCGAGAACGATAGATCCGAGTCGACACGCGCGATTGGTTGTAATTAATTAGCGTTATAAAATAAATACAATTCAATATTCCGACGAACAAATAGCACGCTAGGGACGAAATAATTAATTGGATTTACATTATTTAATTGACATCTATTCAATCTACGATATATATATATATATATATATATATATATATATATATATGCGACACAATTGAACCAATGTTGAAATATATGCGACTAAAGATACACGTAACGCAACTAAATAACAGAACATTTGTAGCGAGATTACGAAGATCGTTCGAGACGATCGATAATGAAATAAATTTTATTTTATTTTATTTTATTTTATTTTATTTTATTTTATTTTATTTTATTTTATTTATTTTATTTTATTTTATTTTATTTTATTTTATTTTATTTTATTTTATTTATTTTATTTTATTTTATTTTATTTTATTTTATTTTATTTTATTTTATTTTATTTTATTTTATTTTATTTTATTTTATTTTATTTTATTTTATTTTATTTTATTTTATTTTATTTTATTTTATTTTATTTTATTTTATTTTATTTTATTTTATTTTATTTTATTTTATTTTATTTTATTTTATTTTATTTTATTTTATTTTATTTTATTTTATTTTATTTTATTTTATTTTATTTTATTTTATTTTATTTTATTTTATTTTATTTTATTTTATTTTATTTTATTTTATTTTATTTTATTTTATTTTATTTTATTTTATTTTATTTTCGACGAACACAAATTGCTAACTCCAGAGGGAATACGTTCCACTTCACGTTTCACTCCTTTTTATTTCATATTTCTTCTCTCTATCTCTTTCTAATCATTTCTTCGTCATTTTTCCAGGGATCATCTAAGGGATCATCGTCAAAGGGATAGATTCGTCATCGATATTTACGAAAGATATAGCTCGCGTCGGTGGGCATCCAGGACGCGAATGTTCACACGGGCCTAATCGTGAGTCCTATCGGGGAAAATTAGAGTTTTAATTTTTTCTCGAAAAATACGATTAGATTAAATCGCGAACGCGAACTTTAGCGTTGAGTCACCGTAAACCCCGTGGCTACTCTTTCCAACAACCTCCACGTGGTGAGATTCCCGGGCCGTTAGTTATTTCTGATACGATCGAAATCTAATCGTAAATTCGTAGTTCGTATTTTGTGTCCATACCCGTAGCCGAGGTCACCAACACGCTTCGAAAAAGAAAAAAAAAATATATCGATTAGCCTTCGACATCTTTGTCATGTAAAAATAACCGTTATTTTACGTCGCAACAGTGAAGAAGATATTTAGTAATCTTTGAAACTCAACTGTGGTCTAAGCTTTCGTACGTTTTATGAATGTAAGGTGCGAAAAATTTGTTAATTATTATTAATAAAAAAGAAAACATATATATATATATATATATATGTATATATAAAACTTAACAATGCATAATAATTAAGAGAAACAAATTAAAATTATCCTTTCCTCATCGTTATGTTTATTATGGCGAGGTAATGAACTGTGCGATAACACCATGACCCTTTCACGCTCATTTGAAACATAATTCATACTTTCTCTTTATCGGTTAGATAGCGGCATTATTCTTATTTAAAGTTTCCTCCGATTCGAATAAATTATTTTTAAAGGCACGCGACTTAACCTGGAGGACTTAACAGTGACTTTGCCACACGATTAAGATCCTTCCTCAGTCGGTCTTTAACGGTCGAACGATACGAGTCGTTGAACGTGTCTCTTGTAAATAACATTACGATCGGATAGTATCGTCGATTAAATAAAAATAAAAATAAAAATAAAAATAAAAATAAAAATAAAAATAAAAATAAAAAAAATAAATAAATAAAAAAATAAAAGAAGTAGAAAAAATTACTTTCGAGTTCTTCTTCCATATATTTATCTTTTCTTTCAAATTTTTGAAATTATTCCGAAATTGTAGTGAAGGAAAAGTAAGAATGTATACCGCTAAGAAGAATTTTAAGAATGATGATGAGTCTGACATCGTTTTGAGTTCGTCTCCTCTTGACAAGGTTCGAAAAAATCCTCTCTCTCTCTCTCTCTCTCTCTCTCTCTCTCTCTATCTATCTATCTATGTATATATCTTTCTCTCACTTTTTATCCATTTATTTTCATTCGATAAATACATTTAATCGCCAAGAATTTATAGTAAATACATATGACGTATCGATTGCACGCATTTATCAAGTATTTTGTTCTTCCTTATTTTTTTTTTTCTTTTTTTCTTTTCCTTTATCGTTTCTTCGTCTTCTCTTTCGCATAATCAATCGATATTTCATATCTCGTTTTTACATCTTACATCAAACGATTTCAAACGATTTTTATCTTACTACGTTTTACAGTACGTTTTCATTATACGACTTCATAATAATCTCACTTGTACGATCGAGATCCTTCTCGCTCGTTTATTTCCTTCTAAACAATCGATAAATGGAAATAAAATAAAGTAAAAAAACCTTGTAGTTTCTTCTATCGAGACATTCCATGCAAGAAAAAAGAAAAGATATCGAGAACAGAGAAATCGACCTTGGGGCTGACTTCGATGGCCATAATCGTGGAGAATGACGCAAAATTTCACTACGTTACAGAATCTTATACTCCAGTAAACATACTCGTTTATATGTATACATTTATATACATATATATAAATTTTTTTTTGTTTTCTTACCGTTTTTCTTTTCTCTTTTCCATCTCCATTTCATACGCACAATATATTTACAATAATGATAGTAATAATAATAATAATAATGATAATGACGATGACAATAATAAAGCCAATTGATTTTTTTACACGAAATAAAATTACAATTGTACGCTTCATTTTCATATATCAATAACAGCAAGATAAAAAAAAAAGCTAGCGTCCTTTGAAAATTTTGAAATCCTTTCTAAGCACTACAAGACGGAGTGGGGGAAGCTCCGATCATTCTTATAAAGCAGAGTCATAAATTTCTACTTTTGACGTCATAGGAACGTAGAACGACACACTTTACATATAATTTTAACGATGTCGAACGTAAGTGATAAATATCAACAGGTTTGATCAGTAAAATATTTTCCATCCGTATTTATTAGAAAACAAGAAAGGAGAAAAAATAATAATAATAATAATATTAATGAAAAATAAGATAATATCTCTTTTTAACATTTTCTTTTTTTTTTATGTTTATAAATGTATGTTACATGACGTTCCAATCAACAGCCAAAACTGATACACGGCGGGAATTACATAAGGGAAGGTAAAGATTCGTCTAAGAGTACATGCCTAATATTTTCGCCTAAGGAGGACGATAAGGTCGGTGCATTAGGGAAATATCTTCAGCTGTTCGCCGTAAGTAGAGAGATCGAATGATCATTTCGAAAAATAAATATCTCATTTCGATTACCAATTAAACAATTTATCGTTTCTATCGTGGAAATACGAAGGGTATCGTTTCAACTGTTTTTATCGATGATAAAATAAAATAATATATTAATAATATATATATATTTTTTCTTTTATATCCGTTAAACATTTCGTAGAAATACGAAATAAATCTACTACACATAGAATCCAGAAGTTCACGTCGTGTCAATGGTTACGAATTTATGGTCGAATGCGCGCCGAGTTTAAATCTCGGCTCTGTCATCGAGGACCTTCGAGTACAGTGCAAATACTTTTCCGTTATTTCCAGGTGAGGAACGGTTCGTTCGTTTGTTTTTTTACCGATCGAAAAAGTAAAAGAAGGAGAAAAAAAAGAAGATCGAAAAAAAAATTAACGAACAATTCATACAACCCGTAAATTTGTATGCTCTGATCGATAGAAATCACAAGGAGGACGCGGATACCGTGCCGTGGTTCCCAAGAAGGATCAGAGATCTCGATAAGTTCGCAAATCAGATCCTCTCTTACGGGGCGGAACTCGATAGCGATCATCCCGGATTTACCGATCCTGTTTATCGAAAGAGGAGAAAATATTTCGCCGATTTGGCCTATAATTATAAACAGTGAGTGATTGATTAATCGTTGATACCTGTAATCGCATCGGTCGCGATGTTGCTATGTTGCTCCGTTCGTCTTTATTTTCTTTTTTGTTGTTCCTTATTTAACATCGATATCATCGGGAACGAGCGTCATTGTTGCTCAAACGTGATATTTCCTATGTTAATGAAATTTTAATGAATAGTCAATGAAATGTTAATTAAATTCTCTATCTCTCCTTCCTATCCTTAGCGGTCAACCTATCCCAAAGGTGGATTACACGCCGGAGGAAATTGCCACGTGGGGAGTTGTCTTTCGAAATTTGACGAAACTCTATCCAAAATATGCTTGCAAGGAGCACAATCACGTGTTCCCGCTTTTAATTGAAAATTGTGGATACAGGGAGGACAATATACCGCAGCTCGAGGATGTATCGAATTTTTTGAAAGGTAATGAATATAAGAAATGAGGTAATTCGTATTATCACGAATTTACGTAATAGTCGTTCTATGTTAAATTATTTATCGTTTTATTTTCCTTCTTCTTCTTTTTCTTTTTTCTTTTTTTTTTTCTTTTTTATCTCTCGACAGATTGTACCGGTTTTACTCTTCGTCCAGTGGCAGGTCTGCTTTCATCTCGTGATTTTTTAGCGGGCTTAGCCTTCAGGGTATTTCACAGTACGCAATACATCAGGCACAGTAGTAAACCCTTGTACACGCCGGAACCTGACGTTTGTCACGAAATACTTGGCCATGCACCGCTTTTCGCCGATCCTGCATTCGCACAATTTTCACAAGTAGTTGGCCTGGCGTCTCTCGGTGCACCGGACGAATATATCGAGAGACTCGCTACGGTAAATTTTTTTTCGAGAGATCAACGCTTTTCTTTTCTTCTTCTTCTTCTTTCTTTTTTCTTTATTGTTTTCATTTCATTATTCTACGCGAACACAAAGGAGAGAGAGAGAGAGAGAGAGAGAGAAAAGAAATGAAACATCAATTATCTTCGAGCGAGTAAGATTTTTAATCGATATCATCGTGATTAATCGATTACAGTGCTTTTGGTTCACGGTTGAATACGGTATATGCCGGCAAAATGGCGAATTGAAAGCTTACGGTGCTGGTTTATTATCGTCCTTCGGCGAATTGGAGTATTGTTTAAGTGGAAAGCCAGAGTTACGACCTTTTGAACCGGCTAAGACATCGTTACAAAAATATCCGATAACTGAATATCAACCAGTATACTTCGTTGCGGAAGACTTTGACGATGCCAAGGAAAAGATGATGTGAGTAAGAATAAATAATATATACGAGCACATAAACACACACACACACACACATATATATATATATGCCAAATAATCAGAATTTTATTCTGCATCAATGATAACACTTTCTGTTTTGCTTTAGATAATCTTTGCTTAATGGCACCATATTATTTATCTCTTTCTCTCTCTCTCTCTCTCTCTTTCTCTCTCTTTATCTCATATTATTTTTTATTCGAATAAATGCACCGAAGATAATATTTATTGGTTTCAGTAAATTTGCACAAACCATACCGAGAAAGTTTGGCGTCCGATACGATCCTTACACCCAAAGTATCAGTATAATCGACAGCAAACATCAAGTGGAGGATCTGATTTATAATGTCAATCAAGAAGTTCAAATTCTAATGGAAGCATTGAGAAAATTAAAGGAATAACGTTTCCCGTTATTATCGTCCCTTCGTAGTTTCTAACTAACTTAATGTCGTTTTTATTGGGAGGGGGGAGGGGAGGAGGGTAGGAGGTGGGGAAGGGGTTTTGGTATTACCTGTTACACGTTCGTCGCAAGAAAAAAAAAAAAACATATATTTCGTAATTTACACCTGTTATACATATTTGTGTTACGTAATATCATCGAATATATATATATATATATATATATATATATATATATATATATATATGTAATACATGTACAACAAAATATATTACTTTTTGCTTATCACTGTAAATATATTTGTGTTCCTCTTCTTCTTCTTCTTTTTCTTCTTCTCTTTTTTCTTTTGTATTTTTTTTTATCCACAAAAAATCATTGACATTTTGCCCGTCCTTCATCACGCCACCAAAAATGCGAATGATTTATATAATAAATTCATCGCTCGTCTTAGTATACCGTATTCGTTTTAGAGTACAGTTTTCTCTCTCTCTCTCCTTTCTCTCTATCCATCCATCTATCTATCTATCTATCTATCTATCTATTTATCTATCAATCTATCTCTCTTAAGAATATAATAATGTCACGATTTCCGACGGGACTTATAATCTAAACGTTCATTAGGAGCATTTAATAAGCCTCTCACCACCGACTATAACAATAATTAATAAACCCTTTGTACTTTTTCACATGGAATCAGATCCTTCATTATTTTAATATACTCGAAAACGTTCTAATCCTCTCCAGGAAAAACGGAGCGTTGTCACATAACTCTAACCTAAATATCATGGTTATAATTTTAACGATATTCTCACTCGAACGAATCGGGGATCAGTTTTTCGTCGATCTCTGTTGTTGACCACCTGGCACTTCGATATTACCGTAAAGTATATCGGCTTGCGGTTGACATATTTGAAAAGGCACGAGTTCTGCCGGATTTCCATTTTGCTGAGCGGATGGACCCTGTTGTTGTTGTTGTTGTTGTTGTGGTTGCGGTTGTTGCGGTTGCTGCTGTTGCGGTTGCTGCTGTGGTTGCTGCTGTTGCTGCTGCTGTGGTTGCTGTTGTTGTTGCTGCTGTTGTTGTTGTTGTTGTTGTTGTTGTTGTTGTTGTTGCGGTTGCTGAGATTGTTGCGATTGTTGTTGCTGAGGCTGTTGCGTTTGTATCATCGTATTAACGCTAACGTGAGCCACTCCGGAAACCGTCGGTGATACTGGACTGACCGGTAAGGCATGCGGAAATAATTCCGTTGGCACTATAGGTACTGGCACGGTGATAGGCAACGACAACATATTAACACCTTGAACGCTCGTAGACGTTGGCAATTGTACGTTCGCGTTTGCGTTGCACCGATTCGTTTGTTGGCACGTGTTCGTCGTATTGTACGATATTCCCGACTGAAACGACATTGATCGAACGATTAACCATTAGTTTGAAATTATTATAAATCAAATGTTATTCCGTTCGAACGTGATTCGTACGTTAACGATTAAAATTCGTACTGACGTTGAGCAATGGCGATAATATCCCATATCTGGCTATGAACAACTGTTCCGAGACTCTTCTCAGCTCTTCCTGTTGATGAACGATGAGCTGTTGCAATTCTTCGTGCTTGCGTTGTAACTCGTCCTGTATTTGATTTTGGGCGGGAGTCATCACGATGCCTTGTTGATGAAGCATCTGGAAAAAAAAGGAAATAAATAAAAAAAAGATAATGTCCTTCTTCGTTCGAGATTAAAATCGATCGCTCATTTTTTTTTTTTTTTTATTCTCAACTGCAATACCTCGTGAGTCGGTAATGTGGATATTAAAGATGCCGAGGGTGTAGCAAAGCCGGCTGTTACAACGGGTTGAAGATTGACCATGGCATATTGCGTTGGTTCGATAAAATTTATGCACGATTGATCGTCTCCCAATTGATGTTGCTGTTGTTGTTGTTGTTGTTGTTGTTGTTGTTGTTGTGGCTGCGGCTGCGGCTGTGGCTGTGGCTGTGACTGTGGCTGTTGTTGTTGCTGTGGTTGCTGTGATTGCTGTTGACAACCTTCCATTGGCATTGGCTGAGAGGCAACTGAACTACTGACCGATGTCGTTTTCGTTCTCGAATCGTGCCTGGTTATTTGCGAATGTGGTGAACTTCGTAAGGACGTAGATATCGAGGAAGTGTCCGATCCACCTCTGATCGTCTTAGAATTTTTCGACAATTTCGTTGGCCATTGTGCCATTGGTATTTGACAAGTGGTGGTTACCTGATCGCAATGATAACAAATTGGTAAAAACAAAAAAAAAAATAAATAAATAAATAAATGAAAGAAAAAATTGTTTAAATAACGACATAAACGGATAAAGTAGGACGTTTATTAAAGACCTGTTGCTGTTTCAATGGCATCAGAATTACGTCTTGGTTATGAGTTTTATTGAAGTTCGTCGTTCCAGTATCTTTACGCATTTCCTTCATCACGTCCACGTAACTTACAACGTGATGAGTACAAACGATGAATTCTGGCTTCGAATTCCATTGGTTGTATGTTATGAAGAATCTAGTTTGTAACCATATCCATTGTTGGCCCTTAGTTAGGAATCTATAGTGACAGGAGGTACCCTCGCCCTTCTGCATCACTAAAAATATGCTTTCGTGGTAAGGTTGAATAAAAAAAAAAAAAAAAAAAAATATATATATGTATATAAGACTTAATTCTATGACTTACAAGATTCGTGGCAAGTTACGACTTTATCCAAATCATCAACGTGATAATAATCGTACCCGGATGTACCTAAAACTTCGAAAGGTAAATATCCGATAATCGGGGGAGCCCTGTGATCTAGAAACAAAAACTTCCATTCAAGACTGTGCCGAGAAGTGAATTCAGATTTGGTACTGTCCATGACCGACATTTCTCGTATCAACTGCGGTGTCTGTAGTCGGCCTGTTCCAACAAAAACCATTCTGCAAATAATATAATATATGCGATATATACACACACACACATACACACACACACACGCACACACACATATATATATATATATATCGTAATGATTTATTTTTTTATTATATGTGTATATACATATATATATATATATATATATATATATATATATATATATATATATACATATATCACAAAAATTAAATAAAAATTTTGTATAATTAATTACTTGGTATCTGATCCACACATGTTGTTAAGCCTAGCATTGGGAAGTAAATTGTCCACGTTGTTATCGACGTCGGAACCTTCATTAAATACGTTATAATAATTATTTTCGTAATTCAAGAAACAAGCGAAAGAGAAAAAAAAATTAATAATTGTACTCACGAAAATATCCAATGAATTGAACGAGCTCGTATATCGGATCCTCTTGAAAATCAAATCCACCTCTTTTTATATGACACGTGAACGATACTTGATCCTCTGTATAACAATAAAAATGATCGTCCATTTATAAATTAATCGTCGATTAGATATTATTATTGTTTCAATGTATACCTTTCTTAACGGCACGTCGATCTCTTATACTGTCAGGATTAAGTAGAACGTTGTAAAGATGTGATTGATCCTCTTGATAAGCTATATCGTATATGGTCGTATTTTCTAATTCACTTGGCAAATAACCGAGAAGAGATGTGACGCTTTCGGAAACGTAATAAATACGTCCATTCGATGAGAATATCATTATGAATCCGTCTAATGCCTAATCATAATCGTAAATTATAACGATAATTAAATTACAAATTAATTTTATATAAAACGAATTATATATATATATATATATATTTATTTATTTATTAAATAACAACTCACTTATTATCAAATCATTTATTATTTACCTCTAATATAAGGTGAGTAAATTCTTCATTGGATAAAAATGATGGCTTCCAATCCTCTTGAATTTCATGTACTCTAGACCTAACAGCTACCTCTGCAATAGATACAATATCATACATACATATATATACATAATAATAATAAAAAAAAAAAAAGTAAAACAGAACGATTGGATTTCGTTATTAAACTTACCATTGTGATTCTTCAAAAATAGGATCGTGGACTTCAATACCGTGGACTTATCCATTTTTCGTGTATTTGAGCTCACCATGCTTCCGAGCTCGCTAACCAACATGTTAAATTGATCTCGGCGTTTTTTCTCGCTGAGATTACGTGACTTTCTACAAAAAAAAAAAAAGAAAAAAGATTATAAGGAAGGAAGAAATAAAAAGAAAAAAAAGAATAGAAAAGAAAGAAACGAGAATTTATTTTTGATTTTACGAGATTAGATTTATTTTGATTAGAAAAGCTTACCGTTTCGTATCATCCTTGTCGTCGATATCATCGTCCATGGTATCACTGATCAATGCAAAAACATAGTAATTTTTAACGTTATAATAATTTCCATTGGCCATTGGATTTATTCTAATCGTCTAATAATGAACATTTTCGATCCATTCGAAACGTTAATGTTAACAAGTTTTGATTTTAGTCTTAAACGTTGGAAAGGGTTATCGACCCGCGTATCGCGATGTATACAAGAAAGAGACGTCATCATTGTGGTATACTATTACGTCATACGTAACATAAATGCGTCTCGTTAAGACAGAGAGAAGAAGAAATAGAGAGAGAGAGAGAGAGAGAGAGAGAGAACGATCAATTAAATTAAGTAATCTTTCAACGGGTACGTCGGTCCATCGGTTATCCGTTTAAAATAGTAATAATGAATTAATATCGCGTCGAATGATTTCGCGTGTACGAAAACATATGGAAAGAATTTGCAAGGACGAGAAGATCCTAAATTTATTTATTTATTTATTTATTTTTTTATTTTATAGTTATTCCAATAACAATAAAAATAAATTCATAAAAAAGTAATTCTATTTCATTTGCGATTTCATTCGCAATTTCGTAAGATCGAAATTGTCCAATGGTAAACGATAGAAATGTATTGTTATTATTATTATTATTATTATTATTGTTATTATTGTTATTTACAATGTGCAATTATTATTGACGTTATCGATAACGTAAGCTATCGATATCGTAATGCTTTGGATATGTTGGTACTTATGGAGAAAGAGAATAGGAGGGACGTAATCGTTGGATAAAATCGTGCACATTGATTGGAATCGAATATTGATGAAATGCCGTAAAGAATATTTCAGGAGTGAGCAATGTTTCTACGTTAATGCGATATACAGGGTGTTTCAGCTAAAAAGGATCGCTTATAACATACATAACATTATACTATTATATATATATAAACTATTAATATTATGTACATACATTTATTAACATACCTCTTTTTAAACCATTCAAAGTATGCCATAAAAGTTTATTGCATCATAAAAAACAAATAAAATATTTAGGCGGCCTTTATTGGCTGAAACACCCTGTATAGTAAAATTATGAGTGATCGACGATCGAGATTAAGGAATGATGTCCTATGTAACGATATCACGATATCTGTATATTTATAAATCAAATATATTTACATATATATATGTATATGTTTTCGAATAAATTATATTTCGAATTAATCGAATGGAAAGGAACGATGAAAAACGAACACGTACGTTTAAAAACCATCGATCGGTTCGTTTCTTTCAATGTTCAAACAAACGAACTAACATCGCTTATCCGACTTATATTATCGAATTGTATTAAATGAATACGAAAACGAGAGCGATTAAGAGCGATACCATAAATGTAAAAAAAAAAAAAAATAAAAAATAAAAAAAAAAGAAACCCCGTCTAATGGGACTTGACTTTTCTTGGATTCTTTTTTTTTTTTTTGTTATTATTTCTCGTCTCTTTTCTTATTCCCATCGGCAGAGATAAAAGACATACGGGAAGGGAAATGGGATAAATGAAATGAAAAGAAATATAGAAAAATACGAAGGAATGCGGTAAACGCGTGAGCGCGTTTGTATCCTATCGAGCTCCAAGATTCCACACGTTCGACAAGGATCGAGGCAAGAGCGATGGTGGTAATGGTGGTGGTGGTGGTGGTAATGGTGATGGTAATGGTGGTGGTGGTGGTAGACAGGTAAGTGAATATAGACGGTCGGCGTCAGACACAGCGTCCGGTGAGGACGGTTCGTTTAAACTATTTGCACTGTATTCCCGTCTCAATAATAAAACGTATAGAATGGTTTACGGTAATAGAGAAAGAAAGAAAAAGACGGATGGATAAATAGATTGAGAGAGTGATAGAGATAGAGATAAAGATAGAAAGAGAGATAGACAGACAGATGGATAGATAGATAGATAGATAGATAGATAGATAGATAGATAGAGAGAGAGAGAGAGAGAATGATACAATATGAAGAGGTTTTTCTTAAAAACATGATCGCACTCACTCGGATTGTCTTGACGAACGTTCCCGCGTATAACTCGCCATGCAAAAGGGGGTGGGGTTGGGTGGAGACGGCGGTGGTGGTGGGGAGAGGGGGAGGGCGGCAACGGCAACGGCAACGGCAACGGCAGCGGCAGCAGCAACAGCAGCAGCAACAACGGCGGCGGAGGGCGCGGAGGAGGGGTGGTGTCGATCGAGAAAGAAAAAATTGTTGCGTCTTGCAACAAGCTTGCGCACTTCGAGAAATACTCTGTTAACCGTATTTCGTTGATTCAACCGTATAGAAAATTACTATGACGACGAGGTTCGGTTCTAAGACCGCGTACGTTTTCTAGAAAGTATCCTAGAGAATTATGGTTGCTCCTCGTATCGGACAGTACACACGGTGCGTTTTACTTTTAGATTTCTTCGTACGATCTTCGAAATCCAACTTCTTCTCCTCCTTCTCCTCCTGCTAATCGTACCCGTCGTCGTTGGTTTCGTTCTCGCCGTCGCCGTCGCCGTCGTTTTCGACGTCTTCGTCGTCTTCGTCGTCTTCGTCGTCTTCGTCGTCGTCGTCCTTCCTCTTCTCCTCGGTTCGTTTTCTTCTTCGAGGTGGCGGCTCCTCCACCGGCAGCACCGCCACATTTTTCGACGCGCGAACGCGCACCTACCTCCTTTTCACCCTTCCTCGGCTATATTACGACGAGTACGCTCTCTCTCTCTCTCTCTCTCTCTCTCTCTCTCTCTCTCTCTCTATTTCTCTAACGCTAATCCCACCATCCGATTCTTTCTCCGTCTTCTTTCCTTCTTCCTTTATTCCTTTCCTTCCTTAACTTATTTTCTTTTCTCACTGTCTCTATCTGTCACTCTCACTTACTCACTCTCTCACTCTCTCACTCTCTCTCTCTCTCTCTCTCTCTCTCTCTCTCTCTTACTCTCTCACTCTCACTCTCTCTCTCTCTCTCTCTCTCTCTCTACGTCTCTTTTTCCTCTTGATTTCTACCTTCGAGAGGCAGACCACACTACTCGACTATCAGTTTCACCAAACGCACTCTCTCCTCCTCCACACCTTATGGATCGTGTTACGCCACTGCGAGAAACGATCGCAGCGCTCAGACTCGACACAACACCCCGGAGGCGTCGCACGGCGTCTCACTCGTGATGACGTCGCGACGCTTTCTTTCATCCGACTTTCGAAATAAGGTCGATTCGACGGGTTTACCCTCCCCTCCCCTCCCCGTTTCTCTTTCCGCCTTCCTACGTTTCCCACCTTCCTTTTTCTAATTCGTACGAATCGTTTTTCTCTTCTTTTTTCTTTTTTTTTTTTTTTTATATATTTCGTACGATCGGCTGCGACGCGCACGACCTTCTTTGTGAGATTTCGAAAAAATTCTCGATCTTTAGTTATTTTATTTTATTTTATTTTATTGTTGTTTTTCTTTTTTTTTTTTTTTTTAATACAAATCGCATCTCTCAAATTCGAATTACTTATTATATCTCGTCTTACCTTTTACTTCTTTTCTTTTTTCTTTTGCTTTTTTCTTTCTTTTTTTTTTTTGTTACGACGAACACATCGAGCCCTAAACCAGCAACGGAATCGAATAAAAGAAAGAAATGGGAAAAAGGAAATGCGATCGTCCAATCGCCTTCGAGAATGCATCAGCAAAAACGTATTGCACTATTCCGTGCGATCAGCAAGTGCGCAGACGCTGCACATAAAACCGCTTCGTCGATGGCTCGTGTTACTAGCGCACGAGCGCACTTGGAAACTGACCGACCAATGACGTTAGACCTCACCGTGTACCTCGATGCGGTTCGATGCTACGATCGTTGGTTTCTAAAGCGCATGATCGATCAAAATATAAGATTATTTTTCTCTCTTTCTCTATCTCTCTCTCTCTCTCTCTCTCTCGTTATTACGTCGTTTAAGGCCAATTTTAAAAATTGATCGACACGTATAAATCTAACGATGAGATATAAGATTATTTTAATCTAATCGATCAAAATATAAGATTACTTTTCTCTCTTTCTCTATCTCTCGTTATTACGTCGTTTAAGGCCAATTTTAAAAATTGATCGACACGTATAAATCTAACGATGAGATCTCAATTTCAGTTCATTGCAATCTTTATACGTACGTGCGTATCTGTCCGTCCGTCCGTCCGTCCATTCGTTCGTTCGTTTGTCCAGTAAACGCATGCGTGTGCGTGCATGCGTATGTCCGTGAGTCGCACGTAACTTTCAGCCAATCAAATGCGTTCGACGATGCAGTTGGACGCATTCACGGTATAACGCGAACTATGATCAATGATGCACATTGCCATGAGATATACCGTCTTATCTTATTTCTCGGCTCGATTCAACGGCACTTCTTCCACTTGGATTTTATCCTTTCTCCGTTCTAACTTCGCATGATTCATTAACTCTTTCCTCTTCTTCCTTTTTTTTTTTCTGTTTTTTTATTTTTTTTTTTTTATTTTTTTCTTCGCATCATCGATAGATCGTATCTTCGATCGCGTGTAAATTAGATCGTACGGTTATAGGCAAACGTGACGGCGGGGGATATGGAAATGGGAGAGAACAAAAAATGATCGGCAATGTTTCAGTAAATTTTACATAATGTTTATTATTTATAGTGTACTCAGAAATGTCGGGCCTCAACCAGTGGGCCTTTTTTTTTTTCTTTCGACATTTGATTAATAAACATCACAATATCAATTTTTCCCTAGTCCATACACAGTATCTCTCTCTCTCTCTCTCTCTCTCTCTCTCTCTCTCTCTCTCTCTCTCTCTCTTTATCTATCTCTATTTCGTTCTCTTGCTCTTCCTGTATTACTTCCTACTCTTTCTATTAAAAGCGACGAACAAGCTGCTCGTAAGTCGTGCCTAACGAACACGACGAAACAATTAACAGAAATATCGTCGTTTCGGTGTTCTCACAAAAAAAAAAATAAAAACAAAAAAAAAAAAATATAGAAAAATAAACGATAAGGAAATCAAAAGAAACTTGCGGAATTTCTTTTTTTCACGAACGATTTTCCTGCTTTCTTTCTTCCTTTCTTTTTTATTCTTTCGCCAGGAAAATTCATCGATTTGATCGGGAAATCGTCATTTGAAAGAAAAAGAAG
>OU426993.1:21811419-21813919 GCA_911387935.1 Dolichovespula saxonica | reverse complement strand
CGTAGTCAAGGGTAGGTGGTGGTGATGACGGTGGTGGTGGTGGTGGTGATGGTGATGGTGGTGGTGGTGGTGGTGGTGGTGATAGTAATGGTGATGGTGATGGTGGTGATGGTGGTGGTTATGATGGTGATAGTAATGGTGGTTGTAGTGGTGATGATGGTGACGATGGTGGTGTTGGTGATTATCGTGTTATCGTGTCGGAAGAGCACGATGAAGGATAAAAGGGTGGCATAAATTTAAAGAAGACATCAAGCAGTTTCCGGATAGATAGTTCGCGGGCTTTGCGAAACTAATAAAGGCACCGAGACGCTCCCGAGAAACGAAATATATCTATTTATTCTTTTGCATTCTTGAAACGTGCAAACGCATAATACCCTTTTTCTCCAAGAAAGTTTAGAAGTACTCGTATTCTTGATGGAGTAAAAGAAAAAAAAAAAAAAAATAGGAAAAAAGAGGACCTTCGTATCGAACGGCACAATGGAAAAAACGGAAACGCCTGACGTCGTTAATGTTTCTTTGAAGTCCGTAATGTCGTTGGAATTTTTTCTTTCTTTCATTCTTTATTTTTCTTCTTCTTCTTCTTTTTTCTCTTTTTTTTTCCACCGTTGAGAAAAAATTAATCATCCGTATGTATCAATAAATATTTAAAAGTTATCGCTGTTAGAATATTATTTCTTTTTTTCTTTTTTTTTTTCCGTCATCGAGAAACGCAATCAAATATTACGTAAACGTAATCAAACGTACGTAGACACGCGTGAATTCGAAAATTATTCTTCCGAGTGGAATTCATTTTTACTAAAAAATTTTTTGAATAAAATTTGTATGGATTTAAATTGCACGAAAGATAGTGGAACCAAAAGAAGAAGAAGAAGAGGAGGAGGAGGAGGAGGAAAAAGAAAAAAGAAAGAAGAAAAATATAAAAGAAGAAGAGCATATGCATTTGTCGAGTTTTAACGTTCGATAATTATCGATACGACAAAAGGGGAAATTCGTGTTGTGTTGAATAGAAAAAAGGGTTTGGAAGAATGGATAAGCGGCGATGGCGATAGCAAGTTCGATCGGATCTGCGCAGCAGCACAAAAGCGGAGCCTTTATCTAACGCGCGTTAAAACCGTTTTCTAATCGCGAAATCAGCGAGGTGTATGTTACAGAGGATCGCAAAATTCTCAGCAAAGGGAAGTCTCACGAGGCGAGAATTGGTATTCTTTTTATACTCTCTTTAAAGCGTCTTCAAAATAGCGAGTTCGAAGTTTTCCTTTTCCTTTTTTTTTCTCTATTTGTTCCGATCACGAATATTGATTGATTTTCCATTGATCTTTTCTTTTCTTTTCTTTTTTTTTTTTTTTTTCTTTTCGTTTCCTTTTTCCACGGACAACTTCGTATGTAAACACTTTTTATCCGTACAATCGAGATTATTGGTATTACGAGCACGGCCCAAGATCGAATTATCGAAATAGTAATTCGTCCCTTTCTTTTCGCTTCTCATTTTTGTTTCTTTCTTCGTTTCTTTTTCATGTCGTTGTTGTAATATTAGTAGAAGTAGTAGTAGTAGTAGTAGTAGTAGTAGTAGTAGTTAATAATAGTAGTAGCAGCAGTACTAGTAGTAGTAGTAGTAGTAGTAGTAGTAGTAGTAGTAGTAGTATTATTATTATTTATCGTTATTACTGCGGCCATTTCTTTTTATCTATTTTCCTTACGAAGATCTATATCTCTGAGCAAAGTAGGATGCATATGGGGTTTATTTTATTCTTTAAACCTCCGTGTTGATTACGAGAGGAGACTCTCGTAAAGAAGATTATCTTGTTCCTTTTTTTCAATAGCCTAACTCGTCTAGAACGATTCTACGATATAATGTTTTGCGTATAAGATTACACACACACATATATATATATATATATGTATATAGACACACTAATAAGCCTTATCTATCTCTTTCTCTCACTCTCTCTTTCTCTCTCTTTCTCTCTCTTTCTTTCTCTCTCTTTGTGTACCACTCGCTAAGATATATGGAATAATAATAATAATAATAGAGAAGATACGAAATAAGGAAATAAAGGTAATGAGTATGGTTGAGTCTGTGAACAAAACGGGGGTTGGAATGGGATAGGGACAGGGTGGAGGGGGTGGGAAGGAGGGAGGGGAGGAGGGAGATCAAAAAAGAAATGATTGGTGGAACCGGAAGCAGCGTGTAGCTTTGACTTTTCGAGGCTCTCTCTCTCTCTCTCTCACTCTCTTTCTCTATCTCTTTCTATCCCCTATCTATCTATCTCTATCTATATATCTATTTATCTATTTAACTATTTATCTACCTCTATCTATTTATTTACTCTATCTCTCTTTCTCGTTCATCCCTTTGCTTTGTAAATGACAGAAAGTCCTCGAGACATCAGTATTCTTACCGACGGAGATCATAAACACATAAAGCTAATTAAAATTGGGCTTAAGCCTGAGAAGATACATCGACATGCTTGCGTGATTATTATTATTATTATAATAATTA
>OU426993.1:21796419-21801419 GCA_911387935.1 Dolichovespula saxonica | reverse complement strand
GTGTTTCTGTATATATATATATATAATATATTCATTATGGGAGTACACGCGTGTGAGTGTGTGTATATCGGTATGTAGGTATGTGTGTGTGTGTGTGTGTATATAATATTTATACGATCTCATATGGAACAATAATCGAAAACATGTCCCTCGCGTTTCTTCGCGATCGCGCCTACGCAACGGCGGCGCCTGTACGTACCTCCTACGCGTGCTATGATTGCGTGTACCCTCGATATGAACATATACATACAAATATATATATATATATATATATATATATATATATATATATATATGTTTATTATCGAAGAAAACAAATCTCAATATCTTTTAAATTCGATCTGAATGAAACTACTAACGAACCTATTTTTAACGTTATTGTTAGATCGTCGATCGGCTTATTCGACGTAACAAGGAAGAGGAAGGAAACCATGAACGTGTTCGAATAAAAAGTATCAAAATGTATCGTAGAAAGAGAGAAGCGGGAAGGAAGAAAAAAAAAGAAGAAAAAAAAAGAAACAAAGAATCGCGGTACCTTTCGAAGGAATCGCCAACGAATGAAGTGTAAAAGGTCAAGAAAAATAAATAAAAAAAATCCCACCAAAAAAAAAAAAAGAAAAATTAGATCGAAGTTCCCTTTCGGCGAAGGTCGTCGCGATTCGGCGTGAAGAATAATATGTCCTCGACGTATCTTTTCTTTTCTTTTCATTTTTTTTTTTTTTTTTTACTTTTTCTCTTTTCATCGTTCCTCTTGTTTTTGTAAATTTGTTCGTAAGAAATACGAGGACGGCGCAAAAACGGAAGGGAGAAAACTTTCCACGCGTCTCTTTCATAACTTTTTTTTTTTTCTTTTGCTACATCTTTGTTTTCGTTATTTTCTTTTCTCTCTCTTTTTTTTCTTTTTCGTTTTTTCTTTTCATTTTCGTTGGCCTCAGACGCTCGGATCAGTCGCGGATCCTTTGCGATCGAGGAGATGGACATTTTTTTTTTTTTTTGTTTTCTTTTTTTGGTTTCCTTAAGCGAGTGCAATCGCGATGGGCGAAGAAGCGCGAACGGTCTTATGGAAGTTTCGAATAATTCGGGAAGATACGCAAAACGCGAGCGAGCGAGCGAGTAAAATCCCCCCCCCCCCACGCCGTTTGCTCTTATGGGAAGCCGTTGTTAGAACGGAGTTAGAGACGACGGTATCGAGAAGGAAGACCACGTGTCCCCCTCTTACTGCCACGTGTCAATCGTCGCTCCTCTTACATAGATATTATATATTATTCCTTTTATTTTTAGTTTTTATTTTATTTTATTTTATTTTTTTTTTTCGTTTTGTTCTGTTTTTTCCTTTTCTTTTCCTTTATTTATCTTTTTTTTTTTGGTTGTTTTCGTTTCGTTCTTTTCTTTTCTTCTTCTTTTTTTTTTATTTTGTTTTGTTATTTTTTGCTTTTTTTTTTGTTTTAATATCCTTTTAGGTACGACCACGCTAAGAGAGAGAGAGAGAGAGAGAGAGAGAGAGAGATATTGAAATTTTTTTTTTCTCAGAAATAAGTTCAGATAAATACTTTCAAGGTGACGTCCAATTTTGATTATCAAAAAACGTTCAATGTTAAAATATAACGTATGTACGTACGTATATGTTTTATTATTTATGTTAATATAGTGTGATCGTGCCTAATTAATATTCCCATAAAAGTTGAACGATTACAACATTCAGGCTGATTTATTTTATTTTAATTAACTTTACTTTAATTTAATTTATTCATTATTATCTTTATTCATTTTTATTTAGTTATTCATTTTATTTGGTTTTTATCTTATGTTTTTTTATTTTTTTTTTTTTGATCTTTTCGTTTTGTATTTTTTTTTTCTTTTTTTTTCTTTTTCTGTTTTCAATATATATATATATATATTTTTTTTTTTTTTTTTTTAAATGGAGACCACGCCGAATCGTCGTTTCCCTTCGCCGAATAAATAAAGGAGTGAGAAGCTCCTCTAATAATATCGATATCTATCGGATCTATCGAGATTCTCTTAATAATCGTAACACGACTATACGGGTCGGTAGGTAAAACGGGGGTTTAGAGTTAGGGTTTAGGGTTAGGATTAGGGTAGAGGGGGTCTAGGCGTGGAGGGGTGGGGAGACGGAGGTTCCTTTATCGAGCACGTGGAGATACGCGAAGGCCGAGTCTCGGAAGTAAATCATGAATCAAAATTCTTAATTAACGGACGAGCGGACGAGAGATCGAGGATCGACGATACAATCTATATAAATCGTCACATACGACTCCATCTTCCTCTCGTCCCTCGTATTTTCTTCCTCGTCGTCGTGGGAGGAGGAGAAGAAAATTTTTAGGATTAAAAAATTTAAGAGAAAATGTTAATAAGAAAGGAGAAAAAAAAAAAGAAAAGAAAAGAAAAGAAATACAAGAAAGCTCGGCGTCGTCGTCGTCGTCGTCGTTGCGTTCCTCTTCCATTTTCTTTCTTCCAATTCTTCTTACAAATCTTCTTTTCTCTTCCCGACGATCGAAGAACGAGCAAGCACAAGATTTGCTCTGGCACGCGAGCCGAAAGCAAATCCTGCTCGACTTCTCTCACTCTCTCGCTCGCTCTCTCTCTCTCTCTCTCTCTCTCACTCTCACTCACTCACTCTCACTCTCTCTCTCTTTCTCCCTCCCTCTCTCTTCCCGTTTCTCGATGTCTTCCCGTTTCGGTTGGCCCGTTGCGAAGCTCGGAAGGACCATCTTTATATTTGTTTGTTTTTCTTTTTTTGTGTTTTTCCTTTTTTTCCGTTTTTTTTTCTTTTTTTTTTTTTTTTTATCTTTCTTTTCAAAGGAGAACGGTCAACTAGGGTGTCGCGGGTGCTGCTATGGCCATCAGAGGTGCCGGTGGCAGGGCCACCGGTATGTGGTAATATTTACACTGTGGCCGCATACACGCACCCTTCACTGCGTCCCTGCACACGGTTACACGATTCTCGATCACCTCCACGTTTCCTGCAAAATAATGATGTTATTAAAACGTGTTCGTTATTAATCTTTTTTTTTTCTCTCTCTCTCTCTCTCTCTCTCTCTCTTTCTCGACTTATTCAACAGCACAGGTACATACATTGATGCGATATATACGTACGTATAAATGCGTATAAATACAGCGAATACCGTGTATCCCATTCATTTCATTATCGTTAAAAATTCGATATTAGTTAGGCACCACGACGGTGAAAAATAATACGCGATAAGGTAAATTTTATACGATCAAAATATTTTAATATTCATCATCGCGATATATATATATATATATATATATATATATATATATATATATATATATATATATATGTAAGTACATGTATATTCAATGTCTTTACGATAGAAATATATCAGTCGAATGAGTAATTCATGCTTACTACATTTGCCATCGGATTTTATAACGATAATTTCTCTTTAACGACAAACTAACGAGGTAATACGCGATACGAATTATTACGTTTAGGTTTCTTTTTCTTTTTTTTTTTTTTTGTTCTTTTTGTTATTTTCTTTTCTCGAATAAAGCGGAAAATAATTTCTCTATACCTGTGGGAGCGTTGGGGTGAGATGGGGCGAGGGAAGGAGGTAGAAGGAGTACGGATTAGAAAAAGAAAAGAAAAAGAAAAAACACAGATAAACAGAAATGAACCGACCGCTAACCGTTAACCACGCAAAAAATCGAATTTCTCGTGGGAATAAATTATAGAAAAGAGAACGAACGGTTTTACGTGTAAGCGAGGGAGAACAAACACGAACCTTTACGAATAAGGTGATGTTAAAACGAGAGCAAACGGACGATCTATTTCGAAACAAACTAATGAAGTCGATCGAACGGAACGTTAAAATAAAATGAAGTCGAGGCTCGGTTGTACACAGCGGGGGTTGAACGGGGAGGTTGGAGGTTGTGGTATGAGAGGGACGGGGGGTGAGGGGGGAACTGTGCGTACGTGCGGTTCTCTCAAATCGAGGCCAGTCACTGAGTGATTTATCGGTACGTAATTGTGAATGCGTCTCGCGCTCCTGGAATCGACAAATTTGCGGGAACGATTGAAAACGAATATAAAGAAGAAACGAGAACGAGAGAGAGAGAGAGAGAGAGAGAGAGAGAGAGAGAGAAAGAGAATGCTTCTTATGGAATTTCAATAAACGAATTATTTCCGCCTATAGCGATATTTCGACGAGTAAGAATTTTGTCGACGTTGAAATCTATTCGTCGGATAGAGAGAGAGAAATAAAGAGAGAGAGAGAGAGAAAGAGAGAGAGAGAGAGAGAGATAGAGAAAGAGATAGGATGGGTGGATTGATCAGCGGGGGATGAGGGGGAACGAACGTGCGGCAGAAAAAAGAAGTGACGTCTAAAAGGGTTGCGTCTTCTTCTCCAATATTTTCTTTTTCTATTTTCTTTTTTTCTTTTTTTTTTTTTTTTGTATAGGCAAATATATCTTTCGTAACCGTCGTTGATAATAAATTGGATAAAAAAAGAATACAAAAAGATACATGTATAGGTACAAACAATAATAATAAAAAAACATTTCGTACTATCCGAGGTCTCTCGTTCAAAAAAAAAAAAAGCAAAAAAAAAGAATTCTCACACTCTCGAACGACTTACCGTCACTGAGATGGATAAATTTGCAGGCGGGACGGTTGCACACTTGTCGATTAAAATCTTGGCACACCGGGAGGGTGTCCAGTAACTGAAAGAAAATGTTCCAAGTACTATTATTCCGTTAGTTACGTTAATTAACCAACGCGTCGATCGTTCGACGCGTTAATCATTAATCTTAAATATTATCGTAATCGGATTTACTTGCACGCGCATCAAACACGCACAGACGCAATCAAGGACGTATATCATCATCGCGTTCTACATTCGTACGTCACGCATTCATCTTTCTCTTTCTCTCTCTCTCTTTCTCTCTTACACGTCATAAGTGTTTCGAACGCATGTTCTCTACGTCAGAATCATTCGCACACTCATTCAACGAAACTT
>OU426993.1:21781419-21791419 GCA_911387935.1 Dolichovespula saxonica | reverse complement strand
GGTGGGAAGGGGGGTGGGGGAGGAAAGGGGTTAGGGGATGGTAGTCGAGGTTGAGCGACTGTTAGGAAGGTGAGTGAAAGGTGTGAATGGGATTGGGTGCTGCGTACTTTCTTCGAGCGCAATTAAAAAACGATTTTTCAGCGAGAGACGAAAAAAAAAAAAAAAACAGAAAAAAAAGAAATTATGCGCCGCACGTTTTTAATGTACTTCCGAAGTACAACACGAACCGTGTCACTGCTTCTACTAAATTTATTCCTTTTTGCAAAACGGGAAATCTTTTTGCCGTGTCGTATTTATAAAGTAGAAAAGAGAGAGAGAGAGAGAGAGAGAGAGAGGAGAGAGAGGAAAAAAATGAAAAAGAAAATAAAAATAACGGAAGAATAAACTCTCGCGAAAAATAAAAGGAAGAAATGGAAGAATCAAAATCGCACGACCGTTCTCAATATCGTGTAACGAAATACAAAACGGTAGAAATGGAGAAGAGATTTGAGAGAGAGAAAAAAAAAGAAAATAATTAAATAAATAAATAAATGAAAAACCAACAAGAAAAAAAAAACAGATCCGGCCGTCGTGTAAAAATAAGTCGCTCTACGTTGTTCATGGAATATAAAAAAAGCGTGCATCTCTCTTTCTTCGTGAATATAGGTTTTGTTTGTGAGGGTGACGACAACGCTTTCTAAATAGCATAATAATAATATATAATTATTGGTATAATTATAAGAATAATAATAATAACAATAATGATAATAATGATGATAATAATAATAATAATAATAATAATAATAATAATAATAATAATAATAATAATAATAATAATAATAATAATAATAATAGACAAACACCAGATATATAAGGCAGTGGTTATTCGCAGTTATAGTTGCGGTGAGCAGTCGTGAGGGAGATGCCCCCAAAAGCTACGTGTTAGCCAAAGTTAATCCGAAGGATGCGGAATCATGTCGAATAACGATTTTCTCGTTTTTCCATATTTTCTCTTTTTTTTTCTTTTTGTTTTTCACATTTTCCTCTCTTTCTGTCTTTACAAAAATTAATTAAAAAAAAGAAAAAAAAAAGAAAAAGAAAAATACAAGAGCAACTAATTGACTTATTAACGAAGAATGATCGTCGTCGACATGTCGTTCTCCTTCGTCAACCTTGTAGGTTAGCAGCATTAAATGTTCGAGCTT
This sequence comes from Dolichovespula saxonica, assembly GCA_911387935.1. NCBI lineage: Eukaryota > Metazoa > Arthropoda > Insecta > Hymenoptera > Vespidae > Dolichovespula > Dolichovespula saxonica. The sequence continues at coordinate 21,790,235 of OU426993.1, read as the reverse complement.
GCATCAAAGTACCACGAATCGGAGCTAATGGGGACCAAAAAAAAATATATGCGTCCCCGAGTACGTGCGAGATGATAAAGACGACGATCTAAGTGAAAGAAGAAAGAGACACGAGGGAAATGAAAAATAAACTAGAACAATAACAATAATAAAAAAAAAAAGAAAAAACAAGGAAAATTACTTCACGAATAAATTATCGGACAACGCATGCAAGAGATTGTTTACAGACATTATTCTGTTATTGTCACATAACGCGTGGTGCTTCTGATGCAAACTCGAGACTGGGTAAAAAACTGGTTACAATAATGAGTCTACCTGTCCGCAGCTGTCTGTGTAGACGACACAGTGAGCGTTTTGGGGGACCACGTGGGCCCCGACAGTGGCTAAGGCTGCTAAGGCGATCCACATGCAGCAAACGAGGCAGTGTTCGTACGGTTTTTTTTTCAAATATCGGTATAGTTGTTTCGTTCGGTCGTTCGTTACCAGATCCGATCGAGAATTCGGTGGAGAAGAAGAAGACACCAAAAAACAAGGGGAGGTCACGTGTCGAACGTGTCCTCGGGAGGTTCACCCAGGTACATGGTAGATTTTTGATTTTTTTTTTTTCGTATGTAGGGTTTTTTCCCCCATTTTTCATTTTTTGTTTCGTTTCGTATTTTGCATTTTCATTTCGTTGTTTTTTTTTTTTTTTTGGTTTTTTGTTCGTTTCGTTTATTTATATATATATATATATATATTTTTTTTTTATCAACAGACGTCCAGATAGTTTTGTTCGTTCGTTTTTTTTTTTCGTGCATATATATATATATATATATATATATATATATATATATATTAAAATCATTTTTTTTATATTTTTTTATATTTTATATTTTTTTATTTTTTTTTTATTATATTTTTTTTTTTTTTTGATAATATTAATTTGCACTCGCGTAAAAACGACGTAAATGCGTCGGCGATGGTCGAGAGAAAAGAGAAAAAAAAAAAAAAAAGAAAAAAATAGAAGAAAAAAAGAGACAATCGTTTTCGATAGGTACCGCCAAGCGGATGACACGCACGAGACGAGTATAAAACGTGGAAAATGAAAGCGTTGGTTGGTTGGTGCGAGTAGTAATTTTTATCGAGTTCACGGTAGAGTTAGTTAGCAAAATTTCCAGAAAAACGAGTAACGCGAGTAACGATGTAGCAGCATGTACCAGGGTGCATTGTTCGCATTCGGTTGAATTGCATATATATATATATATATATATATATATATATATATATATATATGTGCGTGTGTGTGATTTTTTTTGTTTTTTATTGTTCGTTTTTGTAAGTTTTTTTTTTGGTTGGATTCGCGGGTGATGGACGGATATAAGAAAAGTATTCGAAGGGGTGGGATGGGGTGGGCGGGGTAGGGGACGAACTTACGAGAAAGTGATAATACGATATAAGTCCGTCGAATCGAGGATGGCCAATCGATGTAAATCAATCGACCAGTTTAGATTGGTCGGATGAAGTGGGTAAGGGGGAGGGAGGGAGGGATGGATGGTTAGGAAAAAAAAAATATAACGCGACCGACAAAGCAAATCGCGTGCAAGCACGCGCATGTGCGTGCGCGTACATGTGTATATAAAAAGAAGAACAAAAAAAAATATATATATATATATATATATATATATATATATATATATAATATATGTATATATATATTTTTTTTTTTTCATATTCCAACCGAGAGGAAAAATCATCCTCGAAGCACCGAACCACGCGCGTACGTGCCAAAGTTCGAATTTGATATTTTTTTTTTTTTTTTTATTTGTCGTTTGGGGAAAGGGACGAACGAAAGAAAAAAAAAAAAGATCAAAAAAAAAAAAACAAGACGAAAAAGAGGAGGAAGGAAAAGAAGCGAATTAAAGAGAACGCAAAGTAGGATAGTCGGGCCCGTCACCGAAGAAGGAAAAAAAGAAAGAAAGAAGAAAAGACGAAAAACAAAACAAGAAAAACACAAATCCTCGATTCGTCCGTGTCGCAGCGACGAATGGAGTAGAAAAGAAGAAAAAAAAAGAAAGAAAAAAAGAATTTCGATTCGTCGTTGCCATTGTTCCATTACGATTATTATTATAATATTTTTTTTTGGTTTCGTATTCGACATACATATATATATATATATATATATATATATATTTTTTTTTTTTTTTTCATTTCATTCGACGTTCGCAGTACGATCGGACGTAAAGATCGAAAATGGGAAATGTGTTGTTCCGGAGGATCGAGGGTGATATTTATTAAGTAACGACGGGTTCTCGTGTCGTTTATCGCGTTTGACGTGGATGAAAATTGTTTGGTATTTTTTTTTTTTGTTTGTTTGTTTGTTTTTGACGGACGAAGAGAAGAAGAATAGGAATGATAACAATCGCCACATGGATAGTAAAATAGAGGTCAGGTAGAAAGACGGGTCATCGATGGTTAAATGGTTTCGATTCGTTGATTGGTTGATTGGTTGGTTGGTACGTTGATGAATAGCAATGGTGTATGGTGTTGGTGATAGTGGTGGTAGCGTTGAGTAGGTATATATAAGTAGTAAGCACAGGTCACCAGGTATATATATATATTCGTTGTGGTCGTGTGGATATATAGTAGGACGGGTCTCGCAGGAATCGATTTTCAAGATCGAATGGCGTTCTCGGGATCATCGTGCAGGGGGTTGCCGTCGAAAGGGACGAAGAAATTCGAGTGGTACGTGGAATTATTCAGGGATAACGTAAGCGTTGGCGGATGATATCAAACGGTGGTAGAGAGAAGACCGATCGTTTTCGGTTGGAAGACGTGCGGGTGATATCCAGGCGAGGGCAAGCATGAAACAGAAATTTCAAAGAGAGACCATGAACGATCAGTGAGTAAACGTGCAAAATTTACGAAAATACGTATACATAAGAGCGTATATATATATACTTGTATAGTACGATATTATAGCTCCTTTCTCACTCTCACTCATTCACTCATTCACTCTCACTCTCTCTCTCCACTCTCTCCCTCTCTCTCTCTCACACTCTCCCTCTCTCTCTCTCTCTCTCTCTCTCTCTCTCTCTCACTTTTTTTCTTTACACGCATCTAAGAGAAATAGAAAAAAAAAAAATATAAATTAATTCACGCATTCTTATCGAGAAACGGATCGGTTTGTCGGATATAAATTCGGATTTGAAGTTCTTTCTTTCTTCTTTTCTTTTTTTTTTTTTTGGTCGTTTTCTTTCAATTTCCTTTTTCTTTTTTTTTCTTTCTTTCCCTTGTTCTTTTTGCCCATCGTCACACTTCGTACAACGTGTCAGATATAAAGAAGTATAATGTAAATTGACGCGAATCGTCGTAAGCCGTTCCGATTCTCGACGATCTTCTTTCTTAAACTAATAAATTATTAAAAGAAGGATCAACACCATATTTAAAGGACGCCGTAAATAATTGCGCGTACGCTGTAAACAAATGAAATTATATAAGGAGTACAATAAAAAAGATTCAAACGTATCATCGCCATTCAGTGCATTCAGTATCGGGTTCTTTCTTTTCTCTTTTTTTTTTTTTTTCTTTTTCTCCGTTCTTTTTTCTCATTATTTCCTTCTTTCTTTTTCTTTTCTTATTTTTTTTTTTTTTTTGCAAAACGAATCAAAATGCATTCGTGCACTCGACTAACGTTTATAAGTCGCTCGCTCAGAATAAGTGTTCGCATGCGCTTGTAATGTAGAATCTGTTTTATGCGTGTCTCTCTCTGTATGCATGTACATGTATGCATGTATATATGTATTAACAAAGGCATCGCGCGTTCGTTGCGGCTAAGTTTAGTGCGTGTATCGTTTTCGTCGTTTCGTCCGTTTTCTGTGTTTATGATACATACAGATATGTATGTATGCATGTATGTATGTATGTATGTATTATGTACGTACGTATGTATGTATGCATTTATGTATGCGTTTATGTACGTTAATATGTCTGTGTACGTTAACGTGCAGTTCGTGGAGTTTGCGTCAGCCCAAAGATTAAAAAAAAAAAACGAGGTGCGCTAAGACGACGTAGGTGCGCTTTAGATAACGCGAGCGGTGATAACGCGGGAAGAATACACAGAATAATATATATATATATATATATATATATATATATATATATATATATATATATATCGCGATAATGCATGCATACTTGTTGTTGGCGAATTACAGGCGAAGCTATTTGTTCTACTGAATACATGCGAGACTTACTTACGTATGTATATATATATATATATGTATGTATGTATGTATGTATGTATGTATGTATGTATGTATGTATGTATGTATGTATGTATGTATGTAGATGTGTACACTGAACAACATATACGTATATATCTTAAAGAAAAAGAACAAACAATGCGTTTTACGAAAGCGCTAATAAGCTGCACGGCAGGTGGAGTTGCACTTGTACATATGCGCATACATACGTATTTATGTATGCATGTATAAAAGACGAAAAAGCATGTAAAAAGAAGAAAAAAAAGAGAGAGAGAAAAAAAAATAGAAGAAGAGAAGTAGTAGTAGTAGTAGTAGTAGTAGTAGTAGTAGTAGTAGTAGCAATAGTAGTAGTAGTAGTAATAGAAAAAGTAGAAAAAGTAATAGAAAAAGTAGAAGTAGAAGAAGTAGAAGAAAAAATTGCAGAGCTGTGCGACAAAATGACGTGCTACTGCGATCGGTACTTACATCGGAAAGAGTGCTTCACATCGGCTTTAATATCGACATACACACGCGTGTATCTACCGTTCGTTCGTTCATTTGTCATGTCCTGGACATTAGAACCCGGGTATAAACCATCGTCAAATCATCCTGGACATTTCAGAGCGCATCTCCCTGGCTTAATTTGCTCCCCTGTTTGTCCGAGGCTATATAAACCTTTGTTTACATATTTGCGTAACGTGATGGTACCAATGAGCCGCGCTTGCCACTCTCGTGTGTGCAAACCCGCGGCCGGGCCACAGAGAGACACATCGCCACACTTTACTAAAAACCACCCCCCCCGTTGAATTTTGTGGGACGTAAAACCCCCATCTCTCTCTTTTTCTTTTTTTTTTTTTTTTATTTATTTTTTTTCCACCTTCCTGCTCTCCCCTTTCCTAAAAAGGCACGGGAGGAGAGACACCGCTAAATCGAATTAAATCTTTATGAAAATCCAAAACGTTGCATATATATATATATATATATATATATATATATACACACATATATATATATATACCCCTCAGAACTCGTTACTTTATTCTCTTTTTTATATATAATATATGTGTATATGTATATATGTATATATATACATACATATATATATATATATATATATATATATATATATATATATATATATATACACTTTTCTTTTCTCTTTTCGTTCGTATGCCTTCACTTTCCAGACCGATGCGTACGCGTGCTCTTTTCCACCATGGCAAAGATAATAAAGCGTGACTTCGATAAGGGGTGATGTACAAAACACTGCTGCGTAGCACTCTTTTCTCCCATATAGAAAGAACGAAATACGATAATTCCAAAGCGATGTAAGCTCAAGAACGTGCTCCGCTTTTATCCTTGGAGCTTGCTTTACGAAAATCCGCGAAATTCTTCGTTTCTCACTCTCTATCTCTCTCTCTCTCTCTCTCTCTCTCTCTCTCTCTCCCCCGTCATATATATATATATATTTTTTTTTTGTTTTTTTCTTCTCTCTCTCTCTCTCTCTCCCTCTCTCGTCCTTCCATCTTTCCCATCATCGTCCCATTCCGTCAAAAACAATTGTATTCTCTTTTTTTTTTGCACTTGGAATCTTGATCTTCTTTATTTCATTTATTTTTCTTTTCTTGCATCTTTCTTTTTTTCTTTGCCATCGAGATATATATATATATATATAATAAATATATATAAAAAGGCCTTTGTGTGCCAAGCGTTATAGTACAATTCATTACGCATACGCGCGATATATTTTTACGCAGGCTTGTATAGCGGCGAAAAATAAACAATAAAAGCTAGAAATAGGAAGCAAGGGAGAAGGGGAAAGATATGTATATGTATATGTATGTATATACGTACGTGTACGTACGCAAAGGTTATAAAATGGTCGACTTGCTAAACTATAATACATATCTATGTATATATATATATATATATATATATACATTTGCATATAATTTGATGAAATGATAAATTACGAGATAGGGAAGATCGATCGAACGTTTTATCGAAGGATGGATCAAAGGATAGGATGTATATATATATATATAATATTGTGAGTGTATTTCGATACGATCGATAGATCTTCGTTCTCGAATTTTCGTCGACCTTTCCTTTTATATATCCTCGTCTTTCTTGTCTTTTCTTTTCTTTTATTTTTCTTCGTAATTTTTATTTTTTATTTCTTTTCTTTTTTTCCCTTTCCTCTCGAAACACGTACTTTTTACAATCTAAAATGTGGCGATTGCATAAAACTTGGAAATTGGATGTGGATTTAGTTTTGGATTTTTGATTCTTTTCGGGGGGTAGAATATACAGGGTGGAGAGGGCTCGTATAATATATATATATATATATATATATATATATATATATATATATATATATATAAATATATAAATATCTAATAAATGCCAGATATTTAAATATATATATATATATATATATATATATATATATATATATATATAAAGGTATATATAAAATCTCTCCTCTTCGTGTCTCTCAGAGAGTATGATATATATGTATTTCGCAAACTAAAGCACAGGAAAAGCGATGGGCGAGAAAAAAAAGGAGGTGAAGAAGGGGGTGGCGAGAGGGTGATGGATGATGAGCGGGGATGGAGGAAGGGGATATGTGGTTGTAAAGAACGGACGTACATATATAAACGTCATTTTATTACCTAAGGAAAGAGAGAGAGAGAGAGAGAGAGAGAGAGATAGATAGAGAAAGAAATAGAGAGAGAGAGAGAGAGAGAGAGAGAGGCGAAATAGAGAGCGCGTGAGTCGTACACTTTTTTTTACGGTGTTCGTTATAATAATAAAAGCGTCTAACATCTACGAGGTTTAGAAACGACCGTGTGCTTTGGCTCGTTTACGTGCAATCGGTGGAGAAAGAGGTAAAAAAATGAGAAAAAAAGAAGAAAAGAAAAAGAAAAATAAAAGAATATAGAGAGAAAAGGAGAGAACGAACGAACGAAGGAAACAAAAAAAAAAAGAAATATAAAAATAAAATGATACGTCTGACAATCGCGATTTCATTTTGGACGAACAAAAGTGAGGGACAAAGTGAAAAGACCAAAGATCTCGTGTCTGGGGGAAGGAAGAAGAAGAAGAATAAGAACAAAAAAAAAAAAAAAAAAAAAAGAAATAACAGTTTCACTCTAGAGGAGTCTCTCAAACCCATCCTCCTCGTCTTGGATCTTTTCGTTGGATCTCCTACCGACTGCACGTAGGGAGAGTGGAAAGAATTGCCAAGGAAATGGTAGTGGAGGGATTGAGAAAGAGAGAGAGAGAGAGAGGGGCGGAAAAAGTGAGAGAGAAAAAGGAGGAGGAGGAGAAGAAGAAGAAACTCAATCAAAGTGTAACTCAATCGGTGACTGCGAAACAAGATCGATTATATTCGTCGAACTTGGTATCGTTCCTATGGGCTCCGACGAACCGTGAAAGAATAGTAAATAGCGTGAAAGTAAAGTGAATAACGATAAGGTGTGAAACGTGAATGGAGTAGAGGAGAAGTAGGAGTAATAGTAGTAGGAGGAGGAGGAGGAATAATAATAATAATAATAATAAGAGATAGTAAACAGTAAGTATAGTATTACAAGCGCACGGTGGTGTCAAACATATGTATTTCGTAAAAGGGTATATCTAATATAATTAAGACGATGACAAAGATAAAAATATTAAAATAAAATAAAACGAATAAATAATATAAATAATATATAAATGAAAGTACAGTGATATAGAGAGAGATAGAGAGATAGAGAGAGAGAGAGAGAGAGAGAGAGAAAATAAAAAGAAACAAAGGGAAGCAGGAAGCAAGGTTAAAGACGGTGAGCAATAATGGGCGCAATATTGAGTAAATACACGATACATATATGTATATAAGATATATATATGTATACATATATATATGTAAATATATAAATATTACATTAGGGGGTGGTGGAGGCGGGGGTGTGGGGGATTAGCAAATTGTTCAAGGGAAGATCCATTTTTGTCGATAGAAAGAGATGAAATAAGAAGAAGCATTAATAAAACAAATATTCATGCATTTCTCAAGCATTATTATTACAAATACTGGCTGACTCCTTGACAAACCCCGTGAGCGTGCATGCGCAAAAACGCATTCGAGATCTTCGTGGACTCGGATCGATCGAGTCGGCGCAAGGCTAACTCTACACACAATGTTTCTTTTCAAATTTTCTTGTTAAATTTCTTTCACCTTTCTTTACCTTTCTTTACTTTTGTTATTCCTTTCCTGTTTCTTTTCTCGTTTTTCATTAATAAACTGAACGAAATACACACGTCAATTCTCTCAATGTGGTTGTTCTACTCTTTTGCCGTATATAGACACTATATATTATTATTATTATTATTATTAATTATTAATTATTAATTATGAGTTTTATTTTAATTATTATTATTATTATTATTATTATATATAGAGAGAGAGAAATGTACGTATATGTATACGTATTATATATCTATACGTAAGTCCATAGTCGACTTATTATACCACGTGGGGCATAATGAATGAATGCGCTGATATTTGCATCTGCATTCCCAGGGTCGTACGTAAATGTATCCGATATATAGATATTA
>OU426993.1:21763919-21773919 GCA_911387935.1 Dolichovespula saxonica | reverse complement strand
CAGAAGAGAGTACGAGCGACCCCTCTCGCTACGGAGAAAAGCCAAGGAGCAATTAAAAAGCGGCGCTCTTTACGAGGTCTTCATCTTCTTGTAGGGCTGCATGATAACACCGGAGCTGACCGGTATGGCGACCTGCGGTTGCGCCGCTATCGTCGCGGGATTAGGGATTTGCGGTATCTGAGGTACCGTCGGTACACCCGCCGCGGCTGCGGCCGCTACGCCAGCAGGTACACCCGCCATACCAGGTAAAACGGCATACGGATTTTGTACGTAGGGCGATGCCTGAACCGCGGCTGCGGCCGCACCGGGAACACCCGGTATCGAGGCCTGAACGTACGGATTCGGTAGGATCTGTTGTCTGATCAGGGAGTACGGATTGATAGGTGTAGCGGTCGGTTGGGGTCTCGAGTATGCGAGTATACCGGCTGATAATGGCGACGTCAGCGCACCGGGTATACCGGCCAGTCCTGGGATAACTGGTCTCGGTGTACCAGTACTTCCTGGCAAAGCGCTACCCTGCAAGGCCGAACCAGGTGCGGCCGCGGCCGCTGCTGCAGCGGCGGCTGCGGCTCCCGCGGGATTCACCAAGGTTTGTTTGTTCAATGCTACGCCGGTGTAATTAAGTGCCGTAAGCTGACTTATACCGTACGGCTGGGAAGCCTGAGACAATTTAATCGCTTTCGCGTAATTCTTCTGGGCCACCTCCTTGGCCAAGGTCGCTGCGTCGAGATGGGTGGGTAATCCGGACGCTGCCATACCGAGGGTATTCAACATGTTCAGATTCGCCATATTTGCGGCGGAATAATTGCTCATAGATGAGAGGCTCGACATAGAGGAGACGTTCGCCATGCTGACCATATTGGCCATCGAGGCCATGTTAACGACACCGGGCATTGACGTTAGCCCGGCCATTGACGTTAACGGGCTCATGGACGGCGGTACGGCCGATAAAGCCAATTGATTCATTTGCTGTTGGTGCTGTTGTTGCAATTGTTGTTGGGCGTGGTGTTGTTGTTGGGCGTGTTGCTGCTGTTGTTGGGCCTGTTGGTGCGCCTGCTGCTGAGCAGCCGCCTGCTGTTGAGCCTGCTGCTGAGCAGCAGCAGCCTGCTGTTGGGCTTGCTGCTGAGCCTGTTGTTGAGCCTGTTGTTGAGCCTGTTGTTGAGCTTGTTGTTGCTGTTGTTGTTGTTGCTGTTGCTGTTGTTGTTGCTGTTGATGTTGGTGTTGGGCTTGCTGTTGCGCTTGCTGTTGAGCTTGTTGCTGTACTTGTTGCTGTATCGCAGGACTCGAGTGATTCAATTCGGGGGAGTTACGCGCATTATCGCCGTCATGATTCTGGGCATTAACGAGGGTCTGCTTGTTACCGGCATTACTAGCGCTAGCGTTATTGTCGCCGGTTGTCGGCGGTGGCGGCGGCGGATTGTTGCACGGATCCATGAGGACGCCATTGTTGGCGTCGGCGCAGTTACCGACAGCGACGCCGCCGGTTCCCTGGGAGGAAGAGGAGGACTGCACCACCGCGTGGTGGTGGTGGTGGTGGTGGTTGCTTTGCACGTTCGGGGGTTGCACGACCGATTGGTTAGAGGTTTGGGTAGGTAGGGGTGGTGTTCCAGTGTACTCACATGACACAGGCACGAAGGGCTGCTGCAACTGCATTAAGGTCGTCGCGCCGGTCGGCTGATAGACCGGCATACCGGACTTGTCGGCCGCCGGTCGTTTATACGGAACCATTCCTGGGAAGGCCTGGAAAAGAAATGCGAGAAAAATTTGCGATTAGTATTCGATGAAATCGATTGGGCCCGACGACGTCCTCTCGAGGGCGTGCAGGGGGGTTGGGGGGTGCGGGGGTGGGGAGGGGCTGAAGGACATCCGTCGATAGTTCTGTCCGCGTCCTCGCCGAAGACTCCGTCGTCTTTAACGTTTTATTACGTCTCTTTTGCGTCGTTGCTTCTCCGGCCTGCGGGAAAGGTTTCGTCCGATGTTCTCCTCCTTACCCCATCTTTCACGACAAGCATATACATCCTAATCTCTATTTTGATCTAACGTCTTGGCTCTCGTCGACGGTCGCGTCAATCATCAGAAAAGAACCGACGGGGTGGAATAATGCCAATCGATATATACACAAATATGTATGTATATATATATATATATATAACGAGATGATTTTACAAAGAGTTCAAAAAGTTCCTTACATTTTTATCATATTACAAAACAAAACAAAACAAAAGATCTTCTCGGCGATGCGTGAAATGAGTTTTGCACGGGCAAAAAGAGAAAATTAAGAAAAAAAAAAAAATAAAATAAATAAATAAGAAGAAGAAGAAGACGATGAAGATGAAGATGAAGATGATGAATCAACGATTCTATGCGTTTATTATATGTTTAATTGTTAAAAGTTAATGCTATATTAAGTCGTGAACGCGTTATGATTTCATTGTTTTAGGTCTGTGCACTTACAAAGTTCTCGTAGTAGAACGACCCAACAGACTTCATGTCCATCTGCAACAAAGACAGGATCGGTTTCAACTAATTTCCAATAGGTGATAGTGAGAGAGAGAGAGAGAGAGAGAGAGAGGCGGGCGCGTTTTATTGAATTTTTCGAAGGAGACGGGGGGTGGGGGTGGGGGGGGGAAATCGAGTCGGAGAGATCTTAATATATCGAGAACAGAGGGCGATGGCGGGGGGTTGATGGTTCGGGGGTTGGGGGGAAAGAGGGGTTCGTTGGAAGAACGGGGCTGCCATTGTTTTCTTTTCTTTCCCCTCTTTTTTTTCTTTTTTTTCTTTTTTTGGTTTCGTTCTTTTTTTTCCCCCTCGCTTTAGGTTCCTTCGTTCTTTTTCTCTGCTTTTCTTTTCTGTTTTTTTTTTTTTTTTTTTAATACGCTTACTTTTTTTTCTTTTTTCAATTATCTTTATTTTTATATATATATATATATTTTTTTTTTACATATATATATATATATATATATATATATATATATATAATTTTTTTCTTTTTTTTTTCTCTTTCTTTTTTCTAATTTCAACGGAGAAAGGCTCGGAGATCGGTCGCTATAGAGGTGAATAATATGTCTTTAACAATGCGGGGTTCAATTAAAATCGAGGGGTTGGGGGGGTGGGTCTGCTGTCGTGTGTAAATGTTGTGCCGATGACGCAGCTTGCGGCGACGTTCCCAAACGACGAGACGTTTTCTTTGCTGGATTATTCTGGAAAATGCATTTTTCCACAAAAACTCTTTCGGAACTACTCGCAGCGTGTCAGAAAGACCAGCCAACGGTATTTTGAGATCGAGGACTTTTTCGAGAAAAGCTTTTTTACATTTACCGACTGGAACATCCTCCCCGCCCCTACCCGCCTCCGACCCGCCTCCCACCCAACGGAAACGATACGAAGATGGTGATCGTAACCTCTCGACGACGAAAACGACGACAACGACGACGACGACGACGACGACGACGACGACCATCCATCGTACGCAACAACGAATACATATCGTTCGTCATTCGAAATTCTGACATCGGCTCGATTGTCTCGGACTTTTAATCGATTAAAAAAAAAAAAAAAAATAATAAGAAAAAATAAAAAAAAAATATATATATGAAAAGAAAAGAAGAGAGATAGAGGTAGATCTAACGAGACGTCGCAAAAAACGAGAGATACGATATAATAATCCTTCGGGTCTGCTGTCTACGTTTTCGAGAGCAAATACCGATAACAATTTTTCTTTTCCTTTTCGCGCCAGAGAGAGACAGAGAGAGAGAGAGAGAGAGAGAGAGAGAGAGAGAGAGAGAGAGAGAGAGAGAGAGAGAGAGAGAAAGACGGACGGTCAGACAGACAGACAGACAGACAGACAGACAGACAGACACAGATAGATAGAGTGAGAGAGAGAGAGAGAGATAGAGAGACACAGAGGAAAACGATCGATGGAGATACGAAATAAAGTAGACGATCAAAATCCGAAATGGAGTGTCGTCGGGTGGCTTTAATTAAAAAAAAAAAAAAAAAAAAAGAAAAAAGAGGAAAAGAAAGAAAGGAAAAAGAAAAATCTTACGAAAAAGAACAAATAATAAAGAAGAAGATATCAAAGGATGAATCGCGCAAGCGGGTGAACGTGAATACAAAGGGTTAACCGTTTTGCGGCAGAGCAGAGCGAAAATCAAATGTTGTAAAGGAGAGAGAGTGTGTGAGAGAGAGAGAGAGAGAGAGAGAGAGAGAGACAAAGAGTGTACGACGACTTGGAAGCTGGCTCGATAGAAATATAAAAGCTTAGAAGCCGGTAGTTAGGTAGATTTTCTTTGTATTACTTTTCATCCCTTTTCTTTTTCCTTTGGTTTTTTTTTATTTTTTCTTTTTTTTTTCTTTTTAATCTGGACAGAACTGCCTGGACGAAAGAGAATTTTTATACGTTGGAACTAATGGAATATATATATGGATAAATATAAATTTACGTATATGCTTTGAAAGAAGAAAACAATAAAAAGAAAAAAAGGAAAGTAATACACAAATCGAATTTAAAACGAAAGTAGCGATAATAAATTTTGAAAAATTAATAATCAAATTTTCCGTGGTTGTCGGGAGGAGAGGGAACAAATGTCTCTCATGTAAGTATTCGAAGAGGAAGAACGATTTCGATGGACGTGAAAAAGAATTATTTCGAATCGATAAAAGAATTATTTGTATGAATGATCGAAACGAACGATGAATGTCTGATCATGCTACATAAATATACATATACATATATATATATATGTAGAGAGAGTGAGAAAGAGAGAAAGAAAGAAAGAGAGAGAGAGAGAGAGAGAGAGAGAGAGAGTGCGAGAAGGAAACAAAAATCCAAGTACATAAGAAATATACAAAAAAAAAATAAATATATATATATATATATATATATATATATATATATATGTATGTATATATATAATATAGCGAAGAGGTGTACGTAAGCTGCTTACAGTGCTCTTTTTCGGCAAATTTGACGTTGACTCGAAAAAGAAAAATGGAAAAAAAGGAAGAAAAAATGAAAAAGAAAATGTCGCACGCTAGAGAGTAGTGAGAGACAGTCTCGTTCGTTCGGGATTGAAAAAACAAAAAAAGAAACACTCAAAACTCGTGGAACACTCTCGCGTGATAAAGGGGCCGCGATGGAGGAACAAAATAAGAACAGAAAAAGAAAATTGAAAAAGAAAGAGAAAGAGAAAGAGAGATAGATAAATAAATAGATAGACAAAAAGAGAGAGAGAGAGAGAGAGAGAGAGACGGCAAAGAATCTCGAGCGCCGTATACAGTGGAGATGATATATCATTTTGGTTTCGAAGGATCGAAAAATCAATCTCGGTCATCGTCCAGAGCATAATCTCGAGGGGATGGATGGATGACGTTTTGGCACCATCACCCCTCCTCCGATAGTCGCTTAAGCACAACATGCATCATCGGCGCAAGCTCAAAATTTACACATATCTAACGCTCCGTAGACGCAGTTTATAGTACACGACGACGCTCTCTGTAATCTTTATTTTTTTTTCTCTTATTGTTATATATCGTTTGCATGTATATATCTATATATATATATATATATATATATATGCGTGTGTGTGAGCGCGCGCGAGCGTGTATATGGCATACAACGATGATAAGTTTTTAACTGGCAAGGTTTTCGTTTCAAAAAAGGACGAAGATGAGAAGAAAGAAATCTCGTGTACGAGGTCCTGATATACGGAGATTAGAGGAGTCGACGATCTATCATCGAGCTCGCATCGAAGCACGTGCACATCGACCTTCCTTTCTTTTCCTTTCGTTTCTTTTCTTTTCTTTTCTTTTCTTTTTTTCTCTTTTCTTTTTTCATTTTTTTTCATTTAATTCTCAAACTTCTATTATTATTGCGCGTGAAAGGTAAAGAGAGACAGAGAGATAGATAGATAGATAGATAGATAGATAGATAGATAGATAGATTGATTGATTGATTGATAGACAGATAGATAGAGAGACAGAGAGAGACAGAAAGAGAGAGAGAGAGAGAGAGAGTGAAAGAGATGTTTTCGTGCTTCGAAGCGTATAAGCGCAGCCATCGCGAATGGATCACACGATCGAGATTGCGAATCATTCGAAAATTATTCGAAAATCATTCGTTATCTCGATCGTTCATTATCCGGTTTTTCTGTTTTTTTTTTTTTTGTTTTTTTTTTTTTTCATTTGCCAGACGAGAAATCGTCGATGGGTGGGGTGGGGATAAGTTCAGATCGATTCGTATAATATTTGTCGTCGACCACGAAAGAAACGAACATATTACAATATTTATATTTTTTTTTTCTTTTCTCAAAAGATAAAAAAAAAAAAACATTCAACGGTAGACCATCGAAACGAAAGGTTTGAGAAAATTTGTATCGAACGTGATCTTGCGTGGGCGACGACAAGGATCCCTCCTGTTTTTTTATTCGTATCCCGCTCTCTTATCTCGTGTTTCAGGCTAAGCACGGTTTTTCTGCTGCACATGCAGTATAAGTATGTAATATAAGGTAAAAAAATATATATATATGTCTGTATGTACGCATGTATATCCATGAGAAAGCACGTTAAAGAGGCGGGACACGAAAATGGATCCGAAAAGGAAACGATATTAACGAAATAATAAAAAAATAAAAAATGATAATAATAAAATAAAATAATATACATATATATATATATATATACATATATATATATGCATGTAAAAAGAAAAAAAAATGTAAATAATAAATAAAAACGATACTAAGCGATCTATAAATACATTACGAGGCGTAAGCTCTGATACGAACAACATCGCAACGACAGGAGAAAGCGAGAGTGTATAAAAGTATTCAAACAAATATTTTATCTCTCGACAGATTTTTGATTAGACGCGCGAACGTACGTGAGATAACGTGTGGGATAAAAGAAAATATATATGAGAGGACGAATTTGAAAGAATTGTTAAGTGCAACAAGAATAAAATTGTGCGCCGAGGTTAGAATCTTGATTGAAAAGGAATAATCCAAAGGGGAATAAGAAGATGAAACAAAAAAAAAACAAATAAAGAAAAGATAAAAAAAGAGAGAAATAATGATATACAGATAGATAGATAGATAGATAGATAGATAGATAGAGAGAGAGAGAGAGAGAGAGAGAGCACGTGAGGGAACGCGTAATCGACGACAGAGAGATCTTACGCATTATGAAGGTTGAAAAATAAATTCGGCGGGACTTTTGTTAGATGAGATAAAATAAAAGTAAAATGAATAAATAAATAAAGAAAAAAAAAAAAGGAAAGAAAAAGAAAAAAGAGGGGAAAAAAAAAAATATATATATATGTATGTATAATACGAGAGAGAAACAGGAGCTAGAGCTCTAAGCGCGCTCGGCAGTGTATTCACAATCGCAATAACTATATTCATAACTTAAAGATACGACTACGTGGGAGCTTTCGCAAAATGGCCTCGATTTCATTTCGATCGTTCCTTTCCCAGTGATCCCATAAACGTGCGTCTGTGGGATCCGATAAAATTCGAGTAATACTTTCGAAATACAAGAAGAGAAAGAAAGAAAGAAAAACGCACGCTCGATATACCTATATATATATATATATATATTACATACATAAATATAATATATGTGTATATATATATATATATATATATATATATATATATATATATTTAAACTACGAGAAGCTCGAGTGATTTTATTTATTTATTTTTCCTCTCCATTCTTTACCCCCTTCCAATCGTTATTTATATCAAAATATATCACGGAATTACTCGACGTATAAGAATTTCGAATTTCGAGAAACGTCGACCGATCTCAATTAAATCTTACCGCGTATTATTTTTCGTGTTTAAAAAAAGGGGGGGGGGTAGGATTAAAGTGAAAAAAAAAAATAATAAAAAAAGAAGAACAAATTGCGAACCGTCGACGAGCTTCGGTCCGAATCCCGAACGAGAATCGACTTCGCGTGGGGTATAATCGAGGCCATTTTCAATTTTTTTTTTTTTTTTTTTATTCACGAAAAACCCATCTACGAAAAAGGAAAGTGTACTTCATGCATAAGCCGTGGTACCATTAGCAGATCGTCATTGGAGTCGCGCATCCGCTTCTTTCCGAGCTCGATGCTCGCCATTGTTGTGCCCTGAAGTCCTCCGGATATCGCAGTCGCCGGCACTCCTGACATTCCACCAGCCAGCGCGCCCATTCCCGCCATGCTCGTAGGCATCGTCGCCGTCTGCTTTCGTGTGTGTGTGTGTGTGTATACGTGTATTATGTGTATTATTTGTATTATTTATGTGTGTGTGTGTATATATATATATATACGTATTTATACATATACGTGTATACGTATTGCATATTATAGTTTAGTTTATTTTTTCGTACGTTCGTTCGTTCGTTCGTTTACGTCATTTTTGTTTTTTTTTCATCCGCACGTTTTTACGTACGTAAGTGCGTGCGTGGGTGGGATTTTTTTTTTTTATTTTTTTTTTTTTTTTTTTTTTTTATTTTTTTTCGCGTCGTTTCCGATCGGACGCGCGCGCGCGCGCACACGTTCGTTTCCATACGATCGTTCGAACATTCATCATGTTACCAGTAATATTTCACGTTAGCGCGTCCATGGTTTTTCGATGTGCATCGACCAACATATCCGTTAATCCGTCCGGCGTCCACGAAACATCACAATCCGCGACGCGTTTGTTTTTTTTTTTTTTTTTTTGACATATCGTTGACACATGTCATTTTTTTGCATATTTATGTAATAATTTATGTGTGTGTGTGTGTGTGTGTGTGTGTGTGTGGATTTTGGTTTTGTTTCGTTTTTTGTTTGTTTGTTTGTTTTCGATTTCGAACGATCGAATTTCATCCCAATGACCATCGTATCGTTCACCATTTCGTCGTAATCGTAGTTATTTCGAAGATGACGTATGCACATATACATATATATATATATTTTTGTTTTTGTGTTGTTGTTGGCGGTGGTGGTGTTGTTGTTGTTGTGTAGGTAGACACAGATGTATGGCGATCGACGATACGTTTGCATTCATTCGTTATAGTTGTTGGTTGGTCATCGTTGGTTGCCGTTGGTTGGCGTAGTAGTAGTAGTAGTAGTAGTAGTAGTAGTAGTAGTAGTAGTAGTAGTAGTAGTAGTAGTAGTTGTTGTTGTTGTTGTTGTTGTTGTTGTCGTTGACGTATATTGTTCGATTTTCAGGTATTACGTTCGGTTGGTAATATTTCGCAGGCGTTAATTGGCAGGTAGCGAAGCGCACGAAGGTTTTTCAGCAAGCATGAAGAAGCATCGTCAGGCGAGAGGGCAAGATAAAAATCAAAAAAAGAAAAACAGACCAGTTGAGGCTAAAGGCAAGTAACGACAGTCGCGATATGATAAAAAAATGTGTTTGTAAAATTTAAATATATATATATAAATATATATATGTATATAATATATAATATATATATCTATACATATGTGTGTAGAAAGATAAATAATTAGAATATAATAAAATATCTATATATATATATAAATATGTATAATATATAAGGTATAGTGTGTAAGAAAAAAAAAAAATATATATATATATATATATATATATATATATATATATATATATATATTTATGTAATCCTCTTAAATACGAATAATTCTATGCCAGAGTAATATTATATACGTTTAATTAACAGTCTACGATATTATTATACCATCCGGTCATCGTAGTTCGCGTCTAAAATTTACGGCTTACGATATTTTAACAGCGAATGCGAGAGCGCGTAAGTAGATAGTAGTGTCCCGTATATTTATATATATATATACACATATATAATACATACGAGATAAGCAATGATAGGACAAAGCGATGCTTCTCGCGTAATAATATCATCTTCTCATCCCGTTGTCTTGGAAACACATCGAGAACATTTTGTCTTACGCGCGATCGCATCGAATATATAATATATAATATAATATAATATAATATAATATATATACATATATATTATATATCTTCTTTTTTGA
>OU426993.1:21758919-21761419 GCA_911387935.1 Dolichovespula saxonica | reverse complement strand
AATTCGTGGATACCGATAGGATCGATCGTCGAGCGTAGCGACGAAAACGATGTACCAACGAGATTATAGGAGACACGTTCGTAGGCGATAATCCCTGCGCAAACTCCGAAGATCCGTGGGGAGGATGTGAAAAAACGAAAAAAATACAAAAAAAAAAAAAAAAAAAATTGGAAAAATAAAAGAAGAGGGGTAAAAAAAAGATATATACAACGAGACATAACATTCTATCTTTCCACCTCTCTCTCTCTCTCTCTCTCTCTCTCTCTCTTATCTTGTTTTTTTTATTTTTCATTTTTCTTCTCGTCTTTCATACGCCCCGGAGACAGATTTAATTTATGATCGGATATAACGTCGTAGTCGACTAAAATTGTTTTTCCCGGGTTTGGTTTTCCTTGAACAATAAGAGTCCCGCTTAACGAGGCGGCATAACGATCGGTAATTATGTTCAACCCGGGGTGCGGGGGCGGCAATGGCGGCGGCAATGGCGGCGTCGTTCGATCATCGCATCGCCGCGAATTATTTACTAACGGCGGGGCAATCGAGCGAATAAAGCGCGTTACGAAACCGCGTTAGATATTCCAATTACTCTTCGCAAATCGTATATTATTTATTTATTTATTTATTTATTTTTTTTTTCTTTACAATGCGTTAATCAACGTAACGACGATTATAATCGCATCGGGCCGCGATCCCGGAATCACAATCGAGAATGATCGATCGAACGATTCCTATAAAATATACCGTGAGTCTTATCCAAACGAAGAGAGAACGGAAAAACAAACAAACAAAGAAAAAATAAAAAAAAAAAAAAATAATAAAAATCTAACGATCTGTCTAACGACCGACCCTTTCTCCCTCTCTCTCTCTCTCTCTCTCTCTCTCTCTCCCTTTTTTTCTTTGTAAGAATTACGTTCTTGCGTTTCTTTTTTTTCCTTTTCTTTTCTTTTTTTTTTTTTTATACGAGTCCTTGAAAAATTCCTCCGTCGAGCGTATTGTCGGGGGAAAAAAAAAAGACTCAATCGAACGATCTCGAACGTTACACAACGTAAAACGAAAACGTTAAACGAGTAAAAACGAAAACGCGATAAATTTCTCTTTTTTTTTTTTCTCGTTCCTTTTTCTTTTTCCCCTCTTTTCTTTGCCCCTTCCTCTTCGTCGTCATCTTCCACTTCCCTCCTCCGTGTCCCCCTCCCCGCGTTTTCTCCTCGTTCTTCCTTATCGTTTCGGACAACCCCCGACCCACCCACCCACCCACCCATCCACCCCCAACCACCTTCTATCCCCGATACTATTCTCGTTCCCTCTAATCGTCCTATTCCTTTTCCGGTCGCGTTTAGAACAAATTCGAGTAGCCGTGGCGACTGCTTCGTCGTCGTTTACTCTCCCGGCGTTACGCGCCTCCGTCAGAGGCTTTGCACGCTCGCGATGCACCCTTGGGAAATTGAAAACCACTTTTAGAGAATGAGACTTCCCTGCCAACAAGCTGGTCTGCCGCAATCATCCATGTGAGATTTTTCTTCCCATTGTGTGTCCGGGGTGTGGCTCTGCAGGTCTTCCGCGCGACGTCGCTGAAAATATCTTTCTCTCACTCTCTCTCTCTCTCTCTCTCTCTCTCTCTCTCTCTCTCACTCTCACTCTTTCACTCTTCTTTGCTTATCCTCTCTCTCTCTCTCTCTCTCTCTTTGTCTCTCGCTCACTCTCTCACATATTCGTTCACTCTCCCTCTCATTCTCGCTTCTCGTATATCTTTCTCCTTTTCTCTAACACTCACACACACACATACACACACACTCGCTCTTTCTCGCTCTCTCGTTCATATCTCCCCTCTCTCTCTCTCTCTCTCTCTCTCCTTCCCCGGACAACGGACACTTTTGTCCCCCGAAGACGAGTTCAACGAATCGAAGTGGAATGTCGTGTTACGCCGTAGCGAAGCGTTTCTGCTGCCGTCGTACAAACATAAATTTTCGGCCCGGCTCTGGCCTTCCTCCCCTTTATTTTTTTTTTCTGCTCCGTCGTCTCACTCCCTCTCTGTAATCTCTTTTTCACTACTGCGCTTTTTTATTTTTCTTTGTCTTTTTTTTTTTATTTTTTTATTTTATTTTTTTTTTTTGAACTTTTATCGCCGTCGTTTATTGTTGTTTCTGTCGTTGTTGTGTTTTTTGATGTTGTTGTTGTTGTTATTGTTATTGTTATTGTTGTTTGTTTTTGTCTTTTTTTTAATTGTCATCGTTAACGTTGTCATTGTCGTCGTTGGATCGTTCGTTATTTTTTTTTTTTTTTTCACATCGATCGTCTTTGCTCCTCTATATTGCGTGTGTGTAACCTTCTTGCTTATTCGATTTCTCTTTTTTTTTTTTTTTTACTTTATTCATCTGTCTTTCTTTTAATTTCTATTTCTATTTCTATTTCTATTTCTATTTCTATTTCTATTTGTCGCTCTATTTCTCTCCACCTCTTTCTCTAACCGATTATTTTCCATTCGATCGAAATACGACGAGAG
>OU426993.1:21748919-21753919 GCA_911387935.1 Dolichovespula saxonica | reverse complement strand
TTTTTTTTTTTTTCATAGTAACAGGATGACGTAAACCTTCCGATTCCGGGAAAGAGATGGATATTGTTTTTCTACGTAGGACGTTCCGAACGATTTCTTTATTTTTTTCTTTTTTTTCTTTTTTTTTTTTTCTTGATCTCGCGAAAACTATAAGAACGACAATCGGAGAAAAGATTCTTTACGAGCGCGAACCGCGAGGAGGAAGAAGAAAAATTACTAGATCAGTTTGGACCACTCTATACCGTGCGTATTAATATGACGATTCACAAATTTTAGATTTTTATCGGCAAACAATGCAAAAGTTAACGGGCTGACTGCTATACACGGATAGAGAACGACGTTGGAAATCGCTAATAGTACATATATGTATATATACGTGGCTTTTTTCGACTCACACTCTACATTTTGGCATTAGCGTCCTCGCGAGTACACTTATTCTCGAAGCTCTTAACCCCCATCCCCCACCCCCCACCCCGCCCCACTTCCCATACTCCGAACACGGGTTACGTGTATCCATTTAAATTTATAGAGGATGTCTCTCGCGCTGTCGGAAATTCAAAGTTCGTGTTCTCGGATAACGTTTTTGGGCAACGAGAAAACGTTGGCCCTCGCTTATGCCCATAGATCGTTGGAACGAGCTTGAATTGGAGAAGAAAAGCGATACTACACATACAAACGCACAGATATATATATATATATATATATATGTATGTATATGTATATACACACATATTTGGGTGTATTCACGAGGACGTGTTACTGCCAAGGAGCTAATGCTAGGCGTTCGTACGTTGTCAGCCATAGCTTGTGCCAAAACCCGTGGCAGGAATTTACAGGCAGGTTTGCGCCATTATTTTATATATACAAGATGGACACAGAAAAAGAGAAAGAGAGCGAGAGAGAGAGAGAGAGAGAGAGAGAGAGAGAGAGAGAGAGAGAGAGAGAGAGAGAGAGAGAGAGAGATAGAAACAGAGAAAATGGTAGAAAAGTGGTTGCGTCCGTTGATCGGACGACCGGTTGTTGTAAAGGGAAACGGCGAATTTATTGGGATGCGGAAATTGTGGAAGAGATTATAGTGACAGATAGATACAAGAAAATAGAGTACATAAGATAGTATTAAAGAAACAGAGATAACGAAATGAAGTAGAGCAATATTTAGCTGGCAAATTGGATCAAGTGATGCAAAGAGCGCCCCGTTTATGGACTGTGGGTGTCTGTTACGGGGAGGCGTAAAAAAGAGAGAGCCAACCTCATAGGTTCTTTTTGGTTATTTTTTTTTTCTTTTTGTTTTTTTTTTTTTTTATTATTTCTTTCTGGCCGATGATAGATACGTCATTTCAATTCGTAGTCGTTCGAAAAACGCGAATAGCAATTTTTAACAAATGAAACGCATTTACGATGGACAAAGGAACGTTCGCGAATAGACGCGAAACAAATTTTATCGATAACGTACGTCGTATTTATCTCGATCTGAAATACGAAAAGAAAAGAAAAACCAAAAGAAAGATCAAGAAGAAGAAAAGGAAGAAGTGAAAAAAAAAAAAAGCGTAGAGAGAAAATTTTCTAAGATCAAACGATTATTTCTCAATAAGTTATCCTATCAGCGACCAGAAAGCAATGATACTAATAACTACTCTACATGGAACTAAATACCGTGTTGAGATCTGTCAAAGTGGCGCACTGCTCGCTGTATTCGGTGTACCCTCGCCCCGCCCAATAAGGTCACAAGGGAGGAGACGACACGGATAATATTTTTCTTTTTTTTTTTTTTTTGTCGGGATGTGACTATCGAAGGTAAAAAAGATGGGGAGAGGGGATATATATTTAATTACGATAGACGCTTTCCTCGAGCATCCTACGGTGTAGTAGTATTTCTAATCAAAACGGATTAGTTCGCACGTTTTGTTATAGGGGAGAGAAAAAAAAAACACAGCGCATGCATCCGCTACGTGTTTGTCCGTCCGTTTTTTTCTGTTTTGTTTTTGTTTTCTTTCTTTCCTTTTTTTTTATTTTCAATACTCCATCACAATCGTTTCGGTATCCTTTTGTTTCTCGTTTTTGTATTGTGATTCGAAAAGGACGGAGGAGACGATCGAACGCGCGCGCGATATTATCGAGAGATAAATAAATGAAAAAACTTTGGATAATATGCATCGCGAGTAAATGCCGCACGAATGAACATACATAATATACATATCGATATATATATATATATATATGTGTGTGTATGTATATGTATGTATATATTAAAAAGTGGTCGCGTTCGATCGTTCCCGTGTCATTTAGTTGAGGGGGTAGATATGGTTATTTTCCTTTTTTAATAATATTTTCTTTTTGTCTTTTCAAAAGAAAAAAGAAGAGAGTTAAAAAGTTCATGCTTCTACTACTTATCGTTGGGAACGTTATATTCATATAGAAAGCGTGTCAGGCGTTAGAGATAACGGCGGATTATATGCGGTACATATTCGATATCTTAGCGTGTCGTGGCTCGTCTGCAAGTCGGGAAGCGAAAACACAATATATAAAGCACGTCACGAAGTGTCAGTTTTGCTTGATACATAAGAGAGAACGGGTGTGCGCTCCTTCCTGTTTCATTCGAGTATAAACCAGCGACACGAAAGAACGCACTTGGGCTTGAGTACGCGTATTAGAGTGCACGGCTTTTGACAAGCTGAAAAGGGCGTTAGAAAAGAGAGAACGCATATACGTGAATGCAACGATTAACGAGATACACACGTACACAGGCGACGACGTATAAGAGAGGAGAGCGTGTCTGAGATTGTTTATACATGTGTATATATATATGTACACACATACAACATACATACATATATATATATATATATATATATATATATATATATATATATACATATGTGTGTACGTGCGCACGTTTACATGTTTGACATGCGTGTGCGTGTGCGCGTGTGTGTGAGTGTGAGTGTGAGGAGAGAATTTGTGTGTGTGCGCGCGCGCGTGCTTTCGTGTGTGTGTGTGTGTGTGTGTGTGTGTGTATGATAAGAGATGTAAAAGAGAGGACATGGAAAATAAAAAGATGCGTGTAATTAAGACGGATATCACGGTATAGAGAAAATATGAGTGAGGAGGCATGGCGAATGGTCCCTTTGAGCTGTTGCTAAAGAGTTACGAAGAGATATGTGTGTGTGTGTGTGTGTGTGTGTATGTGTATGTTTGTGTGTGTGTACATATATGCATATGTATATACGTGTATATGTATGTATATAACAAGTTGACACTGATTACGCGTACTAAGAATTTACTACCTACGACAGAAGCGATGCACAAAAGGTACGTTTGGCTGATAGAAAAATTGTGCTTGATGGAGTAGTAACGGTCGGAGGGGTGGAGGGTGAGGGGGGGGGAGGTAGAGAAAAGGGGAAGAAAAGTTGGAAGTAGAGGGGGTGGAGGGAGAGATGAAGAGCTCGTATTTTTTTTTTCGTGAAGCAACGAAACCTTTTTTTTTGTTTTTTTTTGTTTTTTTTTTTTTTTTTTTTTATTTGCCAGGCTACTACTACTACTACTACCATACGTTTTCTCCGAGACGGATCGAAACGGAACGGAACGAAATGAAACGTGATGAAACGAAACGAAACGAAACGAAACGAAACGAGTGATTCTATTTTTATAGTTACTCGTACTAACTTTCAAATCGAAAATTATTAAAACCAAGAGTATTATTATCGGAGTGCTTTACTATCGCGAAGAAAAGTATCACGGATTTATATATGTGTGTCTATATATATATATATATATATATATACACACACATACATATATGTATGGAAAGAGAGATAATGTTTTCATAACTATATACAAATACATACGCACACAAAGAACACATACACATGTATGATATACTATATATCGTATAAAACTAACCGTAGATATTTAAGTGTACAAAGGTCTACTACTATTCGAGTTCGTTTCTGCGGACACGTTTTGTTCCGCGCAATTCGATCGCGTTCGATACGATTCTAATCTACTACCGATTTCCATTCCGTTAGACGTTAGAAAACGAAA
Source organism: Dolichovespula saxonica (assembly GCA_911387935.1). Taxonomy (NCBI): domain Eukaryota; kingdom Metazoa; phylum Arthropoda; class Insecta; order Hymenoptera; family Vespidae; genus Dolichovespula; species Dolichovespula saxonica. The sequence continues at coordinate 21,749,878 of OU426993.1, read as the reverse complement.
ATAGTGAAACGCGAAGAGGAAGTAGAGCTAAAAATCGTAGAGTTTGAACGAAAAGAAACGTAGGATCGACTGCGATCGGGTGACCGTGACAAAATTAATCGATATCTATTAAGCGGGGATACACGTTCTATCTATGTATGCATGTATGTATGTATGCATGTATGTATGCATGTATGTATGTATGTATGTATGTATGTACGTACGTCGATCCATCGTTTCGATCCGATCGATTCTATTGTAAGTACTTTGCGAACGATAATATACAAGCGTATTCAATATCGTTAGACACGTGGAAATTATAAGAGAAATTCATATTTATTAAATACCTACTGTTCGCTCGTAGCGCACACATAATTACGAAAAATTACAAAAAAAAAGATAAGAACACATAAAGAAGTAGAAATATACATACATATATATATATATATATATATATATATATATATATATATATATATATATACGTAGGCATAGATAGATATAGATAAGTAGATAGATAGATAGATAGATAAATGTGTACGTGTGTGTGTTTATACATATATATATGTATATGTATATATATATGTATGTATAAAGGACGATAGTCCAAAAGGCGATTATAATCTCTATCGAGAAGATATGTGCGTGTGCGTTGTAGCGTGTAGCAGTGTGAAGTAAATACTGTGCGTGCGCAGTCGTATCGTACGCGCGCGCGCAAGCACAGGGAGAGAGAGAGTTGTGTATATGTGTGTGTGTGTGTTTCTGTAGTAGTTGTAGAGTGGTAAAAGATATGCATGTAAAATGTCTCAAACCGCATGCGATCGTATAATAAAAATTTATATTAAAGCACCTCCTCCTAGCTCTGTAAAAAGTAAACACTTAATGTCCTTTGAATAATTAACGAATTAGTAAATAAGTGTGGGTGATCGTATACGACGACAAAAAAAAAGAAAAGAAAAGACAGAAGATAACATTAGAAA
>OU426993.1:21723919-21743919 GCA_911387935.1 Dolichovespula saxonica | reverse complement strand
GTTTAATCATATTTTCGCGCATCAATGACGCCCACGAATTATGCCTTCGGTTACGATGAAAAACGTGTCGAATTCATATTTTTCTCCGAGGACTTTTCTCCTCCTCCTCCTCCTCCTCCTCCTCATCATCATCATCATCATCATCATCCTTCTCCCCCTACTCCTCCTCCTACAAATACTACCGCTACAACTACCACTACCACTACTACTACTACTCCTAGTACTACTCCTACTCTTCTCCTTGCTCGCGAAATGTGTAATTTCCATTTTTCAACGATCTCGAAGAATTTTTCGACCGATATAGGTACCTAAACCCTCCTCCTCCTCCTCCTCATCCTCCTCATCCTCCACCATCACCGCCTCCTTCTCATCCTCTACCTTCATTTTATTCGTTCTCTTCGCGAAACTGCCGTACGAAACTTGTTAATTCCGCAAAAGCCGCGAGGCAAAGGAAGAGAAGCGATAGAGGCTCCGGGGAAATCTGTAAAACTCGAACATTATAAAACTTGCAATGTATGCGGATACAAAAGTTCTTTTTTTCCCGTGCTTCTTCTTTTTTTTTTTTCTCTTCTTCTTCTTCTTTCTCTAAGTTTTCTCCTCTTTTTTTTCTCCCCTCTCTTACCCTCGAACGGTCGCGGATATGGTCCGATAAAGTATCTTCCTCAAAAATCCCCGTACCATTTCATATTTCGAATTTCATAACACGTTGTTCGTCGAAACGAAGGCCATTTTTCTCGAGGATATATATTTTATATATATATATATATATATATATATATATATATATATATATATATAAAAATATGTATATATCCTTACGCATACACCGGAGCTACTTCAAAAATATCATTTATATCGTTTACGCCATCGCACCGAAGTTAGTCCCTTTTCTCATCGTTAATACTTAAAAGAAACCTTTTTTTTTTTTCATCCTTCCACTTCTCCATACGCGAAGTGTATCCTCTTTTTTTTCTCTTTTTTTTCTTTTTTTTTTTTTATTTTCTTTTTAAATCATTTTTTTCCGTTTTCTCTTTTTCTCTCTTTTCTTTTTTTTTTTTTTCCTTTTTCCCCCTTTCGTCGTCTTTATCATTAAGAGTTACAATAATAATTATTATTATTATTATATTTACGTACGTACGTAATACGATTATTCTCTACGTTTAGTCTCGTAATATTAATAGTATAATATTCTCGTTAACGTTTAGAGAGTTATATGCAATTATATATATATATATATATATCGAATTTAAGGAACTGGCATTATTTAGCAGGAGCAGAAGAATTTTCTTTCTTTTTCTTTCTCTCTCTCTCTCTCTCTCTCTCTCTCTCTACGTTCGAGTTCCAAGAGTCACCGATGACACCGGGTTTCTTCATTTAACGAAACGATTAATGAAATCACAACCTTTAAACTTAATTATTAAACCGTTACGAACGAGGGATTCACCGAAGTTAAACAAATATCGAAGGGACAGATAAAGAGAGAGCGAGAGAGAGAGAGAGAGAGAGAGAGAGAGGGAGAGAGAGAGAGAGAACGAGAGTGAAAGAGAATACGTCCCTCTCATACGCGACGAGAGATCGGTTACCCTTGGAAGATTTTTTTTAATTCAAACGTTTTTTCCTTTTTTTTTGTTTTTTTTTTTTTTGGGTTTGATATATGTATATCTCCGCATTTTTTTTGCTTTCTCTGTTCTTTCCTTTCCTTCACGTCTTTTTTTTTCCTTTCGTTTTCTCTTGTTCATAATATATTTCATTGCACACTTCTCAATTCCTCTACTTCTACTTTTTACCACTTATTACTTACTCCGTTTTTTATTTTTCTTTCTTTTTTTTTTTTTTTATTCTTAAGACTCGACGATGATAATAATAATATTAATACTAATTATTATCCATAATCGTACGTAATGAGATATATGTATATTATATATATATATATAATATTTGTAATAATAATTATATTATTATTATTAGTAATAATAATAATAATAATAATAATAATAATAATAATAATAATAATAATAATAATAATAATGATAATGATAATAATAATAATGATAATAATAATAATATATCGTAATTGCAATCAATATAATAATTAATTATATCATCACTGTTTTGTCGTTGCCATTATTTAATTATCCGACTTATATACCTCCTTAATCAATGTACAATTTTTACGATATTTTTTTTTAGACCTCTTTTGTGTTGTTCACGCGATTCATCTAAGATTTCTATAATAAATTATCTTCGTACGAATAACTCCTTTTTTTTCCTTTCTTTTCCTTTCCTTTCCTTCTCTCTTCACTTTTCTTCACTTTTTATCGTTTTATTCCTTTTTCTCCTCCCTTCTCTATCTCTCTATCTCTCTATCTTTCTCTCTCTCTCTCTCTCTATCTCTCTCTCTCTCCCTATTCCTCTCAACAACTCAATCCTATCTATTAATCGTTCCCTTTCGAATACTACGCGAGAGAGCTGTCAAATGTTGCTTTCCTATACCGACTATTATTTTTTAATTCTACTCCGTATAGTACATAATACACACACGTACGATACATACGTTATATTTGTATATATATATAAATATATTTGTATATACGTGTGTGTGTGTATGTGTGTGTGTGTGTGTGTGTCACCATTTTTTTTCCTTTCTATCTATCCTTCTTTTTTACTTCTTTCTCTTTCCTTTCCTTTTTCTTTTTCTCTTCTCTTCTTTTCTTTTCTTTTTTTTTTTTTCTTTTTCTGTACTCGGTTCAGAGTGACCAAGTCAGCGGATATTCGATCTATAAGAGCATTTTTCTCAATAAAATCGGATAGACGCATACACATACATACATGTGTATATATATATATATATATATATATATATATATATATATACACATGTATCTTCTAGACAAATCGCCCTCTTCGATTTCTCTCCCTCTTATCTTCTTTTCGCTGAGCACGACTTCCGTTCTTTCCTACGCTTTTTTTCTCCCCCCACCCCATCACCCCTTCGTCTTTTATTATACCGAGAATCGCGCGCGTCCTTTTTCAAGTATTCTCCTATCTCTTTTAACTTAGAAACTAACACACACACACACGAGTACGGTGCTACGTGTACGTATGTATGTATGTAAATATCATCTCGTAATTTTACATATACGATCATACACATATATATATATATATAATTATGTATGTATGTATGCATGTATGTATGCATGTATGTATGTATATTAATATATATTTATATATATATTTATATCATATTATATACTATATTTATATTATTTATATAGAGCTTTTCAATATCTTAGCTAGGCATCCGACATTTTCGTTTCCACGATCGTGCGCGCGTTAGAAGAGAAAAAAAAAACAAACAAAAAACCGGACAAGAAAGAGCCAGGGATCTTTCGATTTCCAGCCTAGGCTATTTTGTTGTTTTCTCTCTTTCTTTCTTTTCTTTTTTTTTTTTTTTGTTCCTTTGTTTAGTTTCGTTTTCTTTCTTTTTTTACCGTTTTCTTTTTTCTTTTTTTTTTTTTTTTTTTTGATGTGCTTGTTTCGTTCGTTTCCACGCGTTTCTTCTTTTTTTTTTTTTTGTTCTTTTTTCACATTTTTCCTCTTTCATTTTTTTTCTTTTTGCTTTTTACCCTCCTTTTACCGCGTGGTAAAAGGAGGGGGATGATAGAAACGACACAGAGCTAGCGCGTTCGATCACCGCGAAACGGTCGTCTTCTCATATCTTATCGATCGAAGCTTCCTCTCCCCGCCCCTCCTCGTCTACATCGCATCGGCTAGCCGAATACGATCGAAGATCGTTGCGAGAGAGGCCTTCGATCGATCAGACGGAACGACGGTTTCGCGATCGATAGGGTTTGGATATTTGGGTGGAGTTGAAAGTGTGATATACCGTTGGATAAGAAAGACATAAGAGAGAGAGAGATAGAGAGAGAGAGAGAGAGAGAGATAGACGGATAGATAGATAGATAGATAGATAGATAGATGGACAGGAAGTAAGAGAGAGTAAGAGAGAGAGAAAAAAATAGAGAGAGAAAGAGAGAGAGAGAGAGAGAGAGAGTGAAATTGGTGGGGTGGTGTGGTGTACTGTGTTGTGATGTGCTGTGGTGTGGCGTAGGGTTGGGGTTTCGGGGGGGGGGGGTTCGGGGTTCGATTAGATCGGTTGGGTGGATAGACAGATATAAGGTATAATCGTGAAACAAACGGCGGGGGGGGGGGGTCTGGTGATGGGGATGGGGATGTGGATGGGGAGGAAAATAGGAGTACATAGGTCGTCGGGGTTTGTGTGTATTATAAGACGAAAATATATTCGACTAATAATATGCATGAACGTAGACGATGTTGTGGATCGCGTGGTGATGGGCGTGGGGATTATGTAGAGGCGTGCAGATGGAGGTGGTCGCGGTGGTGATGGTCGCGGTCGGGGAAGGTGGGTGATTGACAGATTGCATCGTGGATACGGGCGACACCTGATTGGGGGGACCGGCCGGCACTTGGTACACGGTATTGGGCGCGGCCATCGGGCACCTTGAGGCCCCGGCTGCGCCGTGTTGGGCCCCATGCTGTTGTTGTTGTTGTTGTTGTTGTTGCTGTTGTTGTTGTTGTTGTTGAATGTAGTTTGGTGGTTGACATACCTCGAAGCGGTCTGTACGTGGCATCTTCTGCGGCATCGCAACCGTCTGCGGGACGACGCCGAGTGGGCTGCCGACTCCCGTCGGGTCCGCCGGGCCCATTATCGCCGGCATTATCGGGCTGGGCGCGAAGTACGGGTTGTACGCGTTGCCCACCTGCGGCATACCGGTCAGGTACGGATTCGTCGCCTGCGAAAACAGACCCCGGAAGGTATCCAGGTAAAGCGGATTAGAACGCAACTCTCCCCACCTTCGCTCCCTCGTCTTTGCGCCCCATCTCTTCTCCCGGTCGCTGTCGCGCGCTCCATTCCTTTCCCCGTTTTTTTTTTTTTTATTTCTTTCTTACTTCCCTAACTGTTCTTTGTTTTTTCCTTTTAATTTTTTTCCACCCTTCCTTCCTCGACCCTTTCGTACCGCGCGAGCATCCCCTTTCCTCTGCTCCTTCCTCGGGACCGCCGAGCACCGTTCTCCGTGCACGCGTCGACGATGGAACGAGGAGAGAAAAGGACTTTCGCAGCGGAGAGCCCTCTTTCTACTTTCGTTCGTTTTCTTTTCAAACCCTCCCCCCCCTACCTCCTTTTCTTTCTTTACCCGTTTCTTTCTTTATATTCGCGACAACCCAACAACGAAGCGTTTGCTTTTGCAGCGAGAAACTAAGTTTCCAGAAGCGAAGGCAGGTCATTTCAAGCGTAAATCGCGTCTATATCGGCACGACCGTTCTTTATGCGTATATATTTTTTTTTTCTTTTCTTTTCTTTTTTTTGGTATTTTTTTTTCTTTTTTGGTATTTTTTCCTTCCTTCCTTCCTTCCTTCCTTTATCTATATTCCGTTTTTAATTTTCGGTCGCACGAGGACCCCTAAACGCACCTTGCGCGCTCCTTCGGGACTCTCCATTACGCGCGGAGAACTTTTTGCACGGCACTGCTCGTCACGTTCGTTGAAGTAGAAAAAAAAAAAAAAAAAAAAAAAAAAAAGAAAAAAACGTAAAAAGAAAGAAAGAGAGAAAGAAAAGCAAAAATAAGATACGTCGTACAATTACGTCGTCGTTTTTAAAAAAACAATATCAATTGTAAGATTGCAAAGAGGAAAGGAAAAAAAAACAAAAAATAAAATAAAAAATGGAGAAAAGAATTTTTGTTTGTATTTATCAATCGACGATACTCCGAACGTGACGGGCGTCTCGAGCGATCCCCCTCTTCGACTCTTCGAGATTCGTATTGAAAAACACGGGAAAAAAAATATATATATATATACGAAATGCTAAGTGCTCTTGCTTTTTAAAGTAGGAAACGGATTAGAAAAACAAAAAAAAAATAAAAATAAAAAAAAATAAAAATAAAAAAAAATAAAAGGAGAAATAGAGAATATAATACTAAAAAGAAAAAAAGGAAAGAAATAAGATTAAATTGTGAAGTGACGCGTTAAAAAATCTCGTAGAGTCGAACGAGGGATGGAGAGAGAGAGAGAGAGAGACAGAGAAAGAGAGAGAGAGAGAAAAAGAGAGAGTGAGAGAGAGAGAGAGAGAGAGAGAGTGAGAGTGAGAGATAGAGATAGATAGAAAGATAGAGAGATAGATAGAGAAGTAGATAGGTAGAGAGAGAGAGATAGATAGATAAAGTCAGATATAAGACCGCGCGATATGTGCATGCTTTTATTAATAATCTCTAAAAGGAAAACTTGTAAAAACTTCGTAAGAAATATTCTTTCTCTCTCGATAAACAAACCAACAATATATCTCGGTCTTTGTGAGGCATGCAAATAAAAACTATTATTTTCTTGTTTTGTTTTCTCGAACTTACGGTGCGGCGCGCTCTTATAAAACAAAGTTTAAGCTTTCGTACAAAACGCTTACTAGTAACAGGCAAGACGGTCGCGAGATACGTACGAGGACGAGAGTAAAAGAGAGAGAGAGAGAGAGAGAGAGACTGAGAGAGACTGAGAGAGAGAGAGAGAGAGAGAAAACGTTTTCTAGCAGGTAATAGTTTCTCATCCCTTCTAATATGGTAAGGTCCAAAAAGTTAGGAGGCCTTTTAATTTAAAAAAAAAAAGAAAATGGATCTTGCATTCTCGTTAAACGCACTCTCGTCGTCGTAGTTCTCGTTCGCGACGTTTAATTAACTAAAAAAATTAGTGGAAGCCAACCAAAACCAGGAGTTACCATAAAGGCGTGGGTAGCGAGAAGTTGCTGCTGGATTTGCTGTTGAAGGTGATGGTGTGGTGCCGGAGGTGCCGGGGCCTCCTGTTCACCAATGACGTAATTGGAGAACACACCAACAATCAACCACAACCACGTGAGCCACAGCGGCAAACATAGGGGACAGACAGGCAGTCATACGAGTAGTATAGGGTTCGATGTCACATAGCATCGACTATGAATGTATGTCATGATATAAAAAGCGGGTGGGATTTTTTTATGTACTTATGTGTATGCATATATATATATATATATATATGCATGCAAATATGTATGTACGTATATGTATAAGAGATAGATAAATAGATATGTTTATTTGTGTATGTATATACGTATACATACATACATACATTCATACATACATACATACGTACATATATATATATACATATATATACACATATATAAATGACTAACGCGATATATAACTTTTGGTACTTTGATGTTAGGTAACACACGTGTAATATTGAATTAAAGAGTAAACACTTGGATAAAAGTACAATTGGAACGCGCATGTAAGATAAGGTAAGATTAGATCGGATCAAATTTAAGTGATCGAAGAGACATTGAATTTAATTATAGAGAGAAGGAAAAGAAAAAAAAAAAAAAAAAAAAAAGAAAGAAAGAAACAAGTTTCAAAAAGTGAGAGATACGTTCCCGCGTATTAAGTCGAATCAATGCGCGGACCTAAACGATACGTACGAGCACGCGAGAGTGACGACATATTGGACATGGACGTTCCCGTTGTATTTCGAGAGAAAAGAAGAAAAAAAAAGAGAGAGAAAAAAAACTATAAAGAAAAAGTAAGGAAAGTAAAACGACGACGTAGAAAGACAGAGAAGAAAAAAAAAATAAAGAAAAAACAAGAGGAAGTATTACGACCGGATTGAAAATAACTGATCTCGATTGTTTTGACGTTATATTACGTTATATAAATATATGTCGACTGTCTATCGAAATACGTGGATATAATCAGGCTCCTAGGAAGTGGGGACGACACTGACCAAAAACATGCGGCGTGCTAAATTTTACTCTTAGGAATTCATCTCTCGGTGCAATGCCCGCAGAAAAAAAAAACAAAAAAAGAAACGAACGCGCAGGTGAACGTGTACGGTGTGACGAGGAGGAGATCGTCTTACGACGAACGTCGAATCTCGAAAATCTTGAAAACAACAAGTAGGTAGTATCATCCTGAGAAAGGAATACCTCTACTCACTTTTCGTTAAACTGATCGTCAAATTTAAATAAACCTTTGCCCGCGTTTGCCGTATATAAAAAGATTCTCTTCTTTTTTCAATTCCCTTTTTTTTTTTTTTTTCTTTTTTTCACTCTTTCGTTCTCCAATTGTTCATCTCGTCGCCGCACCGTACACGATCTTACACGGCGTTGCCTACCAAGAAAAACCAAAGGAAAAAAAAATAAAAAAAAAAAATAAAAAGAAAAAAGATATATATATATATATAAAAAAAAAAAAAAAAATAATAAGGTATCTAGTATAAACCTCTCGACTAACACAGACAAAAAATCAAAAACTTTTCGATCGTGATGAGATATATTATAATTATAATATATGTGGATGTGTGAACAGAGCATAAGACGTTGGTGCAACGATCTTTTCTATTAATTGGTTGACGTACCACTGCTGGTACCTGGCCAGGCACTAATGGTTGACCAGGCGTTAGGCCCATCTGTTGCATCAGCGCGTTCTTCAGGGCCAAATGATTCCGTCCGTTTATCAAAAGCTGGTCCTTAAGGTGTTGAGGAGGGTGGAAGTATTTGCAGGGTGGCTTTTCCCGATTACATCGGCCCTGTAACAAAGAAATCAAATAAATATTAAATATCTAATAATATATACATGTATATACGAAACGTTCTAACGATAAGAGTTTAATAAAAATAATTTAAATCGACTCATAAGGGACGACGCGACTGTTATTCTTTTTCCCCTTACAACCTCCCCCTCCCGCTCCTCCTCCCACTCCTTTCATTCAATTACGACTCGAGTCAAGCTGAAGTATGTAATATAATAAATCCGCGCCATTTTGTAAATGCTGAACAAGGCGTCGTACGTCGTCGTTCGTCCCCACTCCCACCCCCGCCATCCTCCCCCCGCCCACCCACTCAGTACTCGCAATATCTCTTTCGCGTAATTCTACGCTCTACTTGTTCCCACTGCAATACGAAAAATACCATAGTCCATGAAATACATAGTTTCTGCGAAAACGCTGCCGGAAGAAATACTCTTCTCGGCGTGGTAACGTCTGTGTCCTGAAATTTATCGTAGTCAGCTGTTTCTACTAAAGTAAGTAAGTAGTAGTAGTAGAAGTAGTAGAAGTAGTAGTAGTAGTAGCAGCAGCGGCAGTAGTAGAAGGATAGGACACGGGCGTTCTCGCGCGTTCATCGGTATTTTCGTAAGATAAATGTATCTGTTTTTAAAATTAATTAAATCCCGACGTCACTCGGCGAAGGCTTCGGAGAGGAGGAGCGGGGACGGAGGGGAGGGAAACGGGGGGAAGGCGGGTCAAAGGAAATGTCAACTTCTTCGTTTAATCTCTTCGTTCTCTTCGCGTTAACCGGTGACGACTCGACTCGACTAAAACTCGTTTCTCAACCATACACAGATCCAATTTCATACGGACGTTTCTATCGAAAATCCCTTTCATACGATGAACTTGTTAACCTCCTGTCTTCCAACAACCCCTCCCTCCCTCCCTCGTCCTAATAATTCTCCTCCTCCTCCCACCCCATTTCACTTATTTCATCGTTTACCTACCTTCCACAAATTTCTAGTTCCTTAACGAGCCATCTTTCGTGACTACTCACCCCGTTGTACGACTACTCCCCTTTATAATAGTACGGGAGTAAAGTTAAGGGTGGTAACGTCGAAACTAACGATCCTATCAGAACTTACGAACTATTTTTATTCGAACGATAGAAATGGTTAAGCGCGAAGAAAGTGATATTCGAACGAGCGGAAGAGAAATTAAAAAAAAAAAAAACATACAAAAAAATATGATCGACGAAAAACTTAAGAACGAGGGATTACTCCTCCTTTCACGACGCGTGTCCCCCCCTCTCCTCTCCCTCCCTCCCGCCCAGCCCCTTTATTAAACGAGACAACGAAGATGTCGTTTCGCGAGAATTCGAATGTGAACGTCGAATGAGAACGTCGAAAAAAGATGGAAGAGTGAAATTAAAAAATTCTCGGCGAATAATCCTCGAGCGATTAAAAGTAACGACGAAGAACGATAGGATCGATTTAAGTAACGCTTTATCATATAGCTTCGTCTTATCGTCGTTGAAATTAAAAAAAAAAGAAAAAAGAGTAGTGGTGGTTGTGGTGGTTGTGGTGGTTGTGGTTGTGGTGGTGCGAGCGAGGGACCAGTAGGATGAGTAAAGAGGAGGGATGAGACGAATGTGGGAGAGACGGGGTGGGAGGGACTTCATTCCTCTCCTCTTTGAAATATTCTCATATGTTAAGGTAGTAAGCGCGCATAAATTTTCTCTCCGTTATTTGAAATTTATCCGTAATGGATAGGATCTACTAAGGATACGACGAGAGGATCGCGACGCGACCAATATTCAACGGAACCGTTGGTATTACTTTCGCATAATTGCACCGCCCGTCTTCTAGGCTCTTGCTTTTCGATCTGTTAAAGAAAAAAAAAAAAAAAAAAAAAATATATAAAGAAGAAGAAAAAAAGGGATTTGAAATTACGTCGCATCTTTCTTCTCTCTTTCTTCTCCTTCTTCTCATTTTTTTGTTTTATTTTATTTTATATATTTTTTTTTTTAATTTCAACTTTCACGTACGAAATAAATACTTGATTAAAAAGTACTTTCTTTCTCTTATTTTTCTCGAAATAAACAAAAATAAATGAATATTTAGAAAGATAAAGATATATATATATATATATATATATATATATATATATATATATATATAGAGAGAGAGAGAGAGAGAGAGAGAGAGAATCGACGAAAGAATTTCTTTAAAAATATATAAAACGGCGACTTACGACGAAAGGACACAAAATGTGTACTTGCTCGTTCGCTCGCTCGCTCGGTTGTAATACGTGAAACCCGAAAGTAGGTACGGACATTTTCATGGAACGAAACAAAACGAAACAAAACAAACGTAACGTTTATGTTTACGTTTACCGGTTTTAGAATGTAATATCGTTGTAGTAGTAGTGGTAGTAGAAGGGCGCGGGTAAGCGTGAAGGCAAGTTGTTACGGCATTGTTATCGCACACAAGTGCCGTCCCCTCATTTCGAATTTATCCATAAACGAAACATACTCCAGCACAAGTGGCTCATAATATAGCTAGTACGCAAAGGATCCTTACATCTCTCTCTCTCTCTCTCTCTCTCTCTCTCTCTCTCTCGTTCGTTCTCTCGCACGCTCGTTCATAACTCGGGCGTCGGAGCGAAGTGTAAGACGGTTTAAGGGTGAGTTGCGGGTGGTGCCGACGCTGTTGCAAGGTCGGAATACGGAAGTGGTAAGGGTAGTAGTAAAGGGAAGGAGCAAGGAGTAACCGAGGGAGCATGAAAAGGAAGAAGGTTGTTATATGGTCGTGGTGGTGCTGGTAGTGATAGCGATGGTGGAATAAGGAGGTAGAGAAGGACGAGGAGGAGGAGGAGGAGGAGGAGGAGGAGGAGATGGTGAAGGAGGGTGTAGGTAGGTCGGAGGGTGTCGTCGTGGTACTAATTAGACCTTAACAATATTAGTTCAGGTAAGATGTCTATAGGAGGGATGAGAAGTCGACCACACCAACGGTACCAACACCATCAAATCTCACGACCCACCCACCCACCCACCCCTCCCCGACCCTCCCGAAGTGAGCTCGTGCTGCTTTCTTACGAAAATCATCCGGTGGCTTTTGATAATAAATACTTGCGAGCGTAAACTTTGACGGTATCGTAAAGAAAAGACAGAGATAGTGAGAGAGATAGAGAGAGAGAGAGAGAGAGAGAGAGAGATAGTTGGAGATATGGGAGAGGTACTCAAATATCGTCTAATTAACTACATTCGAGAGTTTCCAGAAATAATGTATAGTAACCATGTTTTAGAAAGTTTTGAACCATCGAGAAGAGTTTATCTCTCTCTCTCTCCTCTCTCTCTCTCTCTATCTATCTATCTATCTCTCTCTCTCTCTCTCTCTCTCTCTCTCTCTCTCTCTCTCTCTCTCTCTCTCTCTTTCTCTTCGTTTCTACATCGATGTTGTCGTGAACATAGAGCTTGCTGTGTTGCTTAATCTCTATCTACCTCGATGTGGTTTGTTCTCGCTTAACTAATTGTAAAAGAGAGAGAGAGAGAGAGAGGGAGAGAGAGAGAGAGAGAGAGAAGATTCCCGCACATGACACGAGGAACGAGAGACAGCTTTTCCACGAACGCTAGGTGTTCGACGCATCCCAGGTTTTAGTGCTAATTAGGTGTCGATGTCGAGCGGATGAATTTACGTGAAAGCAAGCATATATATATATATATATATATATATATATATATATATATATATATATATATACCCAGGAGCGACGTTAACATCTACGAACGTTACACACGTAATCCTGTTGCTTCAAGCCTCGAGAAACTTTGATCGATGACAAATCGAGGATCTCAAACGATAGGATCGCCTGAAACGATCGATCATACCCGGTCCCTCCTATCGAGAGCTTGTTCGTCCCAATTTTTTTTTTTCCTCTCGTTTTTCTTCTCTCTTTTTCTCTCTAAAATCCCGAAAAATAATATATATATATATATAATTTTATATATAATTTATATATATATATATATATAATTTTATATATAATTTATATATATATATATATATATATATATATATATATATATATATATCAGAAAATTCCATTTATCGATCATCGCATCGCTTCGCGCAAATACTTCGAATATCCGAATGAACGAATGCATTATTATTATTATTATTATTATTATTATTATTATTTATTATTATTATTATTATTATTATTATTACTATTATATCTCGTCTTGCGAAACAAAAACCGCCGCGCGAGAAAAGATTCTTTTTCTATGAATTTGATAAAAAGAAAAAAAAAAGAAAAAAGAAAGAAGTAACAAAACGAAAGAAAAAAGAAAGAGAGGAAGGAAAAAGCGATCGTATATGTTACGTCGAAAGTTAAAACTCTGTAAAATCGTTCATTTCGTTTCCTTTTTCTCCTTTTCTCCTCCCACCACTCGCCTCCATACGAATTTCAATGTAAAACCCTTGACGCGAAGAAAACGAAGAAAATCGAGCGCGGGTAGATCGTTAAGAAAATTTCAATGAAAGCCGTCCGTCTGTTTGCTCGCTCCTTGATAAATTATTGGCATCGGTAACAGCCGAACGACGAGGAGGTGTATGTCAAGGGCAAAAAAACACGTTTTCACTCTTCTTCTTTTATACCTTCTTTTCCTCCTCCTCCTCCTCCTCCTCTTCCCCCCATCAACCCACTCAACCCATCCGCTTCTTCGTTTTGTTTCTTTCTCCTGTTTCTTATACTTCCTTTATTTTCTCTCTCTTTCCTTCACTAAGAAGGAAGTCGAAGAGGTTACTACACTACTACCACCACTACTACCGCTACTACTACCTCCTTCGATCGTCATTGTTTTGGCTTTCCGAACGTTAAAAAGAAATTGGGAAGGGTCTGAGAGACCGACTCAATTACGGGCGCTGAACGACGCGATAATTGGGATCAAGATTGATCGTCTTCCTTCCTTCCTACAGGGTCTGACCTTTCGCGAATAAAAAGGAACTCTCGTCGTTGCCTGACTCTGACTCTCAGCCCTGGAATAAGACGAAAAGCTAGCTAGAGTTTGGTTCGCACGCTCGAGGCTACAATGAAACTTTACCATTGCGTACGTCCCGAGTGTTATTTCCCGTTTCCACGTACGTGAGACGAAATGAGAAATTGAATAGATATTTGTAATTAGGTACTTAAGTACTTTACGTACGCAGGATTAAACCGTTTTGCACTCTACCCTTTCGTGAATAGATAAACGAGAGACTTTTCTCTTCTCTCTCTCTCTCTCTCTCTCTCTCTCTCTCTCTTTTTATCTTTTTTTCTTTTCCTTTCAACAGGAAAATCGATTTGTAATATACGTATACGCGAGTAAGTAAGTACTTACGTACACATATATCGTATTTATGTTTTCTTCCAAAGTTCAATATTAAAAGTAGATTATGAAAAAAAGTTTGCGTACGATGTCGTCACGTTACAATCCAAACATAAATATTGTTCGCCTGAAAGATGGAACTTATCTCAACGACGCACATACACGCACACATACATACATACTTACGTACTTACGTACGTACGTACGTATCTATGTCCTCGAACCGTAATCAATATTTACGACGCAGTCTTGACGCTAAAAGGAAAACGAAAAAAAGGAAAAAACTAAGGATCGTCGTAGTCGCGAAAAAGATTGTATCGTTTTGCGACAATAAAATCCAAGGCGACAATAATTCATCGAACATATCGTTTTTACTCGAAGATCAGAGAAAGAGTGAGTGAGAGAGAGAGAGAGAGAGAGAGAGAGAGAGGTTGGTAACATTTTGTAGAAACGATTCGAAAGAGAAAGAGAAAGAGAAGGAGGAGAAGAAGGAGGAGGAGGAGGAGGAAGAAGACGAAGAAGAAGAAGAGGATGAGGAAAGTAAAGAGGGGGAGAATGGTGTGAAGGTGTTCACTTCATGGCGGCAGGAGGTCGATGTCGAGCAACCTTTTTCACCTCGATAAAGCCCTGTCGTCGAAGGTAGCCGACGAACACGATCCTTCAGACCCGAGCTAACTCCGCTTTATAACATCTCACCCATCTCTTTCTCGCACACACACACACACACTCTCTCTCTCTCTCTCTCTCTCTCTCTCTCTCTCTTTCTCGCGTGTGTATTAAAGCGTGGATGTCGGCTTTGGTGACGGTATAAGAGCGAAAGCAAGAGAGAGAGAGAGAGAGAGAGAGAGAGAGAGAGAGAGAGAGAGAGAGAGAGAGATAGACACAAGATGGGTGGTAAGGCACGACGAAGACGCAAATACACCGACACACTGTAAAGAGAGAGATAGATAGATAGATAGATAGAGATAGAGAGAGAGAGAGAGAGAGAGAGAGAGAGAGAGACGCGTGCATACGAACGGAGAGTCGTCGAGACGTTGCAAGCAAGGGCTGCAGGACGGCCGAGCAAGATTACTAGGATTTGCGCGTAGATTTGCATATCGATTTTCTCCTCTGTGGAACGATGGTGCCCTCGTACGTAGTGGGCGCCAAGCGCGGCACACGCTTTCCCTTAATTTCGTCGTGGATAGATAGATAGAGAGAGAGAGAGGGGGGGGAGAGGAGAGGAGAGGAGGAAGAGCTGCGGTATTAGCTCCGGTGTGGTGGTTCGCTTTAAGTCCCCCTCCCCCACCCCCCAACCCCGCCAGCCAAACCACCAACACCCTTCCCTATCAACTATTCGATCCCTTCTGTTACCTACGAAGAAAAATATTATCCAAGAAGAAGAAAAAGGTGAGGATAGCCGAAGGAAGGAAGAGGAGAACGGACGCGAACGGGGAAAGGGGGAGGGGGACGAGAGAGAGGAGAGAAAGAACGAGAAAAGGAGTTACGAACGACCTCCTAATTTCCCTTTAATTTTCGACCGTGAGAGCATCCACTCATTTCGTAGCACTTAACGGAGCTTCGCCAAAGTTTATCCAACCATTCGTTCGATTCTTTTCGCACATACAGAAAGAAAGAAAGAAAGAGAAAGAGAGGGAGAGAAAGAGAGAGAGAGAGAGAAAGTAATTTAAGGAACGTCATTGAGAGAGCAAAATACCACGTCGTGTTTCTTGGACGTAAACGATCTCGATATACATACACACACAAAGAGAGAGAGAGAGAGAGAGAGAGAGAGAGAGAGAGAGAGAGAGAGAGAGAGAGAGAAAGTAATTTAAGAAACGTCATTGAAGAGTCAAAATTGCACATGATTCTTAGACGAATAACGTACACGAAGAAAGAGAGAAAGAGATAGATAGATAGATAGATAAAGAGAGAGAGAGAGAGAGAGAAAATGTGCTTTGAAATATATCCACGAAGTATGTATAGAAAAATGTATGAATATCGATGTATACGAACGAACATTCGCAAGCTAACTCTTATACCAACCCTACCTACTTACCTATCTATCTACCTAGCTTAACCTAACTAACTAACCTACCTACCTACCTAACTACCTACCTATTTATCTATATAGCTTTCTTTTTTCTTCCTTCCTTACTTCCTTTCTTTTGCTTCCCCTTTCACTTCCTTTTTCTTAGATACTCGATGTATCACGAAACGAGCTTTTCCCATCGGCAAAAATACGAGGATTCGATATACGCTCGAGGAGTAGATGGCGAGCTTACGCCGCATTGAATCCGACGTTAAAAGGGATTTATGCCGTACCAATGGAGTACAAAATTGCCGAGAGCGTGGCCCGATCGTCGCGCTTATCCCATCCCCCTCTCTTTATCTCTCTCTCTCTCTCTCTCTCTCTCTCTCTATCTCTCTCTCTCTCTCGCACGAACGTTGTTCACCATTCGCCATTCGACTCTTCGCAATTTGGCGGGCTCGTTTCATTCTTTTAAACGCTCTGGAACATATGCATATATGCCGTACCGTATCTCTGCCGTGTGTTTTTACCCCCTTTACACCCCCTCCGCCCTCTGGTTACCCTTTTCTTTTTTTGCGCGCGTTTTGCTCTTTCTTTATCCTGTTTCTTTCTTTCTTCCTGTTTTTTTTTCCTCCCCCCTTTCTTTTTCGTTTCGATTTCTCTCTCACGCAATCGATTTCGATCACTCTTTACACGGGACGACAACGCGATCGGAACGCGTCGACCTTTGAATCTGTTTTTCCCTTCTTTTTTTTTTACTCTTTCTTTCTTTCTTTCTTTTTTTTTTTTTGTTTTCTCGTTTTACGTTAATACGCGTTCGTTCGCCCGCGAGGTGATACAATACGTTAATAATAAATAAGGTAATAAAAGCTAATGGGGAAAGTTCGTACATTTTATTTAAAGCGGTCAGGACAAAAAAGTAATTAATTGTACGTGAATGCTGAAGTATCTCGAAGAGACAGACAGACAGACAGACAGACAGAGAGAGATAGAGAGAGAGAGATAGAGATAGAGAGAGAGAGAGGACAACTACTATTGACTGACTTTCCCATATCGTATTAACACCACCCTTTTTGTGGAACTTGTGTAATAGGATCAATGACAGAGTTCCTCTACGATCGAGAGGGATAGAGACAGAGAGATAGGTAGATAGATAGAGAGAGAGAGAGAGAATGATATCGAGATGGCAGCGTTGGACGCGAACAGTGGATATTGGTGCGATGATAGGGTAGATTGAGAGGAACTTTGTTATCTCGATTACTTAGGGGAGTGGAAAAAAACACGCCGTTGTTTCCCGATCGATCTCTTTCGTTCTCTCTCTCTCTCTCTCTCTCTCTCTCTCTCTTTCTGTCTGTATATATATATATATATATATATATATATATATATATATATTTATGTGTGTTTCTATGTGTGTGTGTGTGTGTAGGTAGGTATATATTTTATATTTATCTCTTTTACTTCCCCGCACGTGTTTTAACGCATTCACAGACCGATTCGCTTTTCGTGGCAATTCGAGTAACGCATCATTGAGAATACCAAAATCGTTTGAACTTTGGGCAGTTTCGAAAACTTCTATTCTACCGTGAATATCGATGCCGAGGAACGTATATAAATATATGTGTGTGTGTGTGTGTGTTCATTCATATATATATATATATGGATATATATATGTACATACGTGTATATACATATATGTATATACAGATAGTTTAGGGAACGATGGAAGAAGGTTGGATTAACTAAACTCTCTCTCTCTCTGTCTCTCTCTCTCTCTCTTTCTCTCTCTCTCTCGCAACGATATTTCACATGGAACTTACAACATACAATATCGAAGGTGTGGGAGGGTGGGTGAAGGTGGGGGTATTAATAACTGCATTACCTCGTCCAAGCTAAAGCGAACTACAAACTCGTTTGTATCGTGTACTCGTCGCTGGTGATATCTAACGTTCGAAGTTATATTTCGAGAATGTTTATTTACTGTTATATTCCCCATGTATATTTAAGTACGTATGTACGTATATGTATACACATACACACACACACACACACACACATATATATATATATGTTGGACACCTAGAGATAGTATACGTAGAGTGCTATTACAGTGCAAGAACAAGTATTTTTTCGATACGTTTAAATAATGACATTAACATCGATCCACGTATCCCTCTTAGAACATAAACAAACTGTAGTACACACACACACACACACATTTGTATTTTACAGACGGATTACTGGAGAAAAAAAGGTATCATCCGTACGAGGTATTGTTTTGAAACACACGCGTTGTTGCGAGACGAGTAACACCCCTTTCATACGATCGTCGATCAATCTCGTTGCTATTTCGTCCATTCCTCGATTCGGGATTTGAAGAGAGGTGGGAGGGGAAGGGGAGGGGAAAGAAGGATATAGCAGGTTATGTAGGATTCGTATGTATGTTTGTAGTAACGATAGAAGAGAGAGAGAGAGAGAGAGAGAGAGAGAGAGAGAGACAAACAAACGGTACGACGATCGTTTGAAAATTTAGGCAATTCAAAGTGGTCCGTCGCATATTTCTATATATACTTTGATAAATCATGAGTACACGGGGATTATCTAAAGCTTGTCTGTCTCTCTGTCTCTCTCTCTCTCTCTCTCTCTCTCTCTGTCTCTCTGTGTTTCTCTCTTTTGGAACAATTTCGATACGTCAAAATCTCATGTCAAGAGCGAGAACAAGGTTTTCATCTCCGTGTCATTTGGGTTGCATTATCTTGCTCGCGGCCAAAAGACGAAGAGAATGAGAGAACGAGAGAGAGAGAGAGAGAGAGAGAGAGAGAGAGAGAGAGAGAAAACTGATGGATCGACGAATGGACAAGAGCAAACGGACATTTACAAACGTTAGAAATGGGACAAACAACAGTGCGGAGATGAAGCAATTTCGCAATGCGGAAAGACAGAGAACGAATGGATACCTATATGGTTTCTCTCTCTCTCTCTCTCTCTAACTATCTATCTCACATACAGTGGAATACAGACGGCAGACCTATGGGAAAGGTTTTGAGAGGTGAACGAAGGTGGTGGTGGTGGTGGTGGTGGTCGTGAAAACTCGACTCGAGTTTCATACGTTTCCAGACAGGTTTGTCACGCTGTGGTCCTAGAGTTGTGGCCACAACTACGAACAAATCTCTCTCTCTCTCTCTTTCTCTCCTCTCTCTCTCTCTCTCTCTCTCTCTCTCTTTGTATGTGTACCTCTATTTCTATCTTTGTCTCGACTATTATCCCTCGTATCTCCGTTTCTCCATATACGTATATATGTATATATATATATATATATATATATATATATATGTATATATATATATATATATATATATAACCTTTTTGAACGAGTAAAACGAATCCACGTCGTAGATGGCGGTTAATTCGAAAAGTGCCGGGCGCTGTTGTCTCCCTCCTTCTCTCTACTACTTCGCCGTTAACGTTTTCTTGGAAAATCCCTAGGATGTTAGGACAAAGCCAGGACGAAATAACATTAAGGACTGCGTTTAATTACATCGGCCGAGAGAGAGAGAGAGAGAGAGAGAGAGAGAATGGGACGAAACGGAAGTAGGGTGGACGCTAAAGTCCGACCAAAGCTGAGTGATCCGTGGGAAAAGGAGGAAAAGAAAGGAAAATGAAGCTTTCCTTCCGTCCAAAAGATCTTACAGGGTATATATATATATATAAAAGGAAATGGCTACTATATATCGTATAACTTTTCTCATGACAAAAATGTGTGTTCTTTTTATCTTCTCTTTTCCTCTCTCTCTCTCTCTCTCTCTCTCTCTCTCTCTCTCTCTCTCTAACTTCTTTTCTTTTCCGTATCGTAGAAGCACGTCACGACTCAGGAAGAATTTCGTTCTGATCTAATGTGAGTTAATAACGAAAGCGTAAATGTAATTAGAAAATATCTACTCTGCTTCTAACAATGTCGTATGATAATTATGTTTTTGCAGAAAGTAAAAATTCGAGAGAGATAGAGATAGAGATAGAGAGAGATAGAGAGAG
>OU426993.1:21708919-21716419 GCA_911387935.1 Dolichovespula saxonica | reverse complement strand
TCTTTTTTTTCTTCCTTCTCCTTTTTTCGAGTATTACCCCTACTACAACGATATCAATGAAACTACATACATATATAGA
The DNA here is from genome assembly GCA_911387935.1 of Dolichovespula saxonica. Classification (NCBI taxonomy): domain Eukaryota; kingdom Metazoa; phylum Arthropoda; class Insecta; order Hymenoptera; family Vespidae; genus Dolichovespula; species Dolichovespula saxonica. The sequence continues at coordinate 21,716,340 of OU426993.1, read as the reverse complement.
TATATATATATATGTACATGTATACTTTTCTTTTATGTTACGATAGGGAGAAGAGATTGGTCCGTCGAGGATCGCGAGACAATGGATTTTCAAGTTATCTGTTATATCATTTATTGAAAAAAAAAAAAAAAAGAGAGAGAGAGAGAGAGAAAGAGAGAAACAACAAACAAATAGATGAAATAAAATTGAAAAAGAAGACGAAGGAAGGGAAGGAAAAAAACGAAAAAAAAGAGAGAGGAACTCGTAGATATCTTCTTTCTCGTTTCTTATATTAATTTTCTTTTTTTCTTTTTTTTTCTTTTTTCTTCTTCGATACCACGACGACGAATTATTATTAATTCGAGGATTCGAGGGAAAATCGATAGGCTTGTTATCTTCTACGGTCGAAACTACGGAGCCGAAGTGTGTTAGCCGATAATAATCTAAAGTCACGATGAGCTCATCACCTGGTGACCAGCTGTTGTCCACCCGGTTGGCCCCGGCAACTGCGATTCGTAAATAGACGCTCGAATTTTAGCGAAGCGTATAGCCTCTGCCTGCCTGCCTGCCTGCCTGCCTGCATGCCGGTTATTCCACAAATTGTGCGATCTGTAGAAGCGGAAGGCGTGCCATCGTAACTTTCGTTTAATACAAGAGGACTACGACGACGACTACAAGAAGACGACTACAAGAAGACTACGAATACGAATACAAATACGAATAGGAATACGAATACGATACGAATACGAGCTAACTCGTACAGTCGGTTCACCAAATTTCAAGCCGGATGTCTAAAGCGCGTCCCGGTTCGTAGGCGTTCGTAAATCGTTCGAGACACGCATTTAGCACGTTGTTAACGTTTCTCAACGCTTCGCTAATGCACGCTACTCCTAACGTCTAATTGAGCCTAATGTAATTCTCTCGGCTAACACGGGGGCCGCCGAGTTGCGCCTCGTTACATCTCGTGAAATAATAATATATCGTATCGATTCGTTATTTTCCATATTTCTCTGCGTTTCGTTATTCGTATCGTACGTGGAACGGGTGAAGGAGAAGAGACGAAATTAAAAAGAAAAGAAAAAAAAAAAAAGAAAAAAGAAGAAAGAAATAAAGAAAACAATAAATACAATAAAATAAGACGTATCAAGATTTGCTCACGCATATCTATGATATATTTGAGAATACGTAACGATCTAACTTGGACGGACACACGCACACACACACACACACACGGATCCTTTGTTATTTTGCGAGTGTCGTAGATCGATTTTCTTGAAAAAAAAAAAGAAAAAAAATATCGAGACATCTCGCTTAATTCGTGATTAATTTCGTGCGAACTTTTTACTTCGTAACCGGTTAACGTTTAATGTCTTCAAAAAAAAAAAAAAAAGAAAAGAAATGTCAATGCCTCGTTCGATTGAAAATTGGCGAATAAAAGAAATTGCCAAGAGATAGAAACCGATATCGATGTGACTATCATTAATATTCTCGAAACGACGAAAAAATGGATTCGCACCGTTTTCAAAATGAACGATCTCTCTCTCTCTCTCTCTCTCTCTCTGTCATGTGTACGTATTAGAAAGCGAGTCGTTTTTAAGATCGATAACGAATATTATTCGTTCGTTTCGAACGAAAGAAATCGTAGAGAGACGGAAAAAAGTGTAGTGAGGGTTGAGGGGCGAGGGGCGAGGAGCGAGGGGAGGGGAGAGGGAGGGAGGGAATAGAAAGGGAAATATATTCGACGATATCTCGTTGACTTGAGTTCGTGGAAGGGACTGTATAAAGGCCGTAGATTCTCTCCGAGGGTGGAACACGAAATAATCCGGCTCCAGGTGCGTGCCCACCTGCTGCACGTTGGCCTTGCTTAGCGTCTCTCTCTCTCTCTCTTTCTTTCTCTCTCGTTCCTCGCCATACCTTCCCTTCGAAATTTGCACACCACGATTCGCAAGACAGGCGAAACATTGCGCGCCGGAAGTAGAGAAGAGGGCGGGAGGGAGGGAGGGGTCCTAGAGACAATGCCACCGTTTCCGGCCCTGGCACGCTCGCTTTACCTCCGAGAGAACTTTGCTGTCCTGTCCTCCGAATCGTTCTACCGTGTCTCTCTTTTCTCTCTCTATCTCTCTCTCTCTCTCTCTCTCTCTCTCTCTCTCTCTCTCTCTCTCTCTCTCTCTCTCTCTATCTCTCGTCCTTGAGAGATTTATAGCAGAAACCCGTATATTCTTTCTACTTCCTATTTTCTTTCTCATTTTTATATACGTATGTATATGTATGTGTATATATATGTGTGTGTGTGTGTGTGTGTGTGTGTGTGAGTAAATTTAATTTAATTTTCTTTTCTCTTTCTCTTTCTATCTTTTTCTCTCCTCGTATTATATTCACTTTTGATTATTATTATTATTATTATTATTATTATTATTATTATTAATTTTTTTGTATTATTTTTATTATTTTTCTTTTTGTTCTAAAAGACGCTCCATTTGCGTTTAGAAAATTCATTTCATTTATTTCCAAACGTGACGAGCTCCCACGTAATTCGAAATTTCATTGAGAAAATTTCATTCCGTTGGTTGTACTTTCTCGAGACGCGTTTGCCCCGGCAAACGAGATAGATAGAGATGGATAGATAAACGGAGAGAAAGATAGAGAGAGAGAGAGAGAGAGAGAGAGAGAGGGAGAGAAAGAGAGAGATAAAAGTTACAGGGGGGGGATAAACTTCGTTAAAAGTTCGACGATGTCGTTTATTGGAAGCGATCGGCAAACTTCGAGGGAGTTAGGTCCCGCGAAGGCTTCTACGCGGTACGAGGATTAAATATAAAATTGCGTACGCGAGATAAGAGATATCGACGACGCCCATTTATTTATCCGATTTTCTACCACGACACCGAACTCGCATCCCCCTTTTCTTTTTTTATCCTGTTTCTTCATTGTTAAATCTCGTTAAGGTTTTGAACGAGAGGGGGAAAAAAAAAAGTACGCGAGAGGGAAGTTCGCAGTTGGAAAAAATTAATTTACGATTTAGATCGGGGTATGTTTGTAACGTCTATTGCGGTATCGCACAGTGGAGAAACAGAGAGAGAGAGAGAGAGAGAGAGAGAGAGAGAAACACGAAAAAGAACGAAACGAAACGAAAAAAAAAAGAAAGAAAAAAAGAATTTCAAAGAAGAAGAAAAAGAAGAAGAATAATAAGAATAAGAATAGTACGGTTTGGTTACCGGTCGGTGTTGTTTGATTGTATATACTAATACAAATGCAAAACGGGAAACATTTTATTCACGGGGCATTGTAAATCACGGTTAAACGTCTAGAGGCCCCTTTCTCTAAACGCCACGCAACGGCTTTTCTTCCCCATGTAAATGTTGCGCAATTAGTCATCGAAAGTTTGTCACGTGTAAGTTACGACGTTAGCAGGGCCGCCGGTGCCGTTTCTCGAATTTACGAGAGTTTCCGTAGTACTTGAAAATAAGGGAAAGTCGTTAAAACGAGGTTAGACGTCGACTACGAACGATGAAGAACGACGAACGACGGCGAACAAGGAAGTAGAAATCAAACGGGGATGTGACTTTCGAACGAAAAATTATTACGAGCAGGATCGTGATTTCCCCCTTTTTAATTTTTCCTTAATTTTTCATATTTATAATATTTTTCTTGTTCTTTATTTTATTTTATTATTTTATTTTGTTTGTCTCTCCATTCTTTTTTTTTCGCGGCACGACGACGAACTTGTCGTCCGTTCGTCTTTTCTTTCCTTTTTTCTTTCTCTCTCATCTTTATTTTCTTTTTCTTTTTTTTTTTTTACACTCTCGTGTACACCACGTTGACCGAGCAAGAAAGGGCGAACAACAGAGAGCGAAGGGGTAAGTCTCATTGACTAGGGTACACGCGGCGAAATAAGGTTTTCGGCCCTTCGACGATCTCCACGAGAAACAGAGAGAGAGAGAGAGAGAGAGAGAGAGAAAGAGAGAGAGAGAGAGAGAGGCACACCCTGCACTCGCGTGCCCTTTTGCGACGATCTAAAAAGGGGAAAAAAAGGGCTGCGGCGAGAGGCATATCCTCCTCCTCCTCCTCCTCCTCCTCCCCCTCATCCTCTACCCCATTTTTTTCTTTTTGTTTTTTTTTTGCTCTTCCTTTCTTCGCCACTGTACCTCCTGCTCTTCTTCTCATCTCTCTCTACTTTTCCGTCGTCGCTCTTATCTCGAAGGCAAACGCTATTGCTTATTAAAAAAGTACTCGAGGGCTCTTATACGCGACCACATTTCTTGTCGTTGATCGTTGATGTTTTGAGAATGAGTAAAAGAAGGAATAAAACGGGGAGAAAAAGAAGAGGAAAGAAAGTAAGAAAGAAAGAGATATAAAGGTTTGCGTCTGTGAAAAGATTGTTCGAAATAAACGAGAGAACCGTCCAAGATTCTTTCGTCGTTAATAAAATGAAAAAAAAAAAAGAAAATAATATAAAAACATAAAAAAAAAAAAAACGATGTAAAACGAAAGCAACGTTGAAGGACGAGCCGAGAAGAGGGTTATTCGTTTTAACGCTTAAATACAATTTATTTTCTTTTCCACTCGCGTCATTTAAATCCGGTTTGGTAACCAAGTAAAATCAATTATCTAATCCGTGAAACTTTCATTCCCGTAACACGAGTAGTATTCCGACCATGCATGGCTAGGGTAGACTAGGCTAGGCTAGGACCAGTCTAGGGGAATCAACTCCAGGACAAAATAGTTTCAAGGAATGGCGGCGAATCCGGGGAGAGAGGTTGGGTGAGGGGTATGTGGGGGTGGTGAATCGCGTCTAATAACTTTAATGGACGGCGTGTACGGTAGATATATATATATATATATATATATATATATATATATATATATATATATATCTTTTGTACTCGATCGCAAACGGAACGGTGCTACGAAGAAGAAGAAGAAGAAGAAGAAGAAGAAGAAGTTCCTTGCGTGATACCGAGCGGATGCGAAAATCCGTTGGAACACGTTCGAGTGCTTTACAAAGTAGATTGCGTCAAAGTGGAAAAGACATTCGGCTACGATGTTGGATCCCGAAGACGTTCAACGTACCGTAAGGGACTTTAAAAGATAGACAGAGAGAAAGAGAGAAACTCTCTGTTCTATTATCTTCTCACTCTACTCTTTCTCATCGTCGTTCGTGTAAGCTCAAGAATTATTAGCCGCGTGAGTCGAAATTCTCTCTTTATTTTTCTCTTTATTCCATCTATCCATCCATCTCTCTCTCTCTCTCTATCTCTATATATATGTATAATATATATGTCTGACTCTTTCACTCTCTATCGTCTATGGGAAATCAAAGGAAATCGACCGGTTAATCGACTTCGTTGAAATTTGAATAAAGTAAGTCCTGAGATTCGATCGGAAAGATGCGGGAAACGCAACTCCAATTCTGCGGCAGAGCAGCACGTCTTTGGAGAATTCGTCGTATTTCCGAGTGGCCGGAAACACGAGACTTCGATTCGTTCGTCTTCGTCTTCGTCTTCGTCATGAATATAAGAGATAGATAGATAGATAGATGGGTGGGTGGGTGGGTGGGTGGACAGAGATTGGTAATATCAAATGCATAATTTCGATATGTGAAAGATACCCATCGATTCATTCCTATCTTTCTTCTAAAACGTCCGAACAAAATATACGCGAATCTCGTGCGCGGCTACACCGAGACCCTTTGAGAATATTGGAACGCCCGTCGAGTCTCGCAAAACTAATAACTTTAATGAACGCCAGAGCACAGGGGTCTTCTTTTACGAGACAGAGAGAGAGAGAGAGAGAGAGAGAGAGAGAGAGAGAGAGAGAGAGCCAAGCAAGAAAGACATTTGCATGAGGCACGTCCGCATGTGAATTCGTGGGGACGCATTCGAAGTAGATTGCGCTCGAGGTAGTAGGACATCTGGTGCTCTTCTCTCTACGAATTGTGCAAGAGCGAGAGAGAGAGAGAGAGAGAGAGAGAGAGAGAGAGAGAGAGAGAGAGAGAGAGAGAGAGAAAACGCGTCTCCGCATCGGTACGAGAGTCTCTCCTTCCACCTTGCAAAAGGACCAAAGAGGAATGAGAGAGAGAGAGAGAGAGAGAGAGTGTATGCGTGTTAGAGGATGTGCGAGCTAGCGCGCGTGTGTCTCTTCGAACGAGAACGAAATGTGTCGCCCTTTTCGTGAGCCAAGGAGAAGAGGAAAGGAAGGAAGGAAGGAAGGAAGGAAGGAAAAGGTGGCGGCGGCAGGATCCTCCTCCTACTGAAGATATTTCTAGCTTGGAACGCAGAAAAAAGACGTGACTCACATCTTAATGCGAGACGGTGTAACTCGAACGATGCCAAGCAATATCCCCTTGCCCCCTTACCCCCTACCCCTCCTCACTATTTTTTCGTTTTCTTTCTTTCTTTTATTTCTCTTTTTTTTTTTTTTGCGTTTCTTACGTTTCTAAGGTACCACCGAGAAAACAAACTCGTGTACGAGGTCGAAAATTAGATACCGAGTGGACCTGCTCTATCGATCGGATATCTCCTTTACTTCATCCATTTCTTCTTCTTCTTCTTCTTCTTTGTTCTCTTGTTTTTTTTTTCTTTCCTTACTTTTTGTTTCGTTTCGTTCGATTTTGCGTTTCCTATTCTTTCTGACCCACCAATCCTCCCCTCGTCGCGTCGACGTAATTTCGCGTGATTAAACGCATGAACGAGGAGCGTAAAAACAGCTGGCTCGACCGCAGCTGCTTAACGCTCTTTATCTCAATCGACTGGCAGATGCGACCTCGCGTGTCTGTAATTATTAGAAAAACGAGATTTCTGGCTTATGGGGTGGGGCGTGGGGAGACGAGAGGCGGAGGGAGGAGGGTTAATAACACCATAGTGTTTATCTTTCTTATCTCTATGTATCTTTCTCTCTCTCTCTCTCTCTCTCTTTCTTTTTCTTCTCTCTCTCTTTTTTTGACTCGACGTAATGACTCCGAAAATTCCGAAAGGCGGAAGACGGCCGCATGTGAATTCACGGTTAGGCATTTGAAGTTGATTGCGCCAAGGTGGTAGGACATCTGGTCCTATATATATACATATATATATATATAATATAAGCTTAAGAAAGAGAGCATCGCGTAGAGCGAAATTCCTTGAAGGGGAGCCAAAGAGAAAGACGAGTTTCCCTGTGAGCTTAAAATGTCTCCGTATTCGAGCCACCTAGAAATCCAACACGCGCAGATGTTCCTCGTAGGATTACGAAAGACGACAACCTCTACTATACAGAGAGTAAGTAGGAGGACCCGTGTGCTCTTCCTCCTCGTGCTTTTTGTAGGTGGCACCGGCTGTCCTTTACAACGCTTTATAATAAATCAGTCGTACGATTATCGGAAATTAAGTAAAAGGTAGTAGTCTTTCCTATACGATCGTCGAAATAACGAATAAAAGGTCTATTCGTTATGCATAGATATAAACGGTCCT
>OU426993.1:21698919-21703919 GCA_911387935.1 Dolichovespula saxonica | reverse complement strand
GTCTCTTCCGTAATCTTTTAAATTTCGTTAAAAAGGAACGTGCGTGCGTGCGTGCGTGCGTGCAGGAACGATATCGCTCGGTCGTAACACGAGCGCGATCTCGCTCGTCGATACGCATATAAAATTTCTTGTCTCGCGGTGCCACGTATACAAAGTGTGTATACACACACACACACACGCACAACACGCACACACACACACACACACACACACACACACACACACATATATATATGTAAAATGCGGTGGAAATTCAATATTAAAAATGAACGGTGACGCGTCGGTAAACAAAATTATCGCGCATCGAGCGTCTCGTTTCTAAAGCTGGTCATTTTAATGTAGGAAAAAGAGAGAGATAGATTGATAGAGATAGAGAGAGAGAGAGAGAGAGAGAGAGAGAGAGAGAGAGAGAAAGAGAAGACGATTTAGTAAATCGTTGAGAAAAAATTATTGGACGTAGTTAGGTTTGGGGGACGGTAGTGGGAGTAGGGTTAAAATTACGGTTATACTATTTTCAATCGGTAATACGATGCGCTTAGGCGTACCACCACCATCACCACCATCACCACCATCACCACCGCGCGCAGAAAATTTGCGCCTAACTGGTCGTTTTACGGAACTCTTCGTTCCTCGAAACAGGATCCTTAACGGTTCCTCGTCGTAGTATTTAATGTCCCCGAGACGGGAATACATTCTCGGAACTGGGACGCGATAAATTTCGAAGAATTCGATAATTCCGTTTTAATATGATTTTATGCTCTCGGAGAGAACGGTTTAATCGATATTGGCCCTGGAGGAAGAACCGGACGGTACGTTGGTACATACTTACACACATACACACACACACACACACATACATATATGTTATACTCTTACAGTTTCACAGCTCGTTCTTCGGCAGCTCATTTTCGCGTATCGCCTTTTCCACGGGGTATCCCCGCCAACTAAAAATTTATGGTCCGTACTTAACGTCCAACGAGAAATAACTAATCCCCGGCAGGAGTATATCCGCATCTCTCTTACATCACGTTTCCTTTCTTAGGGAACCAAAACAAAAGCAAAAAAAGCGAAGAGAAACCTATTATTAGGGCGATTCGACGCGACGAATAGAGAGAGAGAGAGAGAGAGAGAGAGAAAGAGAATTTTATCCTATTTGCTTGGGCCATTTTATCGCGCAAAAATTGTTTTCCGACGATAAATATATATATATCGACGACAACAACCGACGAGATTCGCGAGAATTGTGAGCTAATCTCTCGTGGTAGTCGATCGGGCACGTTCATCTTCGCAACGAAAGCTTGCCCCGCCCCTACGAGAGCTTTCGTCCAACTGCGAGAATCAATTTTTCTAAGGAACGCCAGGTTTTACGTCCAAGTAAACAGTAACACGGCTGTGTACAGTTGTACTTGGTTAGTTTGTAATAAGGTAGCCGAGATGAAAGAGATGAGAGAGAGAGAGAGAGAGAGAGAAATAAGTAGAAGGGAACATAAGATAGGAAGAAAACGAATGATAGAGAGAAAGAGAGAGAAAGAGAGAGAGAGAGAGAGAGAGAGGGAGAAACGAATACGATGCGGGGGTAGGTACCCTGGCAGTAGGTACCCCTGGGGTGTGATAGTCGTAGGATGTATGGTTATTGGGAGGCTGGCGGCATCGATTCTCACGACGAGGGAGCCACAGATCACCCGGAAACTGAAACTCCCGGCGTAACAACACCTACATACGTACATATTCTCTATCCTCTTTCAATCCCCCTGTTTGCGAAAAAGGAACTAGCTAGCTAGCTAGCTAGTTATATGTACGTTCTACCGGCTCTCGGCCCTTCCTCCCCCTCTCTCTCTCCAGCGAATTCCCTTTCCCGTACAAAGGATAAATACTTTATTAGGAACAGGAACGTTCACCTACATCACGTTCGTTCTTTCTTTCCCTCTCTCCCTCCCTCGTGCCCCTTCTTCTTTCGTGCAACGGTCACAAATCGTTTTCAAATACATCTTCGGGAATGCCGATAAGTTCTTGCTACGGGAAATGCGAGAAAGAATGAAAGAAGGAGAGAGCGAGATTGCGAGAGAGAGAGAGAGAGAGAGAGAGAGAGAGAGAGAGAGAGAGAGAGAGAGAGAATTCTTATAGAAACACAGATCGATTTCTCAATCGATCGTAAACTGCATACGCGTATAAGCTTTTTCCAATCTTTCGTGGCGATACACGATGCTTGGCTTCGGGAAAGGAAACACGATTTGGCAAACTAACATCGGGATTCGATTTATGATGCGAAACTGCTACTACTACTCCTCGAACTCCGACCATTTGCGAAGGAACAACAACGGAATATATATATATATATATATATATATATATATAGAGAGAGAGAGAGAGAGAGAGAGAGAGACGAAGGAAGGAGAGAGTAAGAGGAGAATTTGTCGGCTTGAAGGATAAGGATCGTCCGATCGTGTGACGGGTAACACAACGGCATCCTCAACGATAATAGCATCAGCAATGGCAGTAACGTTAGTAAGAGGAGCAAAAGCAGCAGCAGCACAGCAAGGCAAATGACGTTTCTTTCAAAGAGAGTTGAGAGATATTGCCGATCGGAGACGTCGACGATGGTGGTGGATCATCGCGATGACGATCGAGGGACGATACGATAGACAGAGAAACCTTTTCTAGTTGTTAGAGAGAGATAGAGAGAGAGAGAGAGAGAGAGAGAGATCGTCTAACGTCGAGAGTAACGAAGGGAAAGACAATTAGGCGATCGGAGGGATCGATAGGTCCGTTCGAAGGAAATCGTCTACGAGGGATATATATAAAGAGGGAGAGAGATAGAGATAGATAGAGATAGAGATAGGAAGAGAGAAAGGAACAGGATTGCGGGATCGGAGAAATGATCGCAAACTTCGTGTTGACTGTGTCCCTCAAGCCACGTTCGCAACGTTCGATGCACGAGCCCTGATTCTCCTCGCTCTTTGGATGGGAACGCGTACATACGTACGTACGTACGTATACACGCACACACACGTACTTTCTCTCTCTCTCTCTCTCTCTCTCTCTCTCTCTCTCTCTTGCTCCGGCATTACTTACGGATCCGCAAACACGAGAAGGTTGACAAGCGTTGTACACGAGAGCGAGCTATTGCCGCGCAATTGACCTCATATACCCTTGGTATTACAGCCCTGTACGATATTAGATTAGATTTCACGAAATTGTACGGCAGACTCACGAAAATTACACGGACGCATTAGACGCCTGCGGCGACGACGGCTATGGTTGTGTAGTTGCAATGGTAGTGGTAGTGGCGGCGGCGGCATGTCTCCTCTCTGTCTCGCTACGTTTCAAATGAATGGTGGATTCCAACCACACACACACACGCAAACACACATGCGATAACACACGCATATACGCGCGCTTACGGACATACTACATACATACGTACACATATATACGTATGCACGCACAGAGAGACACGAACGTACATACGTACATTCCTACGTACCTACGTACGTACGAACGTACTTACGAATGGATAGGGGGTGAGAGGAGGAGGGGGGTCGGAGGCTATTTGTGATATTTCGAAATCCCAACGCACGCGAGATATATAATAGATAAGAGAGGGGTCGTTGGTGGGTTACCCCTTCTCATTCAAAACTCCACGTCCGCCTTTCCACGATTAGAACGGATAAAATTGCGTTGGGTTATAAACCCCCATCCCCTTCTCGTCCCACACCCCCCGGAAGATTATTCCGAACACCTTCCCTCTCTTTTTTCTTCTCTCTCTCTTTCATCGCTAGATACAAGAGAGATAAGGAGTTTCGTTCGAACGAACGAACGAACGGTGGGGGTATCTCGTTCGTCGAAGTTTCTTTTTTTTGTGTTTGTTTTTTCTTTTCTTTTTTTTTTCTTTTCCAATTCAGGTAGACGCGAAAATTTACGCGTTAACCGTGTCGAGAGTGTTTGAACGCGAGCGATCGTTACAGAGAGCGTACCGGGATAAGAGAGTCTTCCAATGTAAATAAACATTAACCGACCGAGATCTCGAGAAAAAGAGAGTCAGTCAGTCAGTCACGGTAGTCAGTCAGTCCTTTGTGTACCTTCGTGTTGTACGCTTGTTTATAGGCACTCGTCTTCAATTTATTTCTCTCTCTCTCTCTCTCTCTCTCTTTTTCTTTCTTTCTTTCTTTTCTCTCTTTTGGTTCTCAACATACGTCATTTTAATGGAATACTTGGTTCGACGTACGTACGACGCGCGGAATGTAAGTAACAACGTGCGTACTTTTACGTTAACATTCGATCCAAAAAGAGATTCGATACATCGTTAATATCGATGTTAATTCGTCGACAGAGGGACGGGGAGAGGGGTTAGGGAATACGAAAGAGAGCGTTAAGAAGTTTTATAGGTCTGATCGAATTAGAAATGTTTCGAAATACGCGCTCGCTCGAGAGTAAGAGACGGAGAGAAAGAGATGGAAAAAGAGTGAGAGAGAGAGAGAGAGAGAGAGAGAGAGAGAGAGAGAGAGAGAGAGAGAGAGAGAGAGAGAGAGTAATGGCACTCGGTGAATTCGATACGAAGAACCTCGTTTAAACACAAAGGCTGTGATACTGTGACAAAGCAGGAGTGATGAAACTTTTCAGTGGCTGTTACAACGCGAAGGCGAGTTTGTAACTCGCATTACTCTCTCTCTCTCTCTCTCTCTATTTTTTTTTCTTTTTTTTTTGTCTCTCTCTCTATCGCTCTGACTCTCACTTTGCATTTGCCAGAGTGCAGCTTTCATCGGACGATGCTTTGTTACCTGAACGATCAACGATCTACTACCATTTTGTTGGAAGGGATCTCTCTTCGATCTCCAATTAACTATACGATACAGTAGGCTCAATGTATTCGATAGTTGTTACCGTTGTTGTTGTTGTTGTTATTGTTGTCGTTGTCGTTGTTGCGTTTGTCGTTACTCTTTATCGCTTACCTGTAACAGAAAAATAAAAAAAAAAATACGTAAATTAAATGCGTCCATTTA
>OU426993.1:21663919-21691419 GCA_911387935.1 Dolichovespula saxonica | reverse complement strand
CTTTTCTTTTTTTTTTCTTTTTTTCGTCGATAAAAATTACGACGAGAGGATAAAAAAAAAAGTCAGGGCACTTTCGCGAGTGATCGATTCGGAAAATATCGCGGGTGAAATTAGTCCGACGCGATTGTGTCGCTAGAAGATTAATTAACATCAGTGGAGATATATTTCCGTGGGGGAGAAAAATGGGTGAATGGGTGGTTGGCGATAGGGTATGATGGACTGTAAGGAGGGATGGGACAGGGGAAAAAAACATTCTTATGAGAGAGAAGGAGAGAGAGATATATAGAGAGAGGGATATTCCACTCGGAAGCTCGTATAACCGTCGTACGTTTCAAATGTTTTATAACGCAAATAACGGGGAGAACGAAAACACGTTGTTCGACATCGATTTTCTTGGAGTAAAAACGGGACGACAAAAAATAGCGAGTTTGCTTTCTAAAGTGACTCGTTTCAAAAAGAGAAGACAGAGAGAGAGAGAGAGAGAGGTAGTTTTCCATCTTTTCAAAAGTAGAAACCTGTTTACCAGTTATTACGTTGAAATACTAAAACGATCGCGTAGCACGATCGAGACGATATTTTGGAGGCACGTGTGTGTTACTTGCTTCGAATAACTAAAGCGTCGGTGTCAAAAGTAACACGCAACTGGTACGGTACCGGCTGCATTTGGTACCGTCGTACCAACGAGAGAATGGAAGTTTTCTAAGGAGAAATTGCCTTAGCAAAGAGCTACTACTAGGTATTATGTCGAGCGAGTTATCGGGGCCAAGCAGCGAAACATTAATTTTCTGTTAAACGGATTTAAAACCGGGTTTAACTTTTCACTAGCATCAATCAACCTCTCTCTTTCTCTCTCTCTCTCTCTCTCTCTCTCTCTCTCTCTCTTTGGTCCGGTAATTTTTTTTTCCTTTCTATCCTTTTCTATATTTCTTTTTTCTTTCTCGTTATTTTTTCTTTATTTTTTTTTGGGCCTCCACCACTCTTCATCCCCCTCCTTCTCAACCCCCACATCTCTCTCTCTCTCTCTCTCTCTCTCTCTCTCTCCTTCTTATAGCCGGCCATTTTTTTTTCTCGTCAGAAGTTTCGTACGCGTTAGACGAGGGGTTTTAAAAATTTTCCATCCGAAGGGAGTTTCGATCTTTCTTTCGACTAGGAAACCCAACAACCTGCCGGCGGCAGCCACCGATACCGGGACATCCATCTGACGGATCACTTCTAAATCGAATGATTAACGATCGATCGTTCGATCGATCGATCGATCGATCGAAATGACATTTATAAAGCCTTCGAAAACGCGGCGCGTCCTCTTCTTCGGCGATCCCAACGTAGCAATTAACCTTTTTAAAACGAATATAAACGCCGAGGTGTGGCTCAAGTTTCTTCGTTGAACTTTACAGTTCGAGCGAGAGTCGCGAAAACTACATCCGAACTTATCTCTCTCTCTCTCCCTCTCTATGTATATATATATATATATATATATATATATATATATATATATCCATCTCTTTCTGTTTCTCGATTCTCGGTTCAGGGTTCAGGGTTCAGGGAAGAAGTTTTGTCGAAGGTATCCGACGACACTTTTAGCATTCCCTAATCAAAGTTCGATAATTTTCTTTCGAAATTAATCAAGACCCCCGTTTGAATCATCCCCGATCGTCGTAGGATCCGTAGTTACCAATGGATTAGTTAGTAATAGTAGTAGAAGTAGAAGTAATAGTAATAGTATATATTCGAACGATTACAACGATCATTTTACTTTTCGAAAGATCAAGGCAATCGTTATTCGACGATTCGAATTCTACGGTGAAAACAATATGCCGTCGTTAATAGAGTTTCCATTAAGTGGCGGATAATCCAAAATCTCTCTCTCAGTTTCTCTCTCTCTCTCTCTCTCTCTTACTAATACTCCGAAACCACAATTTCATTTTCCATTAACGCCCGCGCGCCCATCGTCGTGATCGACCGTTCCACGATCAATCGGTATTATTCCGTTCCACGCCGCTACTAATATACATCATAATGATTAAACGCACTGGCAGGCAGGCAGCAAATGCCTAAAATGCCTCGTAAATTAATTACTTAATGAATTTTTTTTCGTCGGCTCAGATCCAACCGACCGACGAGGGATAGTAGACGCCGCTAACCTAGGTACAGAGACCGAAACCCTCTCTGCACCCTCTCTCTTCGTTATCGATTACTAATTATGGCTTTGTTGATGAAAAACCTGGCTAATACGACGGCGGCGGTGGTGGGAGGAGGGAAGTTGATTAAGTTATATATATATATATATATATATATATATATATATATATATATATATATATATATATATATATATATATACATTCGTGCATTCTAATTATGCGAATTCTATTCGCTAAATCGCTTAAATTTCATTTCTTTTCTTTTCTTTTATTTTCTTTTTTCTCCGTTTCTTTTTTTTTTTTTTTCGTTTTGTCCGCGTAAACCTTGTCCGACGAGGAGGAGCGTAAAAGAGAGAAAGAAAGAACAGCTGTTAGATATCGTGCTCGTAATTCGTTCTAATATTACAAAGAGCAAGAACTGTACTTGGTACAGTTTAATTAATTAATATTTGCGTTAAAACTTTCACGGTACTCAGGAACGATAATAATTAATATTATAATGACACGAAAATCCGTGGTAGCACGATTTATCGCCGTTATGGATTCTGGGTAACTGCTAAAGCGTCGCGGTTAATTTTTTAATTCGCAGTAATTGCAGACGATATCTCCTCCTCCTCCTCCTCCTCCTCTCCTCCTACTTCTACCACTACTACTCTCTTCTCTCTCTCTCTCTCTCTCTCTCTCTCTCTCTCTCTCTCTCTCTCTTTCTTCATTTCTCGTTGGTGGCTCGTTATTTCGCATTCATTACAATATTTCGACGCGTACTCTTCGTTGGAGAGAGAGAGAGAGAGAGAGAGAGAGAGAGAGAGAGAGAGAGAGAAACCTCGGTTATTCGTTCGCCTCGTTTAACTAGCCTGCACTACGAGATAGCCACTTTTCAAAGTTAATAAATCGTCCCTGTAATTGCCAGTAATTTCTGCAGTTGCTCTACATCATACCGTTAGAAGCGTTACCAGCACCGGACTACTCTAACTCCTTACTTGTTTTCTCTCTCTCTCTTCCTCTCTCTCTCTCTCTCTTTTTCACCATCCGTCTCTCTTTCATTCTTTCTTCTTTTTAACGTCTCAAACTTTTCGTACAACTCTTTGAGTGAAGTTTCGCGGAATGAGACCAACAGTCTAACTCTCGTCGTCTTCGTTCTCTCGTCGATGAGCAAAAGCCTCGCTTGCTTGCTCGCTTGCTTGTTTGATACGAACGAATCCAAGCGTAAGTAAAGTGAAAGAGATAGGAAAGAACAAAAAAGAGAGAAAGAGAAAAAATAAAGGGGAAAGGTAAAAGAACAAAAAAAAAAAAAAAGAAGAAGAAGAAGAAGAAGAAGAAGAAGGAAAGTACGCCGAGAGAATAGAAAAATCCTCAAACGATTTTACTTTTACCGGTCCTTCGTAGAATTATTCTCTCATACTCGTTGTGACTTATCATTTAAAAAGATTCAAGATTCCTACCGAGTTAAACGGGGACGCGCCGGCGAGCGACGTTGAAACGTTCCTAGAAATGAATGACGCCCAGAGAGAGGCTAGTCATTTTCCTTTATCCTTTCTCGTCCTTCTCCTTCTCTCTCTCTCTCTCTCTCCCTCTCTCGCGATTTCAAGCTTTCCGCGAATAAAAGCGTCGGTGGTCCCGGCGTACCAGAGGGGGCGCGTGGAGGCGAAGCTCATCGCACATACCATTCCAGAGTCTGAAGAAATTTTCAATCAAACGTTTGGAATGCCCGTAGCCATCTACATCGCGTGCCACGCCAGGGAAATAATGCATGACCGCGAAGGAAGGAAGGAAGGAAGGAAGGAAGGAAGGAAGGAAGGAAGGAGAGAAAACACCCTCCTCTCGGCGCGCAACTCAAACCCACGAGAGAGATAGATAGATAGATAGATAGATAGATAGATAGATAGAGAGAGAGAGAGAGAGAGAGCTCAACCCCGTAGAGCACCCCTTTATCCAACTGCGAGAAGACGCGATGGCGATGGTGATGGAGAGGAACCCTCTTATTCGTGACATACCAATAATGGATGCGGGATTAAAGGGGCGTAAGGTTTACGGATTCGACTCTCGTATACCGAGTGCAGACACATTTGATTTACGAGCTTGTTCACGTTTCTTGGATTCTTTTTCCCGTCAGACTTTCGCCGGGATATAAAGCAGGCTGAGCCTCCATTTTTGTTTATTCTGGAATTCTACCAAGGAGGTTTACCTCCGAACGACTTTCGACGCGAGAGATAAGATGCCTCTCTCTTTCTCTTTCTCTTTCTCTTTCTCTGTATCTTACTCTTTCTCTCACTTTTTCCTCGCTACTCTTCCTCCTCCACCTATTCCTTACTCCTTGCACACCTTTTCCTACCGATCATTCTTTTTCCTTTCTCCCCCCCCCCTCCCCCCACCTTTCTGTTTCCTTCGTATAAGCTCGTTGTAAAATGCCAGACTCGAATGGATAACGGATGAAACCTGGAAAACTTTTAAACCGTGTGATGCTGTTTGGAAACGTCGAAGCGGAGAAAGAATGACGACGACGACGAAGACGACGACGACGATGGTTCAACTTTCAAATCGTAACAATTATTATCCCTCGGGAGTGTTGGTAAATGTTTGTTAACTCGGCTCGCGTTGTTACGTAAATAATGAGAAACGAGAGAGAGAGAGAGAGAAAGAGAGAGAGAGAGAGAGAGTCGGGCGAAGTGAAAAAAGGGAAAAGAAGAAAATAAAAAGAAAAGAAAAAGAAAGGAAAAAGGAGAGGGTAGAAAAAAAGGTGGAGAGGAAATCCCATCGTATGCGAAAGTCAAATAGGGTTCTTTCGAAAAGAAGGAGGTTGACATTTTATATTTTCTCCCCACACATCTCTCTCTCTCTCTCGCACTCTCTCGCTCTCTTTCTTCCTTTCTTTCCCTTTGAAAAGGAACGGGTAAGCATCAGTCTCCGAAGAACAAACTCGAAGACGAAATTTATTTATCGTGTCACCGTCGTCGAGAACGACCGACTTTCGAATTGACGGGTCAGGAGTTTACGAGCGCGTTGTAACTCGACGATGGAACGATGTCGGAAAGAGAGACAGAGAGAAAGAGAATAAAGAGGAGGAGGAGGAGGAGGAGGAGGAGGAGTAGGTTCAAAGGTAGTAGTGGTAGAGCAGCGATAGTAGGTGGAGGTGGAGGTTGGGTGGCGTTGCCGTAGGTCGAAAACGCGGAAACAGTCGATGGTAATGGTGGTGGTGGTGGTGGTGGTGAGGGTGGTAGTAACCTGGTTGGACGACGTCCAGGCACTCTGTACTTTTGACGTTTTCCACCAGCTGATCGGCCGGCACGAAAGCTCGTAGGAAGCTCGCTGTGGAAAAGCTTTGGTCTGTGCTAGGAGGCGGCAGCCAACGCGCACAACACACCGTGGGAATGGGGCTCCAGTCCGTACGGCGCCACGACGCTTTCCGGCTGGCTGTCGCTACGAGGGAACGAGACAGGAGAGAGAGAGAGAGAGAGAGAGAGAGAGAGAGTATAGGAGAGAATGAGAGAAATATCTGCTTCGCTCGAGAGGGTTGAGAAAGAGGGAGATAGATAGAGAGAGAGAGAGAGAGAGAGAGAGAGAGAGAGAGAGAAAGCTCGACGCGACCGCTCGTAAAATCGAATTATTAGTTACCACCGCGCCGGCACAATTCACGAAAACATCTCGTTAAATCACACCCACCCCCTCCCTCCTTCTCCCCTTCCTCCTCCTCTTCCTCTTCCTCTTCCTCTTCCTCCTCCTCCTCCTCCTCCTCTTCCTACTCCTCTTCACTTCGCTACGCTTCCCGCTTTACTGTCCTCGCACGAAAACACGAAAACCACTTTACGAACCGGCTACTCGCTTTTAACTCCCATACCTGTTCTTGTCGCTGCCACCTAATACTTCTACTGCTACTATTCTACTACTACTACTACTACTACTACTATTACTACTAACGTATAGTTAGCTGCCGCCACTGGTGGTGATGGTGTTGCTGCTTCTGCTCCCGCTGTTACTGCTGCTGTTACTATAAGTTACTACTAGATTTCCTAGAAATACGAACATAGGGAAGCGCGACGATTCAACGACGACGATATTGGCTTTCGCAGAATTCCAAGGTTTTTCAAAAAAAAAAAAAATAAAAAAAAAATAAAAGGAATCTCGACCATTACTACCTCTCTCTTTCTTTTATTCTTTCTTTCTTTCGCCAATAACTTTTTCTAAAGATATTTATCGTCTAATGATCTACTCTAGCACAAGTACGGTACTACTCTCACTCGACAAATCGAGACTTTCTTTATATCTCGTGGAAAGAGAGTGTCGACGACGATAGGCAAGAACGTTCGATTTATTATCATCGACGTCATTCGTTTCCTAAGTCGACGACGACGACGACGACAAGGAAAATGTCGTAAAGACGTTCGAGAACGATTCGGTAAACTTTAACGAAAATGAGAAGAAGGTTGGGTGGGTGTGATTGAAGTACGATTAAGAAGCAACAATGGTTGGTCGTCGTTGCGGCGGTGCGATTTATCGAAAGGACGACGGGTAGGTAGGTAAGACGTGGATGGAGGGAGGAGGGGGAGGTGGTGCGAATCATCGTCACGAGCAACGGACCCTTATCCACGAATGGAATAATCTCCGAGAGGCAAATAATCGAGAATGGTCTCGAAGATCGCGATCCGATCGATTTGGAATCGCACGACCAATTCAGACCTATTTGTGTTATTCGATCGAGAATGCCACTTCCCTGCCTTCGACCCGATAGATATAGTGTATATACTCCTCTCTCTCTCTCTCTCTCTCTCTCTTTCTCCTTAACCGTATATCTTCAAACTTTCTCCTTCCACCGAAGGATATCGGTTTCGCATCGATAGTAATTAAATCTAAGCCTTAAACTTAAAGGGCGATTGTGACAAATTGCCCGGATCGGCGTTGGGGTTCCTCGAATCCGCTCTGCAAAATCGATTCTTACAAATGATTTAACGGCGAACGCGTTAATCCGTACGAATAAAATTTTTGTATCAAAAGACAGAGAGAGAAAGAGAGAGACAAATAAATATATATATATATATATATATATATATAGGATGCGTTCGAAACGAAACGATAGAAATCTTATTTTTCTTTCGGCTCATCGGCTTCTTTCTCATGTTCCTCGACGAGGAAATAGTGAAGCTCTACGGCGATGCACTCTCGAGTAAACTTTATCGATATCGATAACGTCGACAACGACATGGATTTAGAAGTAAGGGAAATTGAGGAGAGAGAGAGAGCGAGAGAGAGAGAGAGAAGAAGGAAAAGGAAGGAAGAGGAGGGGGAGAAGGAGGAAGAGAAGAAGAAGAAGAAGAAGAGAGAAAATACTTTCGGTTAGATTTTTCTTTGCCGCCACTCACGGATAACATTTGAGTATCGTTCTTCCACAACCTTTCTACCCTTTCAACGTGGTCTCATACGTTTCGCGTTCAGGAAACACGATTTATTCTGGGGACTCGGGACGGAAGCACGACGTCAAAATATGCTGCGATAGAAATAATACGAAGAGAGAGAGAGAGAGAGAGAGAGAGAGAGAGAGAGAGAGAGAGAGAAAAAAAGTTTATGCAATTCCTTCGACCAGAAAGATAGATAGAGAAAGAGAGTGAGAGAGAGAGAGAGAGAGAGAGAGAGAGAGAGAGAGAGAGAGAGAGAGAGATTTGCAGTAAACAGGATATACTCGTGTATCTTAACATCCTCACAAGTATACATACATATATACATGCATTATAAATATATGTATATATATATACATGGACCGAAAAGATTATACTGCAGGCATTTAGCCCTTTACGATCTGCTAGAGCTGGAAATTCGCTGAAACAGCAAAGCTGAGAGCCGACGAAAACCGGAAAAGAGTTGGTCACGTGATGCGGAAGATTTACTCGCCGTTCGTGCGTTAGTAACAGATAAACGAAAAGATTTCGAATCGTTCAGATTTTCGTACGGCCGATACAAGAACGTATAAAAGGAATTGAAAATAAAAGGGGAAAGGTATGTATATATATATATATTAAAAAGAAGAGAAAAAAGAAAGAAAGAGAGAAAGAAAAAAGCTTGGCGATCGTGGTAAGGGTCCGTAGAGGAAGGTGGATTCGAAAGGAAAAAGGTCGTCGGGTGATACGCCGGTTAGTCGGACGTGACGTCGGAGTTCATTTAAAAGAGGAAACCGAAAGGGAGAACCGAGAAATGGAGAGAGAGAGAGAGAGAGAGAGAGAGAGAGAGAGAGAGAGAGAGAGAAAGGGAGAGGAGAGGAGAAGGGTTCGGAGGTGACGAGACGTTAGTAGAGTGGGTGAGAAACCGAAGACGAAGAGACGGAGAACCGACCGACCGATCGAGAGAAAAGTAGTAAGAGAAAGAGAAAGAGACAGATAGATAGAGAGTGAGAGAGAGAGAGAGAGAGAGAGAGATAGGAATGGGTGTCCTCGAAGACTAGGTGGATGCTGGAACGTGGATGACTCGAAAAGCTATGCGAGTATACGTGAATTGGTAGAGTAAGAGTAGGTATAGGGTGTACATGTATATGTGTATATATTATATACATATATATAGATCGTCGGTGTGCGCGCGGTTTGGATGGTTTCGAGAGGGTAGAAGGAATCTTTCCGTTGGAGAGAGTCACGTTCTTTTCTCTCTTTGACTCTCTCTTTTTCGCTCTCTGATTCATTCTCTCTCTCTCTCTCTCTCTCTCTTTCTCTCTCTCTCTCGGCCTGTTCGGTTGGCTGTCGGTCTTTCGGTCGGGCATCGGTGGAAGGAAGTACCGAGTGGCCGAAAGGCGGCGTGCTCGCTTGCCACGGTGTGTGTCCGATGTTATCTGTGGTTGCCATGGGGATGCTATTGATTGGCCGACGCGCCGACAGACGTCACGGGAGTCGCGGCGCCGCTCCGACTATTGCTCGCCGCCCTTACCCCTCCTCGCCTCTAACTTCCATCGGCGATTCACCACCACCACCACCACCACCACCACCACCACCACCACCACCACCCTCTCTTTTGCTTCGACCTCGCGCGTCCATCCAACCAACCAACCAACCAACCAACCAACCTAGCCAACCACCCACCCACTCACCACCCCATCCACCCACCTACCTAACCACCCAACCTATCTATCTATCTACCTACCTACCTACCTACCTATCTACCTACCTACCATCCACCCAACTAACCACCCACCTTTACCTCCTACCTCTTCCCGATAAGCCGAGCAATGCACCAGCTCGCCCGTCCGCCAGGAAGCAGAGGGCATCAGCTGAGCGTCGCGACGCCCGGCGTCGCTCTGCCCGCCGTTCGATTATCTTCGACCGAGTACGTTCTTACGGTTCGAGAACTATTACGCCACCACCGACCACCACCCACTTCCTCCTCCTCCTCCTACTCTTCCTCCTCCTCTTCCTCTTCCCTCCCTCCTTCTCCATGTAATTTGCAACTCTCGGTTTCACGAGCCAAGTGCGCGCGACCCCTCTCTTTCTCTCTCTCTCTCTCTCTCTCTCTCTCTCTCTTTCACTCTTTACAAGTTACCTCCTTCTCTTTCTATTAGAGCTACGTCGGTAGGTAGGTGGCGGCTTGTCGACAACGTGCGTTATATTGTATGCGAATATACGAGAGCTATAGGTTGAAAAGGTAAAAAATAGAGAGCTTGCGAGAGAGAGAGAGAGAGAGAGAGAGAGAGAGAGAGAGGAGAAGTAAAGAGAAAGAGAATACGGCGACTTCCGCGCTACCGACAACAGCCACCCTGGCGCCTAACGAGTCGTATAAAACGCGAGAGGGTGTCCACGTGAGTTCGTGCTTGCACGCGAGTTCCCTGAAACTCGCCTTCCTGCCGTTGGGAAATACGCTAGAATCTCGATTATCGGAACGACCATTATCGGAGTATTCCATTATCTGCCTCGCCTATTCACAAACGAACGAGAATAGAATCAACCAGAGAGGGAGAGGGAGAGAGAGAGAGAGAGAGAGAGAAAACGGGCCTTGCCCGTTAAAGCCTTTATGAATCTCTACATTGGCGGCCTTTTCCTCTCTTTTTATTTTTCATTTTTTCTTCATTTTATTTCATTATTTTTCTCTTTCTTTCTCTTCATTTCTTTTTCTCTTTCCTTCCTTCCTCCCTTCTTTCTTTCTTTCTTTCTCTCCCTCCCCCCCTTCTCCTCCTCCTCCTTCCATCCACCCTGCCATTCCTTTTTGCTCTTTTTCAGGAACTTAAGTCCTATTATTTGAATAATTTGCTCTTTTAATTAATCCGATTCTCTTGGTAACTGACGAGGCTGGAAATTGAAGTGGATTCTTAATTGAGAGGGCAAAAGAGCGAGATAGATAGATAGATAGATAGTTAGATAGAAAGAGAGAGAGAGAGAGAAAGAGATAGAACGAGCAAGAGGGGAAAGACAGAAAGAGAAAGAGAAAGAGAGAGAGAGAGAGAGAGGGTGAAATAGAGATGGAGAGATATCTTATTTCTAATCTCTTTCTATTCCTCCTCTCCTCCTCTCTCCCCGCTCCACCACCCCCTCCCCTTCTTCTTTTTCATACGAGACTTTTCTGACGCAATATAGTTCTCTCGCCACAGACGACCAATCATCCATCCTAGCGAAGACGACCAATCCCAACTACCGACCAATCCGACCGAAGGGGTTATATCGGGAACAAGTGTGTCAGAGAGCGTTGGATTACAGTCGACGACGTGTCGTAAAGCGCAGATGCGATTACATCGTGTTATCGTAATCGATCCAGGATCGATTTGCCCACGACGATTCGATCGTGGCGGCGGCTAAGGCGACGGCTAAGGCGGCGGCTAAGGCTAAGTGCGAGTGTGTTACTTCGTCATAATCGAACGAGAAGTAAAAAAGGCTGACACGGATAACGGTCGATGATTCCTACGGCAAATGCGTCCTTCCACGGAACATAGAAAATAGAATACATGTGGAAGATAGAAATATACGAACGAAGAGAAGGTTAAGGAGGCGCGCTTTTGATCGGAGGGATGGTTAGAAAGAGAGAGGGGGGAAAGAAAGTATGAAGTATAATGAGATCGTAAAAGAAAGATGAAATTTGAATTAGATTTACGCGAAAAATTTACGTACGATCGACCGATTCGCGCGAAATAGCGTAGAGTTTGTACGAAGATACGTAAGGCTACGTGAGTACCTAATTGCGCGTATGGTACGTACGTATGCACGTACTTTACGTACGTAATATTACGTATTTACGTACGTGTTAGATCGCGAAAAATATACAAAGAACGGACGGATTATGAAAATGCGAAGGATTGTCGATAAACGAAACGACGAGCGTTGTTTAAAGTGAAAGAGAGCGGGTGGGTGGGTGGGTGGGTGGGTGGAGTCGTCGATTGACTACGATAGCTCGCTTGGCAATTAATCGATCGTTTGAAACAAAAAGAGAGAAGGAACTTAGAAACGGCGCCGTATCGTCGTCGACGTCGTCGTCGTCGACGTTGTCGTCCGTGCTTATCGTCGCAAAGGAAAAAAAAAAAAAAAAGAAAGAAACGAACAACGTTACGTCCATCTTTCGAACGTTTAGTTCGACCGAACGGGAGAATTAAGGGCGTTATATTCTCATTTCTCCGTCTCCGGAGATTCATAAGCAGATAGATTGCCTACACGTTCGAGGGTACTTTAATATGCAAGCTAAGCGGCCGCCTAACGTAATGATTATTAATTGCCACGGTGACAATATGTACTACCGTTCCTTTGTGTGTATGTATCTATCTATGTATCTATGTATCTATGTATGTACGTGTGAATGTGTGTGTGTGTATGTCTTGTTACAGGCCGGAACCGGCTTTGCAGCTGCACCAGTTTTATTAGCGCACAGGCACGAGACACTTTGGAAGGTCTCCCAAAGTAATATACATCTTGGTGGGCGAATAATAATCGTTGTTTCGAACTTCCTACGTTCCCGCCCACTCCGTCCCACAAAGTCTTAAGCTTCTTCGTTAATACGACGTTGCCTTCGTCTAGCCGAGCCGCCGAGTTGGTCTACGCTCGTCGTAATATCGTTTAACGTTCGAGTATCCTGCCTAGCGCGTTCAACGTCACACGAGGATGATACACGCATTAAACGAGTATACTCTTTCGATACGCTATATACGCGCGTATATTGCAAATATATTTTACGTCTTAGATTTTAGTTTTAACATCGACGAAAAAATGAATTTTTGTTACTCATCGTGTTTCTCGTATCTAACAATTCTGTCGTTATTTCCCCCACCGACGACGCTTTTTATTTTTGTTCTATCTTTTCTCTCTTTTCTTTTTTCTCTCACTCCTTTTCTTCTTCCCTTTTTTGCTCGGTTAGAATAATAACGAAGAATTAGAATATAACGTAAACGCGCGAAGACTTAAAATTTTTAGCGTAACTCGATTCAATTTTTCCATGGAATTCCAGGCGATACGATTATATAACTGGCGTACCTCAGACAACAGAGAGAGAGAGAGAGAGAGAAAGAGAGAGAGAAAGAGAGAGAGGGGAAAGCTCATCGATGAGGAATTATTTTTTTACGCGCGAAACGCCGCCACGACGAAATATATGAATATTAACGACCGTCCTCCATTGCTCGTGACTATAAATCTCTCTCTCTCTCTCTCTCTCTCTCTCTCTCTGTTCCTCTCACTTTCGATGAAATCCGTTCCGACTACTGGCAGCTAAATAATCTACCGTTGCCTTGGGTCGAAATGGATTTTCATTTCAATGCGTAATCCACTTCGCGGTGCGCCGACACAGCCGGAAAATAATTGTATTTGCTGGAAAAGTTAGCACACGCTTTATAAATTCAAAGACGTAGATATATATATATATATATATTTGTACACGTTTATACGTACGTACGTATACAATAATATATGCAAAAGTAAAAGCGTGAAAATCGGATCGATAACGATCGATCGAACGAAGAGGGATCGTTCGCGATCGTTACCGAACGCAAACCGACGTAATTTACATTGACGCGTTTCTCTCCCGCTATATCCTCTTTTTCTTTTCATTTTTATTTCTTTTTCCCCCTTTTTCTTTTTCCCTTTCTCACGGAGCAACGTGACGAGTACTGAATTCTCCTTATTACTTCGTTCGAAAAGAGTAGATATCTCTTCTTCGATATTCCACGAGATCGTCTTTTCTACGACTGAGAAATGATGACGACTGATCCTTAAGAAAGGAGAGAAAGAGAAACGAAGAAGAAGAAGAAGAAGAAGACGGAGGAAAAAGAAACAGAGAAAAAGAAGATAGGAAAGAAAGGGAAAAGAAAAATAATAAAAAAAAAAGGGAAGGAGGTGGTACGAAGGCAAAGAAACGAAACTAATTGCAGGCTTCTCGAATCGATGCCGGAACGACGTTTTATCGTTTCGAAGGACGATAAATTGCGAAGAATTTTTCGATGAATGACGCGAAACTTTCATTTGCAAGATTATAACGAAGGTAAGAGAAAACGTCGACGTCGTCGTCGTCGTCGTCGTAGTCATCGTTGGCGTTCGACGGATTGACAGACGTAATCCATCGTTAGGCGAGTTTGACCGCAGAAAAACTTTGATTGATCTCATCCCTTTTTCGATTCTCTCATGGATATCTTACGCAGAGCTAAATCGAAGAAAGAAAAAATAAAGTTATAGAAAAAGGAGAAGAAATAAAGGATTCTAATTGCGTTCTAATATTCTCAGGCTACGTTTTTAGACCACTTATATATATACATACATATATATAATCGATGCGACAGCGGCGACGTAAAAACGAATGAAAGAGAGAGAGAAAAAAGTTGTCCAATTAAAAAAATCACCGACGTTAAATTAAAAACCTCGACCCTTCGACCTAATCGAAATTATCGCGAGGACCGCCGAGCGATGTCTCTCATAAAAATGATTCATCGCTGACTCAGCAGGTGCGTCGTAGAGAGCGTTACGCACAAACGCGATAAGTCGTACGACGGGGGGGAGAGAGAGAGGGGAAAAAAAGGGGACGGGAGAGGGGTTATGATGGCAGGGGGAGGGAGGAACGAGGGATGACGGATTAATCCCTGTTCGAGCGTAACAAAAAGGAAAGAAAATCAAAAAAAAAAAAAAAAAAATAAAGAAAATAAAGAAAATAAAACAAAATCGAAGAAGACCTACGCGAGAATTTGAGGTACAATTATTTATAAAATAATTTATGTATGCACCGTATGTAATACGTATCCACGATAAATAATTACTTTACATGGATACGTGGACTTGGGGATATAATCAAAGGAGATATTCCATAATTCGTCGACGTTTATACGTTCTCGACGAAGATTTCCTTCAAATAGACGGGAAGTATCGACCAAAACTAACCCGATTTGCGTGTTAGCAAATATGGAAGGATGAAGTATTACACGTAGAGAGAGATAGATAGATAGACAGATAGAGAAAGAGAGAGAGAGAGAGATTCGATACGGTAGTCTCGCTATGATTTTATTGCTCATCCTTGTGACTGCGAGAGAGTTATCTTTTTCTCTTTTTCCTCTCTTCTTTTCTCCACATATCTCTCTCTCTCTCTCCTCTTTTGCTATCTTTTTTTGTTATTTGTACACCGATTCAGCGAGATGCAGTACGATAGAAGTAGCAACAGTAGCAGCAGCAGCAGCAGTAACATCAACGAAGACGACGACGACGATGGTGATGGCGGCAGCAACAGCAGCAACAGCAGCAGCAGCAGCAGCAGAAAATCTCAAATAAATCCTTTCGTAATCCCGCATCGCTCCTTTCAGCCAGTACGGACTTCTACTACTCGCTTTTATATCACCTCCGCACCCTTCCAAAACTCTCCTCTCCTCTCCTCTCCTCTCCTCTCCTCACCATTCGTGTCCAACCACGTCTCAGCGCGCGTATTTCTCTCTCTCTCTCTCTCTCTCTTTTTTTTTTCTATATACATCCAACTCGTTTTAGCTCCTATCCATTCGTTTCTATCTCTCTTTATCTACCCAAAAACTCTCTAGCTTCGGTCCTAACGCTCCCGTTTCGTTTACTTTTTCCATGGACCCGTCAATAGCGACTTCCTCTCCATTCATGCGTACCATCATTACGATATCTGGCGACGCGAACCATCCGAAACAACCTTTAGTCCGTTTTAAAACAATTTTCATTCCAGTACCTATCTACCGACCGACAGACCGACAGACCGACAGACCGACAGACCGACAGACCGAGCACGATACACGACAGGGATTTGCCACATTGTCACTTTTGTTACCGGGCCAGAGACGAGAGAGACGGAGAAAGAGACAGAGACTGAGACAGAAAGAGAGAGAGAGAGAGAGAGAGAGAGAAGAAAAAAATTTTATATTTACCTACTCCGTGAAAATGCGACTACTCGACCACCGAGAAAAAGAGAGAATAGGTGGTGCTTGGGACGACAAAAAAAGAAAAAAAAGAAAGAAATGCGAGACAACGGACCAGTTTGAAACCTCGAGCATTCTATTTATCCGTACGATGAAAAAAGTCCAATTCGCATATTTACCGATCGGAGTTTCTTAATCGCCATAGAAAAGAGAAAGGAGATCCTTAACGACGTATTTAATATTTTTATACCGATACGTCGATCGTGATTTCTTTTCTCTCTCTCTCTCTCTCTTTTTTTTTTTTTTAACATACAACGCAAGTAGTAGTTACGAATGTATCGAATCGATAACGACGTATCGATCTCTCTTTGGCGTATATCGGAAGATATTGAATTTCTGATGATGTTGGGGAAAAAGAGAGAGAGAGAGAGAGAGAGAAATAGAAAAAAGAAACGGTTACGATCGAGGGATCGAGAAGATGATGCTAAACCACTTATCTACGTGAGTAAAGTAATCGATTTGAACGAACGACAATTTCTTCGTTTATTACTCGCGAAGTAAAAGCGAAGTTAATTTAGGGAACACGAAGGCTCATGACTCACTAACGTGAAACGATCGAATAATGGTAGTGTCGTGAACATAGAATATACACAGGGTGGAACGGATCGATAGGAAGAAAGTGACTATAAGGGGTTGTGGACGATGAAACTCCGTGGCTCATAACGATCTTCCGAGGGCATAAGAGGGGGAAACGTTTCTGATCCGGTATATGTGGTACGTAGGAGGTAGGAGGAGGAGTAGGAGGAGGAGGAGGAGGAGGTAGGGGAGGGGTAGGAGGGGGAGGGTTGTTCACCGAAGCCGATATCGCATCGAATGACCGTAATCACATCGAAACGACGCGCCATTCGTGCGACGCTAACGATCCTAGGAATTCTAATCATTAATCCATCGATCTAGAAAACACTAGCCGGCATAATACGACCCTGCCGCTCGTTGGTTTTATTAGAGAGGCGCTTGGTACAAAACGCGAGTCTTTTATGAAACCAAATTGTTCGTAGGTATCTTTGGAAATAGCATAGGTCGAACTTGCTCTTTTGTCCCTTTTTGTTACTTCGTTACCCTCGTCTTTTATTTTTTTTTTTTTCGTTTCGTTTCGTTTAGTTTCGCCGATCCACACGAGTCTCATTTAATCTCTCCTTAAGAATAATTTTAATCAACGCGAAGGGAACGAATGAAAAACAATTTCGCGAGAGTTTCCACGTTAAGAAGGGATATTTCATCGGGTTTATTTATTTTTTTCTTTCGTTTTTCTATTCTTTCTTTCTTACGTTCTTTCTTTTTTCTTTTTTTTTTTTATTCAGTTTCAATAAATCTATACGTAACGTTCGGTCAAACGGTTGATATACGATTATCAAAGTGTACCCATCGATTGGTGTTATTATACAACGTCGAACCACGATCGTTGTTCAAATCCTCCCTCGTCTCTACGTTTTGTACGATATTACTCCGAAGAGAGAGAGAGAGAGAGAGAAAAAGAAGAGAAGAGAAAAGAGAGAGAGAGAGAGAGAGGGAGAGAGAGAGAGAAGACGTCGTTTTTCCTTGCCCGCCCCGAGAGCTGGGTACATAGCTCGTAATCACGAGCCCGTAATAATTCTGAAGCTTTCCCCGATAGTAACAGCCCCTGGTATAACGTATCACGACGATATTCCCGTCATATTTGTTTCGTGTACAGTGTCCACGCAAAGTAATGGAGACTCATACGTCGACTGATCCAAGGATTTATAGCACCTGTTCGAACACGTGCGCCTTAACAACGCACGAACGCGATTACGCGATCTTGTTTTCACCGTGGCACAAGTAGTTATAACCGAGAATCGAAAGATTATAACAGGGAGATTAAATGATTTTTCATTTTGGTCACGTCGCTTAAGAAAATAATAATCGAGTTTCATCCATCCCAAACATCTCCCAACCACCCTCCCTGCCCTTATATTTAACGCACATATATGTTAGATCGTATATATATATATATATATATATATTTCTGTTAAATCGTATCGTAAGCTTTTTTCTGGATAACGTTAGGTAAACGCATGGTAAAACAGCATGGTTAAACAGCTGGGAAGAACGATCGAAACGATTCAACGATGGCTTATCTATTGGAAATCTGTTTGTTTAAAACTTAGATGATCGAAATGACGATATGCGACGTAAAATAATAATAATAATTATTATTAAAACAAGTCGAGTTATTATTATTATTATTATTATTATTATTATTATTATTATTATTATTATTATTATCATTATTATTATTATTATAAGTGGAACAAAAGTCGTTGTAATCGAGGCGTAAAGTTCGATCGAGATTATTTGAGAAGGTAAACACGATAGGAGAAAGATAAACGTAATACCGATATGATTTTTCCGAGATCTTGTTTAAACGGAAAAAAGGAACGATCGATCCTTCGTTCTGGCACGAATGGAACGGATAAATAAACTCAGTAGAGAGAGAGAGAGAGAGAGAGAGAGAGAGAGAGAGAGAGAGAGAGAGAAAGAAAGAGAATACTATTTTCTTTTCCAGCAGGTATTCACAACGACTTTGGTATGAGAGAAATAAAAGTCATGAATTCGAAGTAAAAGTTACATAAATCGAGATGCTGGTCGACTTATCGTTGCCAGCGTGTCTGCACGCACCTACGTCGTTTCAGATTTATAAGCACGAAAGTCACTCTATCTCTTCCTCTCTTTCTCTCTCTCTCTTTCTCTCTCTCTCTCTCCGTTGTATATTCTATGGTTATTATCGTACTAGATCTCCCTCCACGTTTTTTTCCAACGTTTTCGATGGAAAACTTTTTTGTTCCTCTTCTTAACCGAGAGCGAGAGCAACGAAAAACAACAAAAAAAAAAAAGAGAAAAAAACAGAAAAAAACACAGAAAAAGAGAGAGAGAGAGAGAGAACGCTCGAGAAGTTCTTTGAAGAGTCATGAAACCGGAAGCAACGATGAAATCACACATCGTGTTACGTCGATGTTTTGCGAGAAAGAACGACAGAGATCGAAAGACATCCTCGAGGCAAGGTCTCGTTAGGCGAACGAGGTCGACGTTAAAAATGACGGCAACGTCTTCGTCCTCGTCCTCGTCCTCGTCCTCGTCCTCGTCGTCGTCCTCGTCGTCTTCTCCTCTTCTTCTTCCTTCTCTTCGAGGGAAGGAATGAGACACGAATCGGCGACTTTTTTTTACTACCGTAGGATAAAATGATTTATAGTCGACGAGTTTTTAGCTATTTCCACGGTGAATGACACGGGAGCTAATTAACTCCGTCTATTGTAGCTCACCCTCCCTCCCTCCCTCCCTCCGACCCTCCCTAGCCCGTTACCCTCTCCCTTTTACCGACGGACTCGCAAAACTATTATTACTCACGCCACGTTACTTTTCTCGGTAATTAACGAACATGGTCAAAATATCTGACAGTAGAAGGTAAAAGGGAAGTCGGGGAAATGACTTTTTTCCCCCGTTCTCCTCCTCCTCCTCTCCCCCCCCCACCCACCCCACCACCGTTATAACCTTTTACCAAGTTTGTTCGCCAACGCCGTAAGCCCTTCGACGTCTTCGACGCGAATCCATGCCCGCCCTTCATCAACCCATCCATCCATCCACATTTTCCAACCTAAGTCCAACAGTTTCGAATCTAAACTCGCGATATATATTAGTTAGAGTCGAACGATAGCTTCTTAGTATTATCGTATTCGTATTCGTATTCGTTCCTGTTATCAATTTTATCCTCGTATTTCTCCTTTTCTTCTCTCCTTCAATATATTATTAAAAAGTTACAAATCGTTACCTTGATATCACACCGATCCGCTATAGGGACACGTCGTATTTGTGACGACTCATGGGGGTTGGGGTGAGAATTTGTTTTTTTTTCTTTTTTCTTTCTTTTAGTACGTCCTTACCTGAAACAAAAAGAAAAATACATATTTAATAAACCTCCATCCATTAATTCCTGCATCAGTTATTATCGTGAGAGCGAGATATACATATTAATATATTAATTATCGATAGTCGTGGAAGTTTAACGTGTATGTGTATGGTTAAAACCGTAGAGTTAGTTCGTTAAAAATTAATAACAACGAGAATCGGCTCCCCGAGAGGGGTTACTATAAACTACCAACCATCTACCACCAACTATCTACTACAGGGAGGAGAAAGTCAAACGATCCTCAAGCTTCTTAGTTACGTTGGTAGACGAAAAGTGGTAGATCGAGGTCGATAAGCGTTGTTCTAGGAGGAGGAGGAGAAGGAGGAGGAGGAGGAGGAGGACGGAGGAGGAGGACGAAGGAGGAGGAGGAGGAGGAGGAGGAAGGGTACGCGAAGTTCAAGCGGAGCAGAGGTGACGTAAATCCTGGCGTAACGCGGGGTAAACTTGTGAATAATTAATTAGTAATACGAGAAGGGTTTACTAAGGGCCGGTTAGGTGCTCTCATCCTTTTGGTGCAAGCTTTCTACCTCAACGGCCAAGGTTTGAAATTGGAACCCCTTGCTTAGTCT
This sequence comes from Dolichovespula saxonica, assembly GCA_911387935.1. NCBI lineage: Eukaryota > Metazoa > Arthropoda > Insecta > Hymenoptera > Vespidae > Dolichovespula > Dolichovespula saxonica. Next base: position 21,671,439 of record OU426993.1, on the reverse strand, counting down.
GTTCGCTTCCTTCTATCCACTCTCTCTCTCTCTCTCTCTCTCTCTCTCTCTCTCTCTCTCTCTCTCTCTCTCTCTCTCTCTCTCTCTCTTTCTCTCTCTTTCCTTCCGCGCCATCCCGCTTCTCCTTCTTGCTCTTGGGATGAGGCACGCGAAACGTCGTCGCAGGCATGGATACAACCTTCGCTTACCTCATTATGCTAATTATTTAAATCCCCTAACGCCGTATTGTATTAAACCATCGTACCGCCTAACTTTATCCGACATATACCTTACCAGAGCAAATCGTTATCTAGGTATGAGCTTTTACTATATTTCTTTTTGTTCCTCTTTTTTTCTCTCACTTTTCTTTTTCTCTTTCTTTCTTTTAAGATGCAAAAAACAGGCGAACATTTCCTATGATCGCTAAGTCACGCGGGAAATGAAATATAAAGGAATTAAGGGAAATAAAATGTATGAAATATGAAGTATGTGTAAGATATAAAAAAATTATATACGCTATATATATATATATATATATATATATATATATATATATATATAATTTTTATATATATATATATTTTATAATTTTTATTTTATATATATATATATATATATATATATATAAAATTTTATTTTATATATATATTATAATCTTTATTTTATATATATATATATATGTAATTTTATTTTATATATATATTATAATTTTTATTTTATATATATATATATATATATATATATATATATATTTATATACAACTGTTTATACGTTTTTCGAGAAATAATTGAGATATTAATACGTTCCATCTTTTTTTACGTATATTCGTGTTATATACGTTTACTCGTTGTATTTTTTGTTCTTTTCTTCTTTTTTATGAAATCGTTACACTTGTCCCTTCGCTATATAATTATGGATACGAGTCAAGTAAATACCGACCGACTACTCGGCGTACAAACGCCTCTTCTATCTGCTGGCACCGTCCTTCCGTCGATTTTAATATTTTTTAATGGCAACGAAATGAGCAAACGATTAGATATGCTCCGGTAACGAAATGAAAGGAAAGAACGGTTTTGGAATGCGACGGTAAATACGGTATGGTCGCAGGAGTACGAGGAGAAGAGAGGAGACGAAATTAATCCCTTAGGTGCTGCCGCCGTCGCTACTGCTCTCGCCGTGTTATCAGGCATACCGAGATTTTCATAAAAATTCACCGTTCTCGGAATTTAATATGAATCGTATACGGCGGACCTTTAAAGAATGGAAAACGTTATTATTTATTTATAACCGGAGGTACGACGTGACTTTTTCCCAGCTTTTAACCTTTTATCCATCGACGAGCGGCGCGGGGAGGGGTTGGTCGGTCGGTCGGTCTGTCGGTTTTGCGTCCCCGAGTGCTACGTCGTTTTAAGGGATCAAAATTTAACATTACGGGAAAGATCCGACGTAAACCCAATTTCTCTCAATTTCCTCCGCGAAACGTTTCTTCGTTTCCATTCTCTCATTTTTCTTCTTCTCCTACCATTTCCCTCTTTTTTTCTCTCTATCTACTGATAAAAAAAAAAAAAATAAATAAATAAATAAAAAGAAAAAAAATCAAACGGACGGCATCAAATACGTACAAGCTCCGAGGTGTTTGCGCGTCAATGAAAATTTTATTTCTGATAATTCGACGTGCCTCGCATTGATTGCGAAAAACGCGATAAACGGAACTTAACGCTGGCGCGCTCAGCCCGCGGGTAACGTTAAACAATAATATTTGCTGGGGGAATAACCCCGTCTCTTTTCGTTTCTCTTTTTATCTTTTTTTTTTTTTTTTTATTTTTACGATGCCACGACATAACAAACGAATATTTATTTATGCCGTGCATTAAACGAACGCGTCGCGATCATCGGCTGAAAAAAGCGAAGCCGTAGTAGCTTCCCCGATCGGCTTTTACGTGAGAACGGCGAGAAAAAAATAATGATTGAGGAAAAGAAAGAAAAAAAAAAAAAAAAAGAAAAAACAAACAAAACCCAAGACGACCACGATACGGAATGCTAATAAACGGCGCCTTCTCGTCGATCTCGGAAACTCTAAGCGATCCCGAGAGTTTGATTGTGCACCGTCGATTATATTACGCTTCGCACCTCTCCGACGATTAATAAAATAAATATGTACGTTCGATCGAACGTGATTAAAGTTCGGATGACCTTTTGCAAATAAAATAGAGAGTGAGAGAGAGAAGAAAAATCTACGGATCGAATATATTTCAATGGATAAATGTCGGTCGGCGATGTTCGTCCAACTTTTTCCTGTCTTTTTTCTTTTTTCTTCTTCTCTTCGAGTTATTACACGAAAACTCTCCTTCCTCTCCTCTCTCCCCCCCCTCCCTGTCCGATAGAGATAAACTTTAAAATGTATTTATGTAAGCTACATTGTTCCCATCCCGTTCTCTCTTTTAAGTTTTATCTGGCATAACTGAATTCGATTCGCGCATTCAACAATAAGCGATTGAAAACGATTTTTAAAATATACCGTAATAGCATTAAATGGTAGTTCGACCGGGAAGCATCGATGTAATAGATTTCGTTCGTAGTAAATGCGATTTGCAAAAAGTAAAAGTAACGAGTAACAACTTGGGGCCCATTAACATTCTAACAAACGATAGAATACGTTTAGGTGAACGATCGGGCAAAGATCGGAGAGTCTTATACGTTCGCTTTTTCTTCTTTCTTTCTTTTTTTTTTTTTTTTTTTTTTTTTATATACAAAAGCGAACATGCATCGAAAGAAGATAATGCCCTTCGCGGAATATGAAAGGAGAGCTCTTTCAACAACGTCAAACCGTTCCCTTCTAAAGAGGGAATCTAAGAGTGCCGTTCTAACCTTTCGCGAACAATATGAAACATGCTTCGGGTTTTGCATGAAGGAAGAAAGAAAGAAAGAAAGAAAGAAAGAAAGAAAGAAAACAACCTCTACAAGGGAAGAAAGGAGGATACGGTTGTACCGTACGGATTTGAATAGAAGGTACGTCATTTTCGAGCGTGATAACGCAGCAAGACCACGCGAGTTACGAAGCCGAGCCGAGAGAGTTGACCTTTCAAAAAAGCGGACCAAATTTTTCTATGACTTTTGACTCGTTTTACCCCGTCCCATCAGATTACCATTCATTTGCATGATACGTAAACATCTCTCTCTCTCTCTCTCACTCTCTTTATATCTCAAAAGGGTAGCAAGAAAGATCTAACCGAGCCTTATCAAATTTTTCTACTACGATAAATGCATTTTCCAGGTTGAGGAAAAAAAAAAGAAAAGAAAAGCGCGCACGAACACACACGCGCGAGTCAACAACGTAGAGCTTTTTTCAAAAAAGAAAAGAAGAAAGTAACGGGAATACGAGTTGCCGAAGAAAAAAATTCACTAATCCACGAACTCGATACATTCCTCTTTCCTATTAGAAAATATACAACAGCACGTACGTTTTGCAAACTTAATCGAATCATTAGACTCGTGTTTATCCACTTGCGGGGATTTACGTACTAGGGAATAATAAGTCGAGTTAAGAGAGGAATAACGATCGTGTCAGTGTTCGTGCGAATCATGAATGAAAGGATAACATTGATTTTTCGAAGGCAACCACGGGAGTTAATGCGATAATTCAAGCGGGAAAGGGTAAAAAAAACCTGAGGTACGGCTTGAGTTTCGATAAAAAGCTATCTCCGAAGGTGTGCATAAGACACACACGCACGCGTATGCGCACGCACGCGTACAAAGAGAGAAAGAGAAAGAGAGAGAGACAAAGAGAGAGAGAAAGACAGAGAGAGAGAGAGAGAGAAAGGATATAGACGTCATACGTTCGAGAACGACATTTTTATTTTCATTATTTCAAAGTCCGTGAAAAGTCTGTGATATCGAACGAAAGAAAAAGAGAGAAAAAGAAACGAAAGGATTCTCGTCTTTTCACAAGAGGGAATATATATATAAAGAGAGAGAGAGAGAGAGAGAGAGAGAGAGAGAGAGAGAGAGAGAATGAGAAAAAGCGAGAAATAGAGAAAGAAAAACGCACAAAGAGAGAGAGAGAGAGAGAGAGAGAGATTGTGACAGAGAGTGAAGAGAGAAGACATGCTTCAAGTAAAGACGCGGAAGGACATGGGGAAAGGAACATTTGCAAGCTCGTAGCACGTTACGAAGCGATACGTGAGAAAGATACGGCGTCAAGGGGTCAGCAACGGGGGTCTTGGTTCGCCCTTAGTTTCACATGCCCGGCGCATTTCAGAAAACTCCCAGGTTCAGCCGGGCTTATAGTTGAAGTTTGATACGACGTTGACGGTGAGCGCGTTTAGTGAAACGGGTGGCACTCCCTACGCGACATGAATAAAACATTTTTCGGCCTCGTAAAACGGGATCCTTTCTTCCTTCTTTTCTCCTTCCACCTTATCCGTACTACCTCCTCCACCTCCACCTCCACCTCCACCTCCACCTCCACCTCCACCTCCTTCTGCCCCCGACTCCAACCCACATTTTTCCTTCTTCCTTCTACCTCAACCTTTTTCGTTTCTTATCCCTCGTTCGCCTTCCCTCCCACCCTCCCTTCGAAGGAATACGATAGAGAGAGAGAGAGAGAGAGAGAGAGAGAGGTTCTCGGTGGCGCACGCCGAGCCAACGATTCTCTTACCGTTCGAGAACGTCGTGGTTGGGGTAAGAGTACCGAGAAGATTGGTCGATTAGTATGGCAACGACGATATCTAAAAGGACCGACCCTTTCCTATATGTACGTTTTCGTTTGCGTTTGTGTGTGTTTCGGTAAGAAGAGTTAGTTAGAATGAAAATTATGGTGGTCGAACCCACCTACCACCTTCCACCTTTCATCCTCGCTCCGCCAACGTCGACCGACCCTTTTCCCACCTAATTCGACCACCACCCTTCACCCAACCTATCCAACCAACCCCCCAAATCCACCCGTTCATTCTCCTCGAGACAACGGCGCAGCTGCAGGCAGGAAAGCGCGTTGAATCAAACTTAATGCCTATCGAAGCACCTGTTTGTCGAGCCTGCGCGTACATTGTCGTACTTTGCCGTAAGAGAACGGGTTTTCGTATGGGTACGCGATAAAGTCGATCGTAAAACGTCACTACGTAATTTCATTTTATTAAGACTCCTCCTTTACCTCTCTTCCCCTTCCTCCCGCTATCATCCACCCAGCCATACTCCCGTTCCCTCCAATTTACCATCGGCACCACCAACTTGCACCTCCCGCCCTTAGGATATAAACGTTCCTATCGTCTTTTTATAACCCCACCCCCCTTACGTCGATCTTTACGTTATTAATGCTATTACATCTGGTATTACGAAAATAAGGGGGTAAGAGAGGGTAAAAAGGAAATAAAGAATGGAGGAATGAAAGGGACGAGTTCCGATTATTTCTTTCTTAAGGCATTCAAAATTTCTATGACCGATGCGTTTTCTTGAAATATATTGTTTATGTCGGGTAAATTGAACGACATCAATATACGAATATTGTATGTATGTGTATGATATGCATACGTGTATATATTTGAGACAGCTTATTATTATATATCCTTTGAACGTTATGTGTGTTGTGTTTGTGTACTATTAGATACACATTACACGTTGCAATTGGGATACATATGTATATGTATTCCCATTACTCCCTACAGATCTCTCATACGCATATACTTTCGTCCGGATTAATATTCATGGCGGAGAAACGCGAGACACATCGATAAACGTACCTAGCTATTCCGAATGTACGAAGATAGATACGTATACGCTTATATATATATATATATATATATATATATATATGCGTGTGTAAATATCAACTATGATACGTCGTATAAGATAAGATCGTATTTTCGAAGATGTACGATAAATATTAATATTCGATTCCATTTCGACGGCCCCATTTAGTTAAATACGTGCCTTTTGCCCTCGCCACGTACGTACGATACGTTCGAATTTTCAAGAATATAAAGAATCACGTAAGATTCCTTTTAAGATTTCTTATTACACGCTTACGTCATTCGTATGAAAGGAGAAAGGAAGAACAAAGGGAAGAAAGATAAAAAATTGAGATCACGTCGGCCTCATCCCCAGGTCGCGGGGTGTCCACCCGTAATCATCGACAATACGACGACGACGAAGATGTGGAATTTGATTTTGTATCGAGGAAAATGAAAGGGAAAATCGATGATATCGTCTTGGATAAAATGATATTCGAAAGTAAGGGCAATAATAATAAGATCGGTGCGATCTCAAATTATAGTAAATTACAGTAGGGATTTCTCGGTTGGTCGATCGAAGCAGACGCGCCCGATTGCCCGGCAAAAGGGAACTCAATAATCCGTGAAATATCATAGCGCAATTTCGTTTCCTCAAATCAGATTCAAAGTTACGAAGGAGGAAACGCGAACCGAGTAGGTACCGTAGCAGATACGACGATGGAATCTATGACGATATTATAGTAGATACCAACTATTACTACTACTACTACCACCACTGCTGCTACTACTACTAATACTTCTAATACTAATACTAATACTAATACTAATACTAATACTACTTTACTGGCGGCACCACCATCACCATCGCCGTCGAGTCGAGTCGTCGCACGGTAGATAGGTTGCAGCTGCTAGGAAGCACACTGAATCAGACTTAATTTTGGCGAAGCGAGAGCACCTGTTTGCCAAGCCCCGAACAATTTACCTTACCTTTACCTTTTGTCGACAAAGCAATAGAGCAAAACAGATCGTCGAATGGAAGACAAAACTGGCCGTATTACGTGTACCAGACGTATATATATATATATACATCTATTAAATATATATATATATTTTATTAAGTATATATATATATATATATATATATATATATATATTATTATATTATATTATTTTATTATTTTATTCAGTATATATATATATATATATATATATATATATATATATATTATTATTATTATTATTAAGATTTGTTAGAAGACCTTCGTATTATGGAAAATAATATCAACGATAACGTACAAACGAGAAGACGAAAGTTCGTCGACAATCTCGCGTCAGTGTCGGTCATAATTTTGTCGTTTCTATCAGATTTGCAATATCGTCGTTTAAGTAAAACGTACGTAAATACATTTTATTTTAACTCGATTAACTTGCGAACTCGATTAAAGCGTAAACGATTCTGTTGATTGCGAAATCATTTGAAAATGAAACGTAACGAGTAATATAATTAATTATCCAATAAATTCTCCTATTGATAGAGAGGTATTTATATTCTTCGGAGTACCTCTTTCCGCGATATCTCATACTCTCTCTCTCTCTCTCTCTCTCTCTCTCTCTCTCTCAACGTAATTGATCATTCTCAAAATATTACGACTATCTCGTTCGGAAATTAGCGTCGACGAATCTGATTCAAAGTTTTTAGAGAAGTAACAAAAGAAAAGGTAGAGGAGGATGAGAAGGAGGAGATAGAAGATGAAAAGGGCAAATAAAAGGAGAAAGAAAAAGAAGAGGAAGAAGAAGAAGTGGTCGTAGTAGTA
>OU426993.1:21638919-21658919 GCA_911387935.1 Dolichovespula saxonica | reverse complement strand
AGAACGATATTTTCAGTACAGAAATCTCGTGCGCGACAGATTGGTTGTAGGTAGATAGGGTAGGTGTAGGTAGGTAGGTAGGTAAGTAAGTAGGTAGATAGGTAGGTAGGTAGGTAGGTAGGTAGGTAGATCGTGTAAAACTCGGGGTAAAATCAATTATCGATGAATTATTCGTTGAAGATAAAAATTATTCGGAGACACGTCCTTACAAAATACAAATCTCGTAATGACGTTTTAAAAGAAAATAATAAAAGATAAAGGATATATTTAAAAGGAATACGTAACGTATATATATATATTTGTTCTTCCGTTTCGTTACGACAAAAAAAAAAAAAGAAAGAAAAGAAAAGAAAAGAAGAAAAAAAATAAATAACATTGGACATCCCTCCGTCGTAGTTAATCAACCCTAACATTTACGCGAGACCTATTCTCCCTCTCTCTCTCTCTCTCTCTCTCTCTCTCTCTCTCTCTCTCTCTACTGGGATCGAAAAGGAGGTTAAATTTCTAAGAGGTACAAGGGGACGACGAGAAGAGTTGTGTGGTCAAGCGAACAACGCGAGCTCGAAAATGAATCCTCGAGGAAGATATTATATCCGCCTGATCCCGATCCATTCCGGAGGACAAGAGAATGATGTAAGAAGGCACAAGGGGGCTGCTGCTTCCAACGTTGGCCCGTCCAAGAGAGATATAGAGAGGAAAAGAGAGAGAGAGAGAGAGAGAGAGAGAGAGAGAGAGAGAGACAAAGATAGAGAGAAAGAAAGAGAGGGGGGGAGGAGGGAAGGAAGGCGAGTCGGAGAAGGTTGGCTTTACGGGGATAGCGAGTAAATGCCCCATGAATGAACGATGAGCCCAGGGGCCAAACCCTCTCCTCTCATCCCTCCTCCTCCTCCTCCTCCTCCTCATCTTCGAACAAACTCCTTCTCCGTCTTCCACTTTCGTCCGTCACCTTCTATCTCTCTCTCTCTCTCTCTCTCTCTCTCTCTCTCTCTCTCGTTCCCTTCTTCTACGAATCCGAATCGGATTTCAGCTCGGCGTCGTCTCGCGCCCTCCGCGGAATTGCGATTAGACTCGTAGAGACCGGATCCGTATTACATTCTCGCTCGCACTAGATAGAGAGGGAGAGGGAGAGAGAGAATGAGAGAGAGAGAGAGAACGACGGACCCTTCCATCTTATCCTTTACCCGCGCTACGACGACGTAATGAAATCGATGCGAGAAACGAACGAGAAACGTCCTCTCCTCTCGTCGATCGTACTCAAGATGGGATTAATGCTAATGCGAAGGTAGAAAAGCGTATCTCTCTCTCTCTCTCTCTCTCTCTCTCTCTCTCTCTCTCTCTCTCTCTGAGGATCGGGGTGGAGGGGGAAGTTACACGACTGAATACGATCGCGTTAACTCTCGCCATTTTCTGAAGTATAAGGTTCTCTTTTCTTTTTTTTTCCTTTTTTCTTTCTCTCTCTCTCTCTCTCTCTCTCTCTCTCTCTCTCTCTTTCTCTTTCCTTAGAAAAGTTTCTTCCTCGCATAGCCACCCCAATCCCGCTCGCGCCGTTCAACGTCGATACATAAAAGATCGACCTTCCCCCTCTCTCTCTCTCTCTCTCTCTCTCTTGCTATCTTTTAGTTTTTTTTTTTCTCCAGACGCTAAAAAAAATCGGCGATAACGATTACCATACAATCGAATAACTGCGTGTACGTATGTAAGTATTATCTCTGTGTAGGTAGTAAAGCAGTGTGCGTGTGTGAATGCGTGTGCGTGTGTGTGTGGCATTGTCAGTCTTACGAATAATCGTTTATATTCCCAAGAACAAGCGCGTATATATATATATATATATATATATATATATATATATATATGTATGTATGTATGTATGTATGTATGTATGTATTCTTTATACGAAAAGATAAAGATATAGCATTTTGGTAGTTTTACGTTTACGACGATAGTTCGGCAATAACCAACTTCCATCGAATGGAAAACTAAGGTTGAGTCAAGTTCGGTTTACCGGCTCGCGCGCGCCTCGTCTGCGCTGAATGGAAAGAAGAATAAGAGAAGAATAAGAAATAGATCAGAAGGGGGATGATCGTAAGATGGCTGCGGTCCCGGCTCGAATATGTTACCGGAACGATTGACAGATTCTGCTGACTGATAACTCGAAGCGTCGATTCGCTCGGATTTCTACGAGTCCTAAGAGAAAAAGAGAAAAACAGAAAGAGAGAGAGAGAGAGAGAGAGAGAGACAAGACAGTGAAAGAGACTGAAAGAAAGATAGACGGAGAGAGAGAAAGAAAGGACGAGTGGGAGGAAAAGAGATAGAGAGAGAGAGAGAGAGAGAGATAGAAAAAGAGAACGATTGACGCATGAAAGATTCATGGGCTGCACCGATGGCCACATCAGAAATGCTGCGGGGCAAGTCCCGGACTCGATTCCTCCTTTACCCGAAGGCCAAATGTAACTCGAATTCTGCTACCAACGTTCCTCTCACCGGCTGCTGCCACTGCTGCTGCTGCTGCTACTTTTGCTTCTTCTTCTTCTTCTTCTTTTTCTTTTTCTTCTACTATTACTGTTTCTGCTGTTTCTGCTGCTTCTGCTGCCACTGCTGCTGCTGCTGCTGCTGCTGCTGTCGTAGCTCTCTTTCTCTCTCATTCTTATTCCTTTTATTCCCTCCTTTCTATTTCTCTGGATATCCCTTTGCTCTCGTTCTAAGCATTCGCGCTGGGAGGTGGGGGTTGGGAAGGGAGGGGAGGGTAAGGAGGGTAAAGAGGGGGAGAGTAACGACCGTTCTTTCTTTCTCTCCGTTAAATCTTCCTCGAGGCCCGTTAAATCCGTTTCGGTAATCGTGACGCGTCCTACTCGGCTGATTAGCCGTCTCGAAAGGAAAATCGTCCGGGCGAGGAGAAAATTTTCGGCGAGAAGAATCGAAATCGTCCTTCTCCACGTTCCCTCTTAACTCACTGTTCTCTCTCTCTCTCTCTCTCTCTCTCTCTCTCTCTCTCTCTCTCTCTCTCTCTCTCTCTCTCTCTGTCTCTGTTTCTATCTTCCTTCCTGCGTTCCCTCAAAACATCCCCTCGCCATCGCACGCCACCTTCTCGTCCCTCTTCTCTTTTATCGGAGAAAACGATACACGTATATTGCTCCCTTGAGATAAAGAGAGAGAGAGAGAGAGAGAGAGTTAGGGGATGAGGATAAAAGACAGACGATACTCGCATCTTCTTTCCTTCTCACTCTTCTTCCTTAGAGCCTTCATTCTCATTAGTTCACCTTGCATCTTCCTTCGTCTTCTCTCTCTAACTCTATGGATCTATCTATCTATCTATCTATCTATCTCCACGTTCCTATTTCCTCTAGAATTACGTGCGTAGCGTGGTGGTCCGACGTCCATATGGATTGGTATTAGAAGATAATTAGGATCTCTTTTCTCGCGGGAGTCACGATTTACGTCTAACCGTCCTCGTAGTGAGTCATAGTCGAAAGACGAGTAGTAATATTGTAAAATCGTTAGTCTTGCCAGGTGATATTCTATCAGGGATTATGTATATATATATATATATATATATATATATATATATATATATATATATATATATAGACGAACGGAGAGATATGAATCCGTAGTTAAAAATTGAGAGCGGAAAAAGAAAATATTGTCGATGATATATCGATTGAAGGCAAAAGGAGAAAAGAAATTTTGAAAAAAAGGACGGTGAAGTGTCGAAAAAAAAAAAAAAGAAAAAACGAAACAAAAAGGAAAACATAAAATTTGTAACGGAAAGGGGAGAAAAGACAAATATAAATAAACAAATAAAAACTATATATATATATTTAAATATAGATATAATTCGATGAAAGAAGTGATTTTCAGTGTCGTTTAACTCTGGTTGTTATTTATTTCGTGAAACGTTCGTTCCGTATTGCTTCGTCAGAGAAATTGGAATGGAGTGTTGCCCCATTCGCAGTCGTGAATATCGGCCGAATAAAGAACATCGACAAAGCTCCGGAGCAAATATTTCCCGAGCGCAACGGATTAATCGACCGTTGCCGTTCGTTCGCCTATGTCGCGTGAAACGAATGCCATCGGAATGTCGGCGTAATACGTTGGCTACATAGCTCGCTCGCGAAATAAAGGGTAGAGTGAGAAAGAGAGAGAGAGTGAGAGAGAGAGAGAGAGAGTGAGAGAGAGAGAGAGAGAGAGAGAGAGCGTATTTTCTTAACGGCTCGAGGTACGATCACCGACGATATTTCCAAGAACCCCTGGCGACATTCTTTCTTCGAGGATCTTCCTCCTCCCCCTCCTCCTCCTCCTCCTCCTGCATCTCCATCTCCTCCTCCACCTTCATCTTCTCTACCTCCTACATTCTCCTAAACCGAGCCGTGCGCCCGAGCTTACGTTCGAGTAAGGAAGAAGAGTAAAAGGAGAGAATAACGAAAGAAAGAGAGAGAGAGAGAGAGAGAGAGAGAGAGAGAGAAAGAGAGTTAAGAAGAAAGTAGAGAAATAGAGAAGCGTAATGGTACGACGGTGATTTGTGGAGGGCGCAAAGTTGATTCAGGGGTGAGAACGGCGCAGCTTTCGACCGACGAAAATGAGCTCTAAATCAGGGTGGGTGGGTGGGTAGGGGGGGAGGGATGCCTGGGAAAACGGGTGCAACAAAAAGATCGAGAATAGAGGCACCACCGAACACCCATACCGGTACTCGAACTCCGATTCCGATTTCGATTCCGATTCCGACGCCATAGTAATCGCCATCGCCATAGCCATCACCATCGCCATGGCTATCGCCATAGCCATAGCCATCGCCATAGCCATCGCCATCGCCATCGCCATCGGTTACGTACTTCGAGATAGAAGAGAAAACGAAGAAGAGGATATCCTTTCTTCTGGTCTCTTTTCGAACGAATCGTAGACTCCAGGACACGGGGATGACGACGCTTGGTAAACTACGTGAGAGTCTATCTGCTGAGAAAGAAAGCGAGAGAGAGAGAGAGAGAGAGAGAGAGAGAGAGAGAAAGAGAAAGGGAGAGAAAGAGAAAGAAAAGAAAAGGAAGTAAATAATAGGGAGTAAAACGGAACGAATGGAGAAGGAAAGAGGATGAAGAAAGAGCGAAAGAGCATCGTGGGATCCAACCGTAATCCGCATCGAAGCGAAAAATACGGATTTTATCTTTAAAGAGGACCGGATAATTGCGTAATTAATTACGGCTTTTATCCCGCGAGCGTCGGTTCACCGTTGGGAAGACGCGAGAAGAAGGATAAGGCGGCACAACCAACGGCGATGGTGGCGATGGTGGTGGTGGTGGTGGTGGTGGTGGTGGTGGTGGTGGTGGTGGTGGTAATAGTAGTAGAACCAGTAGTAGAAGCAGTAGTAGTAGTAGTGGTAGAAGTAGTAGTAGTAGAAGTAGAAGTAGTAGTAGGTAGCTACTTTGCCGGCCGAGCACCTGGGCGATCGTGATTTACGTCGGTCTCAGTAATTAACATAGATAGAGAGAGAGAGAGAGAGAGAGAGAGAGAGAGAGAGAGAGAGAGAGAGAGAGAGAGAGAGAGAGAGAGAGAGAGAGAGAGAGAGAGAGAGAGAGAGAGAGAGAGAGAGAGAGAGCACCGCCTTCTCTCCCCCATTCCCCTCTCTCTTCATCTTCTTCCTTCCTCTCTTCTCTCATCTCTCTTCCTCCTCTCTTCTCTTCTACTCCTTCCTCTTAGCCCATCGTTTCTACTCTCAGCTCCTTATCGCAACAACCGAGATCTAAAACGTGGCTTTTTTTTCTACTTTCTTTTCTTCTCTTTTCCTCTTTCTCCCTCTCTCTCTCTCTCTTTCTATCGCACGCGCTAGAAATAGAGAGAGAGAGAGAGAGAGAGAGAGAGAGAGAGAGAGAGGGACGAGTTCGTTTAGTCTCTCCTCTCCTCTCATTCCTCCTACTTGCTTATCGTCGTACGTTCATTTTACGTTTTCCGATGGACAAAGGGTCTAATCGAGTTTTTCCTTCCGAATTAAAGTTCGAATTTCCAGTTGGTCTAATCAGGAATAAGAAGAGGAGGAGGTGGAAGAAGAAGAAGAAGAAGAAGAAAAAGAATAAGAATAAGAAGAAGACGAATAACAATAAGAGAGACGTTTTCCCCGAGAACACGTTATCGTTCGAACACGTCATGTAATAATCCTTGACGAATAATACTCGAATCGTAGAGGATGAGCGAGTGCAGTACGACGATAGAAATAAAAGTTCCTTTTTGCGAAACGATTTTCCATTTCCTTCGAGGTAAGAGTCAAAAGGGACGATGAATTCGACGACGAAAAGTACGGTGAAGCCGAAAGAGAAATCCTCTCGGTGCTTCATTCCCTGTCACAGGGCATACATATATATATCTATCTCTATATATACATACATATATATATATATATATATATATATATATATATATATATATATTATATAGATACATATATAGATACATATATACGCGGAGAAGGGTAGTTCTCGAATCGAGGAACATTTGGTAAAACTTTCATTGTTCTCCGGCGGTCGCTGTTCATCATCCTTTGGATATCGCGCTAGTACGTCGAGCGTATATATGTCCTCGAACGTACGTGAAGGTTTCTGGAGATAGGTACGTACGGATGAACGAGTGTGCGTGTGTGTGTGTGTGTGTGTGTGAGAGAGAGAGAGAGAGAGAGAGAGAGAGAGAAGGTTTTCCAAAGTTTCCCCGAGAGAAAAACGACGTCGAGTCGAAAGCAACGGAGGTGAGTTGAGGAGAGAGAGAAAGAGAGAGAAAGAAAGATAGATAGATAGATAGAGAGAGAGAGAGAGAGAGAGAGAGAGAGAGAGAGAGAGAGAGAGAGAGAGAGAGAGAGAGAGAGAGAGAGAGAGAGAGAGTTAGAGAACGATTGGATGGGTCCTACAGTACGTGTCCGAGAGAACATCCAGATGGGAAGTTGGGTTCTTAACGCCGATCCTGAGAGTTCTTCATCTTCGACGATTTTCTCATTCCTCTTTCGAATCCCGATACGAAAAGGAACGAGGAAAAGTTTTCTCTCGCGAGAAGTAGAAAGAGAAAGATAGATAGATAGATAGATGGATGGATGAACAGAAAGAAAGAGAGAGAGAGAGAGAGAGAGAGAGAGAGATTCGACAGGGCGATCGAAAGTCAAATCGTCTTTTGCCCGGTAAGGTCCTCCTCGTTTCGTCGTTGACATAACGAGGGTGTGGAGGGGAGGGAGGGAGAGAGGGAGGGAGGGAGGGAGGGAGGGAGGGAAAGAGAGAGATAGATATCGAACGAAACGAATGTTTCCGAACGATCTCGAACTGCTCTCGCTGGTTCATATTGTTAAGCCGTTAAAAAGAAAAGTTTATGGAAAGGAGTAGACGACGATGACGACGACGAGGACGAGGACGAGGACGAAGAGTTAACATTCGATGATATCGGGAGGAAGAAGAACCCTGGAAAAGATTCTCATAACGTTCCGACTATGACGTTCGACGTGATTCGATCGAATTCATATCGTCCAAACGGGCCAAAGAAATAAAGAATTAGAGAGAAGGGTAGAAACGAAGAGAGAGAGAGAGAGAGAGAGAGAGAACCACTAAAAAAAAAGGAAGGATGGATGGTTGAAATCGTTGGGACTCGGAGAAAGTAAAGAAAAGCTGTCGCACTCTTTCCCCTTAACCCCCCCCCACCCCTCTCCCTCCCTCTATTTCTCTCCGTAGGTAGGAAGAAAATAGAGCGAGGTATAAGTATCTGTCCAAGACGTAAGGGATGGGTAGGTGGGAGGTGAGGGACGAAAAAAAAGGAAGAAGAATTTTGTGTTAAAAAACGCGAACGAGGCAGAGGTTAAGTTAAGAAGAGAGAGAGAGAGAGAGAGAGAGGAGCTCGCACGCGTCTGAAATTTCAAGCAGCTACCCCCTTCACCCCTCATCCCCCACCCCCCTCGTGTGTCCCTGGCTGGCATCGTCACGAACGCTAACGTAGCTTTCTTCGTTTAACTTCGTACTGGGAGGTCCTTCGCTATCGACGATCGTCCACCAACTACTATCTACCATCGTTACTACCACCACCACCATCACAATCATCATCTTCTTCTTCTTCTTCTTACACTTATTTTTATTCCTATTCTCCTTCCTACTCCTCCTCTTCTTCTTCTTCTTCTTCTTCTTATAATTCTACCTTCAATTCCCGAAGGTTCTTACGACCCCTCGATTTTGACCTCGCACACGAAGGACCCGTAACCAACCGCCCATCCAACTTGTCCGCACTGATTTCTCTTATTCGTTACTTCGACTGCGTTCTCTCTCTCTCTCTCTCTCTCTCTCTCTCTCTGTCTGTCCCTGTCTGTCTCTCTCTTTCTTTGGTTCAACGCCCGATGCGATTTTTACGCGACGTGTTTCGAGGAGCTTCGGGATAAGCGAGGGTAGATAACGGAGGAGGAGGAGGATGAGGAGGAGGAGAAGGAGGAGGAAGGGAGAGCCTTCGTTTCGTTCATTACCATTCATTATCTACGTGCCGCAAGAGAAGAAGGGTGGAGGTGGTGGGATGGGACGTGGGGCGAGGGGGTAAGGGAGGCCCTGGCTTTCGTTCGGATCAAACGAAATCCTCCATAACTCTTCTCTCCTCTCCATTTCCATCATCGTCAAAGAAACACCACCGATGCGGCACGAGTCCTTACTACACAAAGTCTTCAACGCCTGCCACGTAGAGATACACTTTTTAGTTTCCTTGTATTAAATCGTTACCGGTATTGCATGCAGAATCAAAGGAGCACTCCTCGCGTCTTATAATTTACTTCTTCTAAGGGAGATGCTGCCTGCCTTCTCTATCCGTCGGGAGTAACGAGACAAAGTGGAAAAGGGAGACGGGGATAGAGCGACAAAGAGAGATAAGGAGATAGATAGGTAGATAGAGAAAGAGAGAGGGAGGGTGGGAGGGAGAGGAAGAAAGAAGGAGAGTGAGAGAGAGAGAGAGAGAGATAAAGAGTTGGGATCGTTGTGCAAAGTTTGATAATTACCATCCTAAATTAACTACCCTTTCGTTTACCTTCTCCACGATAAACAGTTGTGTTCTCGCTGGTATAATTAACGTTCCTTTGGTTTTAATGTTGAAATCTTGTCGATCAAGAAAATGAAAAAATATATTATTTTATACCACGAACGATTTGTAACCTTCAAATAATCTTCTTGCTTCATTAAATTAGATAGATAAATAAAAAGGAGAGATTGGAGGAATAATAATATCTTTTATATTCAAATAACATGATATTTGAAGCACATTATGTAGAATACGGATTGGTAGGTATGTATGTATAGAGTATGTATGATACCTACATATCGATATCTCGCGCTAATGGTTAAACATCGTTAACGTGGATTTATGGTAGAAGCTTGGATTTTATGTGATCGCTTCGTTGAATTTAACATAAGCATTACGATCCAATATCTATATATATATATATGTACATTCAAGTATATATCGAGTTGATAGGCACCGAGGCAGAAGAGGGACCAGGAAGTCCGATTCGCGTCACGCGCCCAGAACTCGGAAGTACCTCTCATCCTCTCTCTATCTTTTCTCTCACTTTTCCTCTCTTTCTCTCTCTCTCTCTCTCTCTCTCACATACACACACACACACACACACACACACGCACACACACATACACACTTCTTCTCTTTCTTTTTCTTCTCCTTCTTTCAAACCCGATAGGTCTAAACGATCGGTTACCTTCTCTCTCACTCTCTCTCTCTCTCTCCCTTTCTCTCTTTTTCTCCTTCATTTTCTCTCTCTTTCTCTCCCCTTGCACATATACGAGAAAAGTTATCAGGTATAATAAATTCCGCGGGTAAAGACAGATAGAGACAAAAGCCCGGACGATCCATCGGTCTTGGAACTTGGCCCTGCCATCTACCCAACCCATCCCACGACGAAGGAGTTCGTGCAAAGGAGGTGGAGGAGGAGGAGGAGGAGGAGGAGGAGGAGGAGGAGACGAAGGAAAAAAGGAAAAGGGAATAGGGAAAAGAAATTACGTCGTTTGAATATACGGTCTATATCGCAAAAGGGACTTAGGGTGCACCGTCATGCAGAAAAGGCAGCAACGGAGACGCCGAAGCTTAGCTCGCTTTACGATACGTTGAGGTATATATGTGAACTGTTCGTGTGTGTGTGTGTGTGTGTGTGTAACCCACACAGACAGAGACAGAGAAAGAGAGAAAGAGAGAGATAGAGAGAGAAAAGATAGAAACAGAAAGAGAAGGTGAAAGAGAGGGTGGTGTATACCGTTAGCCGCGCCTTGGCGGCTGCTCTCTGTATATCTTGGCCGAGACATGAAAAATGCATCTAACGGCCCTTGAGGCACTTCGCCATTCAAGTCCACGGCTATGCCCTGCCAACCTGCCACCACTTTTCAGATCAAAAGTTACCCGCTCGCATAAGTTTGCTAGTTGTGAGAGCGCCGTACCGTTGGTAGTAGCGATGGTAATGGTCATAGTGTTGGTGCGCCGGTGGTGGCGATGGCGATGGCGATGGTGTTGGTGTTGGTGTTGGTGGTGGTGGTGGTGGTGGTGTTGCAGGAAAAGCTCCTGTCTGGCTCTCTCACTTAACAAAGCACGCGAAACTCTATTACACGATGCCGATGCTCCGTACCCACCCTTTTCCCTTCTAGCTGTCTCTCTCTCTCTCTCTCTCTCTCTCTCTCTCTATTTCTATCTCTTTCTCTCTTTTTAGCTCCCTGTCTCTCTTTCCGTTTCCTTCCCCACGTCGCGGAGAAACTCGAGCCACCTCTGATAAGACACGTCGACGTTTAGTCGGCGCATTTACCAGAGACTCTCGAGGACTTTAAGCACGTAATACTTTTCCTCTAAATACAGTTCTTCTAAAAGTAAGGAACCACGAACGTTTACTAACGCCTTTAACGTTCGTTCGTTCGTTCGTTCGTTCGTTACGTCGAACCTGTTGATCGTGCGTCGAGAACACGGGTAAGGGGACGCGAACGCTTTTGCTCCCTGAAAACATTCATTAATTCACACGTTAACGCTGTATTCCGTTAGAATCATTAATATCGTTGTATCTAATCGTTCCTCGCGTCTATTTCCATGGAGAATGGCGCGTTAGTCGTACGGGGATACAACGGCATTAGCGATTTCGTGGAAATCGCTAATTCCTGGAAACACCGAGGAAATTGATGGGAGTAACCTCCTAAGTTCACTGTCTCGATATCTCTCTTTCTCTCTCTCTATCTCTCTCTCTCTCTCTTTCTCTCTCTCTTAGCTCTTCCACTTACTCTCGAATACAAAGATACGTTGCCAACAACTAGCTTGCCGCACCTAGCTCGTCGCTAATTCGCAGGTGCAGGCACGTTCAAATGCACACCACCACCGTCTGCCGTTCCAGCATATTCATTACACTAATTAGGTATATCCGTCGTCGCATTACACGATCAACGTGTAAACCAGGCGTGTTTATTCGCGAACGGCCAACCAACGACACCACCATCAACACACCATCAACATACGACCTATAAAAAATATCAACAACACCATTTTCACGTTCGATTGGAAAGAAAATTACGTACGTAGAGTAGATTAGATGGATTTCTCACGTATGCGCGTGGATATTAAGATTTTCACGAGGAGAATTTGATACGATTAATGGCGTTTATAGACACGACGGGCCACCGTCATTACGCGACCCCTCCCCCCTCCAACCCAGTTGCCTCACTATTTCGTGTTTGCACTTAAATCCCATTATCATCATCAATGGCTTCTTCGCCTTTCGAACTTCTCCATCCATACATCGAGACATACTGGCGATTTCAAACGATTTCTCGTTCGGACCTTTGACGCGCGCTATCTATCAAAGCTCTATTCTGATTGCCAATGTTCTATTCAAAGAATCCATTCGATGAAGGTTTCTCTGTGCCTTTGTGAATAACGCGTACCTTTGGACGAGATCCGCCGATAGGATATTTACTCTCCTCCGAATGCTATGAACAGAATATATGGACTTCGCTTTTTCAAAAAAAAAAAAAAAAAAAAAAAAGAAAAAAGAAAAAGAAGGAAATAAAAAAAATTTAACTCGAAGAACGTCGCGTATAGACGCACGGCTATGATTTCGTACGTATTTGAACGTATTCATTATTATTAAAAGACGATAAAATCGTCTAATAAAAGGTACGTATCGAAAGAGAGATGGCGATCTTAGAAACAAAGTTTCGCTAAAATATACCCATATCTGTGCAGATAAAAAATTCCATATCACGGTTTGCGATCATCTCGTTTCAATTTTTTGTAATTTTGATATTCGTCACATTTGCATTATAAATATTTGACTTTCCCACGGGCAAACTCTTCCTTCCTTTCTCTTTCCTTTTTTTATTTTTTTTATTTTCAAGGAGAGAGGGAAATTTTCGAGCATCTCTTTCTTTTTTAATAGGTCAATGCAATGGACTCTCGGAAAACGGACAAAAATCTCTCTCTCTCTCTCTCTCTCTCTCTCTCTCTCTCTCTCTCTCTCTCTCTCTCTCTCTCTCTCTCTCTCTCTCTCTCTCTCCCTTTCTATTCGCCGAGCGTCGAACGAGATCAAAGCGAGTTCTCTCTATCGCGTCGATAACCAATCGTGAGGGTGATAAAAATTCGACAAAGCGATGGCGCGTCCGACTCTTCTGTTTTTTTCCCCGTTTTTTCTTTTTTCTTTTTTCCTTCCTTTCTTTCTCTATTCCTTCCATTCATTCTTTCCTTTCATAGAGCCGAAAAGCATTAGGATCGACGAGCGACGGCGAGAGAGAGAGATCGGTTGGAAAATTTGTAAGATCTATTCGAAGTCACGCGTCGCTAAGTAATTCGAGTGTATCGCGGTACCATACGTACCAAAAAGAGAGAGAGAAAGAGAGAGAGAGAGAGAGAGAGAGAGAGAGAGAGAAAGAGAGAGAGAGAGAGAGAGAGAGAGAGAGCAAAAGTACGTATGCATCATATACTCCGACGGTGCCCGCAGTTACATATATTCCCGACAATGGTATCGAAGCCGGTTATCTCGGTTCTTTGTATTCAAATTGCGACGGAAATACGGCAGGTAGATTATGTTCAATGGACGTTTATCGGTGGATTATGAAACTCCTATTGTAGTAATAATACCATCTCATGTGCGCGCTATCTTTTAATAACTCTTCGTATATTGCGCTTAAACTCTAACGAGATATTATACCTACGTTAATTTAACACACATATATAAATATAATCGACAAAGGAATATTTAAGATGAAAATTCACAATTAACGTTAATCGTTATACGATTATCGTAATCTTATTCGTGACGTATCCCTTCGTCGCTCATCCCTCCGATTGTATCATACCGAGACAGAATTAATTTTGGATAAAACGAGTTTACTCGAGTGCCGTATATACCACCCAGTATTGGGTGCTGATGCTTCTGCGGTTTAAAAAAAAAAAAAAAAAAAAGTAGAAAAATAAAAAAGAAAAAAAAAAAAATAAAAAATAGCTCTCAAGATAAACGAGATGAAATCGCTCCGGACGTGGGAATCTCGGGCAGCTAGAATTTGGCGCGATCAAGTTTTCGGAACAAGCGCGACCACCGCACACGATGGCACAACGTAGCTGCCCATCAATTTCTCCTGACGCTTTCAGTGACACGACGCAATGCGACTCCCTCCCTGACTCCGCCCCCGCCCCGTCGGCCCGCCCCCAACCCCAACCCCAACCCCAACCCCAACCCCTAACCCCAACCCCGTCCATGGCCACGGCACAAGCTCTAGCCATAGCGCAGAGCCCCGGCCCAATGGTTGAAGTACTCTTCAAAAGCACTCGGGGGGAGGGGGAGGAGGAGGGGGGCTCTCTCTCTCTCTCTCCTCCTACGACGATAAAAGAGAGAAGGTCCGGATACATGACTGAGCGAGCTGATAACTAAATCATGAGTCTTTAATAAAGTTCGGAAAACGTTCGCGGAACCGAGTCCCGATAAATGACGGGTCGATTTCTATTGCCGTTCTTACCATTTTCCTTTTCGTTCTATCTTTTTTTTGTTTTCTTTTTCGTCCTCTCCCTCCTCCTTTTCCTTTCCATTTTCATCCTCGTCAAATCTCTCCACCGACACGGACGACAAATAAAAATAGTCGTTCCTTCGATCGTCCACTTTTCTACCTTACTCTTTATTGATTCGTTCATACATTTATTTACTCGTTTGTTCGTAGTTTTTTTTTCGTCCTCGCCCCCCTCCCCTCGGAAGAATGTATAGTTCAAGATGGACGATAGAAAAACGGAAAAGATATCTAGATATTGTCGATAGATAGATGGAAGTAACGCAGACATTAGATGCCGATTATAATTGGAGCTCGTGCGGCGAATAACTCTAACGTAACTTTAAAGCGTCGAGGAGACGTACAACGCAGTACAGTACAGTTACAGTACAGTTACAGTGCAGTTACAGTACAGTTACAGTTACAGTACGATCGGAGAGCTCGGTGACGCTATCTGATTACGGCAAGTTCGCTAATTGGCAAATTGTATTCGTGAGTCATGCGTAGGTTCGGTGAGTCACACGAATATAACACGCTCCCTTTATGGGTTCGCACGCGAAACTTGTGCATTTGACTCGACGTAGTAGTTATGTTGTATAGGTAATATGTAAATGTATCCAACACGTGTGAGTAATCGCATAAACGCGTCGCATCTTTTATCTATGTATTTCTCTCTCTCTCTCTCTCTTTCCCTCTCTGTATTTCACGCGAACACACGCGCGCGCATACTTAATATGGATCAGATTTATCTCATCCTTTTTATTATTATTATTATTATTATTATTATTATTATTATTTAAAAGGAGAAAAGAAAAAGAGAGAAAAAGAAAAGGACTTCTGAGATTTTATGATTTATCGAACAATCGGAACATTTTTATACAAATATATATATATATATATTCTTTATCGCGAAATTACGTGGAGCGAATTTTTTATCGCGAAATATTTTCTCAAAGGCACTCGTTCAGAGATAGAGAAAGAGAGAGGGAGAAAAAGAGAGAGAGAGAGAGAGAGGGGTGGGGAGAAACGGGGGTGGGGGAGGTAGAAAGATATTACAAAAATCCGACTGGCATCTCTCCGTTCTCGTAAAAGAAAGTGTACGCATTCAAAATTGAAAGTAATATCTTCCGTAATACGCTCGCGTGGCTGATCTGAATTTTAATGAGGATACGGTGTGTCCCGAATGAATAGACGCCATCCGTATCTCGTTCGTAGCCATAATCGTCGGTGCATTAACGGTACTTCTTTTGATTTGAAATAAACGCGCCACGCCGTCTTTACCGAGAGACGTAAAGAAGAGGAAAAGAGAGTACGACCTCCATCAATGTTTGAACGCGTTCCAAATAGGGTTGTACCGAGGTGACTGGTTCAAAAGCGAGACCAGAATTACTTTCGCCTTACGAAAAATAGTGATTTAGCGTTTCCTAAGGTGGTCTTATTTCTTTCACGAACGTGCCAATATATATATATGTCCTTTTGGCAATTGAAAACGAGATAGACGGATAGAAACGAGATAGATGGATGGATGGATGTATTATATGTGTGTGTGTGTGTGTGTGTGTGTATATATATATATATATATATATATACATAGTCGTGAATTATTCAAAAGTAGATAAGAAAATTAAATATATCAATACAAATTCTTAGCGTACGTGTATATATATATATATATATATATATATATATATATATATATATATATATATATATATAAGCTATAAAGAGAAGAAGAAAGTCGAAGTGGTGCATTCCAAACACTAATGTAAGTTCGAGACACTATTTCGTATTTCTTTGGACAACCTGGAAGGAAGAAATATAAATCTCCAAGAGTAAATCTCGTATTTTGTTTCGCGCGAGCGAATTCAACGGATTGTGATACTGAGAGAGAGAGAGAGAGAGAGAGAGAGAGAGAGAGAGTTTACGTCAGGAACGGGACAAACGGTCCACGTGTACCGGTATTAATCCAAATGAACGTTTTACCGCGACGGCATAATTCTTTCGGGTTTCTCCTACGGACCGCCCACACCACAAAAGGCATCGCACTCTAGCGAGAAACACGATCTCCGGACCGTTTACAAAGAAACCACTTCTTCTTCTTCTTCTTCTTTTTCTTCTTCTTTTTCTTCTTCTTCTACTTTCTTCCTACTCTTCTTTCTCCTCTTCTTCTTGCCCTCGAGCTGGGGCAAACGAATTCGTTGCAGTCTCTATCGGAATGACGATCAACAGGTACACGCTGTGTGTATGTGTGTGTGTGTGTGTGTCAATGAAAAAGGAAGAGGTGGAAGAAGAGATAAAAAAAAAAAAAAGAAAAGAGAATGAAAAAAAAGAAAAGAACAAAAAAGATCAAACGAGCGATAGACAGAGGAAGCGCGAAAAGGTGGATGGTGAAAGAGGAAAGCAAAAAAGAAAAAAGAACAAAAAATCAAAAAGAACAAAAAACACACAACCGTGTTATCAAAACGTTTTGGTCGAGAGCGAAAGGTTATCATAGCGTAATTATTTCCCAGTGCCACCGTTGAAATCCATAAACACGGCACGGTAAAGCGACTCCTCTGCTTACTACGATAATTAGCGTGCGTTGTGTGAGTTCGGCTCACCCTCGGCCCCAACTCGCTCGCTCGCTCGTTCGCTCGTTCGTTCGTTCGTTCGTTCGTTCGCTCGCGCGTTCGTTCTCGAAGCGCGTTCAAATTAGAGCCCCGTGTTTGCGCAAGCCCTCGGCGCCTAGCGTCGCGTCGTCAATTAGAAGGTACGTCTGATTAGAAGCGAAACGGAGCTCATTAATTACCAGTGGCATCCACTATATCTCTCATGTAGTATAATCCTTACACGAGGTAGAGGACACTTTTGTCGGGAATCGCGAGACTCGATTGATACTTCACCGAAATTTCTGTCAAACAGATAATTAGAGAACTCGATTCCCGTATAATCAAAATCTAAGGGCGATTGATTATTATACTCACGGTTGCGTTATTGGATCATGAAATCGAGCCTTTATCTTTACGAAATTAATTTTAACGCTCGATCATACTCTACATCGAGTTTCGGATATATCGTTGATCTCAACATTTATCGACTAACGATACGGATCAATCTCGTTGGACCATAAACGATCGCGACAACTTTTCTATACCTAACCCGGATCATCGCTAATAATAGATATTACAAAACTTATTTATATTTATTATTCCTATTGTTACGTACGAACGCGACGTGATATAACACACTCGATTTTATTCGTTAATCTTTACGAAGATTGCTTACACGGTCTTATGATCGAACGAGTCGTCGTAATAATCGAACACACGTTATATTAATAAGGGAATATACGGGGGAGAAGAAAAATTATCGAATTAAATGTTATTGATGGGGGGGAGGGGGATAAGAAGAAGTTTAAAACCGTATATAATAAACGTAGACGGATGAAAAAAGAAATCGTTAGGACGCGATAATAAGGATTATCGATTCGTTCTATGGCCGACGATCGGAGATCGTAGAACAATTTATATATATATAAAGTTGAACCATCACGACCACCATGACTAACACCACCATCGTCTATGTAAACTCTTCCGAGCATTGTCCTCCCTCGTATTTAACATGCATTACGTTGCGGGTAAACGCGGGTAGAACAAAAATTGCGTTCGCCGTCGGCCGGTAAGCATGATATAAGCCCTCGTAAAGACAAATGTAAATCCCACCTCCACCACCACCTCCTCCTCCTCCTCCTCCTTCCCTTTTTACCCTTACCACCCCGTCTCTACCAAATTATATTTGTTATTTAAACAACCTACCCTTTTTCTCGCTTACCCTTTTCATTCTCTCCCTCTCTCTCTCTCTCTCTCTCTCTCTCTTTCTCTTTATTTTCTTTTTCTTCATTCCACTTGTACTTCTTATTCTTCTTCTTCTTCTTCTTCTTCTTCTTCTTCCTCTTCTCCTTTCCCCTCTTTTACTTTAACGACCGAAAGTCTCGGAGGGTCGAAAGCGTGGAGTAGCACGCAGTACAGGAGAGAAAGAAATATTGAAAAAGAGAGAAAGAGAGAGAAAGAGAGGAAAGAGAGGCAAGACCGACGTAGTAAATAGTCAGAAAAATGAGAGTCGTCGTCCTCCTCATTGTCGTCGTCGACGTCGTCGTCGTCGCCGGCTTCGGCGTCGGCGTCGGCGTCGGAGTCGTCGAGTTTCCAGTATGTCGTAGAAAAGTTAGGTAGGTGTGTGCGTGTGCGGAACACCGCGAATTGTCGTAAATATTAATAATCCGAGCCGACGGTGGTGACGGCGCCGGCGCAATTAGTGCCTCTCTCTCTCTCTCTCTCTCTCTCTCTCTCTCTCTCTCTTCTCTTCGTTCAGGGAAAATATTTGCTGCCAGAACGTTCCTTTCGAGCGTGCGATATGCTGGCAAAGAAATTATAGGAGAGAAAGAAAGAAAGAAAAAAAAATGGAAATATAAAAAAAAGAAAAAAAAATTGCGCTATACACCAATCGTGGTACGTCTCCTATGAATTTCGAACGGTTCTGATTAATCTGACGACTACGACGACGACGATTTTAGCCGGTGATTTTCTTCCTTTGTTAAGGAAAAGAAGGAAAAGAAGGAAGGGAGGAAGGAACGAAAAGGAAAAATGGAGAAATAGAAGAAGAAGAAGAAGAAGAGATAAGCGAGAGAAGTAAAATGTTGTCTACTTTTACCATAGACTTTACGGACCGGGCCAGAGTAGTCGTGTTTACGGGAATTAGCAATTCTAATATTTGGCCAAAGCGAGACAAATTTATTAATTAAGTCTTCGAGAGAGAAAGAGAGAGAGAGAGACTTTTGCTCGTTCTTTCTCTCTGTCCGTCTATCTCGGAATACTCTTTCCGTTTGTAGCGAGGATGGAGATGAAACGGATGGGAAGAAGACGTAGAAAAGTCGACAAGATATATATATATATAAAGAGAGAGAAAGAGAGAGAGAGAGAGAGAGAGAGAGGAGAGAGAAAGGGAAGATAAAGAGAAAGCCTCTTCGTACGGCGCTCAGCAGGAAACTTTTAATTCGGCAACTCTGGGATTAAATTATCACGCCAAGGCGATTGTCTCACGAAAGATTAAGAAAGAAGCTTTCTCTCTCTCTCTCTCTCTCTCTCTCTCTCTCTCTATCTTTCTTTCTTTCTCACTCTACTACTTTCTCCTTCTCTTTCTCTTTCTTCCTTGGTTTCTGCCGTTTCTTCTTCGAAAGGAACACGCACAATCGTCTTCCGGACGAAGGGACAAGGTTGTCCAGGAAGAGAAAGAGAAAAAGAAAGGAAGATAGGAACGGGGAGAGAGAGAGAGAGAGAGAGAGAGAGAGAGAGAGAGAGAGACAGAGAGAGAGAGAGAGAGAGAGAATAAGAGGGAGAACAACGAGGAAATCCCTTTTTCGTTTGTGCGAGAACCGGTTGTTGCGCTCGGTTTAACTCTCGACGAGTTGCAGATAGAGAGAAAGCGAGAGGAAGAGTGGTATGAAGGAGGAGAACGAGGAGGAGGAGGAGGAGGAGGAGGAGGAAGAGGATCGCAAAGCTCGCTTCAAAGTCGTTCCTCTTCCATCTTCGTGCCGCGGGAGGGCGAGGGTAGAAGAGAACAAGAAGACACGAAGTTAGGGATCTCTCTCTCCTACGAGTCTACGGGCTAGAGGGTTTGAGTTTTGATTAACTCGAAGGTCGACTTGAATTCGAGATCGAGTTTCGTTGAGAACTCGTCGTTGCACGGGCCGCCGATGCCGTCGTCATCGCCGGCGCGTCGTCGTCTACTTCGGCTTTGGCAAAGAGAGCAAGAGAGAGAGAGAGAGAGAGAGAGAGAGAGAGAGAGAAAGAGAGTAGACTGACTGCCGACTGAACTGCCTTATCACGTTCCATCGTCTGTTTGATTTACTCCGTGTAACGCGACAGGCAGTTACGTGTTTGCACAGATTCGCTGCTCCTTCGCCGAGAATAGATTTTAACTTAATATTATTATTAGAGCGGCACCACCATCTCCATCTCCTTCTCCTTC
>OU426993.1:21613919-21636419 GCA_911387935.1 Dolichovespula saxonica | reverse complement strand
AGAGAGAGAGAGAGAGAGAGAGAGATTACGACGAACGGCGACGCCCTGGCAAGCGCGCGCGTCTTCTTCTTCCTCTTCTTCTTCTTCTTCTTCTTCTTCTTCATCCTCTTCCTCTTCTTCCTCTCGACTTCGGTTGACTTTTTACTCTCATCATCCTGCGCCATCTTTCCAATTTCTCTCTCGATCTCGGTACTGATCGTCCTATCTCGATTTTTCCCACTGTCCCGTTCCTCCCCCCCCCTCTGCCTCACCCCCCTCCCCTCGATCAACGATAGAGCAAAGCGACGCAACGACAACGATAGCGCGCGGTAACGTAAAAGCTGTGCTATTATCGGGGCGGGCATCCTCCCTTATTTCCTTAAAAACTTTTCGTCTTTTTCTGTTTCTTTTTTTCTTTCTTTTTTTTTTTTTTGTTTTCTTCTCTCTCTCTCTCTCTCTCTCTCTTTTTTATTTTTTATCCACTTTCTTTTTTCAATCATCCTCTTTCTACCGATTGCTTACACACTCGTGTACTACTCCTCCTCCTCCTCCTCCTCCTCCTTCTCCTTCTCCTTCTAATTCTTATGCTATCAACAAGGAGGTGGTAGCTTTAGGTTGCTCTCGAGATAGGATATCTACTTTCTTTAGTCTTTTACTATCGAGGAACACGGCAAAGGTTCGATTTGCAAATAAAACGAAAAAGGGAAGTCAAACAAAAAAGAGAAAGAGAGAGAGGGAGGGAGAGATAAGTTGCAAAGACCTACTATTGAAACACATGAGAAATTTCTCTCTCTCTCTCTCTCTCTCTCTCTTTCTCTCTATCTATATATATATCTTTCTCTCATCCTCTTTGCGAAATAATTACGTTATGAACGAGAGAAGAAGAAGAAGAAGAAGAATGTGCATCTCGGGAAGCTTCCAAATGCAACTACTACTACTACTACCACTCGTTCCCCTTTTACTTAGATCTTATTTTCGCATTGTCTCGCATTATTCCGCTCGCGTCGGATGTATTCGACAAAGAGAGAAAGAGAGAGAGAGAGAGAGAGGGAGAGAGAGAGAGAGAGAGAGAGAGAGAGAGAGAGATTCTCGCGCGATCGGACCAGTCTTAGGAGGAAGAAGAGTCCACCTTTGTCTTCGGGAAACCCGTTTGTCTCGTCTCGTCTCGTCCTCGTCCTCGTCCTCGTCTTAGTCCTCGTCCCGTCCCTCTTCTCTTCTCTCCCATTTCTTTTCTCTTTTCTTCCTTGATACGTTCATTTGAATCTCTCTTTTTCGACATGGATAACGACTTTGCCCTGGAAAATTACGCGAGAGAGTACCTATAGTAACGCAAGTACCTAACCTACGTACCTACTACCGTCCAAACTGATTTTAAATGAGAAAGATTACAACGAAGAAAAGGGACAAATAATACAACGAGAATGATAGCTTTCGTCGTCACCGTCATCCACATCGTCATCGTCATCGTCATCGTCATCGTCATCGTCATCGTCGAACCCTCGTAGTCGACGAGGTAATTAAGTTAAGTAGAAAGAGAAAGAGAAAGAGAGAGAGAAAGAGAAAACCAGGCGTATCATATACCTACGAAATTCAGTCCCGAGTTTTTGACCCTTTGTTACTCTACCACCCTCCAATCCTATCCCTTAGATCTTATCTAGATTCTTTCACTTTGTTCTCTTTCCTGTAGCGGTAATCTCGTTACGTTTGCTCCTCTTTCGTCCCTCGTTCGACTATGTACTCACTATCAATGTCATTGTCTCCTCGTATTAACAATTCTCCTTTATTCAAATTTTGGAAAAAAACAAAGGATTGGAAAAACGGACAGAGTGGAGTGAACGAGGAGAAGAGGAGAGGTAAGGGGAGGGGAGGGGAGGGGTGGTTAGGTATATAACTTTCGACTCCGTTCGTATCGTCGTTCGAGATAAGGGAAATCGAGTGACGTGGAGATAAAGAGAAAGGGAAGAGTAATCTTAAATCTGTTTAGAAAAGGAACTTGATAAAGGCGTCGGTAAGATAGAAGAGAGAAAGAGAGAGAGAGAGAGAAGGAAAGAGGAAGAACGAGGAAGGAGGAATGAAGAAGAAAGACCAGACACGACCCTTTCTTTTTACCGTCTTGCCCTTTTTCGTAAATTTCCTTCGAAGTAGAAACGGTCGGTGGAAGTAGACGACGGTAATTGCGTTAAAGTGGACGTGGGTTACGCAAGGACCCGCCTACCCTCCCGCCCCTCCCCCGACCGTACGCGGAATAATAAATTTCTTGGAGAAGACACGAGAGAAGAAGATTCTCCGCTCCTCCAATCGTTTCGTTCCTTCTCTCCATCTCTCTCTCTCTCTCTATCTATCTATCTATCTATCTTTATCTCTTTTACGAAAGTTAAGCCCGAGCCTTGTTTCCCGGTCCGTTAACGGCACAACATAGCAGGACGACCGAGTTCTTGTTACCTCCCTGCCTACCCCCCCCCCCCCACCCCATCCCACTCCACCCCACCCACGCCCTCCGCGCCCACCATTCCATCGAGAAAGGTTTCTCGCTCGAGAATTCAAAGTTCGATAGAAACAAGAAGAGCCCCGTATAGAGTTTGGTAAAGGCTAAGCCGACGGCACGTCTGTGTTTAAAGCCGAATTTCCTTTTGACGAAGGAAACTTGCTCGTTTCCTTGCTCGTGATCGAGTCGTCCGTCCGTGATCGAGTTCGAACGAACGAACGAACGAACGAAGAAAACGATGGCGATCGTCGAGACGACGTTCCTATCGTTCGTTGAAAATGACGATTGGCGTTTGCAAATAGGTAGAACAAAAAAAAAGAAAAAGAATATTCGACGAGAGTAATTTTACGTTGAGAAAAAAAGAAAATGAAAAATATATAAGAGTTGCGTGTGACGCAATGCGACATCACATATTTATAAAGTTATATATATATATATATATATATCGTTTAAATGTATATATTAAGCGAGAGAAGACGAGAAGAAGGGTCGAAGAATGGGTCGAAACGTTTTGTCGAGTAAAAGGGAGCCCCGCTACCGTTGCGGCCACCCACGTAGACGAGATAAACGCGATGAGGTACGACGAAAAGGGCCCCCTCCCCTCTGCCCCTCTTAACAAACGGTACGACCGCAAACGTCACGAAAGAGACCCGAATTTCGGAATGTTTTCAAGACGAGGCAAATGACGTCGTCTCGCCCGTAAATCGAAGATCTCGCCGTGGTTTCTTGGTTGCTCTTAACGGGAACGAAGGACCGCCTTAGAATCCATTCGGTGGATTTCGAGGAATAATACCAAAGCTGGCTTGGAGGGAGGGGGAATAGAATGTCGAATTTGGCGGAAAGTTAGTCGAATATTGTTTGGAAGGGAATTTGTGCTTGGGCGAGCGCGGCCGGCAGCTTGTTTGCTCCCGTTACTATTACCTTACTACCTTTGCCGATCCAGAGTGGTCGGTTGTAGTCCGGATGAGAAAACAAATAGGAGGAGGAAGGAGGAGGGAGGAGGAGAAAGCGGGACGAGGAGAAAAGTGTGGATGGGAGAAGAGAAAGAGCCTCCGGATCTGAGGAAAGTTCGAAGAATTGGAAAAAAAAAAGAATATGAGAGACGGAGATAGAGATAGAGATAGATAAAGAGAGAGAGAGAGACCGAATTTAGATATATATTTATATATATATATATATATATATGTATGTATATATATAGAAAACGTGTTTTATCAAAACACAAAGTTTATCGGAATTGCTTTGGCTGCAGCAAACGTTTTAGGTACGTTTTACTATTTTATTTTATTTCCAAAAATATATTTGTAGATTTTATTGCTTTGACCCAAAGAGAGAGAGAGAGAGAGAGAAAGAGAAAGAGAATGACTTGGATATTTAACGCACCCGACAAATATTCCGATTGAACGTATTCGTCGTCGTTTCCTTCTCCTCGTTTCGTCGTTTCCCGGGTTCCCTCCCTCCCTCCCACCCACCCTCCCTACCACGATTTACCCACTAAATAAATGCGCGCCGTTCTCGGCTATGACGCGACTTAAAGATTTTACCAGGGTTCCGCTATTTTTACGCTACGACAGCTAGAACTCCCCGACAGCTATAGCTTACAAAGATTTTATTTCGGCGGCAACTTCATTCCGGAATCGCTTTCGACGGCCGTTCGAACGTGTTTAATCTCTAAAGAGCAACGGCACATTCGCCCGGCCCGTCGTATAATCGCTTTATAACATCCATTCCGCTAAAATTTTCACGAATCGCAGACAAGAAGATATATATATATATATATATATATATATATATATATATATATATATTTTCGTTTTATCACTTTCGTCGAGCATCTTCCTTCACGAAACAATCCTAAGAATATCGAAGGAGAATCGTAGAAAGGAAAAAATTCTACGACGTTCGAGGTAACCTAATTTTTGTTTTCTTTGTTTTTTTTTTTTTTTTTTTTCGTAAAAGGTACATCCCTTCGCCCGATTAAACGATTATTCCCGTCGAACCGTTCTCCGATTGATTGGATTATTAAAAGAGATAGATAGATAGATAGATAGATAGATAGATAGATGGACGGAGAGAGATGGATGGATAGAAGGGGGAACGATTATTCGCGGGATGCTCTCATTAACGGTTCGTAATTTGAAAGGAGATCCATTCTCTCTCTCTCTCTCTCTCTCTCTCTCTCTCTCTCTCTCTCTCTCTCTCTCTCTCTCTTTACGTATTAACTTCGGCAGATAGGACGAGGAGTTTTCGTTCGGCGAAACGAAGTAATAAAGTAAATTCATTTCCATTTTGCCGGTGACTTTGACGGTAACGCCGACGCCGACGCAGACGTCGTCGTCGTCGTCGTCGTCGTCGTCATCGTCGTAGTGAACAAACGCAACGGGAAGAAGAGGAAAACCGACGACGTAGACATCGACGTCGACGTAGACGTCGACGTCGCCCTGCTGTCGGTCGCTAGAGCTGATGGTGGTGGTGGTGGTGGTAGTGGTAGAAGTTGAGAAGAAGGACGGTACAGAGAACAGAGAACAGAGAACGGAAAAGAGAGAGATAGATAGATAGAGAGATAGAGAGAGAGAGAGAGAGAGAGAGGAGGATTGTGCCGGTAGCGTTCCGGGGCAGCCATCCCCGCAGCAAACCCACCCTCGCTTTATTATCTCGAAAGCTATTTCGCCGGCTGCCTACTCGCTAATAGGATTGTCACTCGCGTGCCTTTTGCGAGGTTAGACCCTGCGCACGCGCGTTCCTATGCTCTTCTATGACGGAGAAAGACAAAGACGGCAAGAGAGAGAGAGAGAGAGAGAGAGAGAGAGAGAATATCCAAGGATAGTTCCAATTCTTGGTATAGCTATCGTCGCTCGTTCGAAGATTACGTACGTATTTCTCCTTCGAGTCCTTACGTTCGTTCGTTCGTTCGTTTGTTCCTTCGTGTAAGTAAAATGAGAAAGAAAAAGGGAAGTTGCTTGAGAAGTTGGTCGACTGAGGTATGATGGTAGGGAGGAGCAAGTGGAGGGGGGGAAAAAAAAGAAGGAAAAAAAAGAGGAGGAAAAGAGGAAAGAAATAAAAATAAAAAGAGAGAGAGAGAGAGAGAGAGAGAGAGAGAGAGAGAGAAAAGGAGCATTTCTCGAAACGGTCGGGAAGAATTATTCTCTCCTCGCGCTTGGTCGTAAATTAATACCGATAGGGTACAAGGGGGGAGGGGAGCTGGTAGGATTAAGGCGGGGTTAGGTAGGAAAGGAGAAAGGAACGTAGAGAGAGAGAGAGAGAGAGAGAGAGAGAGAGAGAGAGAGAGAGAGAGGAAGCAAAGGAGTCAACGCGCGTGGGGTTAAGAGAAACGCAAGGAAGGAATTCAAAGCACGATCGCTCAACTTTTTTGATGACTCAATTTCGTCAACGACGGAACTCAAGACTCTACCTCCTCCCCCCCGACTCACTCTCTCTCTCTCTCTCTCTCTCTCTCTCTCACTCCTCCCACAACCTCCTGCTGCCTAGGTCGTCTCTCTCTTTTTCTAACTCCGCACGACTAGCAAGCAACCATACTTCTACGCTACACCCTCTGGACGGACCCAACCCCTTCCCCCTCTCTCTTCGTCCCTCATTTCTTTCACTCTCTCGCACTCTCTCGCACTCTCTCGCACATTCTCTCTCTCTCTCTCTCTCTCTCTCTCTACGAAGTAAACGAAGAGGAAGGAGATTTCCAGTAACGTCTATCGCCCGTAGAAACTTGTGCGGGGCAATTCGAGAACGTGTCCCTGACTCTAATACGTTTCGTGTAACTCGTCACTCGTAGTTCTCTCTCTCTCTCTCTCTCTCTCTCTCTCTCTCTATCTATCTCTCTCACTCCCTCTCGTTTTTTTCTACTTCTTATTTTCTCTCCTTTTTTCTTTCTCCTTTTCTTTTTCTTTTTATTTCTTTTTTTCTCTTCTGACTCGACATAGAGATAGATAGATAGAGAGAGGAGAGAGAGAGAGAGAGAGATATACGATGGTATCGCAAGAGAAAGAGGAAGAACAAGATGTAGGACATGCCCGTCGTTGGCTCTTCTACCGTTCTTACTCGAACCCAATTCCAGTTTCATAAGTTTCCACAAAGTTTTGCGGTAGCTAACGTCGTCTAATAGCTGGGCGAGCTGTTCCCTTCCTTCTGCTCACTCTCTCTCTCTCTCACTCTCTCTCTCTCTTTTTCTCTATCTCTTTCTTTATCTATCTCTTTCTGGAGACTTCTAAACGGGCGCGATAGCGTTCTCGAGACTTCGACGATTTCGAGCAGTTTTCAATGTGAAATCTTCCCGGCATAAACGTTCCTATCGAAAAGTAAGGAGACGATAAGTCGACGAGAGAAAAAATGCATTTGTGTGTGTGTGTGTGTGAGAGAGAGAGAGAAATGATGCACGGAACGGAGCACGAAGTTTTCGATAAAAAGCGGTTAAGAAAGACAAACTGCAGGGCTTCCGAGCAGACAGGCGCAAACGGAGTCTCGGGATCGAACGAAAACGGGTTTCCTGCTTTTCGACCGAATGAAAGAAAAAACAAAGAACGGAAAAAAAAATAAAGAAAAAAAGAAAAAACCTAGAGAGAGAGAGAGAGAGAGAGAGAGAAAGAGAGAGAGAGAGAGAGAGAGAGAGAGAGGAGGGAGGAAAAAAAGACAGCTCGAGGAAGGATTCGTGATAAACGATGTCTCGATCGGAGCTATATTGAAATCTTAAGGGACGAGCCATCCTCTTAACCCTCGATTGCAACGTGTTATGGTGCCATATGGTATCGAGAAGACGCGTCATTACCGTTGGGATACGGAACTTCTCCTCGTGCGCCATGAAGAAAACTAATACAGACGTTCGATATCGAATTGATAGAAGTTTTGCCGGTGTATTGTTTCCCTTACGAGAGGAGACCCAGAAGGGCTCTCTCTCTCTCT
This sequence comes from Dolichovespula saxonica, assembly GCA_911387935.1. Taxonomy (NCBI): domain Eukaryota; kingdom Metazoa; phylum Arthropoda; class Insecta; order Hymenoptera; family Vespidae; genus Dolichovespula; species Dolichovespula saxonica. Next base: position 21,629,044 of record OU426993.1, on the reverse strand, counting down.
CTCTCTCTCTCTCTCTCCTTCTTTTACGCGAAACAAACAATCGAAACGTATCGATTCCTCTTCCTCTACCTTTTTTCCCTCTTCTTCTTCCTCATTCTCCTCCTATCCTTATTTTTCGTTATCGCTTCGGAAACTATCCGACCGCATGAAATTCGAGAAACATTTGATTCGATATCGAGATCTCGATATAAACACACACACACACACACACACACACACATATATATATATATATAAAAGATTGCAATGGATTTGTATCCGCCTCTTAGTTTTTCCTACTTTCACGTTTTAACCTTTGCTTGGTATCTTTTTCACGGACTACGGTAATATATCGCGATATGGCTCTTGCAACGTTACAGGAGCTACGTAATCGTTATCAGATTCTATTTTAATCGAAATTTTAAGACAAGGAGGACGGACAATCACTCGTTGAGCTTCGAACGTTGCGGTCTAAGTTATCCCCGACGAACGATATAGTAACTGTACGGATTGGTTATGGGGTTTTGTCGAACGAATTAAATTGAAATCTGAACGAATCAGATCGAATCGTTATCGTCGAACATCATCATGTCTGGTTCATCGGTTTGATTTCTCACACATTTTACTTTCTATTAATCGCGAGTCTCAAATACGAGAATAATTCGTACCCCTTATTTCTCAAATATATGTAATAATATATAAGTATGTATATATGTATGTATGTACGTATGTATACGCACATTTCGTCAGTATTTTACGATGCGCGACACCCTCTATTGTGCCGCATATACCCCTAGGTATATATATATATATATATATATATATATATATATATATATATATATATATATATATATACACATATATATAAACACATGGAGACGCATAAAAAGCATTTACCCAAGACGCAGAGAGGTCGTTCGCGAGGAAGTAACCAACGACATTCGTTAAGTTTTCAAGGCTTTATTAGATTCCACGCGACGTGGAAGAAACATAAAAGCTCGTGTAGGCGTCTGGCCCGAACGGGGAGGGGGATCTTAGAAAAAGGAGGAAAAAAAACAGGAAAGAAAAGAAACGGAGAAAAGTTTTTTCGCGATAGTAACGTTATAAAGAGAGAGAAAGAGAGAGAGAGAGAGAGAGAGTAGCGAGAGGCATATGAAATATGAATACGTTTCGGTTGATTTGTACCTCTGCTCGTCTCGTATTTCGTCTCGCGGATTCGACCAAAGGCAAGAGCACAGTCGTCACGTAGCTCTGCAGCCAAAACGTGCTTCAATTCTAGCCCCTCCCACCCTCCCACCCTCCTCCTCCTCCTTCTTCACCACCACCCAACCACCCCACGGCCCAACAATTCGGCCCACGCCTACCTTCACCTTCTTCTTCTACTGCTGAAGGTAGCAACCTACCACCCGCCACCCTCCTCGCCCCCCCTCCCCTCACCACCCACCAAAACGTGGAACGCATTGCACAACGACGACTACGGTGTCGGTGGAACGAAGCACAACTGCATTTCGCCGTTCAAAGTTTCTCGCGGAATGTTAACAACCGTCTTCCACGAAGTTTCCGTAGAAATGAAAACGCTACGCCACCGTAGACTAGTGTTCTAAATTTCTCTTACTTACTCCTCTCTCTCTCTCTCTCTCTCTCTCTCTCTCTCTCTCTCTCTCTCTCTTTCTCACGATTTTCAGTAGTTAGAATATCGCTAAGAACGACGAAGAAGATTCTACGGTAGGGAATAATATTTTCAAGATCCAACCTTCTATTTGCGTTTGGTGAATCGAAATGATTCGATTTAACGAAATTTTGAGAGGAATTTTTTTTTTTTCGAGAGAAAGATCTTTCTTTTTAATCTTTTTTTTTTTTTTAATTATTTCTCTTCTTCCCTCCTTTTTTCTACTTCTTTTCTTTAATTTCTTTTCTTTTTTCCTTTTCGAAGATTCGACGATCGAATGAATAAACAAACGATGTAAACGACGGAGGCGTCGGCGTCGGCGTCGTCGCGGGACAACAACGGGGAAGATATCTCTTCTCAATCTCTTACGACGGTATTATATTAAAACAAAACGTGTAAGGGACTGTAGAGAGCATTGTTTCGAGTGAGGGATTACGCGCAGGGAAAACTCGATTTACATACTTCCTAGACGCTTCCTCGACTATTTCTCTATGAAGGAAAGAGAGATCCTCGTACGATGAAAGAAGGAGAGAGAGAGAGAGAGAGATAGAGAGAGATAGAGAGAGTTATTCCGAAAGCTTTCGTAATACTCGAAAGCTTCTTGGAAAAGTTGTTCCTGCGACTTCGTCGTCATCCTCGTAGTCGTAGTCGTTGTAGCCGATGTGGTACTCGCGCGATGCAGCGAGTGCGTCACGAACTAAAGTACAATTTTTATGTTGGTTTATTAGAATCACGCGCGGCTCGCGTAAAACGGGGAAGAAAGAAGCTTTTCGGCGATGGAAGAGAAAAGGAAGTTCCAGTTTTGTAGTGCACTAGAACGTCGAAGTCACGTATTCGGCCGAATCGAAACGTGCTTCGATTCTCGACCGAACGAACGAACGTATGGGCGAACGTAGAAACGAACGTACGTAACGAAAAGAAAAGAAAAGAAAAGAAAAGAAGACGACGACGACGACGACGACGACGACGACAACGACGAGGACGAACATCGTTGCGTTTGTATCGACGATGCACGATGAAGAAAGGAAGAGAGAGAGAGAGAGAGAGAGAGAGAGAGAGAGTTCTTTTCTACGGTCGACGTTGCGGAAGAACCTTAACAAAATCGTCCTCATCCTCGTCTCTTCGTTCGTAGTAAAAGTTGCCGCCACGTTTCTTCCACGAAAATGAGATCGCGACAACGTATCACGGATACGAAACGGTTTTGCCATTCTTCGTCTCTACCGTGTCGCCGTTGTGGTACACGTATGTGCACGCATATATATATATATATATATATATATATATATATATATATATATATATATACCAACCTATCCACCTATCTCCACATATACACCTATCTACCTAGCAGTTCTGCTTGTACGTAGTGGTAGTGGGTGGCTTCGTAGAAATAAAATTTCTTTTGGTACCCGAGAAAACGCAGAAAACGCACTGAAACGAGGAAAAGGGAACACGGTATGGGGGTTGGAGTGAACGGAGAGAGGGGAAGGGTTGGCTTGAAGGTGGGGTGGGTGGGAGGAAAGGGGTGTAAAAGCGAGAAAAAAAGGAAAGAAACGATAAAGAACGTACTAGGATGACGACGACGACGACGACGACGAGGTAGACGAGGACGAGGAAGGTGAGGCATGTGGTGGTGGTGGTGCTTCGAAAAGTATTTGCGGTATATTCTCGCTCGTGTCACGGGCACGATGTTACCCACGGGACAACCACCACCTACCCCACCTCCGTTGCTGCTCTCCTACACGAAAAAAACATCCTCCCCCTCCCTCCCTCCCTCCCGCCACCCCCTACCCTCCACCGACGAAACGTGGAATGGCGTATACGCGAATGAGTCTCGCACTTTTGCCTTTTCTCTCCCTACCGAGAGATAGAAATATAAAGAAAGAGAGAGAGAGAGATAGATAGATAGATAGAGAGAGAGAGAGAGAGAGAGAGAGAGAGATGCAAAACATGCGTACGAATGTATCCCATACGCTCGTGAATTACGGACTTTATATAAATATATATTGTATGTATATGTATGTACGTATGAAAGAGAAAAATAAAAAAAAAAAAGAAAAAAAAGGAAAATATGAAGAAAAAAAAATTGCGTGATCTATCGATGTTTTATCACCGAGACCGATATTGATGGGAACAAAAAGTTTTTATCTTCGTCGTATTGCCCTACGATTTATACGGCTTCGTCCGTTTCTCTTTTTTCCTTTTTAGGATTGCAGAAAATAAAAAAAATAATCTCTACCGACCACCGCCACCGCCATATCACCACCACGGGAGAGAAAAAGAGAAAGAAAGGAAAAACAAAAAATCGAAGAGAGAAGGAAAGTAAGAAAGAAGACAAAGATTAATCCGACGTGTTCTCCTTGCAAAATTCTACGTACAACGATGATAACCCGATAACTTTGTCACTCCGTTATTATATCATCGATATTGTTATATACCGATATTATTATAACACCGATATACCTAATGCTGTACAGTCGTTCATTACTTCCCCTCCCCTCCCCGCCCCTCCCATCTCATACCTCCCCCAACGAAAATATCGGGCCGAATGTAACGCATAAATTCTGTTCTACGATCGAGTGCCGGATAAAATGCAGATCTTGCAAATGGTTTGTCGTCTATAGCGAATGACGTGTGTGTGTGTGTGTATATATATATATATATATATATATATATATATATACATATATATACATATACTTATGTATAGCTCCTATTCTTCCTATATCTAAGCTGCTATCCTTCCTTCTGTTACGTTCCTTTCTAGAACTCGTAAGTTAGAAATAACACGATCGAATGGTCAAACGTCGGATGATCATAGTCGATTTCGGCACGAACGTGATCGGAAAGCGACGTATACGAGGATACGCACTGCGAAAGTGCACTACTGACGTATCGGATCGAAAAAAAAAAAAAAAACAGAGAGGGAGAGAAAAAAAGAAAAAACGAAAAGAAAGAAAAGGAAAACAAAAAGAGTCGGGTGCGAATGATAAATGAAAAAGAACGCGCGCGCGCGTCTGTACACGTGCGAGAGAGAGAGATAGAGAGAGAGAGAGAGAGAGAGAGAGAGAGAGAGAGAGAGAGAGCAAAAAAAAGAAAAAAAAAAAAGAGTCCATAACGCCGTAACAAAGAAAAAACAGCCAAACGAAAAAAAAAAAAAAAAGAAAGAAGAAAGAAAACAAAACACAAAAACAGAGAAAGAGAAGGAACGGGGGTTGGGGCGAAAAAACCGAAAGGGGCGCGGAGGGGGCTAAAAACAAGGAAACGGGGAAAATAAAGGGGAAAAAAAAAAGGAAAAAAGAAAAAGTGGAAAGAGGAAAAAGGAGAAAAATAGCAGGGATGATTTTTGTCGAGTGGAAAAATGCTCGCGATTCTGGGGGGGAAGTTCACGCGGCTGGAAGTTTCAGGTCGAGCGAAAAATCAACTCGTTCGTGTCGAACGAATCGTTCAAATTGGCTCATCGCGATTTTTACTTTTTCGAGTAGTGCTCTCTCTCTCTCTCTCTCTCTCTCTCTCTCTCTCTCCTCTTCTTCTTTCTCCTATACCTCCTCATCCTCCTCATACTCCTGTTCTCCTCTCCTCTTCCTCTTCCTCTTCCTCTTCCTCCACAAGCTTTATCCGCCATCCCTTCTGCCTGCCACTCCGCTCTCTTTGAGTATGCAAACAACCAACGTACGTGAGTACACAGAAGGCGTACGTATTACGAGATCGTTACTAGAAATTTATGGACGTCGAGAAGCTGTTTTGGGGTACGCGGGTGGAAATTTTACACGCGCCTGGGATCGTCGCGCGAAAACGAAACATTCCGGATTTTACTGACGGATCCTTTTTCTTTTTATTCTTTTTTTTTTTTTCGTTCCTTTCTTTCTTTCTTTACTTTTTATCGATTCATTCCCTAGCCGATATCGAAAAGAGAAAAAAAAGAAAAAAAAAAAGAGAAACAACATTTACACGTTCCCAAAGGTAATTATCGTCGTTATCGTTACAGATATATATCTTTGAAACGAAACTGTTCGAGATAAACGCGAACGGAGAGAAAGAGAGAGAAAAATTTACAATTTTCATTAAAATCGAGTACAATAAAGATTGACCCGTACCGAAGGAAGCGATGTTATCGGACCGATAAAAATAATAACAAAAAGAGAAAGAAAAAAGAGTTGACATATCGTTTAGCCCGATCTATTATAATCCATCCCTATCCATCGATTCTATCGTCGAGATAGAGTAGCATGGATAGGAGACACGAGTATGGTAAAGAAAAAGAAAAAAAAAAAAAAAGAAAAAAAAGAAAGAAAAATAAGACAAACAAAATGGAAAGACAGTTAGTTCCTTCCGAATGAATTATCGCGTAATATTTACACGAAAGAGGCAAGGATTTCATCGTTTCGCCAAACAGAGTTACTGATACAAACACTCGAAAAGGATGAAAAGAGAGTTCTCTCTAATTGACTTTAAGTGTTCTCGGGCCATCGCACAGAGGCCGACTGCACTTCCCAAACACTGCGCCATTAAATCTATCTGCATTCGAGAGAAGAGTAAGAGAGAGAGAGAGAGAGAGAGAAAGAGAGAGAGAGAAAGAGAGAAAGAGGGACAGAATGCACCCTCGTTGTTCTCGGTACCCGTTAAAACGTGCTCCGTACCCTATCTCTCGTCTTGCTTCCCTTTCTTGCTCATCCTCCCTTTCCTCTTATTCTCTCTCTCTCTCTCTCTCTGAGAGAACGAGAAAGAGAGAGAGAGAGAGAGAGAGAGAGAGAGAGAGAGAGAGCACGGACTCCTCTCCCAGCGGCGAACACTTTTTCCACTTTACTTCTCGTCTTCGCCGACGTTCAATATTTACTCGCGGATCGATAACGAGGCCGGAGGTGGGCTTCTGGAGGTGGATGAAGAGGAAGAGGATGATGAAGAGAAAGAGATGGAGAGATGGGGGATGTAGGTGGAGGTGGATGAAGAGGAGGAGGCGGTAAAGTAGACAATACTTTCCTCTGCCGGCATATCGGACTCCGTCGTAGATCGGTTGCGAGGGAGAAGAACGAGGTGGAAGAGAAAAAGGGATGAGAGGGGGGGTGGAGGGGTTGCCCGCTGATAGGTTTGCACAATATTGATTCAATAACGGCTGAATTCTTTGCCGCTTTACAGGCGGTGATGGTAGAGACGGCATCGTGCTCGAAAACGAGAGTTAAGGCGAGTGGATAGAAAGAATAGGGTAAAGAAAGATAGAGAGATACGGATAGATAGTGAGATAAATAGAAAGAAACAAAAAAGGGGGCGAGAAGTGAGGGATAAAAAGGGGTGGTAAAATTTGCGGTAGACGAGGTTAACTTGGAAGTAGTAGAGATGGGTGCCACCTAACTAAAGGAAGATACGTTGCTAACGGAGGCCCGTACTTTGCAAGAGATAGAAAGAGAAAGAGAGAGAGAGAGAGAGAGAGAGAGAGGGCGTGGTATTTCGGCTTCATTTCATCCTTTATGCCGGGCGAAGGTGCGGCCGGAGGGTAGGAGGGGTAAGGGACGGGGTGTAGGAACGAGGGGGGGGGGGTGGAGAGACGCGCGCCGTGGCTCGCTGAATTACAGCCCCTTGCGAGATACCGCAGAATTCGCGTTCAAGATTAAACGGGCGTAAGTCGTTCTGCCCTGTAGCATTTAACAAGGTAACCCCTTGCGGTGCGCTACGTCCGACGTACCACCGAGTTTGCGGCCAGGATTGTCCATTTTTGTTTTATCACGATTATCGCCTGCGGTGAGAGCTGCCCACCACCACCGACACCACCACCACCACCACCACCACCACCACCACCATCACCACCATCACCATCATCAACACTACAACACCATCCCTCGCGCGTCCACCTTATTCTCCAGTCTCTATTATATATATTTATTATATATATATATATATATATATATATATATATATTTTTTTCTCTCTCATTCTCTCTCTAGATTCTTATCGTCTTCCCTACGGTGCTATAACAAAGAGAGAGAGAGAGAGAGAGAGAGAGAGAGAGAGAGAGAGAGAGAGAGAGAGAGAGAGAGAAAGAAACTGGCCAAGCTAAGTACGTGACTTTCTCGTCCCGTCGTCCTTTTAATCGTCCCTCCCTCCCTCCCTCCCTCCCTCCCTCCCTCTCACCCCAACCCAATTCCCCACCCCCACGATGCTTTCGAACGGAAGTAAGCTTTTTCCATTAAGATTCCTTTCCAATGGCGCCAAGATGTAACGGCGTTAAGAAAAAAGAAACGATAAAACAAAGAAAGAAAGAAAGAAAGAAAGAAAGAAAGTATTGTACCGGTCGGTGTTAAAAGGTAGGTACATCTAAAGTTAATTGGCACGCATGTTAATCGGGGGAAGAGGCGTGTGGTGGCTGAGGGAAGGAGAAGGCGAGAAATTGAAAAGCTGCAAGTACTTAAGTCAGTAAGTAAGTAAGTAAGTAAGTAAGTAAGTAAGTAAGTAAGTAAGATCGATGTTCGGCGAGGTCGAACCCTCGAAGAGAGAGAGAGAGAGAGAGAGAGAGAGAGAGAGAGTAGATCGTACCGTTCATCAAATCATATATTTATCGGATAACGTCGGTAATGAGCGGAAGAAGAGCCGAAGCCGACTAATTTATATCTCCATCTCTCTCTCTCTCTCTCTCTCTCTCTCTCTCTCTCTCTCTCTCTGTCTATATATCTATCTCTATCTCTCTCTTTATCGCTTTAGCTCTCGCTCCCGCTCGAGAGTTTAACGCGCTTTTGCGAAGTAACGGGAGATATAGAGAGAAAGAGTAAGAGAGTAAGAGAGAGTGAGAGAGAGAGAGAGAGAGAGAGAGAGAGAAAAGAGGGGTAAAGGAGAACAATGAGGGTGGCTGTGCAGTTAATCTTCCCGGTCCACTAGACGGTAGGAGAATCCGGCAATTAGTTCGTATCCACTGCATTGTCTTTCCGGCGTTCTCTCATCCCTTTTCTGAAATACTTCATAGAGGCTATTCCGCTCGAAAGCTCGTGACCGTCGGTAAGTCGGTAGGTGGGAAAACGTCTTAACGTTTAAACGCCTACTCGCGAAACTTTATTACATCGTCCATTTATCTACACGGTATCGAACGCCTCTCTTTCTCACTCTCTCTCTCTCTCTCTCTCTCTCTCTCTCTCTCACACACACGCACACTCTCAATCTCTCTCTTCCTACCTTTTCCCCCGTTATTCTCATCCCTCTTACTTTTTCTACGGTAACGCGATTTGTACGATGAATTACGACGAACCGATCGTGACCGGCCCCGTGCTAGGGAATTACAACGACGGCGAATGGCGAAAGTAAAATAAATGTAAGGTAAATGTAAAAGGGGGAGGGAAAGGAAGAGAGAGAGAGAGAGAAAACGAAAAGAAAAAAGGAAAACAAATCTAGAGTAGCATCGAAGAAGATGAAGAATACGAGGGGACGGTGAGGAGGATCCTTCTTTGTCCTTAATACTCCGAGATTCTTACTACCTCTTACCCGCTATCCCACCCCTAAGTCCGTCCTTCGTCGAAGGGTTTATAATAAGGTTGTATAAAAACAAATGTCTAAGGAAGAAGGACAGGCGAATTGATCCGGTGAACACGTTACTGGGAGTCCCGTGGTAACGTTATACCCAAATTGTAGGGATCTCTGAAACGGTTACGGACGAGTAGGAGAAAGAACGACAGAAGGAAAGAGAGAAGGAGAGAGAGAGAGAGAGAGAGAGAGAGAGAGAGAGAGAGAGAGAGAGAGAGAGAGAGAGAAAGGGAAAGGGAGGAGCGTACGGCTGTACAGCTCGGTTTATTTTCAACGCGTCGCATAAAATATTCAGGATGAGCGATATCAGCGGGAGTCCTTGCATAAAATACCTCAATACTCTGGTGGTGATGGTGATGGTGGTGGTGGTGGTGGTGTTGGTGATGGTGGTGGTGTTGGGCTGTGTGCCGGTACGGATCGAGCTTACGAGCGCGCAAACACGACCGAGCACGCTCGTACCTCGTCCGTTTTTCTTTCCCCCCTCTCTCTCTCTCTCTCTTTTCTATTTTTCTCTATCCCGCGTCCAGGAAAGATGATAGCGGTGAGAACGGAATGCCATTAGCATTTCTCATTTCTATCTTTTTTTTTTTTTTTTTTGCGACTTCTTATCTAAGGAAAGACGTGCGCGCGCGCGTGCTCGCTCGTTCATTCGTTCGTTTGTTCGTTTGTTCGTTCGTTCGCTAGATAGCAAACTAGCCAGCTAGCTAGCTAGCCAACTGCCTGACTACTACTAGCTTTACCACCGTCTGGCAAAGGCAAACGTTACGCTATCGCTTCCTAGCGTAAAAATATGGTCCTCGCGTGAAACCCAACAACCAACGTTCACTGCTACGTGACGATGAAATTTAATTAGAAATATCGGTTAACAAGTCGTACAATTTTTGGCCCGCTTCCCGCGACGTTACTAACGCTTTTAAACCCTCCCCCCCCCCCCCCCGTTAGAAGGCGTCGTTACCGACGACGCTATCCGCTTTTCCGTCGGAACCGTGTGAAATATGTGCGACGGTTGTTTTTTTTTTTTTTTGACGTCCAACAGTTGAAGCGATAAGATATCATCATCATTATCACGATTATTATTATGATTATTATTATTATCATCCTCACTATTATTATTATTATTATTATTATTATTCATACGGAACGACGAAGTGACTGACTGACTGACGATCGATGGATGATTTTATCGCGCTCTGTTGTATTTTTCCTGTTTTATATTTTCAATTTTCTTTTCATTTATTTTTCATTAATTCTTTTTTTTATTTATTTATCCATTTTTTTTTTTTTTCAAACGAGCTTCCTTCGCAATACTTTCATTAACGACGGAGAAATTAACGGGCGGATTTTTTTCTTTTCTCTCTATTTTTTTCTTTTTTTTTTTTTGTATTTTCCTTTTTTCTTTTTTTTTCTTTTTTTTTTTTCCCAACCGGTCCATTAGGTTGACCGAGGCGATAGTTACGCGTCGAGAGCTTTTATCGTATTAAATCAAATTTAAAATAACCGCGTGTTTACAATGCTCTTAAAAAGTGGCTCGACGGGAAAATCGCGGGGAAAAAATGTTTACCCGCCTGTGGTAGGTGATGTAGCGCGACCGGCCGAATTCAAGCGGTTAGAACGAATCTACTACTACGGGGGAAAAACCAAAAAAAAAAATATATATATATATATATATATATGTATGTATGTATATTCGACCAAAAACCAGAGAATATTTTTTTCACAAACACAGAGATATCGAGCCGAAGATCGGACGATATTTGATAAACGTTTCGGTAGCGATAACGTTAACGCGGTTAACATGACCGAAATGAATTACGAAAAGAGGAGGAACCGATGATATTCGTTAAATCAAATAAACGGATCATCGCGTTTGTTATTCATTTCTCCTCCTCCTCCTCCTCCTCCTCTTTGTCGTCGTCATCGTCGTCTTCATATTTAGTAAGACGGTAATCGTCTGTTTTCATTTAAGAATACTTTGAACGCTGTCCAAAACAGAAATAACAAACGTCGCCGTTTCTTAAACGTAAGATTGTTAAAGGTACGATGGTTGGTTGGTTGGTTGTTGGTGGTAGATTCGTTTGCGATAGAATGACACGATTTCGGATGGCGTTTTACGAGCATTAAGAAAACATCGCTAGTCGATTTCAAAAGCTTACAACGGACAACGACGAGATGAGAGTTAGGAGTAAGGATTGGATGAGGAGGTGGAGATGAGGATGAGAATGGGGGGAAGGGGGAAGAGAGGAACGAGGTAGGCGTGCGTCGTGGACGAGCGAGAAACGTTTCGCCTACTAAAATTCCGAAATAACGCAGCAGGCACAGGGAGAGTTGTTTCGAACGAGACCGGAAGTATTTTCGCTCGGGTAATCGTCGGACAAAACCATAAACCTAAAAGACGAAGACGGCCGATCGACGACGTTGCACATAAATTCTTCGAAAGCGAACGCTGCCCCACTCGGAAATCGAGAATGTATTTACGGAATGATCTTTCCGAGAGAATACGAAGACGTGGTAGAAGAAGAGGAGGAAGAAAAATAAGAGGAATGGAGACGCGAGAGAGAAAATGAAAAGGGGAGCTTGGAAAATCCATGAAACGATTAGAATTCAAGACGAAATCTTGAATTCGACTTTCGTATCGTTAAAATGCTCGGTCGTAAGACGAATCTTCTTTTTAATTATTCATTACTCTTTCTCTCTCTCTCTCTCTCTCTCTCTAGCTCTTTTTTTCTTTCTTCCTTTTTCTCTCTGTCCCTCTCTCAGTACCACTCCCGCGCTCGTCATCCAAACGTTCACCAATGAAAACTCGGCTTCACTTTCCATTACTCTTCCTTTTCTATTTCTCGCGGCCATTTCGCGACGCTCACTTTTCAACTTCATCTCCAACAAATACATGCCGGCCCGTTCCTGAAAGTTACATCTGAGGAGAAAGACGAGAGTTCGCGGGAAAAATTGAATAGTTAAAAATTCATTAAAAATTCGTCAAGGTGGGCACGCTGGTAAGAGAGACAGAGAAAGAGAGAGAGAAAGAGAGAGAGAGAGAGAGAGAGAGAGAGAGAGAGAGAGAGAGAGAGACAGAGAAGGGAAACGAGAACGTTGCGGAAATGTGCTTGGTTTTAAGAGTTCGCGAGATGAAAAGCAAGAGAGAGAAAGAGATAGAGTTATATATATATATAAAGAGAGAGAGAGAGAGAGAGAGAGAGATAGAGAGAAACAGAGAGGTTCTGTAAGCGCCACTAGAGTGACTTGCAAATAGAGCGGTACTGCAAATTATGCAGAAATTATGCGCGCGAAGCGCGCGCCTGCTGCCGTCGTCGTAGCTAGCAATGTTGGCCGGCGTTATTCCGCGCCTGGTAATCAGCTCCATATTTTGGCTCAATTGACATAAAGTAAACAACATTTCGTTCGGAACTTTGGTCTTTCAAAGTGTATAAAGTGTATATATATATATATATATATATATATATATATATATATATATATTTATATATAAAACTACTACCAATAATTATTACCAATATGGGGGTAATTCAACAATGCAATTTTAATATGTGCTCGAATCTCAAAGAAACAAAAAACTATATATATACGTACGTACGTAAAAAAAATTACTTTAATAGAAATATTTCGAAAAAGAAAAAAAATACAAAGCCAAGGAAAGAGAGAAGGAAGAAGAAAACCGAAGGAAGATAAAAGAGAAACGGTTTCCCCGTTGGTTCTCTTTCGTCGTGGGGTTGTTGATCGAGGTTTAGGGTAACCGTAGAGAGAGATAGAAGGAGAGAGAAGTATGTACGCATTTCTATTGGAAGGAGACTTTTTTTTTGAGGGGCGGGGGGCGGGGGTACGGTTCGTTTGGTCTTCGTGCAGGTGACACGTGGGTTAGAGCACACAAAAGGGGATTCATAGCGATGACTCCTCTTCTTCCTCCTCCACCTCCTCCTCCTTCTGCTCCTCTCTTGCGAGGAAATTGCCATGGTCCTCACCCTATCTTACGCTATCCTTCCTTCCTTCCTTCCTTCCTTCTTCCTTCCTTCCTTGGTGTTTCCTTGAGAAGAAAAAGATTCCTTCTCCCGGAAAAAGTTCTCGTCTTCGTCGTCGTGTCTACCTAACGTCAACGTGTTATGGCGACAAACAAAATATCGTGGCGTAACGGGACACGGTATATAATAAGTGGTCGGTGTTTATATATATATATATATATATATATATATATATATATAGTATATAGTTTATATATATAGTAGGTAACAACGATGGTTGTATGCTTCTCCCTCTCTCTCTCTCTCTCTCTCTCCCTCTCTCTCTCTCTCTCTCTCTCTCTCTCTCTCTCTCTCTCTAACCCCTCCCACCCCTCGAAGAAACGAAGAAAACTCGAGCGAGTGCCGGTGGTCGGACGAACAATAACGGTAAGGTAGTAGTATTGTTCTCCAAGTAATTGAATCCAGCCTACTACCTCTAACATCCCCTACGGCCATCCGATGCTTGTGCCTGCCCTTCTCTGCCTGCCCTACCCTACCCTATCTTACCCTACCCAACCCTGCCCCGCCCTGCCCTGCCTTGCCCTACCCTGGCCTGCCTGCTTCGCTTGACTCTTTTCCTTTCTCCTTCAACTCGGTAGTCTCCTCGTTACTTCTTTCTCTTTTCTTTTCTTCCTTCCTTCTTTTTCTAATACTTCCTTTCTCTTACCCTGACCCACCTCCCCCTTCCCCACCCCCCCCTCTCTCTCTCTCTCTCTAGCTACCCCATGTACGTCGTTGTACTTCGTCATCGCGTCCTTCGTTGCGCTTAAGTCGCAACAATTTTGCGAAATCCTCTTCCATCTCGGAACAGATTCGTCCTAAGGATCGTCCAAGTCCTCTCTCTCTCTCTCTCTCTCTCTCTCTTTATTTTCAGCTTTCTTCCTACCTCCTACTTCCACCTACCATCGTAATATACACACATAGTCGTCGTTGCGCACGAACGAGCAATGGAACAAACAACCGGCTTTCATGATTCCGCAACATATCATTTTACAATAATTTCCCACCCACCCCCTCCCCTCGTTTTCTGTTCCAAGAGAGTCGAACGTCATTTCAGGATTATACGCGAGCAACGTAATTCGTTCGACGTTAGAACGAATCACAACCCCGGCGTACGTGTCCGTTTCGTCGGGTTTATTGTACGTAACGTCGTACAAAAAGGGCGAACTACCAGGATGAATCGCACACCCTCTTAAAGTTTTTCAACTCGATGATTTTCATTTGATGTATCGGACGGATTGGTCGCGTTAACATTTCGTTAGATGACGTGTCGCGTTTATTATTATTCGTTGTAACGACGTACGTGCGCACTTCGATATACATGAAAGACGAAAGAAAAAGAAAAAAAGCAAGAAAAAAGGGAAAAGATCCAAACGAAAAAGAGAGAGAAGAAAGAGGGGGATAAAAAAACAACACGTGTTCATGAATACACATATATGTGTGTGTGTGTACGCCGTCCATATAAAATAATAGTAACGTAGGAAGAACGTTAAAGCTGGGACATTGGCGCCATCGAATGTCGTGCGTCGTAAACGGATATTGATATTGGTATCATATTTGTGGGCGGCAGACGTTCTCCCTTTTGCCGTCACCCTTCCCACCCTTCTCTCTCCTCTCTCACTCTCTCTCTCTCTCTCTCTCTCTCTCTCTTTCTATTTTCCCATTGACCGAATGCACACAAGGGGTGTGGAAGCGAACGGAACGTTCCCAGCACTTTATTGCCGATCTGCGTGCGCAATAACTGTTACCAAGAATATTCAATTTCGATGTATATACACCAGGCGCCATACGTTAGAGTTAAAACGCGCGTTGCCATAACCAGAAGGGGTAATTAAACAGGGAACGGAAAGTATCTCGGGTTCTCGACCCCCAACCTAGTAGTAGCTGCCACGATCATCCCTAATCCCTCATCCTCTCCCACCCACCTCCCATCGAACCACCGGATCGACAAAAATACA
>OU426993.1:21603919-21608919 GCA_911387935.1 Dolichovespula saxonica | reverse complement strand
ATTAATCGACGTATACGAGAAAATATTTCGTTGGTCGAACGATTGAAAGAGAAAGAGAGAGAGAGAGAGAGAGAGAGAGAGAGAGAGAGAGAGAAAGACCACAATAATAATAATAAATAATAAATAATAATAATAATAATAATAACAGCGACGGGGAGTACGAGCGAACAACTATGCGAATCTTTAATGGAAGCCGCTCGCTCTCGCTCGAAACGGGACTGAATTAATCGCGGCTCTTATTTAGCTTCGCCTCGATGGAACTTTCCGCCGTGGAACAAAGCCGTGGGGCCCGCCCGGCCGGCCTGTAGAGGTCGTCCACTCGTGCGAAATCCAGTGCCGGATATAGTTTTTATTTATTTACACGAGGGTCGGGTACCCTTAGACTCCGTGTAGGATCGCAATGCCGACTAGTTTATATTTTATTCATCCCCTATTGAATTCGGGCTCAATCTCACGAAAGTGTCTCCGCCGTGCTCGCTCCGTTCGTTCTCCTCTACTCTCTACTCTCTACTCTTTACTCTCTACTCTCTCTCTCTCTCTCTCTCTCCCCCCACCCCCCACTTTCGCTCTGTCTATTCTGACTTCTCTTCTCTCTTCTCTCTTTTCTCCTTTTTCTGTCTCTCGGGCTATCTCCTCCTAGTAGGTAGTAGGTATTCCAATCTCACTATCCTGCTTTTCACTTCTCCTTTACCCTCCTCCTCCTCCTCCTCCTCCTCCTCCTTCTCTTCCTCTACCTCTTCCTCTTCCTCTCCCCCGTCCCCGCCCCGACGTTTCCACCTAACGCCATCTTCAATCCCTCTCACCAGCACCACTACCATCGCCACCATCACCACACCATCCTCGCCATCACCCAGGTACGGGGGACGACCTCGACCGAAGAATCTCTTCTCTTCTCTTCTCTTCTTTCGTAAACCCCACACCGTGCCGCCAACTCCGTCGTCTCCCATTTCTTTCTTTATTTCTTTCTTTCTTGTCTTTTTCTCTTTCTTTCCTTTTTTCTCTTCCCTCCTACGATTCGACTTCGCGAGGCACTCGCGCATCGACGCTCACAGAACGGCGCTAATTGTCCGTTCTCTCGTTTACCACGTTGTTTTAAACGAGACTCTGAAGATTCGTGAGAGAGAAAGACAGAAAGAGAGAGAGAGAGAGAGAGAGAGAGAGAGAAGGGAGGGGGTATTTCTTTGAAAGAAAGAAAAGACAATTTTTTTTCTTTTTTTTGAAGTTATAAATATATATATACATATACATATATACGTAACTTCATAATTTCTTTTCAATTTTATTTCGACTCGGCACGAAAAGAACGAGTAGGCGTAACGTGGTAAGATCGAGTTAAGAAATACAAAAAAAAAAAAAAAGAAAGAAAGAAAGAAAGAATAAATAAAATAAAACAAAATAAAAAAAAAAAAACGAAAAAGAGAAACGTCGCGGTAAGGTCTTCTGACAGCGAATGGAATGAAGAAAGAGAGAAAGAAGAGTGCGAGTGGATGGGAGCGCCCATGGAGACAGACACACGGGCAAACCTTTTATTTCCCTTCGATTCGTCGCGCAATACATCGACAATACATCGGTAGGGAACGGCGAACGTTTAACCGGCGCGAACGATGTTCGCGGAGTTCGATTCTAGAGACAACGACGAATTCTCTTTCCTTTCCCATCCTCTCCGCCTATTTTCCGTTTCCGTGCTCTGAAGTGCTTCCCGCCTTGCAATTTCAGAAGTGTCGAGACAGCACTCGTACCCAGACGCTATTAAATATTGAGAAATGCTCTACCTACCAACCTACCTACCTACCCACCTACCTACCTACCTACCTACCTATCTACCTATCCACCTACCTCCTACCCCCACCCCCACCCAAGTTAGAATTCACCCTTCGTGAACACGTACACCAGCATACGAAGTAGATATCAGCAAGTACCGATCCCCAATTTATATATGTATATATATATATATATATATATATATATATATATAATACTCGTCTATCTACATATATATATATATATATATATATATATATATATATATATACGTTCCTCTAAACTTGTAAATAAATATCGACGGATTCGAGTTAAGAGATCGAGTATATTTGACAAATGTGAAATGTTGCGCGGTAGCGCCACTCGGCCCTCGCCCGCCCCCCATCAAACCGAACCACACAACTTCGACTAGCTGCTCCAGCTACCGTTCAACCCGCCCCTCCCCCCCAGTCTCAATCCCGTGACCACTTTTTCCTAACTTCTTGCGGAATTCCGTCGAAGAACGAGGTGACGCGCGGTAAAACTTTTGCGGAGTCACCTATACGATAAAAGTATCGGAGTGGAAGTAAGTGGCAACGTCCACTGAGAGAGTAAAAAGAAGGATAAAGAGAGAGAGAGAGAGAGAGAGAGAGAGAGAGAGAGATTTTCGACATACTTTGAAGGAGAAAAGAGACACGTTAAATGCATTTTAGAGAGGAAGATATAAAGACAGAGACGGAGACGGAGATGAAGATAAAGATAGAGATAGAGATAAGGATAGAGAGAAATATATATATATATATATATATATATATATATATATATATATATATATATATATAGAGAGAGAGAGAGAGAGAGAGAGAGAGAGAGAGAGAGAGAGAGAGAGAGAAGACCTTCTATTCTCTATTCGAGAGAAGTAATAAAACTGAAAAAGAAATTTTCAAGATAAGGGTTGCTCGTTAACAGAAATTTCATTATAGCTCTCTAACGAGTCGTGACAAAGCGTTTACGCGTATTTTCGAGAAGCGAAATTCAAGGTGGATTTTCATGATCTAAGCGACGGCGACGGTGCTACGCCGTCGTTTCTCTACCCAAACCCTCCTCCTCCTCCTCCTCCTCCTCCTCTCTTCTCCCACCGCTTTCTCTACTTTTCGAAAATCTCTTACTCCTAACTACGAGATATGCTATGTAGAAATACGATTCAGTGTAGGTACCGCGACAAAAGGATAGAACCATCGTATATCTACGGATTTCTCTCTCTCTCTCTCTCTCTCTCTCTCTCTCTCTCTCTTTCTATTTCCCTTTCGTTGTCAAGCATTTAAGTTGCTCGAATTTTGGATTAATGAAGGTAGTACGTAGGTACGTAGTTATACACGTACACGTAGACGATTTTACCGCGTATTTGTCCGACGGATCGTTTCACGGACAAAAAGAGAAAGATGGAGAGAGATAGAGATAAAGAGAAAGAGAGATAGACAGATATATATATAGAGAGAGAGAGAAAGAGAGAGAGAGAGAGAGAGAGATAAAGAGTGCGGTGGTGCATAGAAACGCCAAAAACACGTACGGACAACAGTGTACCTCGCAATTAGGGAACGAGAGGATACTCGACGGAAGTGTGGAAAGAGTGAGCGAGGGATAAAGAGAGATAGAGATAGAAAGATAGAGCCAGAGATAGAGATAGAGAGATAGAGAGAGAGAGAGAGAAGAGGATAGAAGGGCGTTGGAACCCGGTGGAAGGGTTTCCTGGATGAATGGAGGTGGTAGTGTCTGGATGAAGCGAATTCCAAAAGAGATGTGCTTTTAATTATACTAACGCCCGGTGTCCGATTAAATGAACGAAGGAGCCAAACTCACGAAGCACAGTGCAAATTTAATTATAGGGACGAAGGTGGGAGGAGTAAAGGACCTCGGCTAAGGGGAGAGGTGGGAGGGGGGAGTGGTGGGGGGCGGGTGGGTGGTAAAAGGAGATAGAGAAGCTAGATGGTGGTAAAGGTGGAAGAGATGCAGGACGACATGGATGAGAAGGAAGAAGGTACGGAAACCGAGAGAGAGAAAGAGAGAGAGAGAGAGAGAGAATGAGAGACGAACGAAGGCGGTTGGTTGTTCGCGAAAGAGAAAGAGAGAGAGAGAGAGAGAGAGGGAGAGAGTGGACGGACGTAGAAATCCAAGTATTTATATGACGGCAGTTTGTTTAGGCCGCTTATTAATGGGACAGAAGAGGGTCGTTGTAATTAAGGAAAGCCGGATTCCATCCAGTAGCAGCATCGCCGCGGTGGCGGCACCCTCGTTCTACGTCTGAACACGCAGGCAGTACCTCCTTACGTCTTCCTATTCTATATTTCTCTCTTTCTCACTGTCTTCACCTATTTAAGAAGTATCTCACCGTTTAATTCATTCTCGTTCATCCTCTCAACCCACCCCCCCACCCCACCCCAGGGCTTACGTTAATCCCTCACGCGTGAATATTGATATAACGTTAAGAGGCCTTTTTAAACCTTTTTATCCGCTTTCGTTTCGTTTTTTTTTATCATCGTGTATATAGAGAATATAGGAAGTAATAAAATCTTCCTTAAATACACGTGTGTACCTTACGAATTATATCGTATTATTCGCGTACGCGTATACGTATACGCATTTACACGTATACGTGTGTATATGTATCGTACCTATCGTATGTGTGTATGTATTTATGTATATATGTATGTATGCATGTATGTATGTATGTATTCTCGAAGAAGAGTCATCGGCTTAATTGAAAAGCCTGGTTTATAACGAAGTAGGTACTACTACTATCTCTACGAGCGGGGTTTTCGTTCTCGTTTCACCCTTTCGATATTGAAACACGCGTTGGGCGGCTACTCCTCCTCTCTCCATCGAACCTCCTCCTCCTCCTCCTCCTCCTTCTCCTCCCTTCATCCTCTCCTCCATCTCCTCGTCGCCACTCTAACTGGCCCTCGCCAACCCTTGATTCATCACGTACCGCAAGCAAGGTTCTGCGCGTGTTACTGACATGCGCAACGTTTCGTTTTGCCTATGATTAAGGGGGCCCTTGGTAAAGCTTGCGGTAGTCCTATTTCAAGCGCGCTCTTTGGGGCTTATTATTATTATTATTATTATTATTATTATTATTATTATTATACTTACACTGGGCTCTGCCCGTTATATAAAGTGAAACTAATTCCATAAAGGAGCGAAAACGGGATGCTCGTTTACGCGGCGTCTTTTGTAAGCAAGACGATTATAACGTAACTGTG
>OU426993.1:21578919-21598919 GCA_911387935.1 Dolichovespula saxonica | reverse complement strand
AGGATGAGGAGGGAAAGGAAGGAAGGTAAAAGGGACGGCGGGATTGGCAAATATTTTTCTCGAGCAACGAGAACTCGGATAAAGAAGATGAAGATGAGGAAAGAGGTAAGAGGAACTAAGAACGAAGAACGAGAGAGAGAGAGAGAGAGAGAGAGAGAGAGAGAGAGAGGTAGGTAGAGAGGAAAAAGAAGTCTATGCTTGGCACTAATTCGAAGTGTAATGTCGCGCACGGCACTTCCAACGTTATTATACTTTTTCGCTGATAAGTCATCGTCAAGAGCAAGCAAGCGCGAGACAGATATATATATATATATATATATATATATATATATATATATATATATATATATATATAGAGAGAGAGAGAGAGAGAGAGAGAGAGAGAGAGAGAGAGCCATAGGGAAGCCTCAAGGAAGCGCACTCATCTCGGCACATATTTCCCTGGGGGATGCTCGCGCTCCGGAGACTTGTTTATCTCGAAGAAAATGGTATGGTAATAGCGCTATGTGATGCGCTTCTAATTGAGAGAACGAAAGGTTGGTTGCTCGCTCGTCCTGCCTCTGTGTGTTCTTTTACACGAGAAAGAGAGGGAGAGAGAGAGAGAGAGAGAGAGAGAGAAAGAATAAACGAACGAACGAACGAACGAACGAACGACGTTGCTCTCTCTCCGGCGGGCTTCGAAGCTTCGTGACTTCGTTAAGAAGTCCGCCTTGTGCTTGCAAAAGAAACCGAGACGCGAATGAATCTTTCTTGAACGTCCAACGATCGAGTATTACGAAGCCAAGAGAAGGAGAACAAAAAGGTAGTTAAAGACGGGAAGTAATGAGAAGTAGACGTTCTCTCTCTCTCTCTCTTTTCTTTTACATACACACACACACACACACACACATATACTTATATATACCTATATACATATTCTCTTTCTCATAGCCATCGACGTCGGAACGACGTTCGTTCTAATTCGAGTGCTTTTAACGAGAGGAGACGAGGATTTTCGAAGACACGAAAACGCACGTTAAGAGCTCGTTACTTTCTACGCTCGGCTCCGAAAGTCTTTAACGTAATTACAACTCGTCTCTCTCTCTCTCTCTCTCTCTCTCTCTCTCTTTCCTATGTATATACACAGGAAAGAGAAGGAGGAGGAGGAGGAGGAGGAGGAGGTATGGAACGGGTTAACCCCAGTCCCTCGACACGACAAAAAGGCGCGAGTACGTGTTGCCAAAGTACTTAACGAAGAGGAAGTTTTGGCCTACGAGGAGTTGCCAAAAGCCTGGGCGAAAGGCGGTGTGATGGCGAAAGAGGACCGAACCTGAGCGTAAGTGGTACGGGAATAAGGGTGAATAGGAGGTTGGCTCGGTAGGGTGGGGGTTGGTTTGGCTGGCGGTAGCGAGGTTGTCTAGCGGGGGTTTTGGTCCCGGGGTATATACTGAGAGAAGTGGGAGGCTATGCACACCGTTCTACCATTAAAACGAAATGCTGTTTCGCTATTCGCGGTGCACCATTAGGTGTATGGAAATGGCACATAATCCGGACGATAAGTGCGGAAGGGGTTGAGAAATGAGGAAGTTCCCGGAGCGGTAAGCGGCCCGGTTCTTCGGTCTTATCTTGTGTGACTCGTCGACATACATGTCGTCCTTATCTCCTTCCTACCATATTATGCGATATATATATATATATATATATATATATATATATATATATATATATATATATATATATATATATATATGGTAACCAGAGCGAGGCTATCTTACAGTGAGAAACGTTAGCGCGAACGATACGTACAATGGTGCCCCGTGCAATCGAAAGCTTTAGAGCGAGGTAACTAAGTAGAGAGTCCTCGAAGTGGACTTTCTTGGGTTGAAATTAAATGAACAGGAACATAGACATCATATATATATATATATATATGTATGTGTGTGCGTGTGCGTGTGTGTCATACGTACGTGGATAGAAGAGCGTTTTCCACGTATTCATGAAAAATTATCTTCCACTTTCTGACACGTCTACTAATATATCTAACCTACGTATCTCGTTACGCACACGCGGAACACGCTTGCGTATGCCTATTATTCCCCCTCCCCGCTCGCCTCTCCAGCCCTTAAAATTACTTCTTTGTTATATAAATACGAGCTCCGAGCGTCTTAATGATTTTCAACGACGACTCTCGGACTGGTCGTCTATTTACTTATTTATAGATATCGCGTAAAATCCTGCCGGTCTTCTAGGCATATTTTATACGGGCCAGATAATAACGCGTTTAGGTTATCTTTGCCGTAGGACACGGCAAGAACCAAATATCTTATAAGTATAATACGTTCCTTGGAAGATGATAATGATGATGATGATAATAATAATAATAATAATAGCGATGATGATGACGGTGATAATAATAGCACTAAGGATGGAAGAACCGAGTTTCCACAAAGACATTCGCCGGCGTCTATTTGCGAAGGTGTTAGGGTTAGAAGAGGTGGATGAATGGGTGGGTGGAGGACAGGAACACAGTGAGATTCGATGTTAAGAAATATACATATACATATATATATATATATATATATATATATATATATATATATATATATATATATAATAGTAATTCGGTGCTCGTATAAATAAACCGTAAAAGATAGCCAGATTATGGTTGCACCGTGCGAATCTGTTGTCTTATTCGAACGTTCTCTCTGTTTTTTTTTCCTTTTTATTTGAAAGAGAGAGAGAGAGAGAGAGAGGGGGGGGGAGGAAGGGAGGGGGGAGATCTTAGTTAAAAGAGTTCTCACACGTCCGGTTTTTTTTTTTTTATCACACATAAGCCCTTAGTAAATTTGCATTTTCATAAAGCATAAACGACGAATGGAATTACGTTTACGACGATACCGAGCAACGAAACTCTGAAACGAATTAATTCTCCTCTTTTTAATCTAATTAACCTCTCGGCATCTGCCCGGAACTCGAGTGGTAGTAGGTGTATAACCCACCCACCTTCCTACCTACCTACCTACCTACCTACCTACCTACCTACCTACCTACCTACCTACCTACCTACCTACCTACCTACCTACCTACCTACGCAGCGAAAACGGGAAGTGAAATTTATAAGCGAGGTCATTTCATTTTCGAGATTCCTCGCGTAAAGAGTAATGAATGTAAACGCGTACGCGATGGGGTGGGGGGGGGAGGGAGGGAGGGAGGGAGGGAAAAGTGAGAGTACCTCCCAGGGAGTAGTACGACGGCACGTTCGTTCGAAAACCTAACCCACGTTAACGGGAGAGGAAAAAAAGAAGGAAGAAAAAAAAAAGCACACAAATAACAGAAAGAAGAGAAATAAATCCAACGACGACGACGACGACGACGACGACGACGACGAATATGACGGCAGGGGGTAGAAATTTTATTGCGAGAGAGATAAATAACGTAGAAGTATCTGATCTTTTTTTCAACTCGTTTTATCACTACGACGGCTATTTTCTCTTCTTTATTGAAAGAAACGACAAAAAAGACAGAGAGAGAGCCATAATTGGTCGAACCCGATTAAATCTCTCTATATAAACCTCAAAGTCGACGACGATACCAAAGAGACCAATGTTCCTTTGCG
Source organism: Dolichovespula saxonica (assembly GCA_911387935.1). Taxonomy (NCBI): domain Eukaryota; kingdom Metazoa; phylum Arthropoda; class Insecta; order Hymenoptera; family Vespidae; genus Dolichovespula; species Dolichovespula saxonica. The sequence continues at coordinate 21,595,324 of OU426993.1, read as the reverse complement.
TATCGATTTGCTTTGTGGGATTTTTATTTTATTTCTTCATTTTATTTTATCTCTCTCTCTCTCTCTCTCTCTCTCTCTCTCTCTCTCTCTCTCTCTCTATCTCTATCTCTCTTTTTACACAACCTTCGATAAAAAAAAGAACGCTCTTCTTATTCGAGGCTCCTTTATACGCTCACCCCCTCCCCTCTCCCTCTACCCTATTAATCGTTCCCGTTAACGAGCAAACAACACAAACTTCTTTTCAATTTAATCGTTTGTCATAATAACCGATAATCCGAATAATTTATACGACATCTCCGGCATTATTTTTTCTTAACGCTCGAAAATATTGGCGACATCGAGCGAGAACCCGGCTCGTTTCTTTTCAACGACTACCTACTAACGCTACTATTACTAATACAACTACTCTACAACGACGAGCTACGGCGAAACAAGCGCACGAGCCATTGACCGATAACCAATCTACCGGAAAAACCATACGAGTCGAGCTAGAAATGGCGAATATTCTAACGCGCGATAAATTTCACGGGCTTACGCACCCATCTAAGATATTTTAGAATTTACCGATGGAACCAAAAACGAAACAAAACGAAACAAAAAAGAAAAAAAAACAAAAAAAAAAGAAAGAAACAACACTCGAGACGATATATATATATATATATATATATATATATATATATATATATATATATGTATCTATATAACAACAAATCGATGGGATATGATTAATGACGCTTTAATTCCATTTGGTTCGTTCGCTCGTTCGTTCGTTCGATCGACCAATGACGTAATAATATCGATCCCCTCCACCGCCCTTCCCCGCTTCTCACGAGGCCTTTCATTGGTATCAGAGAATGGTATAGATCAACACAACACGCGCGTTCCACTCAGTGTTTTCCTCTCTTACCTTTGACATTGAATAATCAATTATATATGTATTACATTAATGGAATTCGCTTATTCCAGGTTGCGTAGCCGAGGACAAAACGAACGAACGAACAACAACAACAAGCGAGTCCCGTTGTTCACCGATTGAACGTTAAGACGATCAGTCTAATTAGAGCCAGCGAAACGGTCGGCCGACAATTCCACAAGTAGTACATACATACATACATACATACATACATACATACATACATACATACATACATACATACATACATACATAGGTAATCGAATTGGTACTCGAAACAAAACAGGATGGTAGAGCCGACTGTGAAGAGTGTGAGAGAGAGAGAGAGAGAGAGAGAGAATGAGAGAATGAGAGAATGAGAGAATGAGATAGAGAGAGATAGATAGAGAGAACGTTTAGATATGCCTAGCTATCTCCTACCTGTCCGTCGTTCCATCATTCGATGGTAAGCACACTCTCTATCCCCATTCGGTGTACTCTTCGACACCAACAAAGCAGGACGAGGTTTACCCTGTGCACCTAACAAACGAATCGCTCCGTTAAGCGCTGTAATCATCGAGGACTACTACCACTACTCAATGAATCAGAACCTGTGATTTGCCCTGCGAACGCGCGGTAACACGATTAACGATAATGTATAAGCGAGAAGAAGAAAAAGAGGAGGAGAAAGAGAAGAGGAGGAGGAGGAGGAGGAGGAGGAGGAAAAAAGATAAAAAAAAAAGAAAAGGCGAGAAAGAGAGATGAAAAGGCATATTTGATACTTGATTGATTTATAAAAATCGCTGGGCAGAGTTTAACGTTATTCACCAAATTTGTTTTCGATTCCATTTTCCGTTCCGATAATTAACGACTCAACACAACGGGATGAAAAATTACTTTGATAGAAAAAAGCTTTTTCATTCCTAACGCAAATAGAGCGAGAGAGCGAGAGAGAGAGAAAGAGAAAAAGAGAGAGAGGGAGACATCCTTTGTGTTAGTTTCAAAACAGTCTAGACACAAATGCGATTTCTGGCGTCGATGTAAATATCAAAGTCGCGTCATTTCCGACTATCTCGAGAGAACGATCGTGTTCGGTCTTTTTCTCTCTCTTTCTTTCTCTCTCTCTCTCTCTCTCTCTCTCTCTCTCTCTTTTGGCTTTTAAAGCGAAACGAATACGACAAGATCGATGGAACGATTAAAAAGTGTATTTTCAAAAGTTACTCTCCGTTCCCTTGGGGTCGAGCATCATTTTTCTATCCTTTTACAAACGTATCCCACCCGTTTACGAATTAATAAGCTTTTAACGTTAAAACAAAGAAGTAAAAGAAGAAGAAAAAGAAGAAGAGGAAAAGAGTGGGGAGAAAAAAGAAAGAGAGAAAAAATATTTATACCCGTTATCGCGACAACAAAGGACGAGTTCTGTTAAAAAAAGAAAAAAATAATAATAAAAAGAAAAACAAACAAATTATTTGGAGAAAAACGAAAGAGTAGATACTCGTTGTTTATTCGTCGTTCTCGTTACGGTGCAATTAATTCGAGAGCGGGTTAACATCCCTTGGAAGCTACCGACTCCCTCTCACTCATCTCAACCAACTAGCTTCTTCGATCGAGCGTCTACAACATCGAGAGAGGACTTTGTAGTGTGTAGGATAAATCTGATCACGAAAGAGGGCTTATCAAACAAGGGTTTCCGCCGATGCACCGAACTTGGTACACTCGCGAACAACTTCCCCTTAACGTATTCGGTGTTTACAATCGATGCACGATTTCGAGTAAACTCGTTAACGAAAGAAACTAAGTATTTGTAATAGTAATTGGAAAGGACCCTATTATATATTTCTCAGGATATAATTACGCGACGTGGGTGAATTAATTTAAAACTCCGCGACGTAAATATTTATACGGTTTTCCTTTTTTTCTATATTCTTTTTTATTTTTTTGTCGCAACCCCTCAACCACCCTCGAACGTGAAATTTTTCACACGAGACATGATTCATCGGTCATGCCCGTAACGTAAAGAAAAGAAAAAAAAAAAAAAAGAAAGAAAGAAAAAAAAGGACCGCTCGTTATTCGAATAATTCAATTATCCGAATAACGTCAGATGTACGTTAGAAAAATTCAACTGTTACTTCGATACAAGGATAGGGGGTGTAACATCGGTAAGGAATGAGCGTAAAAGCGAATCGATATTCGCAGTGAAACGACGTTCTCATTTGGTGGTGGGTTGGTAGTTACATAAAGGTTAGGATGACTTTTTCGTTTTGAGCAGGTCGACGGAAGGAAATATACGCGAGATATATCGATAAAAACCGCAGTATCGACGGTACGGAGAAAGAGATAAAGAGAGAGAGAGAGAGAGAGAGGGGGGGGGAGGGGAGATGGTTGGGAATCTAGGGACAAGGTAGTGTGAGTTTGCGAAGGGTGGGAATGGGTGGGTGGGTTAGCCGAGACGAGGCACGCTTTTCTGCTGGCAACTGCAGTTCTCAGAACCGTAACGCGTGACAATATGGGAATTTAATAGCACAATGCCGATGGTAGGGGTTGAAATAACACCGTAATAACTACGTTCACCGGCAAATAGAAGTCGTCGCACGGCTTCGCCTACATATCGCGGCCGGCAAACGCGCGGTCGGCTGCTCTCTCTCTCTCTCTCTCTCTCTCTCTCTCTCTCTCTCTCTCTCTCTCTCTCTCTTTCTCTCTCTCTCTCTATGTGTTTCGTTTTCTCTCTGTGTCGGTTTATCGTGAACAGTACTACGGTAAATGGAATTTCGTTAATTCCTCTCCGTTGGTAACAACGTACGTACGTACGTACGTACGTACTGTACGTGTACGTGTACGCGTACGTACGTGAACGTAGAAGATATTGTACACCAATGCTATTTACCACGTAAACGTCGTCTATGTGTTAGAGAAATAGAGAATAGGTACGCATCGAGCAATGACAACGATATAACGGTGGACCATAGTACGTAGTTGGCTGCCCCATCCCCAATTTACTATTTCACTCCTCACCCTCGAACCCAACACCCTCTCCCCCAAAAACCCCCGTCCCCACGTGTGTATTTCTCAAGCAAATTGCTCGCATTATAACGTCGAGCGAATCGCTTAATTATCGTCGCCCCCAACTTTTTACGTCACTCCTCCCTGTGCGCGTATCCTTCGTTTGATATTTAACAAAAAAAAAACAATTTTCGTTCGTTCGTTTCATTGTTTATTTATTTATTTTCTTTCTTTTTTTTTCTTTTTTTACTTTCTTCCTTCCTTTCTTTCTTTATTTCTTTTTTTTTTACTTCTTTTTCGTTCTTCCATATACCCCGACTCCGTCGTTAACTAAAAAATCAAGGAAAATTGAGAGGCGAACGACTTTTTCTCCATTTTTTACTTTCTCTCTCATACTCTTTCTATACACTCCGAGTTCGTCAAAGCAATGTCCGATTCGCAAGCCAGATTTCTATCGTAAACTACCGTCGGACGGGTTCGAGCTATCGCGTATTGTCAAATTCTCGAGAGTATCCGTCAGAGTAACGGGAGATATATATATATATATATATATATATATATATATATATATATATATCCTACGCCATTCTCATTCCCCCTAGTTCCTTCCTACCCAACTAAACCAAACCCAACCAAACCCGACTCAACTGAACCCCCATAACCCGATCTGCGTCCCATCGCGAGATCCGCGCAGGTAGGTAGATAGGTAGATAGGTAGATAGGTAGATGGGTAGGTGTAGCTCGCACGTTACTCAAAATCACCGAGAAAAATCTGATCGGAATAGGAGACTCGAAATGTCGGGCGCAATTCGAGCAACCCGAGAGTGCTCGAGAAAACTCAATTCTTCTTTGCGCTCGCGTTCGCTACGAATTTTACATCGAAAAGAGATTTTTTTCTTTATTTTTTTTTTTTTTCCCCAAAAAAGAGCGTAACACGAATACGAATCGAATTTACGATATTCCCGAACAAAGATATTATTGCACCATACGATCATTAGACTTTCACGGACGCATCGCGTTCAAATTTATTACCCCGAACTCTCTTTGGCGCATGAACGCATGAAAAATATCCAGAGTAAAAGAGAGATATAGGAAGAGAGAGAGAGAGAGAGAGAGAGAGAAGGAATATCGTTAAAATTCTTTCGATTCGACTCCTCTCTTCGATCCTTTTTTCAAGCTATAAATTTCGTTTAATGTTCGCAAAGGTATACACTCGAAATCTCCTAAGGGAACTCCTCGGTGCGAACCAGCCGTCACGCGTATACGGCGGGTGAGGGGTAGAAGGGGGGAAGGGAGGGGAAGAGGGGTGCAACGCCGACACTCGAGAGCTGCTTTCAACCAAGTGCGAATCTCATTTGTCATCCGGACTTCTGTCAAGCACGAAGAATCTTCTTCTTCTTCTTCTTCCTCCTCTTCTTATTCTTTTTATTCTTATTCTTCTTCTCTTACGCTTTACTCCCACGCCGTTCGAACTTTGAATTCTTTCCGATTGCCACACCGGAAATCTCTTTTCTTACGTACCCAAGTAAAAACAACATTTCGTTCAACAGTTTTCTCTTCGAAATAAGAAAAATGCAATAACGGAATCGTTCGATAACACTTTATAATTTATCGTTCTCTTTCTTGTTCGTATCGAGAGAGTGGAAGGAAGAGAGAGAGAGAGAGGGGGGGCGAGGGTGGAATAAAAAAGACAGATGGAGGAAAAAGGAAAAAAGGAAGAAGAAGAAGAGGAAGAAAAGAATAATAAGGAAAAGCAAGAGAAAGCGGGATGCTCGAAATGACGAAAAGAATTTAATCAACTCGAATCCATACGGGAACCATCTTCTTCTAAACGGTCGACAATTTCACGAGATACGTACGAAAATATCCTACAAAAGATTCTACCCTTTGTTATGCAAATCGACGAAATCTCATGTTACTTTTCGACTCTAACAAATTCGATATTATATGTATACATATATATATATATATATATATATATATATATATATATGTATGTATGTATATATGTATGTATATAAGTATATATATATATATACATATATCGACGTAGTCGTTCGCTCACAGGTACAACGAACGAATTACAAATAAGAATGGAACGGAATGGAATGAAACGGAATAGAATAAAATAGAATGGTATGGTATAGGACAAAAAGGAGATAGAGGGAGAAAGAGAGAGAGAGAGTAAGAGAGAGAAAGAAAGAGAGAGATATTAAGAAGGAGAGAGAATGAGAGAAACACCAAAGCGACGGGATCGCAGTACTTAAGGAAATTAAAATCGCTCCCCGACAAACATTCGCGAGAAACGACTTACGAAGCTCCAAAGTTTAATTTTGAATTTGATTAAGCCATCCCTCCCTTTTTTCACGTCCTCCTTCTGCGTTACCTCTACCGAACCCCTCGTCGTCCTTTCCCACACGAGATCACCCTCCGGCAGGAAAGAGGAATGGAAAGAGAATAAGATAAAGGGAGATAGAGGATGAGGGTGGTGAGGGGTGTGGAGGGGGGTTTGCGCGTAACTCGCAACTCGTATTTTTCGAAATTAGCCGACCATGCTAGAAGTTTTTACGTAATGAGGTAGGTAAGTCTCGCGGCATCTCGTTTATTTGCTGACTTAACGACTGACCGATATAAAATTAATTTCCGCCGTAGTCGTCACACGGAGAACAGCGCGATAGCCATACACACACCCTCTCTCATTTCCCCGACCCCTTCCCCCGTCCCTCTGGCCGACCCATCACCACCACCGTCGCCGTCGCCGTCGTCGCCGTCGGCCCCCCTCCCGCCCTTCCCCCTCCGCGTTCCAGCAAATTGCGTTATACGCGTGGCGCGAGAACGCGGAGGGACACTTTATTATTCCGCGATGCTCGTCCATTGTTTCCACGGGGTGAGATTAATGCGCTCGGAGTAAAATTCACGTCGCTATAATTGCCACCACTATATTTTCCGGCGTTACGCGCCGCTCAAGAGAAGCTCAAGCGCGTCCCGCGTCACGCGTCGAGCGCGCTCGCGCGCTCGCTCGCTCGCCCGCTCGTTCATCCGTAATGAATTTATTTTTCTTCTTTTTTTTTTTTTTTTTTTTAATTGTCTCCCTTTTTTTCCTTTCGTCGCTGTTGTCGTTGTTATCGCTTCAAGTTAGCTCTCGACCGTGGATTAGGAAGAAGCGAAAATAAAGAGAGGAAGAAGGAGAAAAAGAAAAATGAAAAAGAAAAAGGATGAGGAGGGGAAAAAGAAAAAGAGTAAAAAAGAAAACTCGAGGGCCAAAGTAGGCTAACTACGTTCGACTCACGCGATCTTGCCTATACCCGTTTACGTCGGCGTTCATCGATATCCGAAACGAATTCGATTAACCCGAGTCGATTTTCGAAAAGGGCGTGAAGCAGGAAAAATATCGTTGGACGGGGGGGGGGGTGAGGTCGGGGCGGGTACGAGGCGTTATAGAGCCCGTTACGAAGAAGAAAGTTGATAAACTCGAATTTAATCGGGTTATCGCGAGAATTTTCAAAGGGGGCGTCGCCGGAGGTGTGTTAAGGGGGTAGTAGGGAGGGAGAAGATGGGGAATAAAAATGTCGTAATAACCGGATATTACCAGGGTTTATTTTCAAATATTCACACTCGCTTTAACGTGTACCCACTACTACCCTCTACCTATCTACCACCCCATCTAACCTACCTACCTCTACCCACCTCCTAAAACCCGCGTTATATCTCGTTTGGGTAAAATATATTCGTTGAAATTTACGAGCCGAAAATTCGTGGAAACATCTTTGGTGGTGAGAGCTTATTAGCTAACTTCCGTTTTTGCTTGCTTAGAGAGAGAGATAGAGAGAGAAAGAGAGAAATACGATGGGCGGTCGATTCGAGTCGGTTCGGTTTGGTCTCTCGGAATCTGGTTGGTGCAAGCGAAAATTATCTCGAAATTTCGGCTGCGAAATCGGAATCGGAAGCACAGGTTGGAGATAATTTCGGTTCTGGCTCGGCAAAACATCGCGGTCGGCCCTTTGCGTAATTGCCGCCACGCTGCTGTTTATGACGCCACACACACACACACACACACACATACATCGGACGGTCGAGACTACTGCCGCGCTATTGCTGTTCCTGTTGCTGTTCTACCCGTTGCTGTAGCCATTGCTGTTGCTGTTGCCGTTGCTTCTCTGTTACGTACGCTCATATAATGCCCTGTTTTCCGCAATTCGCAGATACAGAACGCCACAGAGAATCGGATAGAAAGCGAAAGAGAGATAAAGAGAGATAGATAGATGCATAGATAGAGAGAGAGAGAGAGAGAGAGAGAGAGAGAGAGAGAGAGATGGAACGAATGTACGCGTCGCGCCTACGTAGAGACATCAATAGCCCGAACGACGAACGAACGAACGAACGGGTGAACGAGTGAACGAGTGAACGAGTGAACGAGTGAACGAGTGAACGAATGAACGAGTGAACGAATAGAATGAACGTATTCGAGCTGCATATATATATATATATATATATATATATATATATATATATATATATACTTCTATCTATACAGATACGGGATCTCCACGCACTCGACGCGATCCTCGCGCGAAACCGACGATTTTCACGAGTTTCTCCACAGAAACCGGCCTCTAAAGCGTCGGAGTTACGTTCACACCCGTGTATCAGCCTGCTCCACGTCGGCCGTGTGTCACGCCCAACGGCCGTAACGAATGCACTTTAACCCCTTTGCACCTCCGAATGTCATACCGTCTCTCTCTCTCTCTCTCTCTCTCTCTCTCTCTCTCACTCTATCTATCCATCCATCCATCTATCTCGCTTTCGAAAAATCCCACGCGATTAAATAGTAATATCATTTGTTAACAAATTTATCTTCTATGTTACATAGTTCGATAATTGTTTAGGAAATATCATAAAGTACGTATATTATGAATAAATGACAAAAGCGCATGACGTATGACGCATGACGCATGACGCATTCTATTTAATTTTCTATCTTTCTCTCTCTCTCTCTCTCTCTCTCTCATATTATCTCGCATCTTCCGTCTTCATTTTCCTTTCATTTCGTCGTCCGTTGAATATTTCAACGGGACAGATCGTTGCTTTTTACGGCCTCTTCTTTTACCACCACCCCTCCGACCCCTTAACACCCCCCCCCATCCACCCACCACACCCAACCTACCAGCCATTCGTAAAAACTTTAAAGTATTCGCGCGTCCAACGCCACGTAAACCTGATACGCGCTTTTCGGATTACAATTTGAATTATTCGGTTTTGCGTTCGCGTCCGGAAACGAGACCCTTGGCTATTTGTATGTACATGGTACTAACCCTTTTTTGAACTAGTGGCCTCGCCCCGTAGACGGCGCCGTTCTCTCTTTTATTTGTTTCTTTTCTTCTTTTTTTTCTTCTTTCTTTCTTTTTTTAATTTTTTTTTTTTTTCTATTCTACCCGGGTATATTTAAATTTAAGGAAAATCTAACTCGCCTCGCGCGGAATTGGAAAGGCAAAACAGCTCTCGCGTAGTTTTATTAGCTCGCACCCTCTCTTTCTCTCTTTATCTCTCTCTCTCTCTCTCGCTCGCATACACTTCGTGCATTTATGAAGATTCGAAAAGGAAAAAGTAGAGGATGGGAAGAAAGTAACGTCGTCTCGTAACTGGAAAGGTAGGTAGGTAGGTAGGTAGGTACTTAGGTAAAAGCTCGTAATTAAAATTTCTTCTGGCGGTCCATGCGAAAAGAGTGGCTCGTGAAATTGAAAAACACGAGAGAGAGAGAGAGAGAGAGAGAGAGAGAGAGAGAAAGAGAGCGTATGGACTTCATTCGAATGCATTTTCGGAAAAGAAAGATCGTTGCTCGGTTCGTTGCAAAGGTAGCCGGTGCGTTAAAGCGAAACCTCGCGAATCTAATTAGATTCTAATTGGCGATCGGCGGATGGAGATATTTGCCTTGATATCGCTCGATTCGCTCTTAGAATAAGGAAGTAGCAAAAAGAGAGAGAGAGAAAGAGAGAGAGAGAGAGAGAGAGAGAGAGAGAGAGAGAGAGAGAGAGACCTTATCTGCCTGGCAACAGCAGAGGTACGGGCGAGCTCGCAAATATTTCGCCTGGCGGCTCAAGGACGCATAGAGGTAGTATATATTCGAATATCCGTGTGATTCCACGTATCGTGTGACTCGCAGGACTACCCACTATTCCTATCGTAGAGAAACGCGTATGTTAGAGCTGCCAACGGGACCACCATGACCTCTCGACGAGGCGACGCGTGAGCGACGAAGGTGCTTATGTGTGCTATGCCGAGAGGGTGTAACGAGAACGAACGAACGAGAGCGAGAACGAGAGCGAGAGAGAGATAGAGAGAGAGAGAGAGAGAAAGAGGAGAGAGGAAGAGGAAGAGAGAGAAACCATTCAAACACTGATAAGAGACTCAATTATCGAACTATCACAGGGCGGACCGTTCCGTTTGCATTTCCAATTATTTGCTGGAAAACGGTCTGCCAATACCGGGTACTCTCGATAACGCGCGCTCTCCTCCTCTCATTCCTCGGACTACCCTCTCGCGGTCCCTCTTCCGTTCTCCCTTCAACCTTCTCCCCGTTTCCCTCCTTCCCCCGTACACTCACTCATTCGCGTTCCTCTCTTTCTCCATCTCCATCTCATTCTCATTCTCCTTCTATTTCTATTTCTATTTCTATTTCTATTTCTCTTTTCTCCAGCAGGCACTCGTTTTGTCAATCGACTCGTACATACCTACACCTACGTAGCTCTCTCTCTCTCTCTCTCTCTCTCCCTCTCTCTCTCTTTTTCTTTCTCTCTACGTACGTACGTACGCCGTCTCTCGGTCGTTCTTCTTTGTCTCTTTGTTTATCGAACGCCTTTCCTTCTACCTATCTATCCATCCATCCATCCATCTCTATTTCTTTTTTTTTTTCTTTTCTCTTTGTTCTTTTTTCCATCCCTTTCATTCCTCATCTTTCTCCGTCCATCCTCGTTTCACGTGTTCTCGTACTAATGTGCGTAGAGAAGAAGAAGAAGAAAAAAAAAAGAAGTAAAAGACGAAGAAAAGATACCGAGCTTAACTTTCGAGAATAATACGTCCGAATTTACTTACGAACAAATCCCGGCGATTGAAAGACGCGATTAGACGAGAGATAGAGAGAGAGAGAGAGAGAGAGAGAGAGAGAGAGAGAGAGAGAGAGAGAGAGAGAGATAAAGAGAGGGAGAGTAATCATTCCGAATAATTTTCCGATCGATCGATACTCTACCATTACACCATGGACTTTCTACTTTTGTCACGTACATAATTTTCTACGGCGTACACGACATCCCGTGGAACAATATTCCAATAGACACCGAGAGGCATAATCTCCGAGGAAATCACGGCGCTCTACCACTTTCCTCAACCGCTGCTTCCTGTTGACGACGTATTCCATTACGAATTTCGTGTCGCTTATCGCCATTCACTTACTTCTCGACGTAAAACTACGACGTCCGGTTGGTTGGTAATTATTGTTCGATTAAAATTCGAACGATTGGCAGATCAAAAAGTAAATTACCGAAGGGGAAAACAGGAAAGAAAGAAAATAAATAAATAAATAAATAAATGAATGAACGAACGAATAAACGAATGAATGAACGGAAAGAAGAAGAAGTAAAAACGGAATTCGATATATCGAGATAGAAAATTATCCTTTATTTTTTTTTTTGTTTTGTTTTGTTTCTCATCGTAAAAATAAATTTCGGAAAGGATACGAACGATCGGCCAATAGTAAATATCTCTAGAACAATTTTACTATGTTCTCTATCTTTCTCTCTCAATCTCTCTCTCTCTCTCTCTCTCTCTCTCTCTCTCTCATAAACGAGACATACAGAGATCGTAACGTATCTATCGTCCATATCGATGGTATCCTCGCGTAACGTATCGAGACAGGAAGGAAGAATCGCCGGACAAATTTCGCGCTCGGCCCTCCGTGAAATCGAAGAGCTTCTCTCTCTCTCTCTCTCTCTCTCTCTCTCTCTCTCTTTCCCCCGATGCCTCGAGAGCAGGGTCTCCCTTCGCGCTGTAAATTCGCGTTTGATGTCACTCCGGTGCGTCAATCCGCATGATTAATGTGCCGCGCGCGTTGGGACGAGCACAAGGACGCGGCAAGCGGCAAACGGCAGCAGCCACTGCCACTGCCACTGCCATTGCCACCTCCTCCACCACCTCCACCACCTCCACCACCTCCGCCACCTCCACCACCTACGCCACCTCCGCCACCTACGCCACCTCCGCCACCACCACTGCCGCCGCCCACTATCATCGACTAGCACATCGTTCTCTCGTTCCCCTCCTCTTCGGCGAATTTTAATCACCCCTGAGCGGACAGTCCAACGACGGATTTCGTGGCGACTGATGCGCCGCTTTATTTCGTTAACGTTTCAATCGATCATCGTACACCCCCGTGGGACAGTGTGATGCTCTCGACGACGACGACGACGACGACGTTTCCACCTATACCCCTCTATCATCCCTCCCTCCTTCCCTCCCTCACCTCCCCATTCTCGTTCTACGACAAAACGTTATCCTAGAAATTTCGCGAGTCAACGAGACGACCCATACAATTCATCTTCGATTGTTCGTTCCTACGATTCCAACTCTACCGTCCAGGTTTCAAATTTTTATTACGATATTCCCATTCGTACCGTATGTATGTACAATCGAACCTATCAAATTAATCTCAACGAGGAGAATCGAGTTATCTATTCTTTTTTATTATATATATATATATATATATATATATATATATATATATATATATATATATACAGATATGCGACGATAAAGAAATTTCTGTTTAAAAATAAAAAAGAAAAAAAAAAATATATATATATATATCCTCTTATTCGGAAAAATGGATATTAACCAACCCACTCTAGAGCACGCGAGAGAACGCGATAAATCATAATCGTCGTATATCCTTTTATCGGGGTGGTATGAGATCGTATAAATTGATCTCAAGGGAGAAAACTATTTTCCGCAGCTAAGCGCGGAGTAGCAAAGACGATGACTTTTAACGATGGAGTATTCGCGTTTGAAAGACCGAGGACGTCAGATTTTTCGAGTCCGTGCCGATCTCTCTCTCTCTCTCTCTCTCTCTCTACTCTTACAAATTTGACAGTCATCCTCTCTTAGTCGAAGAGAGAGAAGGGTTTATTTCACTGTTCGACGATGATCAGCGAGTTCTACGTACTCCATCTTTTTTCAGTCGTCCTTTTCGTCTACCCCTCTCTCTCTCTCTCTCTCTCTCTCTCTCTCTCTCCCCCTATCTCTATTTCTTTCTCCCTTTCATCCCATCGTAACTCTCATCTTTTCCCGTGCCACTTTCGACGGCCGTTGAAATTAATGACGCTCTCTCTCGAGTGACGTTACCGTAGTGAAAAGAAGAACGTTCGATTGCCGAACGAATCATAGTAGCGGTGTGGTAGTAATACCAGTAGTAGTAGTAGTAATAGTAATAGTAGTGGTAGTAGTAATAGTAGTAGTAGTAGTAAGAGTAGTAGACGACGAGAACGTTTGAAGAGATTTCCTAAGATGAAAGAAGAACGTTTGTCGGATTTATCGCGAATGCTAATTTTTCCCTTTTTTCGTCCTTTCCCGGGGCCACCCTCCCTCCTCTCCTCTCCTCTTCTTTCTTTCTCTCTCTCTCTCTCTCTCTCTCTCTCTCTCTCTCTTTAGGAAAATTATTATTCCTAAGGATCTTAGTACCTATAACATTCATTTATTACCATTCGTTTGCAACTTTTGATTAATTTAAGTTGGAACGTAAGTCGATTGGTTTCGCCGATCAATCGATTAATTCATATTCCATTCTTTGGCTCCGATCAATTTGGAGAGAGTACGGGGACAATGAGGGTTGAAACTTTTTTTAAAAAGAATTTTTCAGTGGATGTTCTACAAGCGGTACTCGAACGGTCAATATTCTACTCAAGTTTCTGGAATTCGTGTCAACGGAGAGAAGTCGAAGGCCACCCACTTGAGAAAATAAAGAGAAAGAGAGAAAGAGAAAGAGGAAAGAAATAAAGAGAGAGAGAGAGAGAGAGAGAGAGAGAAAGAGAGGAGAACGTGCGGGAGCATGAAGTATCGTCGAGCTCTCGAGAATATCTCTACGTACATATCGGATCGCGTGTTGTAACGGTGTCGTGAAAACTGAACTTCCGAAGTCGAGTTGGTAAGGTCGCCTCGGTTGACTCTCGTAAGGCCGACTCCGTGCGCACGGCTACGAGAATCAAGCTTTGCCGGATCTCTCGGAGTTTTATAGGTTCCGAGCACGGCTCGTGAAAAGATCGTGACGCCGATACGAAAGTCGGTCGAGCGTGACTCCATTTCTTTTCTTTTCTTTTATCTCTCTCTCTCTCTCTCTCTCTCTCTCTCTCTCTCTCTCTCACTCTCCCTCACATCCTGCCTACTTCATACGTCTTCCCCTTTAGGGCACGTGAGCTTATGGGGGTTCTTGAAACTCGATGATAATCCTGCGTATCATTTATGTTTCGTTTACGTTTAAACCATGTATATATGTATACGACTAATATATATATATGTGTAAATTAACGTAGGGTAGTAGGTAAACGAAAGAAAGGGTGAAGGAAGACGTACATGGATGAAGAGAGAACGTGGAGGATATGGGGAAGATACGGACACACCCGTTGACGGTGGGTAGGTGTAGGGGGAGGGTATAGGTTGAGGGCGGGGCGGGGCGGGGGGGGGAGGCGGAAACGATACGTCGAACTAAAACGTCGAGAGAAAAACGAGTAGTACTCCTGGGAAGTTTAAATCAACGATGCAAATATCGTCGCAAAACGAAACGATGAGAATTAACGAGCACCTACCGACCGGCGATCTCTCTCTCTCTCTCTCTCTCTCTCTCTACCTATCTATTTACCTCTATCTCTATCTATCTATCTCTATCTTCTGCGGTTACACGGAACGATCCTAGGACGGTTAATTTATTCGATGATCAAACTACGTCCGAGAGAATAAGTTACGAACGATGATGATAATAATAATAATAATAATAATAATAATAATAATAATAATAATAATATTTCAGTAGTGGCGCGTATAGTAACCATTTGTTTTCATTAATGCGATAATATGACAAACCGAGAGAATCTCTCCATTCTTCCTTTTCAAACACAGGTATAGGTATAACTCGTTGAGGTTGGGGTTGGGATTGGGGTGGGGGGTGGGGTTGGGGGCGCGGGAAAATGGGAAAAGCCGCGGCGGGTTATCAGTTTTTCCGCGAGCCAGCGGGGCAGATGGCTAACGAAATGGCCGGGCAATAAGAGACCGACTAATCTCGGTTAAGAAGAGTAAATAATCAAGCGGAGCGAATGACTACCAATTTAATCAGACGCTGCCAAGATTTTGAATTAAACGAGGGTATCCATTTAATCTCGATGGTAAATTAAAGTTCCTCCGTCTGCTAATTTGAGAGAAAGAGAAGGTTGGGAGGAGGAGGTGGTGGTGGTGGTGGTGGGTGGTGGAAGAGGAACGGAGATGGTAAAAAATTGAGAGAGAGAGAGAGAGAGAGAGGGAGAGATAAAGAGAGAAAAAAAAATTATCCTCTCTATATTTTTGTAACCGTGGAAATAAGAGCTTAATTATTTATACTTCTCTTATACCTTTTCTTCGTATTTTCCCTAATCAAAGGGAGTTTTCCGAGCAAAGCACTCGAATCTACGGACCGAGATAAACGCTTTATAAGTTTATGCTCCGTTCCGGCATAATGCTGAGGGAAGGGAGAGAGAGAGAGAGAGAGAGAAAGCTTCTCGCGGCTTGGAGTAAGCGAGACGAAAATATTGAATCAAGTCGTCCTCCCATCGAATTATTATGCAATCCGATAACCATAATTATGAGCTCCGCTCGCGCGCACGGAGATTTATTAAACCCGTTGGAAAGAAAGAAAGAAAAAGAAAAAAAAAAAGAAAAAGAAAGAGGAAAAGGAAAGAGAATGGAATTGTCAAAGTATCATCCTCTATCATCCCCTAACCAGAAACGTGAAAAGAGAGAAGTCGACGATGGTCTTTGGTCTCTCTTTAATTCCTTGGAGGGAATACCCCCGCATCCGCCGTTCGACGATGCGATCGCAGGAAGAAAGGTGGTAGGGGAAGAAACGAGAGAGAGAGAGAGAGAGAGAGAGAGGGAGAAGGAAAAAAAAGGAAGAAAACGAAGAAGAAGAAGAGAGAGAAAGAAAAGAAATAGCCTACGTCTCCTACATTATCTCGCGGGTGAGAATCCTTAGGTGAAAATCCCTTCCATCAAATTTCTACACGTTCGCACTTCTCTCTCTCTCTCTCTCTCTCTCTCTCTCTCTCTCTTCCGTATTCTTAATATTCAGTGTCCGTGTTGGCGGCTGAACTCGCGAATTTACATTTAGATGTAGGTATAAGACACAGAGAGTGTCGCGTAAGTTTACGTTCACGTAAATACGAGAGCTCCCGTTTTGATATAAGTTGAAAACTCCGTTGAAAAGTTATTCGGGGGTTTTTCTGT
>OU426993.1:21538919-21573919 GCA_911387935.1 Dolichovespula saxonica | reverse complement strand
TTTTGTAAATTTTTCGTACGGTCTTCCAACGTTTTAACGTTTTTCTCGGGCTTTAACGGAGAGGAGTCATTGAAAATATATAGTAACCGTAGCAGCGTTATAAAACCGAGAAGGCCGCCGGTATAAAACGTCTGTGCCGGTTAAGCGGCAGCCAGTAACCGGCTCGTTGGAGCGCGAAGAACTAAAATAAACCGCATAGCGTGTGCCATTTCCCTTCGGACTGTGAAAAGAAAGAGGATAGATATAGAGATAGAATATAGGGCGGCGACTACGCCGGCGGGTGGAGGATGAGGAGGATGAGGAGGATGAGGAGGATGAGGATGAGGAAGTAGGTATTAGACAGAGATAGAGAGAATTCAGAAAATCGTCGTCGAGAGTCTCCAAGTATTCTACTCGCTTTATAGGCGACGCATGACCGGTCAAAGTTCGCTGCTCCACTCGACAAACGCAATGGAATCGTATTCTCGAAGGGCTTGAAAACCGCAACTTCTCTACCCGTATCAAGGAAGGTAACGTCGTCGAAAGCCGTCAGAGTCGATCGAACCTTTCGATCGTCAACTTCTTCGTCGACCTTAAGACCATGAGAAAGATGATAGATAGAAAGAGAAAAGAGAAAAAGAGAGAGAGAGAGAGAGAAGCAAAGTAAGAGAAAGAGACAGAAATAAAGAGAGAGAGAGAGAGAGAGAGAGAGAGAGTCGTGATTACCCGCATGGGGTACAGAGAACCGCAAGAAAACACAATATTGCTAGTGGGGTTGTATACGAGTACTCTCACTCTATTTCTGTCTCTCTCTCTCTCTCTCTCTCTCTCTCTTTCTCTCTGTGTGTTTCTACAGCTCTAACTCTCTCAAAAGGTTCTATGGAGGGTAAATGGATGGCAAGATATCGTTGAGTCCATGGGAAGACATATTTTCTCAGCCTTAATACCTTCAATTTCTCCTTCTTTTCGGTAGATCGCGCCCAGTTTCTACCTTTCCCTTAACGCCCTTTCCACTTCCTTTACTTTCTCTTAATTACATCGTAACAGAAGGAAATCTCTGGGGAGTCAAAGTGCCCGAACTTTGAAGGAACGAACGAACGAACGAACGAACGAACGAACGGACGGACGAACGAACGAACGAACGAGTGCTTCCATCGAAAAAAGGGCGAGCTCTTCGACGTCTTCGTTCGTTTCTTTATTTCTCGTTCGATAGATCCTCCTGTCCGAATCGATTTTCTTTTGGCTTCCGTGATTCATTCTTTCGTTATTTTATACGTACGCTTATCGAACCGGACAGGAGAAAATCTCTTTCGATTTTTAAAACGTAACCCTTGTTATAAATGGAATCACGATGAAATATATATATATATATATATATATATATATATATATATACACGCACTCACACACACACACACACAAACATCGTATAGCTTTTCTTATCATTGCCGTTAGAGAACATATCGTTCCATACGAAAGTTGAGAAAGTATCTAACTATTTTTCTTTTTCTTTTTTTTTTTTCTTCTTATTCCAAAAGAACTTCTTCTTTTAAAACCCGTGTAAGTGTATAAACGAGAAAAATATTATCGAGTCTGCGTCGGATATTCCGCGTTATCGGAAATGCATACACACATTATACATACATACATACATACATACATACATACATACATACATACATACATATATATATACAAGATATCCTTGGAGCTTTAACGAGACGTGGAACACGCCTCACGTACGACGCCGTCGAAATCTCTTTACTTGATAGACGTGGTAAGAGGAGTAAAATGAGAAGGAGGAAAAAATAAGAAATGCGAGTAGAAGAAGACGGGGGAGGAGGAGGGGGAGAGTCGGGCGAGATGAGTGGTGCCGATGGTGATGTGAGGTGGGAGGAAGGGAGAGAGGAGGAATACGTAATAATTGCAAATTGAAATATACGTACCTATTACTTTGGATAAAAAAAAAAAAAAAAAAAAAAAACATACGAATCTTTTAAGAATCGAAATAAGAACGACGACGCAGCCTGTGTTATTTCGAAACGATACGGACGTTTCGTTTCGTTTCGTTTCGTTTCGTTTCGTTTCATATCGATTCCGACGAATATGACAATGGAAAAGAAGAAAGGAAGGAGAGAAACGCACAAGAGATATATGTATGTATATACGTACGTGGGTACGTACGTACCTGCTACGTATGTACTTCGATATCGCATTTTCGAGCAACACACAACGATGCAAAACAGAGAACGAAAGGGAGAGAAGAAAAAAAAGAGAGAGAGAGAGAAGGAGAGAGATAGAAAGAGAGAAAACAGAGATTGGAAAGAACTGACGAACGTGACGTCGACGAGGCAGGGCGTGATCATCGTATTGTTCGATATCTCCATTTCCCATCCAGCTTCGTTCACGGTGCGGTCTAATTACCCTCGAGGCTTACCGCGCGCGGTTTAAATACTAGCTTCTGTCGCACGCGCGAGAAGCAACGAGAGAGACACAGAGACACGAGAAAGAGAGAGAGAGAGAGAGAGAGAGAGAGAGAGAGAGAGAGAGAGAGAGAGAGACGAAGAATCGTACGAACACGTATGAGAGCATACATATATTTCGCTTCGTGAGAGATAAGGTCAGGCGCAAATGGCAAATTTCATGGGGAAATTTATGACGTTTCACAATGGCACGTAATTATCGTCAGATACGGCCGTTAACGGCTTTATGAACCCTCCCCCGAAAGAGGTCAATGCCGGTCATCTCGGATATTATGCGCTTTTGTATTAACCCCGAGAAGATAGAGATAGATAGATAGATAAATAGATAGATAGATAGATAGATAGATAGATATATAGAGAGAGAGGGCGAGTCGCGGTCTCCGATATTCATCGACGCTACTAATTTCGATAATGAAACGGTTCGGTTAATGTAACGCTCGTGGAATTTCCAACGTTAATATAAAGCAATTATCGAGAACGATCGTTCGTTCGTTCGTTCGTTCATTCATTCGTAGATATATTTATAAAAGAATCGCGTCGAATGACGTAATCATCGTTTAAACTCATACAATAATCTCGCGTATCTCTAAATCGACTTTACGATCGACCTTCGTTAACAAATACTCCAGTCTAATTCTAAGAAACTATTTAGACACGAGTTACGACACAATAACGTTTAACGTTGTTAAAAAAAAAAAAGTAAATAAATAATCTCGCGTACTATCCTCCGTTGACTCCATTAAATATTTTTCTCGTATTTAGTTAACGTTTATACGTACGTACGTACACACACGTAGATGGAATGATATCTCCGTATTCGAGATTCATCGTCCCGTGACAGGATATCTCGGTAACTGTGATATGAATCGCAAGAGATGGTCGGAAAGGAAAACGAAAAAGTCGAGAAATCGAGAAGGATAGTAGCAGGCAGACAGGTGGATGGGTGAGTGGTGGATAATGCGAAGATTGAGTTCGCCTTGACTTACGTCCGCTAGGAACTATTTGAAAACTACTCAGAACTGTCGGATTAACTGAAAGTATGTGCCTGGTTTGGGGGATTTTATCCCATGGAACCCCGGTGCATTATTCATGGCCAGGAACCGACTGAGGTGCACAGAGAGGAGAGGGTAAGGGTGGGAGACGAGGGAGTCGGTATAGGTGGTAAAGAAACCTTAAGGAAGGAGAGCAGCATATTACGCGTTACGAATCTTTCACGGAGGAATAATGCAGATACGACGTTCGCGAATCTCTTCCAAGGTATTATAAGATTAAACGGAAAACTTATTGCACTTATTACGCGAAAAACCGACGATGACGGTATCTCGAGTCGAGTCGTGAAATTTGGTATCCTTAAATCGAGCCACCTCCTTTTTACCCTTTTAAATAATTCACCGGGCGAAATTTTTATAGTCTGTTATATACGTGTTGATCTTTCACAATCGTTATTACCATTAACGTTATCGTTCTTATTACAATTATTATTATTATCGTTAGGTAGATCGAAATGGTTGGATCGCCGTTTTAAAAACGGACGTTTGTAAAATTGTTTATTATATTACCGAATAGGTGTATACGCTATGTCGTCGTAATAATCGTGAATAAAGGAAAAGGATGGGAAACGAAGTAAGGAAGGAAGGAAGGAAGGAAGGAAGGAAGGAAGTAAGAAACTTACGTCTCCTAAGCTGATAAATATACATGCCTTTTGTGCGCGTGTGTGTGTGTGCGTATGTGTATAAGAGAGAGAGAGAGAGAGAGAGAGAGAGAGAGAGAGAGAGATTGAGAGAATGAGAAGGAGAGAGTATAAGCTCGAGGACATGCTAAGAGAATCTCAGGGTAGACACAGGTGGGTGGTTGTAAGGAAAGTAGGTATCGACGATGTTGCAAGGCACGGTTGTGACTACTTGTTTACTGAACGCTCGAAACCTCGGAAAGGAAGGAGAATACAGGAGAAAGGAGACGTAAGAGAGAGAGAGAGAGAGAGAGAGAGAGAGAGAGAGAGAGAGAGATGCAGGGGTGTTCGAAGAAAACCACTCAAAGTACGATGTTTCCCACTGCTGCGGTGGAATTCCCATCCAAAAATATCGTTTAGAACGGACGAGGCGGAGAAGGGCAGAGGGAAGGAGGGGGAGACGAAGGACGAAGGTTCGTAGTTGGAAGGAGAAACGTTACGATTGAGAAAGAGAAAGGGAACGCGCAATAGAGCGAACGAACGAGCGAGAGAGATAGAGAGAGAGAGAGAGAGAGAGAGAGAAGCGACCCTCGGGTCAGGTAAACTTGGATCGCCCATTTCCAGTTTATTGCTAATTCATTCAAATTGTATTTGTTCCCAAATATACATTCTATTCGTCGGCTTTCTATTCGTTCTCTCGGTAGCAAGCGCGTAGTTTTAGCATGGCGACGCCGAGCGCAATGCCTCGTCCTTTAACAAATTGCTACTCCTATGCACGTTCTATACTCCGTGGAAAAACAAACGTCGAGGAATAGAATGATGACGATCTTCTAGAAGGAGGGGTCGGGGTTGAGGGGTTGGGATGGATCGGTCGGATGGTTGAAGAGGGATGGGGGTTACGACGACGAGACGTCGAATTCTTCTTCTTCTCCTCCTCCTCCTCCTCCTCCTCCTCATCCTCCTCCTCCTTCTTATCCTTCTTTCTCTATTCCTCTCTTTCGCTCTTCGCGCAGAACTAAACTAAGACGAAAGTTTAGCGAAATTCCAAAAGTTACTCGGAGGGACTCGTTTTCCTTTCTAACGCATACGAGGGAAATGGCGATGACTACGAGGAGGATGACAACGACAAAGATGGCACCGGAACACGCTATTCGCACACCCGGTAGATTTTACTTACTTTGGGTATACACTGCTATATACACACACATATATACACACACATATGTATATACACAATGCGCGTAGTGATACGACGAATTCGTAACCATTTTCAGAGAGACACGGACACCTAACGTTAATCTCATGTCGTACTAACGTTAAGGATATAACGTGGAGAGCAAGAGAGAGAGAGAGAGAGAGAGAGAGAGAGAGAGATTAAAGAAAATCATCGCTCGTAAAAGCGAGTGCGTAAGCAAGGAAACGTTGCTTACGTCGTATCTCTACGGCACTATCGCGGCTTATTTCTGCTTTTGAAATGTCATAGGGAGAAAAAAGATCTTGGGTGGGAAAAAAAAAAAATAAAAAAATAAAAATTCGAACGGCGAACTCTTTCTCTCTCTCTCTCTCTCTCTCTCTCTTTTTCGTGAAAGTAGCACAACGATTAGGATTAAGGTGCGGATGGAAAATTCTCAACGGAAAATTTATTACATCGAAAAGGGCAAAGCCGAAAGTTTTCGAGGTAGGTAAATGGGAAAAATCATGGCCCGAACGAAATGGGGGGATTAGGAGGAGAGAAAAACCTCGAGCAGCTATGCGAATTCCTTTTTATTTTTTCTTCTTTTCGTTTTTCTTTTTCCCTTTTTTTTTTTTTTTTGCTTTCTTTCTTTCTTTTTTTTTTTTTATTCCCTGCGTAACTTTTCTTCCTCCTACTCCTCCTCCTCCTCCTCCTTCGAAGATAGGAAACAAATATTTACGAGATATCCAGGCATTTGCCGGTTATCGCGCAACAAGAGAGAGAGAGAGAGAGAGAGAGAGAAACTTTCTTTTTAGGCATCGATCATCGATTTCTTATTTTTTTCTTTTCTTTCCTTTCCTTTCCTTCTTTTTTTTTTTTTTTAACACCGCATATAAACAGCGTTTAACGCACAGGCATACGAGTGAAACCGTATTTTAATCGTAATTAATTCGAACGTAACTCGTCGACGAAGTAAGAGGAGAGAAGAAGCAAATGAAAAAAAGAAAAAAAAAATAAAAGAAATAAAAAAGAACGTGTCGACGTGCACGCAACGTTATTTAATACATTTTTTTTTTTTTGAAGTTCTTAAGTACAGAGATGTATTTTATTTTATTTTACTTATTTCATTCTCTCTCTCTCTCTCTCTCTCTCTCTCTCTTTTCTTTTTTTGTTCACTTTACAACTTGGTGCACTCTCTCTCTCTTTCTCTCTTTCTATAACGGATAGATATCTACCGGGTACTTTACTATCGACGATATTATTGGCAAGCGAGACACGATAATTTCGCGCGCGAGAAAAAATCGTAGAATTCGTCTCGAATCGAGAGGAAAACGAAGTGCCATCTCGTCGGGGGTTCATTGTGTGTACTACCGATGGCAGTTACCCCACGGGAAAGAATACAAACGAGATTTTCCGAGCGGAAGAAAATGATCAAGTCGGAACATTCTCTGCCGACAGGAGAATCGATGGAAAGTCATCCACGTTCAGTTAGCATAACAATGCGACTCTCTCTCTCTCTCTCTCTCTATTTCTCTCACCCTCTCTTCCTCTCACTCTCACTCTCTCTCTCTCTCTCTTTGTAGGTTTCTATCTAAGTCTCTGGCTCCTTACTGAGTACCTACATCGCCCGACATCAAATCAATCCCGTAACTTCTAGCTCGCTCGCGAGTAGACGCGAAAACACGCGTGACAATCGATATTTCACAGTGGCCTACGATCGAGAACCATTCTCGCGGGATATACAAGAACGCACGATAATGTACGTACGCATATGTGTACTCTTGTGCATATATATATATATATATATATATATATATATATATATGTATGTATGTATGTATATATTATATGTATATACGTGCATACATAGAAACAGATGATCTAAGGATAGGACACAACCGTAACTACCAAAGAACGTTTTCGTCGCGACGAGATTACGATCATTTTCTTTTTTTCTCTTTCCTTCTTTTTTCTATTCTTTTCTTTTCTTTTCTTTTTTTCAGAGCGTCGAGCGTCGGCTGTGGCTCTGAATAAATATATAAAATTAAAGAGATTGAGAGAAAACTGCGTTGGGTTAAAGGAAAAACGAGGGAAGAGAAGGTAGGAGAGGAAAGTAAAGGAAGGGAACGAGAAATAAAAGAGAATAGAAAAAAATAAAAATAAAAAAAAAAAGAAAGAAAGAATGAAAGAATCGTCGACGGCTTTGGATGAGAATGGAATAAGAGGGAAGTGGGGAAAAAAGAGCCTTAGAGAAGAAGTAGAAGTAGAAGTAGAAGAAGAAGAAAGAAGAAGAAGAAGAAGAAGAAAAGTTGGAAGGAAAATGCGGGGAAGAGAGAGATGCAAAGTGTTCCGTACGCTCTTACGGATTTATGGATTTCATTATTGTCGAGCGTGGTTGGTTACGCCGGCTGACTAGGGACACACTCACTCCGAAGGAGAAAGAGGAGAAAGAGGAGGAGAAGGAGGAGAAGGAGGAGAAGGAGGAGGAGGAGGAAAGGAGGTAGGAAGAGGATCGCGAGAGCAGGCCCGTCTAAACTTAAACTTGCTGCCCGTTTGCATTTTATGAGCAGCCAAGCCAGTTTCTGCTTTCTCTCTCTCTCTCTCTCTCTCTCTTTCTCTCTATATCTCTCTATCTCTATCTCTCTATCTTTATCTCTCTCTCTCTCTCTCTCTCTCGTTCTCTCGAAAGACGGAGAAGAGAAGGTAGGAATACCGGCGGTTCCCGAACCGAAAAGCCCATACATTCGTTCTCACCCCCTCCCCCTCCTCCTCCCCCGCCCTCTCCCGTGCCAACAAGTACCACCCACCCTCCCACGTATTTTCCAACGAGCACCTACCTACCTATCTAACCGCCAACCACCGACGTAGAGTCCCACACACCTTTCTCACCAAAAGGGAAAACCATCTCGGTCAAACCACCATTATAAAGCCCCAGCCGTGTAAGCCGAATTACTACTTCCCCTTTCATTCCCCGCCACCGTTTCTTCTTCTCCATCGCGCCTCCCTCGCTTCCTCCTTACAGCCCTCTCCACCCTTTTACTCTTACTCATCCACACCTTCGAGATATTCACCCTACTCGTAGGAAGATTCAACGCCGAACGTAGAGCGATACTCGACACGATCTTAAGACCTCTCTCTCTCTCTCTCTCTCTCTTTCTGTTGTGCTATACTAACGTTCCTTCTATCACGGCACGATCTCTGCGAGGCCGAGTGCGAAGGGGGATTCGAACGTTTTACCCTATCGCTCTTGGATCTTGCTTACGTTTAATCGTCGACTACTCTCTCTCACTCACTCTCTCTCACACACACACTCTCTCTCTCTCTCTCTCTCTCTCTCTCTCTCTCTCTCTCTCTCTCTCTATCTGCACCGTTAAAGCTCCTAGCCGCCGCCGTCGATAGATAGGATTGCGAGGAAACGGCACGTAGTTTACGTTAAGCGTCGTCGAATCCAACCGCTAGATCGCATCTTCCTGTTTTAAATGAAACCCTCGAAACTTCCATATCCTTCGGCGAGAGTTAACGCTTTGGGTGTAAAGAAAATAAAGAAAAAAAAAATAAAAAATAAAAAAAAATAGAAAGAAAAGAAAAATATAACGATCGACGTTACCCGCACACCATTACCCGCTATCCAAATAAAAAAAAAAAAAAAATAAATATCTAACGCACGCCTATTGATATCTTCGACGGGGTAATATTAAGAAGAATAAAGAAAAAGAAAAAGAAAAAGAAGAAGGATCGACATAATTGTATTATTTGCGAAAGATTTCTATCGGTCCATTTAATATTGCCATTATTTACCTCGACGGCCGAAGTTAATTTCCATTATCGATTAATCATTATTATTCGTAAAACAACGTCGAGATAATATCATCCGATTGTCTGTCGGCACGAGACGAAAACGACGACGACGACGACGACGACGACGACTACGACTACGACTACGACTACGACTACGACTACGAACTCACTCGATCGCTCACGTACGCACGTAGAGATACGTTTCTTAATCCGATAGTCTACCCGGGAAGACAATAATGTCGCGAGGATTGAACCGGTATAGGTGTGACAGAATATGCGGAGAATGAGGATGGGAATGAAGATGAGGGGTGAGTAGGTAAGGGTAGAAGTGCACTGTTCAATAATTCAGAAGCAATAGCAGTACACACTCTCTCTCTTTCTCTCTCTCTCTCTCTATCTCTTTCTCTATCTCCATCTCTCTCTGTCTATTTCTCTCGACTCCTCTATATCCGTATCATTCTGTATAACTCTCGATCGTGTTGCTTTCTCTCCCTCTCCCTCCCTCTTTCTCTTCGTATATATCCTTATCACTACGTTTCTCTATCTCTATCTCTCTCTCTCTCTCTCTCTCTCTCTCTCTCTCTCTCTCTCTCTCTCTCTCTCTCTCTCACTCCCTTAGGTATTTTCGACGATCGCACGATACTATGTACGTGCGTACATGAATGATCAACGACACGTGAATGCGTTACGGAACGACGAGCTTACCAACCAACATGATTCACATACCTAGACGAACTTTTGAAGGCACACGTTCGTAAGAACGTAAAAGAAAGTCAAGAAAATCGGATCGGATCAGATCCGAGAGTATCGACCAATCCGATAACTTCGACTCTCTACCCTTCCATCTTCGAATTTTGCCCTCCCCTAAAAGATCTCTGGTCATACGAGTCCGATAAAATCTGTCCGCTCTCTACCACCACCCTTATTCCCCTCCCCCTTATTTCATACCACCCCACCTATTTATCTTTTTTTACCTTTTTCTCTCGAAAGAAACGCACGAGTCGACTGTTTCTATCGGTCGTCAACACCCGACAACGTCTTCGTTATTCTTTGATTTTTTTTATTTTTTTAATCGCAACGAACGCACGCGTCGGACCTTTTTTTTTTTTTGTTCGTTCGTTCATTTGGTTCCTCTCCTTTTCCTATTTCCTTGTCTTTCGTTATTCACGTTTATAGGATCGATTAATGAAACGATACGTACGTACGTAAATGCAAGTATGCATGCATGCATGCATGCATGCACGTACCTACGTACGTAACAAACTTACACCAACGTATATGCATAGGAATAAATTGTAAAATACTAACGTATGCGCACTACTAACGCGATAGGAGATAATATGAGACACGGTATCGATACTGAAAAACACGTACGAGAAGCGTCGCATTCGTATCTGTCACATATCGGTAGCCGAGTAACCATGCGCTACTACATACGAGAAGCGTCGAAGAGATGTATCCGACGACATTTGTCACGCGAATAAGTGCTACACACACACACACACACACACACACACACACACACACCCATATCGTTCCTACCTTATACGGGAACGCGCACACATCCCGATATCGCTGCTCGTCATACTGTAAACCGTACAACCGTCAAAGTCCATGGTGGAAAATCGCTTACCTGAAAGAAAAAGAAAAATAATATATCGTTAGAGATTGCGAGAATAATATAGGAGAAACGATTGGTTGTATCGAAATATGATGAATAATGCGATATAAACTATTCCTTATTATATAAGGATTCGTCGTTGAATAAATGTTTGATGTTTCTCAACGAGCATGTTGGTCGTCTTCTTTTTTTATTTTCTCTCTCTCTCTCTCTCTCTCTCTCTCTCACACACACACTTTTTGCTCCTTTGTCTTTTTTACTTTATTTTTTTTCTCTTTTTGTACGTCTGCGGTAGGCTAAGGCCGTAAAGTTAAACCGGCCAAAATCCATACCTCTCTATACGTGCCACACATAAATAAGAAAGTTGTGAAAGTTAAAAAACTAGAAGGAACGACGGAGACAGAAAGAGAAAGAGAAAGAGAAAGAGAATGAGAAGGGATGGAATAAGGCGTGACTACAAATTTATCGCTACCCCACCCTACCCCCCTCCCCGATAACCCCGCCCGCTCCACCCGTCACCCATCCTCCTTCACCGAAAAGCCTTCCACGAGAGGTTGAAGGTTCGAAAAATAAGTTCGTTTCCTTTTACCACCTATTTCTCTCTCTCTCTCTCTCTCTCTCTCTCTCTCTCTCTCTCTCTCTCTCTCTCTCTCTCTCTGTCCCTCTTCTTTCCCCAAACAGTATTTTTGTTTATTACCACCCAGTTTGAGACTCGAAAGTAACATCGGATCATAAGGGAAAAGAAACGTAAATTCGTTGGATTCGATAACTCTAGGTTTGTTCGGACTTTTAACACGATGGAAAGAGAGAGAGAAAGAGAGAGAGAGAGAGAGAGAGAGAGAGAGAGAGAGAAGTTCGAGGTAGGCGAAAAGGATATTAACGTAAATTCTCGCACGAAGCGGGAAAAACTAAACTCGTAAACCCGAATCGAAAGTAATCTTGCGAGAGCATAGATTGTCCTACGAGTATTACCGTATGCAGTATAAATGTATGTAGGTGTATGTGTGCGCGTGCGTGCGTGCGTGTGTGTGTGTGTGTGTGTCTGTACGCGAAAGTAAAGTGCCAGAAAACGACGAAGGTGGATCGAAGAATTGGTAATGGATAGGAATAGAAGACTCGAGGGTCTTGGACCGATGGAGGGATGGATGCTACTGGACATGGAGAAAGAGTAGAATCATGAATTGTGGAAGGAGAAAGAACGATAAAAGATAGAAAGAGATAGAGAATATATATGTGTTTGTGTGTATGTATATATATACACCATCTTCTGTTGGTCGTCACTCCGTATTGTGTGATCGAACGTTTCGAGAGAAAACTGAGATAACTCTGTACCTGCGTCGGTTTTACAAAACGAAAGAAAGAAAGAAAGAAGGAAGAAAGGAAGAAAGAAAGGAAAGAGGGAAGGAAAGAAAAATAGGAATATGAATAAATAACCGTTCGATGGGATTTACGCATTTGCTAGTATTTGACGTATAAAAGTCTCTCTTTTTCTCTCTATCCTTTCTCTCTCTCTCTCTTTCTCTCTGTGTGTTTTGCTCTTGACGTCACGATAAATTCTCGATCTACGATGACACGACGAGGAAAGTTTGACGGCAATTTTATTTATTTATTTTCCCTTTTTTTTTCTTTAAAGTATTTCGATATAGATATATTCGAAGTATATCGACATATATACATACACATATATAAATATCTCTCGATGAACAAATAGATAGACAATATCATATACGTAGCATTAACATTCGA
Organism: Dolichovespula saxonica; assembly: GCA_911387935.1. Lineage (NCBI taxonomy): Eukaryota > Metazoa > Arthropoda > Insecta > Hymenoptera > Vespidae > Dolichovespula > Dolichovespula saxonica. The sequence goes on along the minus strand of OU426993.1, from coordinate 21,561,449 downwards.
AATTTTCGACATATCAAAAAATGGTATTCCCACCTACGTATACGCCACGTTTTATAGTTGAAAGCGTATAAAATGATAGGCATATTCGCAAACGTTTACCAAAGCAAACCGCATAACTGCGACTCCGCTCGCCGATACGCAGAAATTGTTGCAGATGGTTGAAATCGATAATTCGTGGGCGCAATAGATAAAAAGAGTGAGTGGGAGAAATAGAGATAGAGAGAGAGAAAGAGAAAGAGAGAGAGAGAGTATCGACGAACGAATCAATTCCAATCGATCGAATGTTACGTACGTAGATACATACATACATACACACACACACACACACACACACACACACACACACACACACACACACACACACATATACACGTACGTACGTACATACATACGAGCAAAATCGGCGTTCGAATAGATACAGATATATTTTCCATTATAAACTCAAATATTTGGTAATGAATATCCCCGATACACGAGGATCGTTTGGGCAGACCGAAACATAGAGAGAATAGGGCAAGTAAGCTTTAATACTACTGATTGGAAATCTCGATTGTGAATAGCTCGGTAGGTACCAGCCGATTGATGATCTCTCCACAAAACTATCTTCCCGCTCCACCGACACGGTATACTCCGACGAAAATTAGCCGTAGAAACTCATCACGAGATTGCCGAGGTGAACCGAGAGATCTCTCGCGCATTTGATCTACACAACGAGATCCCACCCCCTACCCCTACCCCTCCTCCTCCCCCCCCGGAAAGTAGAAAACGAGTTTCGTTCAAGGAATCCTTTTTCTTCGTTGGCATATTTTTGTCCCCACCCCACCCTACCCTCTCTCCCTCTCCCTCTCCCTCCATCCCTTTTTTGTATTTTTGTATTTTTCTCTCTTTCGTTTCGTTTCTCCATGTTCATTCGTTCTTTCTTCTTTCAAACAAACAACCGTGGGTTCCGCTTCTCTTAAATTCGTTACGGTCTTTTCCCCATTTCTCGTCGACGACAGGCTCTTTCAGAAATATTGCAAAAAAAAAAAAAAAAAAAAAAAAAGATAAAAAAAAGAAAATATCGTCGGATATAACCGTATTTTCTCTCGTCGATATCGTTCGCCGCCACGTTTGCCTCTCGTCAATTTACTAAAAAGCCCCTCTCGCGAACGGGCTTTTCCGCGAAACGCGAGCCGCCCGAACGCCTAGGTAGATCTTTCTGCATATGTACGTAGATACGAAAAAACGTGTAGGTAACAACAACCATACGCGTAGCTAGCTAGCTAACAAGCTAGTGGCGGCGGCTTTCGAGTTACATTACGCGAAATTCCCTTCGGCAATACACCCGTCGAAAGATCGTGCGGAAAATAAGGAAATTGCTAATTTTTCGCCCTTACCAACGTTTACCAACGAAAACGTTCCCTCCCCTCTCTCCCTTCTATCCCTTTTTTCGGACCACGAGGAAAGAAAAAAAGGAGTCGACGAAGTTTACAGACCATGCCGTGTTGTTCGTTCTAATTCGTTCGTTACGAGTTACGATATAAGTTAGTGAACCCTTTTATAACGATATAATATAATCAAGTTAATATTGCGTAAACACGCGTTAATAAACGTAATAAAACGTACGTACGTTTTGCATACTTGCCTGCATGTATTGCAAAAATACGTGTATATATATATATATATATATATATATATATATATATATATATATATATATGTATATATATATGTATGTATGTATGTATGTATGTATGTATGTATGTATGAACGATGTACATTTTCTCATGACCTACTTACGAAAAGAAGTTTAATCTACGGGAGTAAAGTCCGCCACTTTGAAAGCAACACGATAATCGTTCTTTTTTCTCTTTGCCCCTCTCCCCCGGCCCCTATGTTCATTTCTTTCTTTCCTTCCATCTTTCTACTTTAAACTTTTATAGAAAGGTAAGAAGCTTGTTCCTTCGCGCGTTAACACCTCTCTCTCTCTCTATAGACGTTCGTGTGTTCCTTTTTAATATTTCACGTTGCTAGCCGTATTATCCGATGCAGCCGAAGCGAGACCAAGGAGAGACCAAGGAGGAGACTAATAACCGACCAGCGATTCTCGGGTGTATCGAGCGTCTAATTAGCGTTCGATCCCCTCCCCCTAACCCACCCACCCACCCACCAGCTCTCTATCTCTCTCTCTCTCTCTCTCTCTCTCTCTCTCTGGTATTCCCTATCAGATGGCACGCATACCTCGGCGTGCTTAATTAATTAGATTTCGACGAAAGACGATGATCTACGGTAGATTCACCAATATATATATATATATATATATATATATATATATATGTGTGTGTGTGTGTGTGTGTGTGTGTGTGTGTGTGTGTGTGTGTGTGTGTGTATGTATGTATGTATGTATGTATGTATGTATGTAATATACGTTGAATCGCAAAGCGTTATCGTAGAATTCAATTGTAAATCGTTTATTTTATTTTTTTTTTTCGAACGTAGACGACGATCCGATCGAGTCGTAGACTAATCATAGACGATTTTTCTTCGTCGATATGGCAATATGTCACATAAAGAGAAGAGACGAAAAACGAAGAAATAGAGAAAAAGAAAATTGAGTGAGGAGGAAGAAGAGGAGGGGAGAAAAATAAGTAGAAAGATTCATGGAATGGGAACGACACACGAGGTCCAGATAAAGACAGGCATAAAGAGAGAGAAAAAGAGAGAGAGAGAGAGAGAGAGAGAGGGAGAGGGAGAGATGAAGAAAGAGAAACAAATCTCACGCGTCTAAGCCTTGTTATTCTCTCGTCGAGCAATTAAAGTTCGAGAAAGCCAGAGCATGACCTTAGCACTCACGATAGCTGTTCTCTTAATTTTCTGTCCGTCTCTCTTTCTCTCTCTCTCTCTCTCTTTCTCTCGATCGAGAACAAAGATCGAATGATCTTACGTTACGACCTCTTGAGAGATATCTTTGGTGTTAGCGGATAGTTTTAACCGACTGACTTTCGACGGAATCTTTCAAATATACCTTTCACCGACTATTCCGACGAATTTAAATATACATGCATACCCAACTACGTGTAGTTGGCAGCACGAACCACGTTTTTCACTCTCTCTCTCTCTCTCTCTCTTTCTCTTTTTCTCTTTCTCTCTCTGTCTCTCTCTTTCTATCCAAGTCGTGTACGTTTAATCAAGGTAGAAAAATACCAACGTTTTGCACGTTACAAGGTATTCTCTCTCTCTCTCTCTCTCTCTCTCTCTTTCTCTCTATTTATCTCTATTTCTTTCTTTATTCTGACTTGGACGGATAAGCTTTTTCTACGTCGCATTGGAAAAACCTTGAAATAAAATCACGCGAAGCACAGGTCTCTCTCTCTCTCTCAACGAAGTAGATTAAGTATTCCATAAAGCTTGTTTGAAATATGATTTTAATTGTCAGAGAGTCTCAGAGTTTATATCCGATAGAGAATGGCGAACGCGAACTCGCGCCAGAGAGAAAGAGAGAGAGAGAGAGAGAGAGAGAGAACACCTTCGTACTCTCGAGTAATTAACGATAAGGATCGTCCTCGAAATTTCTTCGAAAGTTGGTTTAAAGTTTCCTCTTTCAGCGAGAAAGAGGACAGAACGCGTGCGTGCGTGACAAAACGTATCGAACGACGTGGCGAATTTTGCGAAGGTAAACGAACTTTATGTGTAACGTATTATTTATTTATGAAGCAGTTGAAAAGAAAACAATTAGTACACGTTGCAAATAATATATATATACACACACACACACATATATATATATATATATATATATATATATATACCGTTGTAGTCGAGATATTATGATATAGAAACAACGTACCGAAATTATTTATTACTCGTTATAAACGTGATAACCATGAATGAGGGAACATTTTTCTCTCTCTCTCTCTCTCTCTCTCTCTCTCTCTCTCTCTCTCTCTCTCTAACGCCCCTCCCACCCATAAGTAGGTGGTACTCTCGGTGTGTACCGAGATCGCACTCGAAAACTCAAAAACTCGAAACTCGAAACTCGCAATTCGAGAACAAGTATGTTGTAACCCGCCCATCCCTTCCCCTCCCCTCCCCTCTATCACTCGGCGTGTGAAATTTGCGTACTCGCGATATGACAGAGAACAAAAAAAAAAAGTTACTCCCTAGGTAATTTTCACTATAGAAACGACAATCCGTTCTACATCGAGCTAGAATGAAATTCGACTGATACTGAAACGAATGTACACGCAAAATTTATATCCCCCCATTGCTGACAGCTGCAATTTACCGAATTATTGGTTGTAGCCATTTGTATTGCCATGCCTTCTCTCTCTCTCTCTCTCTCTCTCTCTCTCTCTCTCTCTCTCTCTCTCTCTCTCTCTCGTTCATAGACGAATACGAATACGCTCGTATGCTATTGGAACCATCGAATTACTTTACCATGCCATATAGACTGTGTAAGTGCGCCACGATAAAATACATCGGAAAACGGCCGTAATAAAGTAATTCGAGTTCCGATAACAGCGTCGAATATCGTCAAATTTAGTATGAAAACAGAGAATGCTTGTACTTCGAGGTTGCAGATTGAAAAAAAAAAAAAATAAATAAAAAAGAAAAAACGGAAATAAAAATAAAAGAAAAATAGAAAACGAGGTAAAAGAGAGATATCAAACGCGGAGGTAATCTTTTTGTTTGTTTTGTTTTTTTTTTTTGGTATTTTTGGTTCTTTTTTTTTCGTCGATCAAATTAACGTTTAATGATTCAATGGAATTAAATAATAATGGACGTGCTATTGACGACGACGCGACGAACGTCGCGGACTGTGTGAATATAAGTAAACTATATTCGATATAATGAATAAGATCTATATATATATATATATATATATATATTTATATACGGGATAAAATTGAGGAAATTGAGGAAATAGAGAGAATGAATGGTAAAAGTAGTAAAAGGGGAGGGCTTAGGTCGTAGATGAACAAAATATTGCGATAAAGTGGAGGAGGGACTGGAGGGGAGGGTTAGGGATCGATACTAGGAAGAAGTTAAAAGATTTGTCAGTGGCCAAACGAGAGAATTTCTTTTCGGCACGCGGCTTTTACCCGAGCGTGCACGGGTTGGTTGCCGGACAGAAATCGATAGACGCTGTTTATTTTTGTACCTTCCGTCGGTTTCGGTTGAACGGACAAGGAACAAATGGCTGTTACGTACTAGCTCGACTTTCGACCGAATTGGCAGGCGAATACTTCGCAGCGAATGCAGATTTCGCAAACCATTTGTCAATCGAGTCGCTTGGCCTGCCCGCTCTCTCTCTCTCTCTCTCTCTCTCTCTCTCTCTCTCTCTCTCTCTCTCTCTCTCTCTCGACCAGTCGTAGAAGACTAGAAGAGGAAAAGAGAAAAGGGGACACTTTAATCGGCGATCATTTACTATCCGTTCCTCTCTCTCTCTCTCTGTCTCTCTCTTTTTATCTATCGTTCTCACTCGCTCACTCTTTGCCTCACTTTCCTCCGTTTTTTTACTCCAACGTGCACTCTGATTTTTCGTCTCTGTCTCTCTCTCTCTCTCTCTCTCTCTCTCTCTTTCTCTCTCTTTCTGCCTATCCTCCACCCCCTTTTCCCGACGAAGGCACGTTCCGTGTGTTACGATTAAAACGCCATCTGTTGATAGTCACCCCTTTAACCCGCCACCCTCCCCCCAACCCGCCGTCCCAACGACGAGAGCTCGGGGTCTCTCTCACGAGAGCAACGTTCGTACGTTCATACTACCCATCCTTTCTCAAAGCTACAGAGAGAGAGAGAGAGAGAGAGAGAGAGAGAGAGAGCAGTACAGCAACGATCCGAAATTGATAGACGCTTCGACGATACGTCGTGAAAAGATTCGACGTGTGCTCGATGACACGTGTATACGAGCAACGCGTTGAACATTTACGTTTATATACACATACATATGTGTATATATATATATATATATATATATATATATATATATATATATATATATATATATATATACATATATTCGAGATTATCGATTCGTCATTCTTCTTTTCCCCATCTTTTTTTTCTTTCTCCCTTTTGTCCGTTCGTTTGTTTGTTTCGTTCGAATTAATGACTTATTAAACGAGACAGTGATTATTATCTTTCTATCTCTTTATTTCTTTCTTTGCTTTCCGGAAAAGGAACGAACGGATTGTACGCAATAATCGAAGAAAATGTGTTCCTCGTATAGAATGACCTATTCGCGAGAGAGTTAACAACTAAAACAAGTTGGGAAAGCTCGAACGTGACACGTGAAAAAGCGATCGCGGAGTAATATTGACGAGAACTCGGAGTGTGGCGGTGATGGTGGTGGTGGTGGTGGTGGTGGTGGTGTTGGTAGATCGAGATGGGATGAGAGCGAGCGTGCGAGCGTGCGAGCGAGCGAGCGAGAAAAAGAGAAGGGTGAAAGGATGAACGAACCCGCTGAGTTAATTTGCACGCGGTAATGGCGGATGTTCAACATGCGCGCCGAAAGATAAATGTTTTTTGCCCCGGCAAAAGTTCTCCCCGACAAATCGCGGTACGCGAGAGGCAAAAGCTGCCGCCCGCGCGCGCGCGCGCGCGCGCTCACTCGCTCGCTAACTTGCTCGGCCTTTTTCGATTTTTCTCTCCTCGTACGTTACTCCCGTTTGTCCGCTTTCTGTATATAAAACGCGATTTCCATCTCGTTACCTCCGACGATCTCTTTCTATGTCTCTTTCTCTTTCTCTCTCTCTCTCTTTCTCTCCATCTATCCATCTATCTGTCTATCTATCCATCCGTCTCTCTCTCTCTCTCTCTCTCTCTTTCTCTTACGGTCGTTTGAATGTGACAGTATAAAAATAAAAAATAAAACGAAAAAGGAAGAAGAGGAAGGATAAAAAACCAAAAAAAGAAGAAGACGCGAAAAGCATACTTTTTCCACTGGATAGAAAGGAGGAAAGTCAAATGAAAAAAAAAAAAAAAAAAAGAAGAAAAAAAAGAAAGGAAAAAGAAAAAACGAGCGAACAAACAAAACCCTACCCTCTCCACCCAAAGCAAACAAAAAAAAAAGGTATAGACGAACGAAACATAAGAGACGATTCTATTCTCCTTAAAAATGGGTTTTACGTTCTTACATACGTGACTCACACAATATCCATTCCGTTTACTCGAAATTCTTTTATTTCGTCTCGTCTCGTCTCGTCTCGTCTCCTTTTATTTTATTTTATTTTACTTTATTTCATTTCGTTTCATTCGGCATCATTTCATTTCATTTCGTATTGTTTCGTTTTATTTTATTTCATATTATTCGAACGTTTTTCATGAATGAGTTAGAGGAGTATTATCATTGTGGAGGCAAAAGAGTCGCAATCCGTTTGTTTCGTTTTAGAAATAAACGCGCAGGAGAACACGCGTGAGTGCGGTCGGGGCGCATCCGCCACGGCAAAAGATAAATGTTTCGATGGGGAGGGGAGGGGAGGGGAGGGGAGGGGAAACAGGGGCTTGTCATTCGATAACAAATGTCAGCTACAAGGTAGTAACCAACGCACTATTTGACGTATTTATCGAGAGAGTCAAACGCACGCAGGTGTTCGTCATTTAGCCCCCGAATCTTTCGATGTTCGATTGGACAAGTGGATATATATATATATATATATATATATATATATATATATATACATATACATATACACATATATATATGGGGCTACTGGAACGCAACCGATTCGATTTCACGATCGTTATTCTATATTATGTCGAGAAACGATGTGCAGTGTGTTACCTCTGTGTATATACCCCAATATGACAGGATAGATCGATCGATAGAAAGAGAGAGAGAGAGAGAAATAGGCAGACAGAAAGAGAGAGAGAGAGAGAGAGAGAGAGAGGAAGAGAGAATATTTGGTTGGATCGACAGGACTGTTAATGAGAAACGTAAAATTTCATGAAATTTCATCCTCCGAAAGATAATATAATTAACGATACTATTATTAATTAATTTTATATATATATATATATATATATATATACATATATATATAAAATTTATAAGATAAGTAATCAACGCGATATAATATTTATTTTCACTCGTATTCGAGTTATATAGATCGTACTTTATTTTATAACGTAACGTCCGATTCTCGATTTAAACTCGTGAAAAGCTGTCACCCGGTATACTTTTCCGCACTGTCAATCAGCTCCACCGAGAGAAACTCATTACGCGAATGTGCGAGCGAGAGAGGGGTTCCGTGCCCGTGCCTGTGCCCGTGTGCCCGTGCCCGCAACCGGGAGCAGCACGGATAATAACGTCTTCCCGTGAGACCATGCGGTAATAACCGAGTGCCGGCTCGAGATTGGCGGGGGCGGGGTGGATGGGAGGGGGATGGGAAAGGGGGGAGGTAGTCGGTTCTTGTTATGGGGTCGAATTAAAAGAGTAGGTACGTAGAAACATAGGCGACACTCCCTGCTATATAAACCTAACTTGCAACAACATTGTCGTAAAGAACCGAGATAACCCAACTAGGGTTTACCGAATTTTAAAGGCGCGTACTTATTATACGCATATATATATGTATATATGTATGTATGTATGTATGTATGTATGTATGTATGTATGTACGTATAAAGTCGCTATTGCTCATCTCCTCTTTAAAAGAAAATGTCTATTTTTCTTCTTTTTTTTTCTCCCTCTCCCGTTTTAATCACGAGATCATACCTGACACACCTACCTACGCGATTTTGAATTTCATGGATAAGAAAGAAAGAAAGAAAAAAAAAAAGAAAAGATAAAAAGCGTGAAATTTTTTCACATTTTTGTTTCATTAAAAAGAAATTTTTTTTTTTTTTTTTTAGAGTAAAAATTAAAATAACGAAAGAAAAACATCGAAGCCGTCGTGTGATGATACGTGTGGAACGGCGTTAGTGTAGAACGGTATTGGGACCGTTTAAGCTCATACAAATGGATATTATATTGTCCTTAAAAAACTGGCAACCCCAGTAGCACGTTTTTAATAACGCACCTTACGTGACTCACGCCATAACCATCCTTTTTCTTCTTCTTTCTTTTTTTTTTCTTTCTTTCTTTCTTTCGTACACGCGCGTTAACGTTTCGACCGTATCGTTAAGTCTCTGTTATATACGATCCTTGTTTTACACTTTTACATACATACGTGCCAACCACCAGCCCGCTAGAGAGAGAGAGAGAGAGAGAGAGAGAGAGAGAGGAGAAGGAGGGAGAGAGAGGGAGGAAGAGGGAGGGAGGGAGAGGGAGGGAGGGAACGTTCGGGCAGTCTGCCGCAAGAGTAACTTCTGACGACAGCCCCTTTTCTATACATCCCTCCTAACTCTTTGCGAATACCGACTTTTCGCTACTTTCAATATCTGCTTTACGACTCTACTACTTTTGTCGGGAAAGAAAAAGAAGGATGGAAAGAGGAAGGAGGAGAATGAGACAGAAAAAGAGAGAGAGAGAGAGAGAGAGAGAGAGAGAGAGAGAGAGAGAGAGAGAGAGAGAGAGATAAGGGTTGGATAGGGTGGAAAACGCGTTCTTTGCGACCCCGAGAGCCTCGATATAAAAGGGGAAAGCTCGACTTTATTCTTTCTTGAAACACCTAGCGCGAAAACGTAGAAATTCGCGCGTCTCACGGAAATATTCTCTGGCACAAAGATAGGAATAAAAAAAAGAAAAGAAAGAGAAAGAGAAAGAGAAAAAGAGAGAAAGAGAGAATGTGAGTGAGAGAGAGAGAGAGAGAGAGAGAGAGAAAGAGAGAGGGAGAACGAAGGTAGAGAAAATTAGAAAGGTTCGTTGTTCCAACCGTCGACGTTGATTTCATTAAAGTGCGAACCACTTGCATTCATCGTCCGTGAAAACGACGGCATTTATTAAGTGCGTTGGGTTCTTCTCTTTGCGCGTTTTCCTCTCTCTCACTCTCTCTCTCTCTCTCTTTCTCTCGCTCAGTCACTCACTCTATTTCTCTCTTTGCTTCTGGATGCCCTGAGAGTCACCCTTTAGACTATGGTGACGGTAATATACGTCTGGTTGGTAGTTGGTTGCCACCGAGCTGTCCCACGATCCTCCGTTGATGCATTTAAATTCGGTCAAAATCGAACAGAGTATTCGAAAGAATTAATGAAAAAGAGATAGTAATATATGTATATGTGTGTGTGTGTGTGTGTGTGTGAGTATTTATATTATTCTAATTACTGTCTCTTTATTACTTATATAATAGTAATATAATAATAGTAATATAATATATAGTAATAATTAACTACTATATATTAATATTAAAATTAATACAAAAATACTTTTATATTACTATCTCTTTATTACTTATATACAAGTGATATAATAATAGTAATATAATATATAGTAATAATAATTACTAGCTTTTCTTTACGATACGAGAAAATTGTAAAAAATAAAAATACAAAAAGAATATATAAAAAGAAAAGAAAAAAAAATATATATATACATATGTATAAAATTCTAGTAACAATCTCGCATGCCTTTTTCAATCATTCTTCTTTTTTCTTCTTATCTCTTTTCGTTTTTTTTTTACTTTTCTCGCACGGAAAAAAAAATTTTTCAGTAAAATAGGAAAAAAGATTCTCGCTTATCGAATTCTCTCTCTCTCTCTCTCTCTCTCTCTCTCTGTCTCTCTGTCTCTTTCTTTTTCGTTTCCCTTTAACTTGCAAAAAATTCGTACGGGAATATCTTTTTAATGGTTACTCGACTTGTTCTCTCGTCTTGGGACTCGAAGATGGTAGGAAAAGGAAGATGGAGGAGAGGGACGGTAGGTGGAAGAAAGCGAGATTAACGTTGCCTTCTACTCGTCTCTCTCTCTCTCTCTCTCTCTCTCTCTCTCTCTCTCTCTTTCTCTCCGCCATCGCGCTATCTCCTCGAAACTCGTAAAAGAGCCATTCGTTTGACTTACGTCGTTGCCCGTTTGTTATTACGGTGCTCGTTACAGAGTCAATTCTGGCACTGGTATTCGCGTGTAACGCCTTTATGGCCGTGTCAGTGAGAAGAGAGAGAGAGAGAGAGAGAGAGAGAGAGAGAGAGAGAGAGAGCGAGAGAGAGAGAGAGAGCAAACTATCTTCCTTCCTAGCTCGGCTTAAGATTCTTTTCAGATGAATCCTAACTTCTTTTCCTTCGCGAGCGACGTGTACTTTCGTAATTGATCGTTAATTGTAAAGAGAACGAAAAGAGAGAGAGAAAAAAAATAGAAAGACAAGGAAAAAATGGGGGAACGAAGAAAGAAAATAAAACGAAAAGGAAAAGCTTCCAACGACGTTCGTTTTAAACGACGAAAGGGACTGACCAGTAGCTAAAGAAAAAAATAAAATAAAATAAATTAAAATAAAATAAAATAAACGAGAAGAGAGGAAAAGGAATGAAATGAAGGGTCGAATTATATTTGCAAATACGGAAGGTATGACAAAAGTGATGTAACTTGAAGGATTACGAAACTTCCGCGTAGAAATATTTTTTTCTTTATTTTTATTTATTTATTTTTTTTTTTTTTTCAGTAAGGACTTAGGTAAATCTCTCGCACGTACGTACGTACGTACGATGTCTATGATTTTAAACGAAACGCGACAATGTAAGTAACACGCGCGTTATGTTCCTAGTTCGCTGTGCACGATTGAAAAGTACAGAGAGAGAGAGAGAGAGAGAGAGAGAGAGAGAGAGAGAGAGAGAGAGAGAGAGAGAACGAAAAAACAAAAAAAAAAGGAAGAAAAAGAAAAGATAAAGAAAAGGCGTTAATGCTCGTTATTTTTCGCGCGTCGAGCTCAAAACATTTTTCCTATTTTCTGAGCGTTTACTTTCACGTCCATAAAGAATATCCGAGCGTAGTAGAAAAGAGAAGAGAAGAAAAGCAGCTCAAGTTGAAGCACTGTCTCGTTCTATTTAGGATCAAGCGAGGGGAAAAGGGAAAGAAAGGGAGAAAAGAAAAAAAAAAAAAAAAAAAAAAAAAAAAAAAAAAAGAAAATAAAAGGAAGTAAAGAAAATAAAACCCCCGAAGGAAGAAAAAGATGAAAGAAAGAAAAAAAAGAAAGAAAGAGATAGAAGATATAAGGGAGAAGTGGAAGAAGACAGGAGGAGTATACGAGATATAATAACATTCGCACGGATACGTTTGCGTAACGTTTCTTCCGCAGCTGTCAGGAAAATTAGCTTCGTATTATCCGTCTACTCTTCCCATTCCTCTCTTATTTTACATCTCTCTTTACGACTTCAGAGACAGAGGACGAAGGAGAAGAGTGGAAAGAAAAAAAAAAAAACCCTGAAAATGAAGAGAAAAGAAAGGGAGGAAGAGGAGGAGAAGAAGAAGATGAAGATGAAGATAAAGAAGATAAAGAAGAAGAGGAAGAAGAAGAAGAAGAAGCAACTCATTCGCAGAAATGACGTCGATCGACGAGCGTTGAAAACGCATGCGGAGAGCAAGTACCTATCTATCTATCTCTCCCTCTCTCTCTCTCTCTCTCTCTCTCTCTCTCTCTCTCTCTTTCTATTTGCACATTCGAACTTTCCTACGACTCGAGAATGATCTTCGAACGGCCAAGAAGAATGACAAAGCGTTTTAAAGGGTTCTGATACTCGAGCTAGAAGACGCTCTAATTATGCGTAATTTATTATGCACGAACTGTGCGCGCTTGGGATGCGCAACGATGTTCTCTCTCTCTCTCTCTCTCTCTCTCTCTTTATAGCAGGGTAACATAGAGCACCACGAAGAGAGAGAGAGAGAGAGGGAGAGAGAGAAAGAGAGAGGGATAGAGAGAGGTATTTCCCGTATGACGTAATATCCATTATGTCCCGTACAATGGTTCGAGTACGTCGCTTAATTTACCGCGAATGCGTATTACTACTATTACCATTGTACGCCAAAAAGTAATTAGTCCGCCGTACCGATAAATTATTCGACTCGTCTGCATACGCTCAGTACGAAAATCGTCGATTGGATAATGATTAATTAACACGACCGCCGCCAATACCCGGGGCGTCGTCTGTCGTACGTCCGTTCAAAGATATATCCCACCCACCCACCCACCCACCCTCCCCAATCGCAAAATAGCATTTAATTGAAACAACCGCCAGGAAGTTAAGGAGGGGGCCCGGGGAAGTAGTAGCGCATTGACGGTCGAATCCGTGCAAAGTGTTAACGCGTATTACTGGGATATAAGGGAACGAAAAATACGTGATAAATGAAACATCGATGAGATATACGATGAAGGGGATAGCCGGAGGGGGAGGGTGAGGGGGAGGTGGTGTTGCAGGTTAGGTAGATTATTACGTGGTTTCTCATCTTACCCCTATGCTTCCACTATCTCTCTCTCTCTCTCTCTCTCTCTCTCTCTCTCTTTTTCTATCTTTCCTTCTTCCCCTTCCTTGCCTTACCGCCGAACAAGTAAATTCCAAATAATCCGTAAAATCAGCGTCAAACGTAATAAGAAACAACGTTTCCCGTATCCCCGTTAAAGGGGTGGTAAAGCGAGCCATGCCAGGCCGACAAAGTCGAGCAAGAGTTTTAATGGACCTTTCTGGCGACTGATTTTTCACCCTAATTTGTGGCGACAAAGTCACGAAGGCAGACGACGTGGACGCGTTCTATGGTAAAGTCAAGGAGAATCCAAGGGAGAAGAACGGGAAAGACGTGCTGCTCGGGAAGGGACGGGTCGGGGAGGGGAGGGGAGGAAGAGGGGGAGGGGGAGGGTAAGGGGTAAGGGAGGGAGACGGGAGACGGGGATGAACGGGGGGAAAAGGGATAGAGAGTATAGAGTGAAATTGAAGAAGGAGAAGAGGAGGAGGAAGAAGAAGAGGAAGTGGAAGAGCTAGAAGAAGAGGAACGATGAGGTGGAGGAGGAGGAGGAGGAGGAGGAGGAGGAGGTGGAGGTGGAAGACGAAGAGTAGAACCGACGTACCACCAACATCGACGAGTCTCGAGAAGATAGTTTTCCTTTGTCGCACCCGACCGCACACTCCAGACGGTCCTCGCGACCGGAAATAAATTACCACTTGAAATCTCCGAAAGCCTTTTACCCCGCCGCCATCTCGTGTGACCAAAAGAGAGGAATAGTAGAAGAAAAAGATAGAGAGAGAGAGAGAGAGAGATAAATAAAGAAAGGAAGAAGGAAAGTTCGCGAAGAACAATTTTATTGTATTTCTAAGCTTGCTTGTCGTAAGAGTAAGAGAACGAATAAAAGGAATAAGATAGAGGGGAAAAAGATAGAGAGGGAAAGAGAGAAAAGGATAGAAATGTGGCAGACGGTGGTAAAGGAAGAAAATGATAAGAAATAAGGAAGAACAAAGGGGAAGAGAGAGAGAGAGAGAGAGAGAGAGAGAGAGAGAGAGAGATAAAGATAGAGATAAAGAGATCGAATAAGAAGAGAGAATTCGAGTGTCAGGCGAAATAAACTCATGACATCGCCGTAAAGGCAGAGCTCTAAATGCCGCGAGCTGTGAGTGCACGGCTACACGGACTATATTATATATACATATACATATGCATGCATATAAATATTTCGAAGGAAGGAGAAGAAATAGGGAACGAAGGGAAGAAAAACAAAGAAAAAGAAAGAGAGAGAAAGAGAGAGGGAGAGGGAGAGAGAGAGAGAGAGAGATGATAGAAAGCGTTCGTCGTTAAAGATAAAAGTTATTGGCTAGTTCTCGTTCGCTTTAAAATCCATCCTGTCTCACAAAGCTTTGAAGTTTCTCGACCACCCGTTAGACCACCACCCCCCTCACCTATCCATCTCTCCCTTCGTTCTCCTACCGACGAGGAAAAGTTAATACCGAGTTCTACTTATTCGCCTGATCTATTCTTCGAAATTTCGATGGCAAACAATATGAGACATGCTATGGAAGGTAGCTTTTCCTGTCTCTCTTTCTACCTCTTACTTTATCACTCTCTTTCTCTCTCTCTCTCTCTCTCTCACTCTCTCTCTCTCTCTCTCTTTATCGGCTTTGTGCTTTCAAAAGTGCTCGAGATAATCGAGAAAGGTTTTCTAACGGTACTAGCACGAATCATTTCTACGGGAAGGATATGGTGGTTGGTCGGTTGGTCTCTTCTCTTCTCTTCTTTTCTCTTCTTTTCTCTTTCGGAAGTCTCTTTGCGTTAACGTTGCACGCTCTCCTCGTTGCGCCCTATAGAGAAAGAGAGAGAGAGAGAGAGAATGAGAGAGAGAGCTTTATGAAGTAGCGCAAAACGTGGTTCTAATACGATTGCTGGTAACCGAAGTAGCCCGGGCTAACGGGCCGAGACGGTAGTAAACGAGAAAGAAGGATATGGCAGAATGTGGGAAAGAGACGAGAGAAAGAGAGAGAAAGAGGGAAAAAAAAAGGGAGGAAAGTAAAAGGGTAGGGGTAGTAGTAGTAGAAGAAGAAGAAGAATAAGAAGGAGGAGGAGGAGGAGGAGGAAAAAAAAGAAAGAAAGAAAAAAGACTAAAGCGAGCGTCGTGCGGCGATAGGAAAGGAGAGAGAGATGGAGGGAGGGATGGAGGGAGGGAGGGAGAAGAACCCAGCCGCGTTTCCATTACTTCATTTCCGAGACTGAAAGGCGCAGGACAATGGGGTGCCCTCGAAAAGGTTGACACGGCCGAGAGAGCCGCGGGATATCTCGATCGTTTCGAATGCTTTAGCCTCAAGGAAAGAAGATGAGTCCGATCGAGTGAGAGAGAGAGAGAGAGAGAGAGAGAGAGAGAGAGAGAGAGACGGGGAGAGAATGAAAAAGAGGAGAAACGCGGCCTCGTGAAAATTATTGCGATCCATTCCTAACGGCGTTTCTTCTCGTCGATTTGATCATGTTCCATTAAACCGAGAGCGACTACTACGACGACGACGACGACGACGACGACGACGACTAAGACGACTAAGACGAGAGGAAAACCGCGAAATACTTCCCCTAATTGCCCTTCTGAATGCTGCCAATTACCTTCGGCCCTTAACTCGCTCGCTCGCTCGCTCGCTCGTTCGTTCGTTGGTTCGTTCGCTAGCTAGCAATTTTTATTATAATTACACGGCGATCTTATCTTCGTACCTTTCGTTATCGCACACTTTTACCAAACGAAAACGAATTATAAAACGTTATATATATTTTATAATTCGTTTTCGGGGTATAAATATTATATATATATATATATATATATATATATATATATATATTTATATATATATTTATTATATATATATATAATATTTATACTTATTATATATATATAATTATATATATATATATATATATATAATTTTATATATATATAATATAATATACTTATTATGTATATATAATATAATATACTTATTATATATATATATAATATTTTATTTATTATATATATATATATATATATATATATATATATATATATATATATATAGATATTAAGATAAAACGTTATATATATTTTATATCGCGGGAAAGGAACATACCCCTACCGTCAGAATAATAATACTTCATATTTTCAGAATGACATTAACTATTATTCGGTCAACCGGGAATGATATTTTTATCCCCCAAATAGAATGTCCTAGAACGCTCGATACTTTTCAACTTTTACTTGATAAATTAAAATGGCTTTGGATAGAATGTGGAGAGAGAGAAAGAGTGAGAGAGAACGAGAATTTATCGTTGCACTTTGATTGAGGGAAAAAAGAAAGATGAAAAAAAAAAGAAACGCGAGAGAATAATAAAAATTAATGTCATAATTTCTCATTAAACGTACCTTTCTCAATACTTTTCTCTCTCTCTCTCTTTCTCTTTCTCTATTTATTTATCGATACAAACGAACAACGAACGATACGATCGTTGATAAGCCAATATTAATATTACCATCCACTAAATTACGTAGAAGTTATAGGGTGAATGATTATGGTAAACGATTCAATGGCGGTCATAGATATCGAGGGAACATTATTCATGTTAAATGCGTCGTTCACGAAATTCTACGAATTTCACGGCAACGATACCTCTACGTACACACACACACGCACACACACACACACACAGACACATGTATACATATAATACATATATAGGTACTTATATTTACGCGAGTAGTACCCGCGCGCAAGCTTCATATGGAAAACCACTTGTACGGTAAATCGACCGAGCATTTCACCGTGATTAGTAATAACGTGCAATGTGTTTATAACATGAATAAAGTGGAACTTTGGCAAATTTTAAGGAACGATCCGACACGAGCCGCATTTATTCGAACGAACGTTCAAATATATATATGAATCGTATAGCCAGGTTTAAATCAGAAAACAGAATCAAACACGATCGACGAGATCGATAGATTTATATCTCGCGAAAGTTTTGAATGATAGTATTATTCAAAACGTTCGATTGGTCTTATCCTTTTTTTATTGATTCTATTGACGTGAAATATATATATATATATATATTTTTTCATTTCTTTTTTCTTATGAACCATACTCGACGACCGTACCGTTCTCATTCCCCGAGGAGATTATAGATTATTTGAAAGAAAAAGTATGAAGGAGGGAGGGAGGGAAGGAGGGAGGGAGAGAAAGAAAGAAAGAAAGAAAAGGGAAGAAAAGAAAAGGAAAGAAACGGAAAAAGAAAATTAGAGAAGTGTAGCGTACGAGTACCTCGAACGAGCGTTTTCCGACAACTTTAACGTACATACACACAAACTCCGTTATCTTAAGACTCTTAAGTGCACGCTAATGCCAGTTTCGAAAACATTAATGAGTCGTCGACGAACTCGAGTACGTTCCCTTTTCTTGCGGCTTTTGCGCGAGGACCAGAAGCGAGTACCCTGCTTTTCAGCTATCGTCGAGGGGGAGGAAGAAGAGAGAAAGAAAGAAAGAAAAAAAAAGGAAATAGAAAAAAAAAACAAAGAGAAAAATAAAACGAGAAAAAATCCCAAAAACAGAGGAGAAAGAGACAAATGAGACGAAAGGGAGGACAAAAGCAAAAAAAAAAAAAAAAAAGAAAGAAAGAAAAATCCTTACACATCGCGAATTATTGACGAACAAAGGCGTTTTCATTGCGAGGAGAGTGTAGTTCATTGTTTGCGCGATACGAGGGAGTGCGATGACCAAAAAAAAAAAAAAAAAGAAAAAACCCAAAAAGAAAAAGAAGAAGGGCTTGCTGCTTTTGCAAAAAAGTTTTTGTTTCTCGTCCTCTCCTATTCCCCCTTCTCCGAGCTACGCGAGAGTGTCAACGGAGTTGCGTTAAAGTTGTTTAATTCATATCCGTTCATTTTCGTGAACGAACAAACGAAAAGGAAAAAAAAAAAAACAAAACAAAAAGGAAAGAAAAAAAAAGATTCACCCTAGCGTTCGATCGAAGCCTAATTTTCCAGGAATTTACTTCTAACGGATCGACGAAAAGAGGGACAGAGAGAGTGAGAGAGAGAGAGAATACAAGAAAAAAAAAAGGTAAATCAAAAAAAAAAAAAAAGGAAAAATAAAATGAAAAATAAGAAGGAAAACAATGGGAGCAGGTAAGAAAAGAGCTGTTAGACGAAGTTCGACGGTGAATGAGAGAGAGAGAGAGAGAGAGAGAGAGAGAGAGAGAGAGAGAGAGAGAGAGATGGTGGTTTGC
This sequence comes from Dolichovespula saxonica, assembly GCA_911387935.1. Lineage (NCBI taxonomy): Eukaryota > Metazoa > Arthropoda > Insecta > Hymenoptera > Vespidae > Dolichovespula > Dolichovespula saxonica. The sequence continues at coordinate 21,542,895 of OU426993.1, read as the reverse complement.
CGAAGTCCTCGGATTTTCGATGAGACTCGAAGGGCGTCGAGACGAAACGACTCGAAAACGAAGGAAGTAAAAAAGCCGAGAGCGTTAACCGAGTAGTAGTAGTAGTAGTAGTAGTAGTAGTAGTAGTAGTAGTAGTAGTAGTAGAAGTAGTAGTAGTAGTAGTATGCTCGACGAAAAGGGAGAATCGCGAGGGAAACGTAATCGAAAACGTCGCTACCAGCAAAAGCACTACCCGTGGCATTTTCAAACGGCAAAAGTTAGAGCGAGCTCTTCCATTTGTGTTGACACACACACACACACACATATACACGGGCGTGCACAGAAAGTGAGAGAGAGAGAGAGAGAGAGAGAGAGAGAGAGAGAGAAAGATCGTACCATTATTTCGTCTCGTAAAAACAACGATAACGTTTAAGTGAGATGACGATACCGGCGACATATTCGAAAACTAAACGATTTCAATATTTAATTAATCAAGATAATTAACATTGTAGACGTTTAATAATTAAGAAACGTTGAAAAAAAGGATAGATAGATAAATGAATGAATGAATGAATGAATGAATGAGAATGAGTGAAAGATTGAATAAATAAAGAAGAAATATTATGATCGATTATTAAATAAATAATTGTATCGAGATCGTGTCGATCGATTTCCCATCAATTTCGTTTAATAACCGAATAGCGAGCGAGTTAAAGATTTGTGTGTTATGAGAGAGACAGATAGATGGATAGATGCATAGAGAGAGAGGGAGAGAGAGAGAGAGAGACAGAGACAGAGATAAAGAAGAAAAATATGGGTAAGATACTTTGCCATGGCCATGGGCGGAAGGGAAAGAAAAGAGAATGGGGGAGGGAAAGTGAAGGTGGAAAATTTGTAGCGTGTAGTCTTTAAGGTGTTCGAAAAAGCGCGGAACTGGTTTAAAAACCAGCTAAACTTTTATTCCCTTGGTACCTAAAAACTCTCTCGTTTTCTGTCTTTCTCTATATTTCTCTCTCTCTCTCTCCCTCTCTCTCTCTCTCTCTCTGTCTCTCTTTCTCTTTCTCACCACAGAAGTTCGACCGGCACACCTGGACCCTTACACCGAAAGTTTCTTATTGAAAGGCTGCGCCCGTTGTTTTCAACGAATCGCGACACGCCGCTTCGTAAGTCCTTAGTTCGTCTTGCGTTTAGACGTCGTTTCCTCGTCGATTTTTGAAGAAGTAGTAGGAGGAAGAAGGAAGTGGAGGTGAAAGAAGAAAAAGTAGATAGAAAGACAGAGAGAGAGAGAGAGAGAGAGAGAGAGAGAGAGAGAGAGAGAGAATCTATATAAACGACACCAAAGTCCTACTCGTTCGACGTACGACAAAAAAGATTGTACGAGGGTGAGAGAGTCGTCTATACCGTTTCACTTTATCCATCTCTATAAAACTCTCTCTCTTTCTCTATTTGACAGTAACTTCGATGATACTTTTTTCAAGCCGAAATTCCGCGTGCCTAATACGCGAGCACCGCTAACGAAGTTAATTTCGCGGGAGGACTCGTTAAAACTCAACAAACAGCCGAGCGTGCTTCAACCACGCGCTCCAGTTTCTCTCTCTCTCTCTCTCTCTCTCTCTCTCTTTGCGTTATTTCGTAATTGGAAGACATTTTTCAACAAAAATTGTCATCGCTTTAGCATCACGATGCTAACGATAATTTTACGAAAATGTTCTACCTCTCTCTTTCTCTCTCTCTCTCTCTCTCTCTCTCTCTCTCTCTCTCTCTCTCTCTTTTTCTCTTGCTCACTCACAAACACCCATTCAAACTCACTCATTCATTCACTAACTTTTCGAGTACTAGCGACACTTGGTCGTTTTATAAAAATTATTCGAGCATCGTTTGTTGCATTGCAGGTGATTAAAGAGAATTATTTCCACCTTTTATCCTTCCTCTCTCTCTCTCTCTCTCTCTCTCTCTCTCTCTCTCTATCGAACTATCTATCGACATATCTATCTATCTATCTATCTATCAGTGCGTGCGTATGTGTCTCTCCTTTTATCTTATATTTTCTTTTTATATATTCCAAAAAAAGAAAAAAAGAAAAAAAGAAAAAAACCAAAAAAGAAACTTCGTCGTCGGGAAAAAGAAATAAAGGACAGATCGGATAAACGAAGATGGCGTTTAATTAAAGGATCGCGATGCGCAACCGCGAAGATATTATTAATGGAAAGTCGGCGTACCGTTTGTTTGAGAGTCCTTATTAAATATCGAAACACGAATAAGTCGTGTATATATATATATATATATATATATATATATATATATATATATATATGTATGTATGTATGTATATAAGAAAGAGAAGAGAGGAGAGACGCGCGTCGATGCGGAAAGTTGCCTCGATCGTTCTACTTAAGTCGTTTCATTCAAGAAACGCGCCGGCGCGTACACTCTAATAATGCAACCGGAGTTAATTTAATATCGCCGTTGGAACGTTGTAAGCGCGTCGATGTATTTTCTAACGTCGTCTTATTAATAAAACCGCTCGCGCGCTCGCGCGTTCTTCGCCTTTCCGCTTACTCTCCGTCAAGAGAGAGAGAGAGAGAGAGAGAAAGACTGAGACACCGAGAGAGAAAGAGAGAGAAAGAGAGCTTCGAAAACGCCTGGCAATTTCGTCTAATATCGTTTCTTTCAACCGTCCGTCCAGACTACGCGAGCGCTACATTGTTCGTAGAACAAGGTTGCACGCTCGTTGCTCCGTTGATTGCGAAACTTTGGGTAACGACGTATACGTGCGTGTGGTAGAATGCGAGAGAGGATCGAGCTAGTCGACGAGAAGGAAGAGAAGATATGAGAGAGAGAGAGAGAGAGAGAGAGAGAGAGAGAGAGAGAAACAAACGGACAGGGAGAGAAAGAGGGGGTGGGGCAGTGGGGTAGGTTAGTTCGAGCTATTAACAATTATGAGCTTTCGCATCGAGATAATCCACCGAAGATGATATTCTTAACGAAAAGCTCTTATCGAGCGAAAACAACGTGAATTTCTCTTGGTACCGGTGTTAATAAACGTATAACAACGTTCTAACGTCGTTGTTTTAATCGTCCGAAAAGTTTCCAAAACTTCATTTAATAATACGGACAAGAAATAAGTGAATTCCTCGATAAATAATTGTACTTATATATACATATATTTTTTTTTTCTACTTTGAGAAAGAAACATATGGAAAGATACGAAGGAGGATGTCAAAAAGTTGAGAGATACAAGACACGTAACGCGTTATATTTGGCCGTTACTTATATATATATAAAAAAAAAGAAAAAAAAAAAAAAACAACGAGGGACGAACTTATACGCTCTATTATTCAGTCGTGAGCTTAAACCGTCGTTAAAGACTTTTCGCTCGTTCCACGGGGGCCCATGTCGTTCCAGAAATCCACCCTTGTAAAACGCCGGTCACGGCCTTACTAATCAACTCCCCGGGCTCTATCTTTCTCTCTTTTTTTTTTTTACACCCCCTCCTCCCTGCTGTCTTCTATTTCTTTTTTTTTTTTGTTGTCGTTGTTGTGTGTGTGTCTCTTTCTCTTTTATACTCCCCGTTTACGCCGATTTGGCTCGACTTAAGCGTGCCAGTTTCCGCGCCAATTGCGGACGTTTTCTCGTCCCTACGACCTGTTGGTTACGTACCGTGTCGTTTCCTACGCCAACATCACCAAAATTCGTTCACCTTTTCTAATCTCAGTGGAGACTTACCTGGAACAAAAAGAGAGAAAAAACAAAATTAAAAACATGATAATTAACGATTAGACATTAAGCGATATGTGTATATGTATATATATAATTTTTTTTTTTTTCTTAAAAATCTATTATATCCAATTAAATCGATCTAATTAAAATATATAAATTCTTAATTATTCGCACGTACTAAACGCAATCTCGTATGTGTCGCTCGTTTATGTCAGATTTCAAACATATATATATGTTTCAAACATATATATATATATATTATTTCAAAAAAAAAAAA
>OU426993.1:21526419-21531419 GCA_911387935.1 Dolichovespula saxonica | reverse complement strand
ACGAACGAATGAATGAATGAACAAATAAAGAAGGAGATAAATAAAGAAAGAATAGTCTACATAAGACGTAATTCGTTTATACGCGAACGTAACTGTTATATCCATCTTATATCTCTCTGTGGATGTATACGAAAGTACGCGAGGAAGGAAAGAAAATAAGAAAGGAGGGAAATAAACGAGTTGCCGCAGAAAATTAGGAATGAGTATCTAATAACTGAAAAATGTGTTCTGGTATCCGGGTCGTGGCCGGGGCGGAGGAGTAAGGTACGGCGAGGGGGGAGGGGGAAGGAGAGGAGAAAAACGTGCGGAGAAAGTCAATGAGAGAGAGAGAGAGAGAGAGAGAGAGGGCTCTGAGGACGACGAGACGGCGGCACAGGAATGAGACTCGTACGAGAAGAATGACAATGGTAAGGGGTTCTCTACTGAGAGGGGTTTAAAACTTCAACCCCTCCTGCGAAATTTACAGCGGGCTGGATCCGGCGCGTCATTAAACACGTTGTTTCATAATTCACCCAACGATATATATATATATATATATATACGCGTCTCCCTTCTCGTCTTCTCATCCTTCGGTCTAACCCTCCTCACCCTTCCATTCCCTTTTTCTTTCACTTCTCTTCTACCACCGTCCCTCTATAGGAACCTTCTCCTCCTCCTCCTCCTCCTCCTCCTCCTCCTCCTCCTCATCCTCTTCGTCCTCCTTCTCCTTCTCCTCCTCCTTCATCCTCGTTGCTCTTTTATTTCCAAGTCCATTCGAGTACGGGGAGTCGAGTACGATGGCATTGAACGTTTTAAAGTTCGAAGGCACGTTGGAATCACTCAAAGAGGATTACGAATACACTACAATCGCTAAATCGGATGTACAAGATACCTCTTCCCCGACTCTTCAAATCTTTTCTATGAATTTTCAGGAAAATCTTTCCGGCGTCCCTTCGAGAATATGAGTTTCGTGCAAATCCAAGTTGTTTTCGTGGGCGGACGGGTAGGGTAGGGTAGGGGAGGGGAGGGGAGGGGAAGGGCTGCGTCGGGCCAAGGGAAGAAGAAAAAGAAAGAAAGAAAGAAAGAAAGGGAAGAGCTAATACGAAACGGATGTTCGTTCTTAAAGGTTTATCGTACAACGACGTTTCATTTTTAATTTATCGCTCGTTTCTACCGTTTAGAAATTCTTAACGTTACAGCGTCGCATTGCGCGCAAAAAATTTTCCCAAAGAGGAAGATAAGTTTATAAAAGACATTTCGCGTCGACGGGGAGGGGCGGGGAGGGGGCGGGGCAATCCCGATCGCGAGAGGAAAACACTCGTGAAAGGAAAAAGGAAAAAAAAAGAAAAGAAAAATCAGCATATTTATCGGCATTGCCAATTCGAGAGACGTTAAAGTGCCCAAAGAGAAGTCGTCCGCGGCGTTCGATTTCAAAGGCGACCAAGTAAACGAGGGGATGCCATAGGAGAGCGAACGCTATGCCCCGTGTCTGTCCCTCGGATGCGGTTTACTTACCAAAAGTTCGAACCTGTTTGATTTCGTTCCTTACTTGAAACGAAACGAAGTTAGTTTCCTTTCGTTTTGTGTGCCAAACCTTAACTTCTTGTGTACCGCCTCTCTAATAAGCACGAACTACCGAGCAGTAAGAAACTCGTGTAAATACGTAAAGGGAATTGTTTGATATGCACCGACTTTTTCCGAACTAAATTAAAAAGTGATACTCGGAGTAACATATAGTAACACATCTTTTTTCTCGTTCTTTTATCTTTTTATTACTTTCGTCTTCTCTCCGAACAAAAAAAAAAAAAAAAAAAAAAAAAAGAAAAAAAAAAAAGAAATTAGAGGATCGACACGTGTAACGGGGCGTTTATGTAACATCGAAGAAGAAAGAGGGAGAAAATTTAGGGTTTAGAGACTACAGATACAGGCGTGTAGTGGGGGAGGGGGGAGGATATATCTCCGATAGCGACGACGTAGTTCGTGAAAAGAGGAACACGGGGTGTAGTATGGCGAGGGTGGGTATCCTCCTGGTGGCACTTTAAAGGACGATATCGAAGGACAGGGAAAGGGAGTCCATTACGAAGAAGTTGCGGTTTACATTGCCTCATCAGGAAGTCGTTAGCCTGGGCGACCACCCGACGCATCCCTCTAACGTATTGGTATTACCTACACACGATATCTCAGCACTAAGAACATCGCGGGGGCTTACGGCATTCTCCGTTTCGATCTGACTCTCGTCTCTACCGTCTGTGCTCGCGACTTTGACTTTAAAACTATATAGAACAGACACGATCTCATCCTTACACGGATAGTCGCGAACTTTTCGCGATAATATGATACGCGTTAACGCGTCCAAGGACTTCTTTGAAACTCCTGCAATATCTGGTCGTGAAAAGTTTTTAAAAAAAAAAAAAAGAAAGAAATATATATAATACTTTTTTTCTGCGAATACTTTAACTCTGCCTCGGCTTCTTCTTCTTTTTCTTTTTCTTTTTCTTTTTATTCCTCTTAGCCAGCCAACCATCCTACCATCCAACCAGCTAGCTGGCGCGCTAGCTGGTGAGAGAGAGAGAGAGAGAGAGACTTTGCTTTGGTGTAGTTCGCTAAACTGCTTAGAAACTACGTTAACCGGATCAAATGCACCGCAACGCCCCAACTAAATCTCCTCTACGCTTACGTATCCTGACGCGTTGCAAAGCGTAAACGTCCATCGAGTTTAGTTTATACCCTCTTGATCTTAAATTGGAAACACAATCGGCGCGTCCTATCTAAATACCAACCAACCGGACGGATAGAAACGAAGGCTCGAGGCTAAAAGGGATGGAACTTCCGTTCTCGCTCGAGAAACGTCGCCGAAAGAAAATTTATCCTTTGGCCTTTGATCGTTCGCTTATATATATACGGAGATTTTACCCCTTTCCCCTCCCCCCTCTCTCTCTCCCGTTCCCGCTCCCACACACACACACACACGCGCTTACCAACACACTTTTTTTCCGTAAAGAACATCGCGAAGAAGAAGAAGAAATTATTCGATGTACGACTTTAATTTCTTTTCATTTCCTATTTTTCTTATTCATTCATTTATTTCGATTAAGACGCGGGGAGCAAACGCGAATAGACAAACCCTTATGTTTCCGTGATAAATTATTCTTGAGATTATAATACATACATATATATGTGTATATATGTGTATATAATAGACATGCATGTATATTTAGATAGACCAAATCAAAGAGATTGGGATGACATTTTCGAAACAAATTTGCCTCAGCAACTGAGTACAGTCGACCGCCACCATCACCACCACCACCACCACCACCACCGGGAATCAGCACTGGGTTCCTCCTACGTTGAAAGTTCCGTACACGGTGATTTCAATGCTCCGAATTGTAATAGGAATTTCTCTTCCCGATATTGCTTAGAAAAGCGTAAAATCCAATCGTAGGAGGTACGACGACGCGATATTCGGATTGTAAAGTCAGTCGGGCGTGAGTGGCCGCATGACCGAAATATTCTCTTACTACTGGCCGGCTGTGAAAAAACCTTAGGAAAAGTTTCACGACGAAATCAAGTAGTAGTAGGTTGGTAGATTCCGATTCTCGTGGGGAAAAGAAAGAGAAAGAGAGAGAGAGAGAGAGAGAGAGAGAGAGAGAGAATTTTCGCATCAAAGAAAAACGTATTCCGGGAAAAGTTTTATCGATGCAAATATTCTTTTTGATTTAAGGTGTCCCCAAAACACATCACGTCCGATCCCATTCCCTCGTGTCCCGTGCCGTGCCGTGCAGTGCCGTGCCGTGCCGTGACATGCCATAACCCATGCCGGATCACTGTGTGCTGCTCTTACTACTACTACTACTACTATTTCTGTTGTTGTTGTTGTTGTTATTGTTGCCACTATTGTTGCTACTGTCGTCGCTATTCGTTTCGTGTCTTAGCAGTAAGAACAACTGTCCTGTGCTGTTCTCGGCTTTTCTCACGGGACAAGGACACCTCGCGCGGATGGATAACCGAATCCCAAAGTCGCCGTAGAGAACCATAACCCCTTTGGACTATAATCCCTCCCTCCCTCCCTCCCCCTATCCTATCCCTATCCTCTCCCCACAATCCTTGGATCTTGAACTTTCATATTTCTCTACTTTATCCTCCCTTACGGGAGAAATTTCGTAGCGAGGGTACGCTCCCCCGTTACATACGTAATGCTTCGTCGTGTTACTACGCGAATTCGAAAATATATCCACGGGGTCGTACCCAGCACGGTTTCGTCCTTGATATATTCCATTTACGAAGATAACAGAATTTTTACGGCGAACGGGTTGTCGGGATAGAGGGGAGGGGGGAGGGGTTGAGGCCGGCGGGGCTTCGTCGTGACAATTTCGTACGACGTCTGCTACGTTCCTGTTATGTTTTTTTTTTTTCCTTTTTTATTCTTTTTTTTTCTTTCCCCTTCGATCGTCGACACGACGTAATATTGTAAATTTCGGATTAAATCGACGAATTAAATTTAATCGTAGCGATCGTATATCGAGTTTCTGAGCTGAATCAATTCACCATGAACGCACCGTGTTCTAGCGATCAATGGCATATCGAAGCGAAATTCTCAGTTGTGTGTGTGTGTGTGTGTGTGTGTGTGTGTGTGTGGAAAGTTTTATTCAGCTCGGGTTTTATTCAATACGACGACAAAATTGGCAAATGACAAAAACGATCCGTAAAAGGTTTTCCCAATATTCAATCTTGAATTTCCCCTTTTATTTAGTATCACGTTACCGTGATCAATTTAACGCGAGGATGAAATTTAAATTGCCATAATAAATCGGACGACGTCTTTTTGCTTAGGACGTTAGTAATTGTTACGTTATACTGGACGAGCGACATAACGGATAAATATTTAATACGTAAATACTACTATATAGGTTCGTCGTCGATCTCGGTAACACCTGACACTCTTTCCGAGCATTCCGTATTTCACTGTCAGAAGTCAAAACTCAGGACGGGGCCCTGAAGTGAAATAATGCACGTACTGA
>OU426993.1:21503919-21521419 GCA_911387935.1 Dolichovespula saxonica | reverse complement strand
TTGCACATTATCCGACGTCTCCGCGACGTATAAGCCTCGAACTTCAAGGCATTAGCGATACGCGCTGGTAATAATCATATTAGCAAGCGTAGAACGGTATCGAGCACGAGTTTCTCTCTCTCTCTCTCTCTCTCTCTCTCTCTCTCTCTCTCTCTCTCTCTCTCTCTCTCTCTCTCTCTCTCTATCGCCATAGTGCGAGTACGTCGATTTACTTATTCGCTTACTGGAATAATTATTTCACGAAGAAAAAAGACTAGACGAAACGACGAACTAGAGAAAAACGAGGAACGAAATTTCATATTCAATTTCCTTTTATTTTAATTTTAATTTTATTTTCCCTACCCGTTCGTAACATCTTCCTCGATTTTTCGTAATACCTCAGTTTTGTCCTTCCTTCTTCTCCCACTCTTTAGTTTTGTTTTCATTGCGTCATTCTTTTTCCCTTCCTTCCACTTCCACCTCTTCCTTCCACGTCATTTTTACTTTCGGTTCTTTTTTAGCGCGATAAAAAAATAAGAGAAAGGTCTCTGGTAACGTCTTTCCGTCCGAAACGATTTTCATTTCACGATGCGCGACTTCCTTTCTTTTCTTTTTTTATTTTTTATTTTTTTTTTTTTTTTAATACATACACAAGCCGCCACCTCGTAATTCTCCCCGAGTCGCGTACAACGTATCTTCTAACGTAATATCCGTTAAGATGCACGGTCTTTTCTTTCGGGTAAATATACCGGAAGTTATGCTTCCATGGTGAAGTGAAAAATAGTTAAGAGGAGGACCATGAAAAATACTTGAGCGCAGGAGCGATTAGTCACTCGGTCGGACGCGCGTCCGAGCGTTTACGCGTGCTCATGCAAAAGAAAGACAGACGGGCTAGGAAGAGAGAGAGAGAGAGAGAGTCAAAAGTTTTAAGTTTATTTTCGTTAAACGACAAAGAACAAACGAGGTGGATATACGGCTCGTTTCAAGTTTTGCGTTTACGCTTAAACGCGTGTGAGCCCTTATGGTAAGAGAAAGAGAGGAAGAGAGATGTACAGAGAAGTTGGATAGAGAAACGGACAGAGAGAAGAGGATGAAGAGATAGCGTGTATGTGTATGTGTATGTGTGAGTGAGAGTGTGTGTGAGAGAGAGAGAGAGAGAGAGAGAGAGAGAGAGAGAGTCCGTGGGAGTGATCGATGGGGTGGTGTCCAAGCGTGTCTAAATAATTAGCTGTCTCTGTTCCGACCCCACACCGTTTGTAGTGGCCACCCTATAGATAATACAGCGTACACGGCGCGTGTGTTCGCTGAGTGCGCCCTTGCGCAAGGGAGAGGTAGGTGGGAATACGAGGGAGAAAGGAAGACATAGAGAGATAGAAGAGAAACAGATATATATATGTATATATCTATAGAAGGAGAGAGAGAGAGAGAGAGAGAGAGAGAGAGAATGTGATTTGCTGAGCGGCTTGAAACCGTGAATCATTCGCGTCGTGCATGGAAAATTCACGAAGACAGGAGAGTCGGCGAAAAATAGAAGACGGAGTCGGATGGAGTATCGAGGATGGAGGATGGAGGATGGAGGATGGAGGATTGAGGATTGAGGATGAAGACGAAGAAGAGTAAGAGAGAGCCGATACGATTTATATATACGAGAATATACTTTCGGCCATTGCGTTAACCGTGAAAAGGCATCAAACTTCCTCAACCAGGTTTCGTACGACTAATTAGTTAACGTCAAGACGAGACAGCAAAGTTTCGTCGTATTTTGTCAGGGAGGAAATGCCGAGCTCGTTTCAATTGTCGCCTCGTCCTCCGTAATTTTCCATGACTGCTGCTACTGGCTGCTAGCCTGCTAGCTGCTAGCTGCTAGCTACTGGCTCTCTGCTAGCTCTGCCGGTGTCATTGGAGCTTCGCGAAAATTCGTCCTTCGTCTCTCTCTCTCTCTCTCTCTCTCTCTCTCTCTCTCTCTCTCTCTCTCTCTCTCTCTTCGTTAATTTATTTTCACCCGTTGACGTTAAGGAATACTTTTCGAACGGACTTAACGCACGTTTTCGTTCTGGCACGTACCAACACGTAAAAAGGGTAAAAAAGAAAGAGAGAAAAAAAAACCGTACGACGAACGTACACGCGCGACGAGAATTACGACGAGAGAGAGAGAGAGAGTCGAAAGGAAAAAGAGACTCGAAAAGAGGGTCTCTCTCGTGTTCTAGAAATTTCGAGAAAAGGGTGAGTTAAAAGGGAAATAGGGCGAGAGAATCAACCACCGCTACAGCTCACCTCTACCACCATCACCACCACCACCACCACCACCACCGTCTGCTGCCGTCAACCGGCAATGTGAACCAATAAAGCTGATGATATTTCTCTCTCCGTGTGACGTCGACGATGATATTTAAACATCAATTATTGGATCAAATCGAATATCGATTATTATCATTATAAATAAATTGTTCGCGGCGTTAATGATCTCATTTGTTCGTAATGTTTCATATTCGATGTAAAAGTATAAAAGGCGATTCGTTGTGATCCAACGTGCGGAACGTTAAAACGTCGCGATTGGGACGATCGTCGAAAAAGAAAAGCAAGGAAATAGAAAGGAGGAAAGAAAGGGGAAAAAAAAAAAAGAAAAGAAAAAAGAATTAGAACGATCGACGGAATAATTCGGCAAAAATTTACAACATGTTACATGTCGATTAGCCGGCTTCGTGCGATGAATACGAAATAACAATTTTACCGTGTACATATAACGAGCACGCTGAGCAAATCCAAAATGAGAGCTGCCACATTAATTTAATGCGTCACGCAAACACAATGATTCGTTTTAACTGTTTTCGTATTAATGATTATTCTTCGCAATACCGCCGATGAACAATAGCCCTCCCAGAAGTATTATTGCTTTTGCCGACGCTATAATTTTATTCTACTAAAATCTGAAACAGATTAATAATACAGAGGAGAAAAATAAAGAAAAAAAAAAAAAAAAAAGAAAGGGAAAGAGATAGAAAGAAAAAATGAAGAAGTAGAAGAGTGATATATATGTATATAAGTATTCGACGAAACGCGCAACATTGGAGAGCTAATTAATTCGTTAGAAAGAAAGTAATTTTCATTTTATCCTATTAAAAAGAATCGATAAAAGGAATTAAAGGAAGATTGGATTCATTTCGAGAAGGAAAAGTAACGAGAAGGACGAAAAAAAGGGATAGGGAAAAAGAAGGAACATGAAAAAAGAAGGAAAGAAAGAGAGAAAGAGAGAAAAGAGAGAAAAAGAAGAAAAGGTGCGAGCGAAATGGGGTAAATGAGTGAGAGAGTGAGTGAGTGAGTGAGTGAGTGAGTCAATGAATGAGCGAATGAGCGAGTGCGTGGTTCGGAGCACGCAAAAGGTGTGTTTGTTGTGTGGTCCATCCGGGAACGATCCTCGTGCTTTTTACATCCGAACCATACTGAGGAGGAGGAGGGTGGGAGGAGGAGGTTGGCGTTAGTATGGCGGTAGTACGTGGAAAATGGCGCGTAAGCGCCTTTAAATGCGCGCGTTCTCTCGCTCGCGCGTAGCTTGCAGCGGCGAGCACGTCGGGCCCCGAACACATTTCGGGGTCAGCGTACATCAAAATACACGGGAAAACGCGAATCGTTATTTACTACGAGGGGGCTGGCTGGCTGGCTGACTGGCTGGCTGGCTAGCTAGTAGTGTACAGGGAGAAGAGGAGGACGGTTATGTCGTACGTGAGCCGCATTTAATGCCCTGTCGGCCAATAGTTTGTAAGTGTTTTACCGTGTAGTTTTACGGCCCTACCTCTCTCCGGGAGTATTTCGAGCCTCCCTCTGAAAAACATTTGGAGACGAGCCGGCCGTACGTGCGTGCGTGCGTGCGTGCGTGCGTGCGTTTGCTTCCCTCTCTTTGTCTATCTCTATCTTTCTCTCTTTCTCTCTTTCTCTCTCTCTCTCTCAATATATCTATCTCTATCTCTATTTCTCCCTTTCTCTTTCCTCTATCCTTCTCTATTTATCTTTTCGTGCGCATATATAAAGACGGACAGGAACGTATTCGAAATATTCACGACAATATTCTTAGCTCCGATAGAAAGCCATTTCTATTCTCTCTCTCTCTCTCTCTCTCTCTCTCTCTCTCTCTCTCTCTCTCTCTCTCTTTCACTCTCTCTTCTTTGTGTCCCTTTTCTTTACGTCGACCCACCCCCAACCCCGCCCCACTTTTCAATGCAAGATTTCTTGTGTACTTTCTTCTCTCTCTCTCTTTCTCTCTCTCTTTTTTTATCCTTCCTCTTTCTCTTTTTCGTCGAGGCTCATTTGCTACCTCTCGCCGTCCCCTCCCCACCCCTCCCCATCTCCTTCCACCATCCTACCCTATCTCGTGGCAACCTCGCCCAATTCGCACTATCCTACCGGTCCTCTGTTCTTCCACTCTTAAATAATCCAAGGGGGGTTTTCGCCGCCTCGCGAAAATGGCGTGCTTTTTCCTCCATTACCTCTCCTCTCGATATAAAAGAAGGAAAACGTTAACACGTTGGGGGTATTAGGGGTGGTGGGAAGATAAGGGGTGGAGATCGAATTCGTGGCAGAGATGCCACGTATTACCCGATAAATCGTCTTCTATTTTCTTTCGACTTTTATTACGGCGATCGTTATTATTGAAAAGAAAGGAAAGAAAAAGAAAAAGATAAAAGGAAAAAGAAAGAGAGAGAGAGAGAGAGAGAGAGGGTGAAAGAAAAAACGCAGCAACTTTCGTGCCAGGATCGAGACGAACGATAGATAAATCCTAGCGTCAAATAAATATTCCACGTCGTATCTTTTTTTTTTCTATTTCGTCGCTCCTCCTCCTTCATCCTTCTCCACTTCCTCCTCCTCCTCCTCCTCCTCCTCCTCCTTCAACCTTTCTCGTTCGCCTGGCCGTCGAAAATATTTCAAAGTATAGACGACTATCGCTTGGAAGTTAAAATGACGTACGAATTTCGTTTGGAACGAAAAAGAGTGGTACCGGTGTAAGTATAGTCTCAAAAGCGCAACTTCCTATGGTAGACGCGTTTTACGAGCGCACAGCTCCCTCCCCCTCCCCCTCCTCCTCCTCCTCCTCTTCCTTCTGCAACTTTTCCTCCTCGTCTATCTTCTCTTCCTAAACTATTCTATACGTCTGCGTACGCGGCTACACGTTTCCAGACACGCGTATGCACCACCATAACGTGGTAGGTGGGTGTAACTACGGCGTGGGTGTAGATGGTGATGGTGGTGATGGTGATGGTGGTGTTGGAACGATTTCTCCATCAAGCGTAGTCCGATAATGAAAACGCACACTCGCATTGATACAGATGTTATGCACCTATGCAACGATACCTCCCCCCCACCCCACCCCCACCCCCACCCCCTCTCCGCTCAGTATTACTAGGCTAGAAGGAGACATTGGTGTAACATATGTATGTCTTCGTGCCACTTTGTTAACAGTTGGAAAACTCACGAACGCTTTTCAACGGGAAAGACACTCGACGAAATCGACCGGAGCGCTCGAAAATGAAAGGGGGAATGTGCCTGTGTGCGTGTCTATGTGTGTGTGTGTGTGATAGAAAAAGAGAGAGAGAGAGAGAGAGAGAGAGAGAGAGAGAGAGAGAGAGAGAGAGAGAGATTGATAGAGATGATAAAGAAGAACGCAGGAGCCGTTTCGCGGCAATTTATCGCGAGCGACCTCGCGAGACGAAAGCATGATGCACAGAGCAACGTGTGCGGCGAGAGCGTATAAAGTGCGACCTATAAAGCGTTCGTGCTAATGCAGAGAAAGAAGCTATCGATTAAACGAGCGGGGGGGGGGGAGGAGGGGCGCGCGCTTACGAGCGCGGCACGGAACGCCGCGGCTGAAAGCTTCGGAATAATTGGCTGCGTCGAAACTCGTTTTGCTTTTTCACTCTCTTCTCTCTTCTCTACTATTTTCTACTCTACTCTTATTTTCGCTTTTCTCTATCGTTCAGTTTTTTCTACGCGTGAAATCCCAGAAACTCTTTTATCGTTTTATAAAAGGGATCGATAAAGCGAAAAGTTTCTTTCTTTCTTTCTCTCTCTATCTCTCTCTCTGTTTCTCTATTTCTCTCTCTCTCTTTCTCTCTATTTCTCTTTTTCACTCGCTGACTGCGGAATTTTTAGCGCGCGTCGTCGTCGTCGTCGTCGTCGTCGTCGTACGGGAAACGTTAAGTCGCTACCATCGTTGGAAATACGATTTCGCTGAGTCCGTTTAAGCGCCTACCATTTTTGCGAACGCGTGTATTACCTCTTCGTCCCTCTCTGCACTCCACCCCCATACCCTCCCACAACTAACTCAGGCCAGATTCAAACCGGTTCGTCCTATCTTAGCCCTATCGGACGGACTACGCTCCGTTCAAACTTTTCGACAACTACCGTGTTATTTCTTCTTCCTCTTTCTTTCCTTTCCTTCGCTATTCATTCCTTTCTTTATTTCTTTATTTCTTTCTTTGAGAAAAAGATAGAGAAAGTGTTGTTAAAGATGAAATAGCCGAGAGAGTTAAGATACGTTTCCTTATGTAAGATCTATCGGTTAGCTAGCTATCTAACGATAAGAAGGAAATGGAAAAGAAAGAGATGAGGAGGAGGAGGAGGAGGAGGAGGAGGAGGTAAAGACCGTCGAGAATTTTGACTCGAGAAAACAAGAAGAAGAAGAAGAAGTAGAAGTAGAAGAGGATCCATTGATATTCCACGGAAGAGGTGCCAGAGTAGGAATATTCAAGGCGTCGGGTTCCTTTAAAGCCGCGAGCTCACTCGAAAGAAATTACAGAGAAAGAGAGAAAGAGAAAGAGAAAGAGAGAGAGAGAGAGAGAGAGAGAGAAGAAAAAGAAAGAGAACCAACGGAGCGTCTCGAAGGGCCGTAGTATACGTCTAAGGGACACCCTGCTCTTCGCTGTCTTTCTTGAGGAGCAACGTTACGACGATAAGAAAAAAAGACAAGAGAGGAAGGAAGAAGAAGAGGAAAAGGAAAAGGAGAAGTAAGAGGGACAATTGGAGGAAGGAGGTAACGTGTTTCGTAGGGAGAAAAAGGGCTGAGAAAAGACAGTTTCGAAGGGTGTCGTACGAAATATGCTTGCGCGAGTCCGTCGAACGGGACAGAGAGACATATCTACCCTATACATATACATATACATATACATATATATCGAGAAAAAGAGAGATAGAGATAGATACAGAGTGAGAGTGAGAGAGAGTGAGAGAGAGAGAGAGTGAGTGAGACGGTGAGTGAGACGGTGATATAAAATATAGTTAATCTGTATTCGGGACACGATCCATGCTCAGCCGGCTGCCTCTAGCCGACGGAATACAAAATTTCCGTATTCAGATGCTTTGCGACAGAAATTGACTTTATTGAGGTTTATTGATCCGCAATATTGTGTTCCACCACCGCCGTCGTCGTCGTCGTCCTCGTCGTAGTCGTCGTTGTCGTCGTAGTTGTCGTCGCCTCGCTCCCTGCACTCGTGTGTTAGATACTCACGTATATATCTACGCACGTATGTATGTATATACGTATGGTACATATGCACGTATGTATGTATGTGTATGTATGTATGTATGTATGCATGTATCGTGCAATAGCGCGCTTAAGGGAGTACGGATCAACGGGTCAACCGAAAAAGAGAGAGAGAGAGAGAGAGAGAGAGAGAGAGAGAAGAAGGGATGGACGAATGGATGGATGGATGGATGGATGGATGGATGGGTTGGAGAGGTGGAGTGAATAGACGGGGATTGGTGGTGGATGGGAGACAGGAACTGGATTTACGCTTCCGTTTCGCGATTATAACTCTCGCGTGTTCGTTGTGTTATTGTTATTGTCGTTGGCTCATTGATTCAATGAGATGAATGGAAACGATACTTATTAATGAATGGGGGGGGGGGGGAAGGGATCGAACGCGTCAATCATAAATTGAATATTAACGAATGAATATAGATTTTTCGCCCGTGTGTTTTCTCTTTCTTATTTGCTTTTCTTTTTTCCTTTTTCCCCCGTCGTAATGTTAATAATACATCGAGGTCGGGTAAAAATATTCCGTAAGGGGGTGAGAAAATACAAATAAAGACAAAAAAGAATAGAAAAGAGAAAAGAAAGCGTGAGAGAAATGATATCTTGGATTCTCTTATGTGATTAAATTTCCTCGCTTGAATTGTTATCGGTAAAGATAAAATCACGAAGAAAGCGCGGACGATAAGTAAGGAAGGCTTATCTCGTCAGAGATATGGCATTCCCGATAATCATCGGTCCCGAAGAAAACCCTTTCCAAGTAAGTAAGTAGGTAAGTAAGTAAGTAAGTAAGTAAGTAAGTAAGTACTTATCTCTTGGCTCGATTAGTTGGACGACGTGTTTATTTTAGCGCTATGTACATGTAACCTGACCGAACGATGGAAGAGTACACCGTATGATTTGCGAGAGTACGTGGACATTCTATAATTTGTACATGACAATGACGAGTAAGATAAGCACGTGTATCCTCACTTTTCTCGATATTAATTGGATCGAACAAAGAAATCATCGTCGTAAAGTTCATTATTGCAATTTAGACGGACGACAGTTGGTTCCCTCTAACTAAACCAGGCCAGACCAGACCAGACCAGACCAGACCAGACCAGACAAATATACTAGAACTTTACTCAACTATCGAGTCAAAATACTTTATCCAAAATGATCTATGAAATTTGTCTGTAATTAGTTACAAACTTTTTCGGTACTTTATCTAAGTACCCATCTACCTAACTAACTACCATCTACCACAAACCTACCTACTTAACAAACTATAACCTTATGTTAGTCGTCAAGAAACTCAATGATGTTGGTAATCGAGGCTAGAATCTCAGACGCGTACTTTTTCTTTTACCGAGGCCGAAACAAAGTAACATTATCGATCGATCAGCCCGTCCTAATGAAGCGCGGCTCAACTCGAAGTAGAAGTCTGCTTCGTAACTGCAATCATATTTGAGCGGGTAAATTCTCTTTCTCTCTCTCTCTCTCTCTCTCTCTCTCTCTCTCTCTCTATCTCTATCTCTATCTATCTATCTTTCTCTCTCTCTCTCTCCCTTAACGTCAGCCTTATCGGAGCTCCTTCGTTGGTATTATCGAGGTTACCTCCATTGTCTCGCGAGGGAAGGTCGAGCCAAATTTAACGGCGCATAACAAAGCAGCTTCTTCATCGGATAATCGCGAGACATGGCGGACTGTTTCGGGCGAACTTTCAAGATAAGCAATCTGTTCTAGCCATTGTCTCGTGAAAACGCTATTCCGTCATAGGCCGGCGAACGTCCTTTGCGCGTCGTTAACTTCCCTCCCCTCTCTCGACTTTTCCTACGATATTACAACTATATATAACTATCCTACAACCATATACATATATATATATATATATATATATATATATATATATATATTTATGTATATAGTTGTATATATTCTAACGTGCCACGCAGGAAAATATTCCAAACGAGTTCGTGAAATGAATGAAAATGTTACCCAAAGGGTGGATATATATATATATATATATATATATATATATATATATATATATACTATATAAATATCTATATATATATATCGGATAAATAAAAAGGATAAAGGAGCAAGAGAGAAGAAAGAGGCAGCAAGCAGTTACGGGGGAGAAGAGAGTTGGGGACCCTCTTCGCACGCTCGTTCGACAAAATCAGCGCGTAAAGCAATATTGACACGGAGCCATAAATACGATTTTCCCGAACGTCGAGAGCGGCGAATTATCGGGTGGAGAGAGGGGGTAGGGAGGGAGGGAGGGGGGGAGGGGGAGAGGAGGGACCCCGGAGTTACAACGAATAATATCGAATAAATTACGCGCGAAATGGCGAATATTTTCGTTAACGCCATTAAGTGCCTCTTCTTCCTCCTCCGTTGTCCTCTTTTTTTGTGTTTTCCTTTTTGGCTTCCTTTCTTTTTTCTTTTTCCCGTTTAATCGAATCTCTCTCGTGGACGTTTTCAAATGGATTACCGACTGAATATATGCGCTAGATAAACAGATATATATATATATATATATATATATATATATATATACACCCACGAGACAAGAGTTTGTTTTACGGAGGAGGAAGTTAGCTAATTCGTTTCGTTTTACGTCTGATTCGCTTTTTGGCGACGACTGCGACGACTGCGACGACTGCGACGGCGACGACGACGACGACGACGACGATGGCGACGACGACGACGGCGACGACGGCGACGACGGCGACGGCGAACTTTGTCTTCTCGCTATTGCAATAAAAAGAAGAAAATGAGGTAGAAGATGAAGAGGGAAGAGTAAGATATTACTGGAACGAAACCAAGTGAGTGGCACGTTTTCGTGCGTGACAGAGAGTAGAGAGAGAGATAGAGAGAAAGAGAGAGAGAGAGAGAGAGAGAGAGAGAGAGAGAGAGAGAGAGAGAGAGAGAAAGAGTGAAAAAGAAAGAAAGAAAGATAAATAGAGAGGAGAAACGTGCTCGTGTACTCACGCACGGGATACGTAATTATCTCTCCACTTTGAAAACTCACCGTCGTATCGGTTCGACGAATAGAAACGCCGACGTTTCTTCGGGTTCACCTTGGCTTCACGAAGAAAGCAGCATCGAGAAGACGAATGGAATCCAATTTTGCATTCGAAGCTATGCCGCAACGGGAGATAGGCGAAGGAAAACCGTGAGGAGAGAGATAGAAAGAGAGTCTGAACGATGTTAGCCAATAAAATATCACCAAGTGATTCTCGTATTTTCCTTTCATTCGCTCTGATCATTCTTTCTTTCTTTTCTTTTTTCTTCTCCTTTTTCTCTTTTTTTTTTCCTCTCTGTCTTTTTTATCGCAAACCTTATCAATCCCTCGTACAATAGATTTTATTAGATAAATCTCTTCGAACGTTTCTAATTCAGCGACTCGCGTTCCTTATATCGATTAACAAATACGGATTTATGTATATATCTAAACGAAAATAATTCGAGATCTGAACAGGAACGAGAACCTCGCCTATCGTCGTTTTATCCTTCGCTCGTCTCCTTCTCAATATTGATGAGATTAGAGAAGATATAAATAATTAAATAAATAAATATAAATAAGAGAATGAAATGCAACTGATTTACGAGATAGACATCGTAACGAGGTAAAGGATGACCGTCGAGTGTCACTGGCTCGCAAAAATCCTCGATTTATTAAGCTTGCGAACGAAGAAACGCTTAGAAAAGATAAAAAAAAAAAAAAAAAAAGAAAGAAAACAGAAAAAGAAAAAAATATATATATATATATCCCACGGCTGGCGTAGAGAGTCAAGACGACGTGAAATATATCGATACAGTAGTATAGATAGATGAGGGTGACGAAAATAAAATAAAATTAAAAAAGAAAAAGAAAAAAGAAAAGAAAAAAATGAAATAAAATAAAAGAAAATGTAACGTAAATGGACGTTTGAAAAACGTGACATAGAAAGTTAGACGTTAAATTGGACATATCGAAATCTTCGACGGTCGTAGAATCGTAAAATGAGTGAACGCGTTCTATATAAAAAAAAAAAAAAAAAAAGGAAAGAGCTATACTTATACATTCTTACTTATAGAGGAAAGGTATAAGGAAAAAGAGGAAGAGGTAAAAAAGAAAAAGAAAAAAAAAATAAGAGGAAGACAATGGGGGGAGGCCAAGAAACGCGATAAAATTACGTCGGTTGAGATAACTCGGCGATTCGACGAGGTGGCCAAGCGTAAAATCTTATTCCCCGTACTTGTGAAGCTATAAGTTCAACTATCCATTTATCTCCAGCTCTATCTATCCATCTATCTATCCATCCATCCATCCATCTATCTATCTATCTATCTATCTATCTATCTATCTATCTATGCATCTTTATCTCTCATACGCGAATGTTTACTCATAACTTCCGTAGGTCCCTCAGCGTTCGTTCCTGACGCGCGGCATGTATTCAAAATTATAGGTTGTTCGCTTCATTAGCCCTCAGAGAGGAGAACCTACAATCTTTCCTTCCCTTTTCGTCTCCGTATATTCTCTCGAAGCGAAGATACGGCATCGCTCTATCGGCGGCGTATACCTTAAGGCACTATAAGTAGTACTTGCATATATATATATATATATGTATATGTATATATATGTATAAGTATATGTATAAGTATGTGTATATGTATATGAACCTATATTCCGCAAGAAGGTATAAAGCGCTTTCGACAACAAGTGGATAGGTTTACGAGTTATAAATCTTCATTATGATCTCGCAAGGATTTTACTCGAAATAATAAGAAGAGTTACTGGAATAAGAACCGATATTTCACATCCGACGATTACACATATGTAACATACGTACACACACAGACACACACATATATATATATATACATGCATGCATGTATGTGTACTTCGAATAATATTTCGTAAGATTTTCACGGGAAGAAAAGGTAATAAGTTTACGTATATTCTTTGTCCCTAAAGTATATTATCCGATGTATGTATCTAAAATATACTTTCCTACGTATCACAATGTAGAATGAAGAAAGAAAAGAGAGAGAGACAGAATGAGAGAGAGAGAGAGAGAGAGAGAAAAAAAGAAGAAAAGAGAAAAATAGGAAAAAAAAAGGAGAAATAAAAAGAAACTAAAAATAACAAGAATATATTCGCGTATTATTCACAACATGGTATCCATAAAACTGGCGTAAAAATTCACCCTGAGTTATGAAAGAATATGTATATACATATATATATTTATACACACGCACACATAAATATATTTCGTTCTGAAGAAACGAAACACGATTCAAAGGCTATTCATATAATATCCTATCTCTTAGGTCGAACCGAGATTGATCGTCAGAAGAAAAAAATAGGCAGAAGAATAAGAAGAAGAGTAGGAGGAGGAGGAGGAGGAGGAGGAGGAGGAGGAGGAGGAAGAAGAAGAAGAAAAAGAAAAAGAAGAAAGGCAAGAATAAGAAGGGTGAGAAGGAAGAATAAGATGTATAAGCAAAATGGCGCAAAGATAGCGCGGAGCGTGCTAGGTGTTAAAAAGAAAAAAAAAAAAAAAAAAAAAGAGGAAAGAGAAAGTACAGAAGGTGTGGATCTCGACGAGAAGGAGGACAAGGAGGATGAGGAGGATGATGAGGATGAGGAAGCTTTTACGAGGAGCTCTCGTTTCGCACGGAAGTCGTTCGTACCTTGAGACACTTTCGCGGCTCGAGAGTTTTGTCGTGCTGCCGCGTAAAGAGCTGCGAAGGGTGACGTTGCTGATGGGAACCGATGGTGGTTACCGGTGCTGAGCTGCCACCAAATAAAAGAGAGAGAGAGAGAGAGAGAGAATGAAGGATGGGTGGGAGGGAAGGGGGCTAGGGAGGGAAGGAAGAACGTTAGAAGAGCGGCAAAGGGGACACGTAATCCGAAAGAAAAGACGTAAAGGAGAAAAGGTGAGAGAAAACGAAAAAAAAAAAAAATAAAAAACGAAGAGACGAAGAAGAAGAAGAAGGAAGTAACGCGTTTTTCATGCCCCTTTAATCCAGGCTTACGTCGGTGAGAGAACTAGCGATAACGTTGGAGACGTGCTCGTCGATATATGAACAAAGCGACGACGAAATATATATATATATATAGGGATATGTGTGCAAGTTTATGGATCGTGAGACAAATGTGTGTTGGGCGGAGGAGGAGGAGGAGGAGGAGGAGGAGGAAAAAAGATGACTTCAACTTTATTCCTTCGTTGTTTTTTTTTTTCTTTCCTGTCCTTCTTCTATCTTTTTTTTTTTCTCTTTTCTTTTTATTCTTTTCCTTTCGAATTCCATCCATCTCCGTTCGACTCTTAACTTCCTATCTATCAGAAGTGAAATGAATTGTTTTAAAAGTCGAGGGATCAATGTTATATTGCGGAACATTTGTTTGAAATGATTTATTTACTTCGAAATAGAAGAGCACTTACGACCGACTGAGTACACACACACACACACACACACACACAGATGTAAAGAACATTTATTTCTTCGAGATAAGAGAAAATATTTCGGCTTATCTCCCTTAATTTCCAATACTTTTTTTCTTTCCTTTTTTCTCCCTTCTTTTTCTTTTTTCTTTTTTTCTTTTTTTTTTGAAGACGCGTTCCTTTCCGCGTTCAACTTGTTGCGCTTTACAGGCACGTCACCGCCCGCGCTGAAATTCCTATTTGTTCCGGCAGAGAGGGTAGGCACCGCAAAGAACGACGAATGCGATGAGTGTTTGTGTGTGTGTGTGTGTGTGCTAGTAAGAAAGAGAGAAGGAGAGAAAGAGAAGAAGAAATAGAATCGAAGAAGACAACAGACAGACAGACAGACCGACATACAGACAAAGAGAAAGAGAGAGAGAGAGAGAGAAGTGTAAGACAAAGAATTGAAAGAAGTGAGAGAAGGAACGGGTCTAGAAAAATGAAATGAAGAAAAAGACGAAAAAGAAAGGGAAAAAAAAATAGAAAAAAGAAGTATCATAGGGAGATGCGATGGTGGTGGTGGTGATGGTGGTGGTGTTGGAGGGGCGTGAGAGGGAGGGTTATGCACATGGGAAAAAGAAGTATGTAAAACGGTGAAAAGGTAGGATATCACGTGCTACCGTTGGTTAGGAACGCCTCGATATAAACGCGAGCGCTAGTTCCTATTGGGCGTCTTAGTTGAGAGTTCTCGTTCAACGAAAAAGAGAAAAAGGGGTGGAGGAGGAGGAGGAGGAGGAGGAGGAGGAGGTAGATTCCGGCGGAAATCGAGTCTCAAGGGCGATTCGGCCGCCACTGGCTGGAAGGAAGAGAAATAATAAGGGCGGGGTCGAGTAAAGGAATAGCTCGAGGGGGCGGAAAGGAAAGACGAGAAGAGAGAGAGAGAGAGAGAGAGAAAGATAGAAATAGAGAGATAGAGAGATAGAGAGAGATAGAGTAGAACGCGTAAGGAACAAATTGCAAGAAGAGGGGGAGTTTTAGAAAGGTGTCCGTTTATATGTACAGATACGTGTGTTTGTGTAAAGGGTGGGGATAGGGTGTAAGACGAACGGTAGGGATGTTTAATGACAGAGAATTGCAAGTAATGGCGGGTAACGTGGCCTATTTAACGCCTCCGCTACGCGAGCCTTATATCCTATCACACGAAAATAACCTCTGCATCTCTCCGTTAATATTTTCTTATCGTCGTAGCAGGCGCGAAAGGTGCCTCTCCTCTCTTGGATATACTAGCTTTAGCGGATGAGAACGGTCTAACCCCGAAAGTACCCTTCGCCATCTTGTTGAGGCCTTCTTATCCTCCTCCTCCTCCTCCTCCTCCTTCTCCTCCTCCTCTTTCTCCTCCTGCTCGGCCGAGCGAATTATTACGCTTCCAGAACGCAATTTCGTTTGCTTTGACACGCGCACGACTCCCGCTAGGCGCTCTCGGCGCTAAGGCTAACAAACGTCACGGTTCTTGGACATCGAAAAAAGTCATGGTATGACGAAGGTCGTCGGTGTATATATATATATATATATATAAATATATATATGTTCGTTATTATAGAGGTATACTCTTACTCGGGAGGATTCGAGGATGACTCGAGACGGCAAATCCGAGATCTCATTCGATATTTCGATAAACGACATTACAATAACGCGATACCCCCGTTCACGTTTCATTACCGATTATTTTCAACTCGTCCTCGTGTAAACACTAGAGACCGCGTTCATTAATAATATCCTCGGAATTTTTCGTTGAAATAATATCATACGTCGATAGAGATAACGAGAGGACGTATCGAGCAATGTACTACGAGGGAAACGATGACCGAGGAGGGCGTAGGCGTGGAGGATTAGGGGAGAGCTCGAGCGGAGTGGACGAGCGTAGAAAATATTATTATTCGCGAACGTACAGATCCGTGAGCGCGCGAGCTCGTACGGAATAATTGCCAGACGTAGAAATTGAAAAGGAAGTCGTGCTTGACTCGAAACGACGGATAGAGAGAGAGAGAGAGAGAGAGAGAGAGACGGGTCCTACATACTTACGGGCACTTTACGGGCACCAATCAGCCGATAACGACGGTTTAACGCCTCCGTTATTCGCAGTTCCGTTTTTACGATTCGAGTCGAGTCGAGTAGAGCCGAGTAGAGTCGAGCGAAGTAATTACGCTAACCGGCCGCCGGAGGAACCCACCCACCCACCCCCACCCCCACCCCCACCTCCACCCCACCGACGAGTACGAACGATTACGGTAGCGAGTAGAAATATAATGCCGGAGATGACGATTTCCCTCTTCCCCCTACCCCTACTAACCCTATCCCTACCCCTACACCTGCTCCGCACTCCCCCCTCCCGGTATGACTAATCGCGGTTAGGCGCAGTCACACATAGCCTAGTTTTTCCCACTCTCGTTTTGTTTCTTCTTTGATAATATGCAACGATACGTAACACGATAAACGAAACGAAACGAAACGAAACGAACGTACGAATGTATGAACGTACGAACGTACGAACGTACGAACGTATGTACGTTTCGTTTTTCTCCCCTCCCAACCTCTCCCCTCACCCGCCCCTTCCTTTTTTAATCTCGTTATTCTTCTCGTAGTCTTCCTTCGTCGTTACATTTCGAACTCGTCGAACGTAATGTCTCTCGACGGGAATTGAAAATTTGCCGTAACGTGAAAACTCTTCCTGAAAGATCGTCGATTCACCTTTGAACGTAAAAAAAAACGAGAGAGAGAGAGAGAGAGAGAGAGAGAGAGAGAGAGTCTGTAGTCGGAATCGCTAGACTTCGAAATCGTATTAAGTCGAAGAGAGCTAACGAAGGTGAAAGCAAACTGCGTTCACGAATGAAGAATAAGAAGAAGAAGAGGAAGAAGAAAAAGAAGAAGAATAAGAAGAAGAAACGAAGGACGAAAAGGGTCCATGGGACGGAGGTATAGTGGACGAGGATGCTGCCGTCGAGCGGGGATACGAGGGTAGGCCAAGTAGAATGAAAAAAAAAAAGAAAGAGGAAAGAAATAAAAAGAGAAAAGGAAAAAGACAAAGAGAGAAAGAGAGAGAGAGAGAGAGAGAGAGAGAGAAAAGAAAAAAGAGAAAAAGACGACAGTCTTCGACGTCGAGCCAGCCGCGCATACACGAGTCAAGCCGAAACGAGCTCTGCTCCCATGAACCTTCCATAAACCTACTTCGTCTCTTTCCATTTACTCTACCCATCTACCCCCACTCTTCTTTCTTTCTTTCTTTCGTACGTTCGTCCGTTCGTTCTTTCTTTCTTTCTTTCTTTCTCTCTTCTTTTCTTTTCGTTTATTTTTTTTTCCTTTCTTTTTCTCTTTCTTTCTTTCTCTCTCTTTCGCCGACATGGCATTAGACCGTGCTCCGCGTATATAACACTTTAATTTCGTTCCTCTTTCTTTCTTTCTTTCTTTCTTTCTTTCATTCTCTCTTTCTCTCTTTCTTTCTTTCTCAGACGCGTTTTCCGTACGAAGGGCCCGCTGTATTTCCAAAAGGCCGATCATCATTCGTTGGTTATTTTCTAAACGGGTTTAAGTACAATCCACGATTCCT
>OU426993.1:21493919-21498919 GCA_911387935.1 Dolichovespula saxonica | reverse complement strand
TGCCTCGCTTTCTCGAGGGAGAACGACGATAAGAAGCAACCTTCCTTCTTCCTCCTTCCCTCCTCCTCATTCTCTACACCCTCTCTCTCTCTCTCTCTCTCTCTCTCTCTCTCTCTCTCGTTGACGCCATCCTGTTCGATGCTTTACCGATTTCCTTCTTCTACCCGACACGCATTCTTCTATCTCTTTTCCTCTTTTCCTTTTGCCATCGCTCAGTTATACTTGTCTCTACACCACTCCCCCCCCCTCTCCACTCGCCAAGCCGATTGCGATAAGTCGAGATCACTTTGAAGACGTTACTCCGATTTAGAGAGAAATCGGCTCTCGACTCAGAGATCGAGGATTTTTTCCTTTTTTTCTTTCTTTCTTTCTTTCTTTCTTTCTTTTTTTTTTTTTTTTTTTATTGACGGTAACCACCTACTACTACTACTACTTATTCTCCCTCCTCATCCTTCTCCTCCTTTTTTTTTTTTACGCCTTCTCTTTGTATTATCCAACGACTCGAATCGGCGTTAAAATCGATGAAATCGAGAGCAAAGTCGAATGTAATTCGATAATCGAGCCGATAAAATGTAATATTTTTTATGTATATATATATATATATCTAATCGGGACACGAAAGTTCGATAACTTAATCGTTACGACCTACAACGAAAGAGTATAATCGTTATTATTATCTGTTTAATAATAACAACACAACACGCACACACATGCATACACACAAACACACACGTCTCATTTCGCTGCGTAGAATATCTTGGTGATTATGATTTTGTAACGTCGTTAATCCGATTGGTAATCTAAATAACTTCGGTTTGTTCGACCTAGATGATAAAAAAAAAAAAAAACAAAAAAAAAAAAAAAAAAACCAAAGAAAAAATATAAAGAAAAGAGAATTAACGCGTTGATACGTTATTAGAAGATCGCGCAAGTCGTGATCTAGAAGTGAATAAACGTAAATACTTATATACATACATACATACATACATACATACATACATATATACGAAAGTACATACATACACCATAGAGTTAATCATTCGTTATTGACGACGAGATATAAAGATAGTCGTATTTGTTCCGAGATACGGATAGTAATCGCTTTAATAATAAGACAGCGAAATGATAGAGAGCGAACGAATGAACGATACGAAGAGACAGAATGAGAGACAGAGACAGAGAGAGAGAGAGAGAGAGAGAGAGAGAGAGAGAGAGATAATATAAAAAGACAAATAAGAAGAAGAGAGATAGAAAGAGAGAGAGAGAGAGAGAGAGAGAGAGAGAGAGAGAGAGAGAGAAGAGGGAGTGGTGAAATCGCATAAATCGCATTAGGATGAGCGGCTTCCAGGTTGAAGCGTGTTGTTAATTATGAAAGCGCGTTAGTAACAGGGAAATTTCGTATTAGCCCCGGCTACGGAGATAAGGAGTTCGGTTATTTGATTTAGCTATGGCAGGTATTACGAAACAAGCCGTGTTGCGAAATTATCCTCGAGTTTGCCCTACATATAGTTAGGTATAAGGGGGTACCTGGCTGGCGCGTTCGCGAGATCGGCACCGCACACAACGCGATTATATATATATATATATATATATATATATATATATATATATATATATATATTTCGTTTCTGGAATTCAGAGGTTATCTATACGACGATAGAACTCTACGAACTATATTGATAAAGACAGAAAATCAATAACAACGATGGACAGACTTATTCTTTGGGTACGTATCATCATCATCGTCGTCATAGTCATCATCATCATCGTCGTCATCATCCTTTTCCATACCTTTTCCCTTTCATTCGCGTTAAAACCATCATCCTATCCTTATCCTATATTCCCCCCTATCTCCATCCATCCATCCATCCATCCATCCATCCATCCATCCATCCATACACCCACTTCGTTTTCTTCCATTTCGTTTATCGTCTTAGGTAACTACCTAGCGAAGAGGGGATAAGGAGGAGTTACATTCGCGAAACTTCCAATCTTAGAGCCACTCGACGGAACTTGTTTATTTGCCTTTCGTATCAGCCTATATACGCTGTGACAGGATCGAACGTTGAAAATATATGAAGGAATCCAGGGATAAAACTCTTTCGAATCGAGAATGTATATGTATGTATATATATATATATATAATATATATATATATATATATCCTTCTTTCTTTCGTTCTATCCTTCCTTCTTTCATTCTTTCTCAACGCGTTCGTCTCTTTTCTTCTTAGTTCGTCGAACGTGGACCGCGAAAACGATCGTCTATATCATCGTCTTACAGACGTCATTCAAAGTTTCCATCGCATAAATTCGTCCTCGAGCCAGAATCTCGACTTCCACTCTCTCGAGCTTACGGTGCGGTTATCGTTTCGAGAGTTCTACGAGAGAACGAAAAAGAGACGAAGACAGACAGAGAGAGAGAGAGAGAGAGAGAGAGAGAGAGAGAGAGAGAGAGAAATGGAGAAATGGCCCGCAGGTACGCCGTTTAAATGGTGAATTACGTTGAAAATCTCGTTATACGTTATACTTGTAATGCCGTTCGAAAGAGAATTACATGAGAACGCTCATATTTTCCGCGATGGGAGTTTACGTTTTCGCATCCTGAATCATAAAGTCGTTTTTCGAGATGAATTACCGCACGCTGACCGACGCTCGGTTGTCCGTCCATTCGATTCCTATGGCGATACACGGGATATATCGTTTCTCGATACTTTTGATAGACGCTCGATTTTCGCAACGCCACCACCATACCCATGCGGACACACACACGTAGACACACACACACACACACACACACACACATATATGTATATATATATATATACATCGATCTCTGTGAGGTAAAGTCAGTTTATCATCTCTAAAAACGAAGAGGATAACATTGTTTCAAGATAGGTTAAACAAGTGAAAGGATCGAGAAGGATCGATTACAATCGATCGTCCAATAATCGATCTATACACTCCTGTTTATCTCTCTCTCTCTCTCTCTCTCTCTCTCTCTCTCTCTCTCTCTCTCTCTCTCTCTCTCCACCCCCCTCTCTCTAGATAGTTATATTATTTTCTCCTTTCATTAATTAATTAATTAATTAATTAATTAACTTTTTTATTTTTACTCTTCTTCTTCTTC
Organism: Dolichovespula saxonica; assembly: GCA_911387935.1. Taxonomy (NCBI): domain Eukaryota; kingdom Metazoa; phylum Arthropoda; class Insecta; order Hymenoptera; family Vespidae; genus Dolichovespula; species Dolichovespula saxonica. The sequence goes on along the minus strand of OU426993.1, from coordinate 21,495,790 downwards.
TTTTTTTTCCCTACTTCATTCGAAAGCGAATTATTCTTAACGCGGGTTAGAATATTTTTCTTTTTCTTTCATTTTTGTTTTTTTTTCCATGCGCGATAAGACGCTGATTTATTACCCATCTGTAGTCGAGTAAACAGCGTTCACAACGCGGAGCATTAATCCATATAGCCCATTAGCTCGAGTCGACTCTTTTAATTAATCATTCGAACGGACTCGACCAAGGCGAACGTTAGCGAGCAAGTTAGTTTAGCTTAATACTAACGCTAGCTAGACTATACTGCTAAGCTAATGCTTAGTTGGCGGGCGGGGGGGGGGGCGAAGTCTTGCCAAAAGTGAAAAGCATAGTCGACAAATGGGTGGCGGCGGTGAGGGTAAGCGAATGGGGTTGTGACTTGGTAAAGGAAGGTGAAAGGGAGGGGTTGGGGGAGGGGAAGGAGAACGCCGAGCGTACTTCCTTTTTCCACCCGATTATTTTTAGTTTCTCTATTCCCTCATCGATTCTCCTTCGGTTGGAGAGGACTGACTCTCTCTCTCTCTCTCTCTCTCTCTCTCTCTCTCTCTCTCTCTCTCTCTCTCTCTCTCTCTCTTTGTCGCTTTCCCCGGTCGAATATATCTCCGAGGACACCTTTCAAAAGTTACTTTCGAAAACTCTTAACTCTCCTGCGTTCAGAACGCTTCATTGATACCGGAGGAGGGTATGTTTCTTACTCGTTCCAAATAAGAAGCGTTTAGGATCCTCGAATATTTCGCGTGCGAGTAACCGAGCAAAGCTAAGCTAAGCGACAAAAGAAAAAAAAAAATTGAAAGATAAAGAAGAGAAAAAATTTTTTTGCGTTGGCACGCGTAACGATAACAAGAACTCGGTTTTAAGAGGAACCCAGCATTTGACGTACGACCTCGATAAATCGAAACGTTTTATCATTTAATTCCAATGTCGATTGGAATCAATGTTCGATATAACGTTATCGACGCGTTATTCCCCGAAAGCGCGAGTGCGCGCGCGAACGACGGACGACAATAACGGGCGTAATGAATGCGGCATGTTACATATGTGAAACACTCTCTCTCTCTCTCTCTCTCTCTCCCTCTCTCTCTCTCTCTTCCCCCCACCACCCTCCTCCTGTCGCTCTCCCACAACCTACCCCGCCACCCATAACCGGTACTCCTATTAAACGAAGTAATAATTCATTACGATAGTTTATTAGCCGCGACTATTAACGACACGTCCAATGGAATCGCGATCACCGATTAGTTAGAACGTCACAGATTTCATCGTACGATTCCGTCGATCGTTCATTCGTTCGTTCATTCTAATTTAACGCGAACGGAGAGATGTATGAACGAATTCTATTCCAACTTATTACGGAAAAGCTCTTTGCGTTTATCTCACTCTCTCTCTCTCTCTCTCTCTCTCTCTCTTCATTGAAAAGTCAAAACCTATAGTAGATCGTCGGTATCATTCCTCTCTCTCTCTCACACTCACTTTTTATCTATCTATCTGTCTATCTATCTATCTATCTACCTTTCTCTTTGTCTCTCTCTCTCTCTCTCTCTCTCTCTCTCTCTCTCTCTCTCTCTCTCTCTCTCTTTCTGTCTATGGTTCGTGACGAGCACTTAAAAAGAAGTTTCACGCCCGCGAGTTCTCGTTCGACGCGCTTTAAACGTAGAGAACCTCTCGGTTTGTCGGCTTTAATGCCTATTAGCCACGTCGGAAATTGGACACATCATAAAAATTTCACTGCAGAGAAATGACGAGAGAAAAGAGAGAGAGAGAGAGAGAGAGAGAGAGAGAGGCCTGTAGAGGGAGAGAATGGACGACGGAGAAAGATGGAGTGGTTCGTTGACCAAAGGGACCATCGAGATCGGTAACA
>OU426993.1:21486419-21488919 GCA_911387935.1 Dolichovespula saxonica | reverse complement strand
CGAACTTATTAGAAAATTTATTGCCATAATTTGTTCTCCAAACATACACGAGTCCAAAGCTCGTAGCTAATCCGTAAACTCTTCCAAGTTGCGAAGATGAAGAGGGGGTATGGAGTGGGAATGGGAGGAGAGAGAGAGAGAGAGAGAGAGAGAGAGAGAGAGAGAGAGAGAGAGAGAGAGAGAGAGAGAGGTAAGGAACGGGAGGAGGATTACACGGGAGTCGGTTTGAGAGTTGAGAAAATTCGGAAAATTCTCTACGGTACTCGAAGAGAACCGATCGGAGTCTTCGATAAACGAGTAGACGTTTCTCCTGGAAGTCTCTTGAGAGAGAACACGTCGCTTTTGTCCGTCGAAGCTGTTACTCTCCTAACTCAGACCACCAATGAACGAACGAACGAACGAACCAACCAACCAACCAACCAACCAACCAACCAACCAACCAGCCAACAGCCCTTCGTAGTCGTCGAGGCACGCGACCAAGCGTGTTCGTTCTTCCGGACTGCGGAATCGGTGAGGACCGTAGACGAGAAGTAGTGAGTGAGAGAGAGATAGATAGAGAAAGAGAATAGAATCAGGGTCTGGATGGAACTGAGAAAACCTGAGGGGATCCCCTGCGGAAGGATTTCTACTCGCAATCAGGACGTCGTTTTCCGCGAGACGAGTGAAATCGGACTTGCCGTCTTTTTTACGGAATAAAAGGGGACGTCGAACGTACGAGGACGAAAATAAGTGGAGAAACGGGTAAGGCAAGAGAGACTGAGACAGAGAGAGAGAGAGAGAGAGAGATAGATAGATAGATAGAAAGAGAAGATGGGACCTTGCGAGGGAAGAGTAAAAGAAAGAAATGGAAAAAAAAGAAGAAGAAGAAGAAGAAGAAGAAGTAGAAGAAGATAAGAGAGAATACGTTTACTCGTTGCAGCATTGCCCCGCACAACACGCTCGTTCACCGAGCAGGGACATTACTCGAGAAACTTTCAATTTAACGGGAAAACGACGACGAACGGTTGGCAGGCTCACCACCGCCATCGGTGTTGTGTGCAGGGCCAGGACCAGGAATTACCAAGGATCTGTCTTACTCTTTACGTTCGGTAACGCGACTTGAAAAGAAACGGAAATTCCAAGGAGAGGATATGGAAGGCAATTTTCTATGATTCTCCGACACCCACCCCACACCCCACACCCCCACCCCCACGTCCACCCCCATCCCCATCCGATCGACGATAAACGCGGAGGGATCGCTCTCGAAGGAGAAAACAATGTCTATTGCCGATTCGTCCTATCCCTTCTACTCTTCCATCCCTTATTTCTTTTTTCTTTTTGTTGTGAATTCCTATGGAATAATTTTTTTTTCTTTTTTTTTTTTGCATTTTTTTTTTTTTACTTTTACGTCGTACCGACGAACCCGTCGTTTTCGATTACGAACGAAGTGAAATCGATTTGAAAACAAAAAAAAATGGAAAAGAAAAGAAACAGACATACGTACACGGAGGGAAAGAGAGAGAGAGAGAGAGAGAGAGAGAGATAGGGAAGAGTTAGGAGTTCTTGGATTTGATTGGAGCAATAACCCGAACTAATTTTATAAGTTATCGAACGGGATTTGGCTCTATTAACCTGTTCGTATTACCAACGGCGCGCGTCCATTAAGCTTTATCCCGAAAAAAATCCTACGACAAAGCTACCACCGAGATAAGTCCCTCTCCTCGTTCTAAGACACATCTCCCCTCCCCTCCCCTCCACGCCCCTCCACGCCCCTCCACGCCCCCACCACCCTCCCCGCTTAAATCCGCGAGGGAGGGAACAGCTTTAACAACTCTGTAAAACTTTGATAACGATTCTTTTTAAGAATTCTTTAAACTTTATAATGACTTCGCGGTTCATTAACGATCCGTCTTAACGTATAATTTCGTTGCAAAGAAATATTTCCTTTCTCTTTAGAAAAAAAAAAAAAAACAAACAAACAACAAAAAAAAAAGAAGAAAAAGAAAGAAATATATATATATATATATATATATATATATATATAAATAGAGACATGCATTATTTAATTTTCATGTTTGAAGGAAGATCGGTTTTCTTCTTGGCCAAATATCGAGATTTGTAGGGGACGCACGTACGTCGAATAAGAGACAAAAAGAATTTTCATTTTCTCCCACAGTAAAAGAGAGAGAGAGAGAGAGAGAGAGAGAGAGATACTCACACACAGAGAAAAAGAGAAAGAGAGAGAGAAAGAGTGAGAGAGAGAGAGAGAGAGAGAGAGAGAGCTTGGTTTGCGCGCGCATAATAAAATCCTCTACTCCCTACGGCGAGACACGGGGCCAATCAAGTTTGCAAAACTCAAATCTAATTACTCCGGGCTTTGAATCCGGGGACAAAGGACGAAAGAGAAGAGAATCTTTTCATCTCGTTGCGCAACGCCGAGAAGGGCGCCCCCGTTGCATGTTGAATCTCGCGTGGACCGTAGGAAGAGCTGAGTTAGTCTATCTTTTCGGTCGGGGGGGAG
>OU426993.1:21468919-21481419 GCA_911387935.1 Dolichovespula saxonica | reverse complement strand
TGTTCTCCGGTGTCGAATAATTAATTGAATTCAAAGACCATATACATAAGATAATCTCGACGATATATCTATGAGAGGTTATTTCGAGAGTAAGGGACCGGAATTATTTCAACCGTAGAATTGTATTTAACGTTGTAAAAGAGGCGATATGTTTTTCTTGTATTCGAAGAAAAAGAAAAAAGAAAAAGAAAACATTACGCGATCGTGGAGAACGAGGATCTGTTGATATACACGTATGATTGTAATATCGTACGAAGCGTGACAACAACGAAAAAATAAAAAAATGTGGTTTATTATTCGGATATATAAGTAATACGTTTTGTTGTCGTTTATTACTAAATATTTAGGTCCTATATATAAAGATTAAGGTTGAACGCAAGAACATTTCGATTGAAGAGCCCAAGGGACTAAGGAAATATCGTGAAAACAGGAGATACACGGGATCCAACGAGTCGTCTTTTGCAAAATTTTTCCACGGCAACGTCTGGTAACTGGTAAGTTGCAACGAACAAACGAAGAGAGAGAGAGAGAGAGAGAGAGAGAGAGAGAGAGAGAGAGAGAGAGAGAGATATGTAAACTCGAAAGTACACGAGCGCAAAGTTCTTACCAGAGAAAATGGAATTCGTTTTCACCGAACGATCTCAAGGAGGAGGGGGGAGGGGAGAGGATACAAGGGGGGATGGCTACGTGGTTGTGTTAGCGAACGCTATCCAAATGCGATCGAAGAAAAGAGAGAAGAAGATGATATAGAAAAGACGGAGGGTAAAGAGGAAAGTAAGAAGGAAGGTAGGTAGAAAGGAAGGAAGGGAGGGAAGGGAGGGAGGGAAGGTTGTAGCATTTGTGCTTGGAAGAAAAGTGGTAGAAAGAGGAGGAGGAGGTGGAGGAGGAGGAGAGGGAGGCATGTTCCGACAGCCGGGCGTTTCCTTATAGGCCGCGGTACTGTAACAGAAACAGAAAGAGAAAAAGAGAAAGAGAGATAGATAGACAGATAGAGAGAGAGAGAGAGAGAGAGGGTGGGGGAGGTAGAGGGATAGAGAGAGGACTACTAGCCATAACTTTCGATCCCTCGGCAATCTCGGTTTATAGGGAGCTCCTCGCATGACAATGCCAAGCTCGATCGGCAGGTGCCGCGTAGAAACGTTACCTACCAGGAAAAGCCTAATTCGAGAGACGGCACATGCCGCTCGTAAACCACAAAATCGAGAGAACAAGAGAAATAAAGACTGCGTGTGCGAGAGAGACAGAGATAGAGAGAGAGAAAGAGAGAGAGAGAGAGAGAGAGAGAGAGAGAGTATGAATGAGTGAGCGAGATGAGAACCGTACTTCAGCTCGACGTTGCACGTGACCGAACCGTTTCTACAAATGTAATTTCGACAAATAGCGAAACTATAGAACACTACACCGACTACCCTTACCCTTTTTTCACACTGGATAAAAGACTATACCCTAAGAGGGTCGGTCGGTGATAAACGGTATGTCTCGCGAAAAGGGTAAAGATGAGGGATTAATTCGGCTCACGGAACTCGTAAAGAACGCGAAAATTCGAACGAGTGGGATTGAAACGGGGATAGCGGGGAGAGGGGGAAAGAGGAAAATATCTGTACGACGTAGAAACGTATAAAACGTGAGAGACGAGGAGTCCTCGGGCTAAGTCGACGACGCTAAAACAACGACGTAGACGTAGACGTAGACGTAGACGTAGACGACTGTCCGTCCGTCCGTTCATCCTCCTCGTAATGTGGCGTAGTTAATGTCTGTCATTAGAGTTAGCGATAGGGTTATAGAGAGCCACGGAGGAGCTTCGTTATGACTCGTGAGAACCGAGGAAAATCGACGAGCCATCATAGAAAGACTGCACACGTCATTTTTGTGGGCGCCGAAGCGAACGACGACGCCAACGCTCGCTCCGCTCCTAACTTCCGAGTCTCGTTTCCTGGATAAATGTATGGTCTAACGTATTAGTTAAGATCTCTCTCTCTCTCTCTCTCTCTCTCTCTCTCTCTCTCTCTCTTTCAGTCTTTTTTTCCCTTTTTCTGCAGTCTCAATCGAATCCATAGTCGATTCAGTGAAATAAATAAATATACATATATATATATGTATCATCTCGTAGAAAAATTGAATAATGCGAATTTCTCGTTCGTCTTTTCTTTTCTTCTCTCATTTCTTTTTTTTTTTTTTTCCTTTTTTAACCAAAAAAATCAAATATTATTTAACCCGTATCTACTTCGAACGGATAACGCGACGGTATTGAAATTCAACGACGAATTCCGGATTCCCGTGTATATCGTTTGACCGCCACTCTCGTGGTATTCAAACGGAAACGCTTTCCCCTTGTGATGTTTCTTCACAGGTGGACGCAAGGACGATGCGAAGGAGGATTCCGAAGTTTTCTCGATCGTAAAATTCGGAAAGGTACGCATAAACGTGGAGGGTAAGTAGATTTTACCGGCGACTATCGAGTCGACTAGGAGGAGAAGCGAACGCAATTTGAGGAGATAGGAAAATTATGCTAGTACTTGTTCCGCGATTCGAGGAGAGAGAGAGAGAGAGAGAGAGAGGATGGAAGAAAGGGAGGGTTGGGGGAGGGGGAAGAAGGTTGCCTGGGGATATCGGGATGAACGGTATGAAAGAAATTTCGAGAGAGAGAGAGAGAGAGAAGGAGAGAAAGGTGTCCATTCGACATTTACGAAACTTATCCCGCATGGAGTTGTGTGTGGTTGAAGGGAAGACTCGTGGTTGGCAAAAGGGAAGGAAAAGGGATTCAAAAGGGAATAGAGGTGATTTTCGAGGATGACACTACCGATAATGTAGCCAGGGTGAAACTCATATAGTCCAAGACCGCGATAGAACAATACCTTATCGAGAGGTAACATCGTCTATGGGACGGCCTCGAAGCAGAACGAGGAGGAAAAGCGAATGAAAGAGAAAGAGAGAGAGAGAGAGAGAGAGAAAATGGAAAAGAGAGATATCTCACGTTGGTTCCACATACATTGTCCGTCTCTCCATGCAAGGTCGCTCGTAGACGTTGCGGTCTTCCGATCAAATTGGATCTACTGAGAGTTCGGGGAGTATCGGGTCGACCGCAACTGTGCAAATCCACGGGAACCGCGAAATATTCAGAGACCACAATCCTGTTTCATCCCGCAGCTTCCGCCTGCCTGCGCCCTTTTCCTTCGATAGGTCTCTGCATACCCCCACACCGCCCCTCCCCCTCCCAAACCCCCATCCCCCATAGCCATTAACTCGTAGAATTATAAATAACGAGAGGCACGTCGAGTAAATGCGAATGCAACGGATTCTGCGGATATATTTTTCTCTGCCAATAAGAAAAAAAAAAAAATTCTCTCTCTCTCTCTCTCTCTCTCTCTCTCTCTCTTTCATATACTTTATGCAAAGGAAAAAGAATAAATTAGATAGAGACTAGGATTGTACAAGATTTTATCAATCGACAGGACGATTTGTAGTTATTAAAAAAAAAAAAAAAAAAAAAAAAAACAATCAACCGTGCAAACGATTATAGATTCTCTTTTCCTTCTTCATTTCTTTCTTTCTTTCTTTTTTTCATCCCATTCTATTTCATATTTCTCATATCCGAGAGAGAGAGAGAGAGGCGATAACGTAGTTATAATAAGGTAGAAAAATTACCACAAACTCGAAGAAGGTGATAGTGATTATCGAGGTATCGTTCTCCGATATATCGAGCTTGGGACAAAGGGACGAGGTTCTAATAGTTGCGAGGATAGAGAGAGATAGAGAGATAGAGAGATAGAGTGATAGAGAGAGAAGAGAGTAGAGAGTAGAGAGAATATCTAGAGGAAGCCGCGTGACGCGGGTGCAGGCCAAAGTAACGCCTTCGAAGGGTGTTTCTCTCCCTTGTCCGCCCAAACCCTCGTACTCAAAGTGCTAATGAGTGTCGCCTCGTAAGCCAATTAATACTACCCCACCTCTTGGCGTAGAGAAACAGAGAGAGAGAGAGAGAGAGAGAGAAAGTGAACGAACGAACGAACGAACGAACGTACGTACGAGCTAGAGCTAGAGCTAGAGAGCGAGACTGTAAGATAGAGAGAGAGCGAGAGAGCGAGAGAGCGAGAGAGAGAGAGAGAGAGAGAGAGAGAGAGAGAGAGAGGTTCACCCTTGGAAAGCCAAGAGCTCTCGTAGCTGCTACATGACCAGAATACCTCGCGGATTTGGTATGCCGGCCACGCCTGACCGTCGCACACAACCGACGACCGGAGTCGAGTGAACTCCTGTAAGGCGTTCTAGCACCTTACCACCTAGAAACCTTCGTCGAAAGCGACTTCCATATAGCTTTCTACCCCTATCGGTATTACCATCACTAGCAAATGTCGTCGTCTATGTCTATGTCGTCTATGTCGTCGGTGGCGTTGTCTAGCCATCGTTTTTTCTACGTAGACGTTCTCGCGACAGAAAACTTCTTCTTCTTCTTCTTCTTCTTCTTCTTCTTCATCTTCTTCTTTCTCTTTTTCTTCCTCGTTCTTTTCTTTTCTTTTCTTTTTTCTTTTTGCGAAGTACGTGCCCCGACACACGGGAGGAGGATACGTATATAGGTGGTAACCGCGTAACATCAGCTAGGAGAAGCCAAGTACTTAACGACTCTCGAGTAGCTGCCATGAGTCTGCGGCCTAAAAGTAAGGAAAGAAGGAAAGAAGGATGGATGGATGGATGGATGGATGGATGGATGTATGGATGGAAAGGAAGGGAAGGTAGTCGCTGAGGCGATGGTGAAGATATTATGGTAGTGGTAGTAGTAGTTATGGTGGGGGTGATAGTGTTGGTGGGAACCAGAAGCCGTTACTTCTTACTTAAAGACGCCGAGGACTTATGACACGTACGTGACAGAATTGTCGAGACCGAGAGAAAGAGTGGAGTTAGGTGTGCGCAGTAGGAGGAAGAGGTACGGGACCATCAGCAGTTCCTCTAGGCCTTTGGAAAACCGACGAATAAAAAAAAAAAGGAAGAAGAAGAAGTAGACGAAGAAGTAGAAGAGAAAGAAGGGAGCGTAAGACGAAGAAGAAAGATAGGAAGAAGAGGTGGTGCTTCTCTCTCTCTCTCTCTCTCTCTCTCTCTCTCTCTCTTTCGTCCTAACTTCGACAACCCGCCCTCACCCTCACCCTCACTCTCACCCCCGATCCCGACCCCGACCCCTTTACCCCGATCCACTCGTCTCGGCACGCTTCGCGACAATAAAGCTACGAGTCGAGAGAGAGAGAGAGAGAGAGAGAGAGAGAGGCAGTCGAGCGAGTTCAGAACAGGAAATTGAAGTTTCGCGGGACAAATTGTCGACGAGCCGTTGCTCCTTCCTCCTTCCCACGTAGGAAGATCGGGCAAAAATGTTATAACCGTTACTTGGAGACGGTACGAATTTATAGTCCGTGGTACAAGCTTATCGAGATTTTATCGATTCCGATCGATCGATAACAAGGGGTAATCGATATTTCGTTATATCCCCGTACAGGAAAAAAAAAAGGACTACGGTTAAGATTGAAGGGTGAAAAAACGTTTCTTTATTTTTTCAACTTTCTTCTTCGTCTTCTTCTTTTTTGCTCCCTCGTCGAGTACTAAACGCCTTGATAAAGGTCATATCCAAGCAGCGCCACCATTTATTTGCATTCTTATCATGGACGGAAACGCAGCCGAGAGAAGGAAGGTGGTAGTGAGGGTGTGGGTGTTACAAGGGGGGTGGGAAGAGGAGGGTGAACGACGACGACGACGACGCCGTTGCCGACGCCGACGACGACGACGACGACGACGCTTTGTAGCCCGTTGATAAATCGACCCGCCCCCGTGGCCGCTGTGTGCGCGACATCGTCTAATGTTCGTTCAATATGGAAGGTGCGGGAGGAACGCGGCCGACGGCGAAATTGGTTTTGCGACGCCACGATAAACTTCCCTCGTCCGGCAACCCCTCGACATAGTCGCATTCGACGTGATAAAAGTTCATTGGACGATGAGAGACTAGACTTCGATTGCGTATTGTTTAAAAAAAAAAAAAAAAAAAAAGAAAAAAAAAGGAAAAAAAAATTGATGCGGCTGGCCCGCCCACGCTCGCTTTCGTTCGTGCCGAGTACGAAACGAAACGAAACGAAACAAAAAAATGCAACGAAAAAAGAAAAAATATATATATGTGTGTGTGTGTGTATAAAACGTAAAAAATAAATAAATAAAAAAAGGAACAAAAAATGATAGAAAATTTTGTTACCATAGTGCCATATATCGTTTACTCTATACCACGTTAACAAACGATCTTTCCGTTCTACTATTCTTTCTCTCTCTCTCTCTCTCTCTATCTATCTATCTATCTATCTACTCTCTCTCTCTTCGTCGATATCCAATTTAAAATGGCAAACGTAGGATATATAGAAAATTTCTTCTTCGAATTATAGGTACCTATATAATATATATATATACATATATATATATATATATATATATATATATATATATATATATATATATATGTATATATATATATGTGTGTGTGTGTGTATAAAAAAAAGAAAAGAAGAAGACAAAAAAGAAAAAAAGAAAAAAAAGACAGAAAAATGATAGTACGATGCGATCGTAGAAGTAGGATAGACGCAAGGATTAACGGAGGACGTCGTGTACGATCCCCCATCTATCCCGATCGCAATCCAATCCTGAACGTTCTAATAACTTGGCTCAACTGTGCTTTCCCGTATTCGTATTCTGGATGGTGCCCCGTGGAAAAGCGAAGTTCCAATGGGTCGGCCTCGTAAAGAAGGTAACAGAATCATTTCGTCCGCGGAAAGGACACGATCGAAAATATTGCGCTTTCTCGGAAGCTTTTCGGGGAAAAGAGTCACGTACGGCTATAACAGTTTCGTGCAGCGTACCCTTTTTCCAATGGGGGCGGCCACTCGTGACCACCGTGGGATACGGTGACGGTAGCTAGCTAGCTATCTAGCTATTCTAGCTGGCTATCTTGCTCTAACTCAAACAAGAAAGAAAGAAAGAAAGAAAAAAAAGAAAGAAAGAAAGAGAGCACACGAAGAAAGAAAACTGGCTAACATCTCTCTCTCTCTCTCTCTCTCTCTTCTTCTTTCTATCCATCCATCTCTCCTTCCTTCCTTATATCTGTCCAAATAGTAACGAGGAAGCACGACCAATCCTTTGTTTTTGTTTTTTTTTTTTTTTTTTTTTTACATTGAATAACATCGAAGAAACATCGTTAATTTAAAGAGAGACTATTTAGAAGATTGCCGACGTACGTATGTAGATTTATTAAACGCGAACGTACAGAATAAACGCATATATGAGACGTAGTTTGCAGGTGAACGTATAAACACGTATAAACGCGCTTAGAATCGTCTCTAACCGTCATCCATCCCTCGTCGTAACGTTCATCGGCATCAAATGAAATATACAAGCGCGAGGCAAGAATCTTCCATTCCACGTTGAGCTCTAACGCCTCCCACGGATGTTGCTACTGCTGCTTGTTGCCAGTAGTAGCAACCCCTTCCTCCTCCCGACCCCTAACCTCCAACCCCCGACCCACCTACACCCCCGGCAGGCATTCGAACATTACATATTGACGAGTCTGGAAGGTAGAGCGTCGTATAGCCACGCAGGAACGCGAGTGGGAAAGGGGAAAAAAGGACGAGAAGGAGAGACAGAGAGAGAGAGAGAGAGAGAGAGAGAGAGAGAGAGAGAGGAGACAGGAACATCGAACGTCGAGAAGTTCCAGGAGGGTTGAAAGAGAGGATGGAAAGAGGGTGAGAGTTCGTCTCTTCCGTAGTGCGGCCACGTAGTCGCCGTTTGTCGATCGTACCGCAATAATTCCTTATTGCTCCTCAAACCCCTAACCCTAACTCCTTCTTTTCTTCTTCTTCTTCTTCGTCTTCTTCGTCTTCTTCGTCTACTTCTTTTTCCCCTACTCTTTTTCTTTTTTTTATCTCCACCTTCTACTACCACTACTTCTCCTTCTGCTCCTCTACTTCTTCTTTCCTTACGTCTTACCACCTTCACCCACCTCACGTCCGAGACCCCACCTCCCCCCACCTATTTTCCTTCGAGGCTCGTCCTCATCTCTTCTCTCTTACCCCTCCCTTCTCACTCTTCCCCCTCGGACGAAAGGGTTGCTCGCGAAGATTAAAGGAAAACCATTAAATCTGGTCTGGCTTGTGTCTGATCCGATACGATCCGATCCGATCCGATCGGTTCGCTTCGCTTCGCTTCGGTTCAATTCGGATCGGATCGGATCGGATCGGATCGGATTGGATTGGTTATGATGTCGGAGATCAAACGTCGACGTGAATCAATCGCGACGAGCGACGCTAGTTCCTTAAGTATCGTGATATGATAATACGAAAAGAGACATAATTTCTCTATTTACCTCGTTTATCTCGTATCTTTCGACGATAATAATGATAATAATGATAATATAAATAATAATAATAATATTCATAGGTATATATCGACGCTTAACCTTCCCCTGCCCTTCGCTTGTCCTTCTCGGTACTGAAAGATCATTACGACGGGAAGAAATTCAACGAAAGGATCGTTCTGCCATTTGTTCGGATGAGTTATAACGTAAAAAGGAACGTAGTTTGCACGGTCGATATATATATATATATATATATATATATATATATATATATATATATATATATATATATATATATATGTCCCTTCGTCGTAGGTACTACGATCGTGACTTGAAAGCACATATTCCCGTTTTTCTTATTATTTTTCTTCTTACGTTCTCGTTTTATTATAACACTCCATTGGGTTTTCTGCAAATTGGGATCTACTATTTAGACGACGTCTCCTCCCTCATTGGTTCGATTTAACATAATTTGTCCGTGATAACGACGATAATCGATCGCTAAAACGTGACCGTTTGTTCCCCTTAAGTTTTTAACCCTTTTAGTACCTCACGGTCGATATACGTATATATTATATATCAATATATACACGTATAGATATCGGCTTTTGAAGAGAGAAAAATAATAAATAAACGATCGAAGGGGGTAGGGGGGAAAAAAAAAAAGATGTGGGGAGAACAATAGTAGACGTCGATTGGGACCGAGTGTGATCGCGGATAAGAGAAAAACTATGAAACTATGAAACTATGAAACTATGGAACTATGAAACTGCAACTTAACGCTTTTCTACGCTCGATTCGTCGAAAGAAATTGATCGTAGGCGGCTAGAGTTCCATATTCACGGCTGCCTACACAAACACACTAACACGCGCGCGCGCGCGCACACACACACACAAACATACGCGCTCGCGTCATGCTTTTAACCGCAAGACGGGCTCGTATGACATTGAATATAAATCGGCCACTTAACCAAGCCTGCGATTATTATGGATCGCAAGCTTCGAATCCTTCTCTCTCTCTCTCTCTCTCTCTCTCTCTCTCTCTGCACGTTGTCTCTTTACTCGTTTTTTCATTTTCATTTTCATTTTCTTCTTTTCTTTTCCTTTTCATTTATTATTCTTTCTCATAAATTTTTGTTGTTCTTCCCTTCTTCTTTTTTTTTTTCTCTCTCTCTCTCTCTCTCTCTCTCACTCCTTTTATAAGCGAGCATAAACATACTTCGAATATTTAAAATTATAATGTAAAATAGTCTGATGCAAATCGAAGGTACACATATACACATACATATACATATACGTATATGCGTGCTGCGCGCCCGCGCGTTCGTGTGTGCGCGTGCATGCGTGCGTTAGCGCATGCTAACCCCCTTCCATCGAGAAAATTGGAAGATAAATGATCGGTAAAATCTTCAATTTTGACATGGCTTACGTGCGCGTCCATCCACGTGCGGTTAACGAGATCTAATCGGCAAATGTCGTTGATTGTTAGTAGTGTGGGTTTCACGTCACTCACCTGTAACAAAAGAAGAAAGAAAACAAACGTCAGTATTGGCAAGTTATTATTGATAGGATCAAATTGTCATTTTTACAAGAGATACGATAGCTTTGATAATAACTAAATAAAATCTCGTAGTTAGGACGGTCTCCTTTCTTTCAAAACTTTTCTATCAAACCGGCAAAGCCAGGAGAGGGATCGGATATATACGGATGGAATGAGAGAGAAAAGGAGAGACGATGAGAGAGAGAGAGAGAGAGAGAGAGAGAGAGAGAGAAGAGAGAGAGAGAGAGAGAAGAGAGAGACAGAGAGTATAATTATTTCGTGTAAAAGAAGAAAAGCGCAAGACGTGGCGGGATAGTACGACGGCATTTCGCGAGAGAGAGAGAGAGAAAGAGAGAGAGAGAGAGAGAGAGAGAGAGAGAGAGAGAGAGATGTCCGCAAGAAAATGCTGAGCACGCGAAGGAGCAAGGGAGCAATATAATTACAGTCTGAACCAATATTTTCTCATAACTGTCACTTAACGTTCCGCGAAAGCAACGATCCTCGGAAGCTAGAGCAACCTCTCTCTTTCTCTCTCTCTCTCTCTCTCTCTCTCTCTCTCTCTCTCTTTCTCTTTCTCTTTCTCTCTTCCTTCTATACCATCTTCTCCTACTCTTTCTTCTTACCCCTCATCGCCTTCTCTTTCTTTTTCGTCCTACTACCGTTACAAGTATTACTACTACTACTACTACTACTACTACTACTACTACTACTACTACTACTACACATACGGATAGAGAGAGAGAGAGAGAGAGAGAGAGGGGAGAGAAGATGTTAGGTTGGCTCGGTACAAACGATGCCAAAATAATCGAAATTTCGAGTCGAGTTCGTCGTTCTCGATTAAAGAACAACGTTGATAAATTTCTCGTTTTATTTACCGATTTATACCAAAGAATTTGCACCCGTCTAACTATTTGTGTTATAACGCGCGCGGACAGACAGACATACAGACAGACATACAGACAGATAGACAGAGAGAGAGAGAGAGAGAGAGAGAGGGAGAGAGAGAGAGAGAGGGAGATTAACATCTCTCGCACAACTTGTCCTATTGATGTAACCAACACAACACGGTAAACCACACAAGGAAGGAACCACGTTTTAGTACCGGTCATTGTCGCGACGCCAGGGATTGCAGGAGTTCGGAGCTGGTGCAACGTGACTAGCCGCAGCAACGTAACGAGTGTATCAATCTAACGTTTGATCTTCCTAAACGGCAAACCTCCGAACGATCAATTTGCCGACGTACGACTTTAACAAATGATCGACAAACGTTTACGTAATTCTTCCAGGAGTGCGGGACGAGAGAGAGACAGAGAGAGAGAGAGAGAGAGAGAGAGAGAGAGAGAGAGAGAGTCACGGGATATTTATTGTTTTACGAGCGAAGTGAGAAGAGAGTAGGAAATTATTTTCGAGAGTTCGACGATTTTATCACATACACGGTTACGTGTCCCAGTTGAAATGTACCTTCTGATTAATAAATGAATGAATGAATGAATGAATGAATGAATGAACGAACGAGAAGAGAAAGCGAAAAACCTTTCAAGGACGCGGGATCGAGAAAGGGAATTGGAAAAATAATAAAACTTTACAAAAGAAAAAAAAAAGAAGAAAATAAAAGGAAAAAGAAAAAAGGGACAAAAAATTAAAAGCACTCGAGGAACAACGATATTGACGAAACGAATATCGATTAAAGTAAAAAATAAAGAAAGGAAAACAAAGATTGAAAGAAGGAAAGAAGGAAAGAATATGGTAGATATAATTCGTCGACCGTAAGCTAAAATCGTAAATAGAGAAAACGTTAGAGTTTAATCGTAAAATAGAGAGAACGTCTACGGGTTTTCACTCACCCTCGCGAAACGTTTTATCGGGGTGAGGGGGTAGAGAGAGAGAGAGAGAGAGAGGGAGGGGAGGGGGGAGACTCGGTGCTGAACAAAGTGACAGATATACTCGGCGAGTTTCAACGTTTTCGGTCTGTCGATATCAAACGTGTGCGTGCGTATAATACGTACACAATTCGAGAGGGGTAGAAAGAGGAGAAGGAGGAGGAGGAGGGGGGGGGAGGCATCGGAGGACACAGACAACAAGGTAGATAGATGAACGTGCGCGCGCGCGCGCTCGCTCGCTCGAACACGAGGATTGACATTCTCTCGGTTCCGATGCTATTTCATCGGAACATTAATTTAAGAGACGCTACGGACGATAACTGTCGAACGTTAATTCCGCGTTAAAACGTTGCCCGTATTCGCCTGTCGTAGACAAATACAGAGAGAGAGAGAGAGAGAGAGAGAGAGAGAGAGAGAGAGAGAGAGAGAGAGGATCGCGGCAGGGGGGAGATGTTGCGTGAAGAGAATCAAGGGATTCGGAGTGGGGTGGGGTTAGGGGGGAAGAGGGGGACGATGGAAACAACATCGAACGATAAATACTTCGATTCGTCTGTGACTCTTGCTACCTACTCATACCTACAGGACTCGGGAAGCGCATTAAAAGCGTTTCCCTTCGTCCTTTTTTCTACCATCGTGAAATATATACATATATATATATATAAATAAATATTTATATACGCACGCAATATAGACGTATATAAACGGTGTTTATGCT
>OU426993.1:21433919-21463919 GCA_911387935.1 Dolichovespula saxonica | reverse complement strand
TTAGATTATTTTATATTGCAGCTTTCAACGTTCGATATATAATCTAATCGCAACTG
Source organism: Dolichovespula saxonica (assembly GCA_911387935.1). Classification (NCBI taxonomy): domain Eukaryota; kingdom Metazoa; phylum Arthropoda; class Insecta; order Hymenoptera; family Vespidae; genus Dolichovespula; species Dolichovespula saxonica. The sequence continues at coordinate 21,463,863 of OU426993.1, read as the reverse complement.
ATAAAAATAAACGATAACACAAAGAGAAAGAGAAAGAGAGAGAGAGAGAGAGAGAGAGAGAGAGAGAGATAGTTCGGACAAAATGTTCGGTAGAACGGAACGCGTTTGGAAATAATAATACGTAGTCCGCAGGAAACCGCAAGTACCGTTGATTATAAAACGCCGACGATTAAAAAACGAGGGGGTTCGGTTATGAAGAATGGAATTAACGAGGAACGAAACGGCTACGTGGAATACCGTAGAACGTTTCACGGCTAAGAAATAAGAAAGGACCCTGGTGGACAAAATGAAAAAGCGATGGGGGAAAGAGAGAGATAGATAGATAGAGACGAGAGAGAAAGAGAGAGAGGTGGGGTTTGAAAATACTAAGGAAGAAATAAAGAAAGAAAGTAAGTAAAGAAGGAAAGGAAATAAAGAAAGAAAGTAATAGAGAAAAAGAGAGAGAGAGAGAGAGAGAGAGAGAGAGAGAGAGAGTACGAAAGGTAACTATTTCGTTTTGCGCGAAATTGCTGAAAACGCATGAAAATGCAATTCGCAGTTCCCACGCTCTCCCCTCCCAACATCTCTCTCTCTCTCTCTCTCTCTCTCTCTCTCTCTCTCTCTCTCTCTCTCTCTCTCCACTATATATCCCCCTTCTTTCCATTCTTTTTACCGGAACTATTCGCTCGTAAAAAAATTTCTACCACGGTTACTACACCCGTTCCCGTTTCAAATCAAATTTGCTAATTTAAGAAAGAGAAAGACATAAAGAAAGAAAGAAAGAAAGAAAGAAAGAAAGAAAGAAAGAAAGAAAGAAAGGAATAAAAAAGAAAACAGAAAAAAAAAGGAGACTAGAGAAAGAAACGTCCTTGCTAACGTCGCAATTGGACGCATCACTTTGTCGTTGTTTCCCCACCCACTCAACCCCCCCCCCCCGAGCCTGCCTCTCCATAAAATTAATCGACATAGGAGTGCCAAGAAGTGGAAGGAGAAAAAGAAAAGGATAAAGAAAAAGAAGAGGAGGAAAATGCACACGTCATTTATCGCGAATCCACTAATGATTTCAATATCTCGAACGATCTAAATAGAGAAGAGAGAGAGAGAGAGAGAGAGAGAGAGACTGGCTGCGTTGAGTAAGACGTTTCTTCAACTTCTACTTCTACTTCTACATCTTCTACTTCTACATCCATCCACTTCTTCCTCGCGTAATCGTTCTAATTCGTTTCGCACCTCGTCGGCTTAAAGCAAACGTTGAGAAACGACGACGACGGAATGAACGACGCTACGCGCGAGGGAATATAATAAATTTGACTTTCCGACTGTCTAGAAAAAAAAAAAAAAAAAAAAAAAAAAAAAAAACAGAAAGAGAAAAGAAAATAATCGCGATGATACCGAATCTCTTGGACAAAGCCGTAAAGGCTTTCTTAAAAAAGCTTCGAAAAAAAAAAGTAAAAATAAAAGAAAAGAAAAAGAAAGATAGGGGGAAAGGGTTAAGAAAAACATTAAATACATAATATAATTACATAATTACAAGAGTGCATAATAAAAGTAACATTCATGGGTTATAATTAAAACACGTTCTCGTGTTTGCTTGAGTCTCTCGTTTTCGATCAATTTCGTATAACTCTTCTTTCGAGAATTCGATAGAAAAGTTGCAAAGTAAAAGAAGAGAAAGTGAGATAGAATGCGAAGGAGTTGGTGCATACGATTTTATAGTTGCAAAGATGACGTCGAGACTCGTCTTGACGACGTCATAGAGAGACAGAGAAAGAGAGAGGGAGAAAGAGAGAGAGAGAGAGAGAGAGAGAGAGAGAGAGAGAGAGAGAGAGGAGATGGTGTCTACTACTACATAAGGGAAAGGGTGTCAAAGGGAATGCGTCTGATCGTGCAAAAGGGCAACACGTACTTTGAGGTTTCCATTGGAAATTCATCGAGACTTTCTTAGTTTTCGTCGTACGGTTTAGTTTCCATTACTCACTCGAAAGAACATCATCAACGTCGACAATGGGAGAACGCAAAAAGTTCTTTTTTTTTTTGTTTTGTTTTATTTCTTTTTTCCCTCTTTTTTCTTTCCCCTCCCTTCTCTACTCTTCCCTCTTCATTTTCATTTTCCTGTCTAACCCGCCCACGTCTTCTGGCCATTATATCTGTTTTTTCTTTCTTATATGTGTATACATACACACACACACACACGCACACACGCACACACGCACATATGTATGTATATATATCTGTCTTACCGTGTATTATACGAACACAATTCCGCGGAAAAAAAAAATATCTATCGAAGGTTCTCGCGCTATTTTTGCCGATTGCACGATTCTCCTGACGTAACGAGACTAATAAAGGTTAATGGAGTTTCTAATGGATTACGAACAAAAAGAGAGAGAGAGAGAGAGAGAGAGAGAAAAGGAAAAAAAGACAAGAGTAAAAGGAAACGCGTATTGGTGGTACTTACTACCTGTACTAGAAGGTTTACGTGTAAACGGAACATTTCATATACCTATCATCTACGGGCGCGTGGGCATCGCGTGCGTTTATGCGTGTGAACGTTTCACAGAACACGAATGTTTCTTACGTCCTCGTTTTATCTATTTTTTTTTCTCTCCCCTCTCTTTTCTTTAGAAATATAAAAACAGTATGTACGCACAGGTATAATAGAGACGTTCACTACGATAACATCAAATGTTTCTCAGTTTATCACCTCGTTTACATTTCAATTACAATTTTCTTCTTATAGTGAAGGAAAAAGTGAGGGAAAGAAAAAAAAAAAAGAAAGGAATGAAGAAAGAAAGAAAAAGTAATCGCCACGTCAAAGGCACAGACACGATAATTAATTTCGTAGCGCATAACGTGAGAGAAAGAGAGAGAGAGAGAGAGAGAGAGAGAGAGAGAGAGAGAGAGAGAGAGAGAGAGAGAGAGAGAGAGAATGCTCGTTTGTATCGAAACGAAACGAAACAAAACAAAACAAAAAATATATATATATATATAAAAAAAAAAAAAATTCTAAATAGAAGAAACTCGAACGGCGACGAGAGTTTTGTAACATTCGAGGTATAATAATCTCATTAACGGGTTACTGTAATAGGAACGGCAGAATCGAGCAGCCCTGCTTAGATTAGATATTATATGGTCGCCAGTCCAGAGCTGTGCGCCGCGTGATGCAACGCGCCGGCACGTCTATGAATGAGAATTAGTCGATTGCGCGGCATTGGCCAATCAGAATCAATCTTCCGAGGATTCTCCACAATTAACGTCGTCGGTCGAACCGATCCATCCATCCATCCATCCAACCAACCAACCAACCATCCAACCATCCAACCATCCAACCATCCATCGGTGGGTTGGTTGATTCTCCATTGCTCCGCATCTACGCGCGCGCTCGCGCGCTCGCGAATCCCTCATAAAAAACGATTTTGAATCTCGCGGCCGCGTAATTGCCGGCTTCTTAACCGTGATAATGATAAATCGCCAAGCTGTATCTCGTTAACACTTTCCCCCCCCCCCACCCACCCCTCCTCCAGAACCCATGGATTACGAACGCGCGATTCTCCTCGACGTTAAATCGTTCGTAAACCCGTGGTTTGCTAATAATAATTTACGAGTATAAATTTCCCCGCGTAAAGGGGGTTGTTATCGTATATCGCGTACCGGGAGAGATTTTCTTCCTTTTTTTTCTGTTTTTTTTTTTTTCTCTTTTTTTCTTTAATACGGAACAGCAACGTAACACGATATAGGGTATCTCGTCTTATAGATAGGTACCGATTGGTCAGACGATCATTCGCCGTTCGTTACTTAGATACGTGTATCGCGTACTATAGTCGCCGACATAATAAATTTCTTTCCCCATCGTACAAAATTCTACGAAGGGGACACGGCCGGTTGGAAGTATTTTTCCTTCGATAATACAGATTTCTCGTTAATATATATATATATATATATATATATATATATATATATATATAAATAGAAAAAAAATATATATATATATATATATATATATATCAAACGTGAAATAGTTTATGTACATTATATATCCAATACGATACCGATGGATCCTCGAGATATATATATATATATATATATATATATATATATAAATAGAAAAAAAAATATATATATATATATATATCAAACGTGAAATAGTTTATGTACATTATATATCCAATACGATACCGATGGATCCTCGAGTGTATAATAAAAGAGAAAGAGAAAGAGAAGGAGAAGGAGAAGAAGGAGAAAGGACGAAACGAACGTAACGGACGAAACGGACGAAAGGTGGTAATTAGAGAGTAATTTCTCAATGTGCGCGAGACACACCGGGATTCGGAGCACGAATTTTCCACGGCACCGGGCTTCGTGGCTAACACGTCGGCAAATTAATCGTACGTAGAGTTCGCGTGGGGTCGCTCTCCTGCCGCTGCCACGCTCCTCTCTCTAACCCTTTTCCCCTTCCCCTCCTCCTCCTCCTCCTCCTCCTCCTCCTCCTATTAAATTCGCAGCACGTTCTCATCGACTCTACGATAAATCCGTGGAGTTAATACGTCTTTGTCAATGCTTCGGAGAAGTGGTCAGCGATATAACGTTAGGGCAAGCGAGAGAAAGAAAGAGAGAAAGAGAGAAAGAGAAAGAGAGAGTATTTATGATGTACTGTTGAGGGTAAGGTGTTAACAAAAGAAGGAGAATGTAAGGAAGAAGAAGAAGAAGAAGAAGAAGAAGAAAAGATAGACACAAATATGGTTACGGATGGTTGGGGGTGGTAGTATAAAGAAACCATACCAGACCAGACCAGACCAGACCAGACAAGGCCAGACAGACAGGCAAGGAGATAGAGAGAGGACGATAAATCAGTGGAAAACTCGAAAGGATTTCGAGAGCTAGCTAGCTGCTCTCTCGCAGTGTGGCCGCGTGGTGGTATTTTCTGGCACGTTGTTACCCTGGATTATGGTACGCGTCTTCGACCCAGAGGAAGAAGGATATATATATATATATATAGAGAGAGAGAGAAAGAGAGAGAGAGGAACGGGTGAGAGGATGAGGGGAGGAGGAGGGAATAGCAGGAGGTTATACGGCTGAAAGTTGAATAGTCTGTGCAAAACTTTCCCTGCCACGTTGGAGTCCTATCCTCGTTAATTCCAAACTTTCGCGAATCTCTTCCTTCCTTCCTTCCTTCCTTCCTTCCTTCCTTCCTTCCTATCCCCCTCTCTTCCCTTCCAAACTACCCCGCCGCTCCATCCCTACATACCTGTCCCTCTCCCGTCATGTAACCACTCTTCTCATTTTTTTCTTTCTTCTCTCTCTTCTTCTTCTTCTTCTTCTTTTTTTCTTACCACCCTTTTTAAATCTTCACGACGATTTTCCTTACGAGGATCGTCTTTTCTTCGATTCTACTTATCTATCTATCTATCTATCTATCTATCTATCTATCTATCTAACTATCTATCTATCTATCTATCTGTCAATCCGTCCGTCTGTCTATCTATCTATCTACATTTCTTTCTTTCATTCTTTCATTCTTTCGTTCTTTCATTCTTTCCATTCGTCGATCCATTTTGATGGCTCGTCAGAGCAGCGGCGGTGCCGATGAAAGAAAGGGAAGCCATCCTTTCCTCAACGTTAATAAGATGACCGTACGAAACGGGGGAAACCCGCATGCGGTTAAATAATCACGAGAGCGTACGAGGAGTACGTGACCGTTCCGCTTATTTCTCTCTTTTCCTCGCCCTCTCTCTCTCTCTCTTTCTATCCCTCTTTTACACCGCAAACGCGACGACCGGTAGAAAATAGAAGGAAATACGAAAATACGCGGAACTGGATGAATCACCCGTTCGATCCTGGAGTACTACTACTACTCTCCTATGTACCTACATCGTTGGACATGACAATTATTCTTTTCCCTTCCTCCCTTAACCCCGCCCCCTCTCTCACCCTCACCCTCTCTCTCTCTCTCTCTCTCTCTCTCTCTCTCTTTTCTCCGTAACCCTGTGCTTTCCCTTCGCTTCGATACCGAATGCCGATCGTTTGCGCTCGTTCGTTCGTCGGCGTTGACCCGTCGAACGATACCACCCCCCCCCTACCCCTCTCCTCCTTCCTTGCCACGTTTTTACTGTCTCTGCCTCTCTTCTTTTTTTTTTTTGTCCATTCGATATTAGTTCGAATTTTAAAATATTCTTCTTCTTCCTCATCTTCCTTTTTTTGTCCCATTCTTTTTTTTATCTTTTCCGTTGTTGAGAAGAAGAAGAAAAAAAGCGACTTCACACGTCGTATCGCGTTAACAGTAAATTTATTTGATGTAAATTAATCGATTTAATTCAATGGCATTATGCGCTTTATTATACATATTTTTTTTTTTCTTCATTAACAACGTCGATATATCGATAAAATGTCTCTCGACGAATACGAATGTCTCTGGGTCTTTTATTTTGTTGATCTCTTTCTTTCTTTCTATCTTCTTTCTCTTGCTTCGTTCTCTCTCTCTCTCTCTCTCTCTCTCTCTCTCTCTCTCTTTCTCTCTATTTATCTCAATGCCAACCACTTTTCCCGTCTGTTTATCGACGAACGATCGACGATGCGATCGACATAAGTAAGTACACGATCCGCTTCTTATGCGTAAGTCTCGATCGTTCATAACGTATAACACGTCATTAATCCAACATAAACACACACACACACACGCACACGCACACGCACACGCGCACGGATAATATAGGTACGATCAAAGCAATACCGACGTTCGTTATCGCGCTTAACGAAGATTATCGAGTATTCGTTATCGCGAAATGTCACGTCAATAATATTAAATAAAGGATGTAACGTATTAGACGTTCGGTAATGCGAACCTCTTATCTCAAAGAGAAAACAAATGTATGATCGATGAAATAAAAAGAAAAAAAAAAAAAAAAAAAGAAAAGACAAGAACGAATGAATGGAGAAAAAAAAATTTCTAAAGAAAAAAGACATCGACTTTTTTATCATTAAACGAACAAGATCGTTTCGAACAAATTATTCCGTTAATTGCGACAAATGTGACGGAACGGCCGAACGAATTGTAGTATAGCCGAATGGACGACTGAGGTAGTATGGCAAACGGTTTAACATCGTTCCAACTGTTATCCGATAACAACGCATGAAACAGAGAACCGAGTCTTCCATGAAATGTGAACAAACGGAAAGCATCATCAACAGCCATTCGCTCCGTTATTCGACCATTTCCATTTCCTATACTGGAGAGGAAAAGAGAGAGAGAGAGTGTGTGTGTGTGTGTGTGTGTGTGTGAGAGAGAGAGAAAGAGAGATCAAAGGGACAATATGTTTGTGTTCGGAGAATTTCGAAGGGTTCGCACTGCCTCGATAAGACTTTAGAGTGGACGATTTTCTTTGTAATAATAATAATAATAATAATAATAATAATAATAATAAGATGAAATAAATAAAAAAAAAAAGAAAAACGAAAAAAAAATAATAATCGAACTCGTGAATCCTTGATATTCTCAACCAAAAACATCTGTGGGTCCGCGAAGTGTCTCTCAATGAAACGTAACCAAGTGGCTCGTCGTCGAGTTGCACTCGATTTATCCCTTCCAAAGAGAGGAACGAGGGGAGAAAGGGAACGCGAGCGAGATTGAGAGAGAGAGAGAGAGAGAGAGAGAGAGAGTAAACGAATGAAGTGGCGCGGAACGGTCACACGAGGTGGGTCGTTTCGACGGAAAAGGGGGTGTGCTGTTCGTTGGATGAAGAGGAAAGAGGGGACGAGCGAGCGAGCGAGGTCTGGGAGAGGGGCGGGGAGGAGGGGAGGTACTACCTCGCAATTTGCGTAATTGAGCTCTGAATTATTTACACTGCCGGCTGCGTCATACTTCTGTTCGGTAATAACTGACAGCCGGGCGTAAATGCGAAATCGGTTGACATTTAACGCGGCCCGAAATTACGGCGAGCGAGAGTCGCGACCGAAACCGTTTCACTCTCATCCTCATACACTCTCCCTCCTCCTCCTACCCCTCCTACCCCTCCTCCTCCTCTCACCCTTTCGGTCTCCCTCAGCATCCATCGCCATCGCCACCGTCACCACCACCACCACCACCTCCACCTCCATCGCACCACGTAGACCATCATCGTTCATATATATATATATATATATATATATATATATATATATATATATATATATATATATATATATATATATATATACACACTCTCACTTGAAAGAACCGACTCAACGAACGTTCGTGCGTATGTTGTGTTGTTGATCTTTTTTTTCTTCTTTTTTTCTGTTTTTTTTTTTTTCTTTTTTTTATTATTTTTTACTTTTTGTACTCCCCACTGCCACGCCAACCAAATGAAAATGTACGAACTACGAGGAGCCGTGCGTCGTGCGCGGCAAAAATACCGTCGGTACGACACGGAAGTCGCGACCCCGATCGTTTTATACGACCGAGTCCTACGCAACGCGTAACGATACTTTACGGCGTGCGTTCGAACGAAAGAGAGAGAGAGAGAGAGAGAGAGAGAGAGAGAGAGAGAGAGCCGGGAACTTTTCGAAATGGACAAATTGTTAGCACTGCAAGTACTTCATTGTGCGAAAAATTCGTACGAATTCGCGAACTCGAATTCGACAGACATTATATACAGTTTCCCTATGATATATAAACGCGAGCGAGTACTTTTACGACTCCGGCCGGAATGGGATTGATGAAATTTTGTTATATATTGCGAAACTTGTAGAGGATTAAAACGTTCAGAAAGAGATAAATAGAGAGAGAGAGAAAGAGAGAGAGAGAGAGAATTATTTTGTTTACGGATCAACACCCACGTGTAAATACGGAGAAGTAGAAAGAAAGATTTCCGACAGAGATTCACGGCCATCTCTTCATAGAGGTGCGATGCATACACACTCACGCACTAATCCACGTAGATGTACAAAGAGATAGATAGAGAGTGAGAGAGAGAGAGAGAGAGAGAGAGAGAGAGAGAGAGAGAGAGAGATATTTACGTACACAGACGAGCAGGTGCGTCTTTGTAGACACACAGAGAGAGGACAGCTAGACTGTTTACACACGTCCTACGCCAAGTTTCGTTTACTTAGCGACGCACTTAGCGTTACGCCTCGAAGTGACTTCGGCTGCGCTAATCTGACTCCAAGAAGTACGAAATCTAAGCGCACGATAATGTACTCGACAAGTTGTCGCAAACCGCAAGATTAGGCGCGTTTTCCTCGTCGCAAAAGCCAAGAAAAGAGAAAGAGAGAGAGAGAGAGAGATAGGAACACGATCGGTAATCTCAGAACGTTGATCGCACTTTTTTATTTACGCCAATACAACTTTTTCCATTTATCCTGTTTGCCGTCAAACTCTCTATCTTTATCTTTATCCTTTATTCCCATCTTTAAATATAATTCGACTTTAAATATAGATAAAGAACGATCCATGGGAAGGATCGATCGAAAATTATTATACGGTATATGACCACCACTTCCTCACGTCTCTCCTTTTTATAAATTTTTACTTCTATGTTTTTTTTCTCTTTCTTTCTTTTTTTTTTTTTTTGTATCTTCCTTTCTTTCATTTTATTCCTCCAAAAATAATATCAAGTACGCGAATGTGTAACATACCTCGGGAGGATATCTCTCTTGCCGATCCATTACATCCAGGAATTTCATAATACGCATATAGACGCCCGTGGACGTAGGTAGTTATATTATTATTACGTAAGTAGTACGTAAAGGAGACATCGTAAAAGAGAATGATTGCTAATAATAACGGGGGCGAAAGACGATTTTATTTGATATTACGGTGGAAAATTCGTTGTGAACGTAAAGCGAATGTGTGAGAGAGAGAGAGAGAGAGAGAGAGAGAGAGAGAGAGAGAAAGAGAGAGAGATATATAGAGAAGAAAATTTTCCATCTGGCACGAGCGTAAACATATTGCTACATATCATACCTAAGCTACATGGAGTTGCAGGAAAAGCAACGCGTGGATAGTTTTCCGGCCTGACGAGCAAAGAAATGGCTGGTGGTGGGGGAGGGAGGGGAGGTTCGGAGGGTGGAGGGAGGGGCGGGGTGGGATGGAGGCAAATGAACGGTGCAGAGCGCAACGTGCCGCCTACAATCACACCCAAAAGAAAAGGAAAAAGAGGCTAAAGAGAGAACAAGAGAGTGTGTTTGAGAGAGAGAGAGAGAGAGAGAGAGAGAGAGAGAGAGAGAAAAGAAAGAAAATAGGGAGGCGTATTATAAAGCAGGCCGGATGGAAACACATGGTGCACGCGCATCAACTCTCTCTTTCTCTTTCTCTTTCTCTCTCTCTCTCTCTCTCTCTCTTTCTCTTTTTTTCAGAAAGAGGAAGAAAAATTCCAAGCGAACGAACGAGGACGCGTTTGATCAACACGGTCGCGAACAATGAGTGCGTAGTTGCCCGTTGTTTCTTTTCTTCTCTTCTTTTCTCTCTCGACTTCTTCGAGATGGCTCGTCGCACTACTACTACTACTACTATTACTACTATTACTACTATTACTACTATTATTTAGGACGAGCGCATTTTAGTCATCGCTATCTCTATTAATCGTACCTCGATTAACGTTTACGGATTAATGACTAACGTATAAATGTATTCTCGATGATTATTACATTTCTATTTCTTCTTATTTTTTCTCTCTTTTCTTTTTTTTTTTTTCATTTTTCAATTTTTTTCTTTGAAATTGAAACTCCGATTGCCATTCCTGTTCGAGGCGCAACGTACGACGCTTCATTCCTTTCTCTTTCAATTAATTTTCATATAAATACTCGAAAGGTTAACCACGTCAAAAATATCTTCGTCGATGATTATACTGTATCGGAAAATAGAAAGAGAAAGAAAGAGAGAAAAAGAGAGAGAGAGTGAGAGAGAAGACAAAAGAGAAAAATGAAAGAAATTGTTCGTTCGTAGCTTGGTAGTGAATTTCTGTTCGATATCGTAGAAAAGTTTCGAAGACGAGACGACGTCGTGGCTATTCGTCTAGAAAGTGTGATAAAGTAGCGTATGACTCAGGAAAAGAAAGAGAGAGAGAGAGAGAGAGAGAGAGAGAGAGAGAGAGAGAGAGAGAGAGAGACAGATAGATAGAGAAAGAGATGAAAAGCGAAACGTCGCAAATGACGTAGGAAATTTGCTTCTGCTATCGCAACGGGCAATCGCGACGTCACCTCGCGATGCACCGTCGAAACGAGTCAATGTCCACGAGATCGATAGCCTATTTCCTCGTCAGGGCTTCTCGATTACCCACGTTCGGTCTGAAACTTTGACGACTGTCACTATATATATATATATATAAAGAGAAAGAAAAAGAAAAAAAGAGAAAGAGAACGATATATATATATATATATATATATATATATATATATATATATAGAGAGAGAGAGAGAGAGAGAGAGAAGGAACAAAGAGCTGACGTGAACCACACGAAATACATTAACGACGAATCTAGAAATGCGATCTTCCAAGCTAGTTCGTGTATTGAAATTTAACATGGTAGCGTTCGTATTCGACAAGCGGACGTCGGTACGTACATACGTATGCCCATTAATCGATTTTCCAAACCGAATTATTACCAATAGATTTCGCGTGTGTACGGATTGTAAACGTCTAACTAGAAATTATGAAAATTTGAAGTATATATATATATATATATATATATAAATATATATATATATATATATATATATTTATATGTATGTACATACATACAGACACATAATATATATATATATATATATATATATATATATATATATATATATAGATCCGAACGAATGGATACCTGGGTGGTCCTGATCAAAACCGATCTAAGATAACTCACAATCAGTTTGGTAATCATTCAAGATAGATCGCGGCAGATCCGGCGCGCTCGTCGCTTCGCTTCGTCGTTAGAGGTTAAAGAGAGAACTCGACGAAATCTAAAATGGCAGGAAAAACAAATCGAACGGGTTGAAACCTTTTCCTTCCGTAAACATTTTCAATGGAATCGACGACGGTATGTATAAAAGACGGGGGCTGAAGGCGAGCTGGGAGGGACGGGGGAATGGGATACGACTGAGAACCGAGACGAGGAATACGGATTTCTAGAGAGAGAGAGAGAGAGAGTGTGTGTGTAAACGTATATTCTCTAGCGTACAGAACACCTTACTGAGCGTTTGGAATTATTTATTTAAACGTTTCGCCAGACGGTTTTTAGGAAAGTTTGCGCGAACTTTCAAACAAGATCGTATCGCAAAGACGAACACTGGCGCCGATTATATCGACGTTAGGGAAGAAGAAGAACCCTCCTCTCACAGTCGTCGTCTTCGTCGTCGACGTCGACGTCGACGTTGTCGTTGTCGTTGTCGTTGTCGTTGTCGTTGTCGTTGTCGTTGTCTTCGTTCGTCTTCGTAATCATCGTCGTCGTGCTCGTTCGGTTGGTACGGGGTTCGTCAGCTGACAGACAGTAGAACAGTCGACGGGAGGAATAGGCAGATGGAAGAAGGAGGACAGGATTGTTAATGGAAAGCCATTGTTCTCTAATCAAATCATTTGCTCACCGTAGGAGGGGGATTATACGGTACAGTACGGTACAGTACGGTACGGTACGGTACAGATCGTCGTTCGTTCGTTCGTTCGTTCGTTTGAGAAAGCGAGAGATAGAGAGAGAGAGAGAGAGAGAGAGAAATAGAGATGGGGAAAGGTGAACGGATGAGAGATAGAATTAGAACTACGGCAGTCTGATCCAAGAGAGAGATGCACGTGTTTAAATGATCGAGATCATCCCCCTCTACCCCTCCCCCCTCATCCATCCTTTATCTCGTCCCACAATTCTCACGAGTTTTACGTTCTTTCATCCCGCGGCAAGACGTTGCGACGATTGTTATGCATATATTACTCGCAGTATGCCGTTTGTACGAAGAATGAAACTGTCCTTTTTATCGTTGAAAACTTCCCGAAGATTTTCCGCGAGGAAAGGGGACGTTCTTTTCTCCCCCCCTCTTTGTTCTATTTCTTCTTCTTTTTCGTCTTCTTTTTTTCTTCCTCTTGCAAAATTCCTCGCGTCGTCGTCGTCGTCGAAGAGAGAGAGAGAGAGAGAGAGAGAGAGAGAGAAAAGAAAAAAAAAAGTTGGCACGTGTGCGATGTGAAAGTTCTAGTCCCTCGGTTTGTAAACGATGACGCCATCGGTCAATATCGCGGTCTATATTCTTATGCAAATGAGGATGCCCTAGGGGCTATCCATCTCGTCCAACGAGAAAGGAAATTGTTTTTCACCGCGGGAGACGACGACCGATCGACCCTCGGCACCTCTCTCTCTCTCTCTCTCTCTCTCTCTCTCTCTCTCTCTCTTTCTACCTCTCTCTTTCTTGCTCTCTACCTGTCTCTTTCTCGCTTTCGCAAATTCGTTCGATCCGACGATTCAACGCCACCGAGTAGTTCGCGTAGTATATCTTAATCGAGTCACGATTAAAAATAACAAGAATCATTACGAATGGAAAAATATATATATATATATATAAAGAGAGAGAGAGAGGGATAAAAAGATGAAAACGCTATCTTAGTTAAGAAAGGAATGAGAAAGTACGAATCGAAGGTAAATGTTCATAGGATTAAAGTTAGCTTGGAATATAAGCCGGCGGATAAAAACGTTGAAGATTTCTTTTGAAAGGGATTTATTCGTTTAAGCAAAATCCTGATATCTCTCTATTTCTCTCTTTTTCTCTGTATGTATGTGTGTATATATATACATATACAGCGAAAAATTCTATCATTCGTATTTTCGAATTATCCCGGTTAGACGGATTTTAAGGAGCAACCGTATTATACTTATTTTTATTCGACTATCGAGAGAAGAAGGCGGTGCTCGAGGTGAAAAATATACGAAAGAAGAAAACGCGTTTATCCTCATACCACCACCACCACCACCACCACCACCCACCACCACCACCGCTACCACCAATCACCCGACCGCCTCACCCCCTGTTCCGTCCGTCCCGGCGCCTTTCGAATTTCTACGAAAAGTAGACAGATAAAAGGGAGTTAATCGAGTGTGACGCGAGAATTGTGACGACGACGACAACGAAAACAGGAGGTTAGGGTAGAACGGAAGGTAGTCTGGTCTGATAGGAGGATAAATAATATTGTGAAATGGACGTTGAAAATCGTCGAGGATGAAAATTGGGCGGGAACGAGAAACGGATTAAACGTTGTCGAAGAGAAGGATGAAACCGAGACGTAACGGAGAAATAGAGGTTTGCGACGGTGCGGTGCGGTACGGTGCGATGAAATGCGGAATCACAAGCGGTCGCCAACACGGACGACGACTACGACTACGACTGCTCCTCCTCTGTGTACGTAGAGAGATCGCATAGAAATTTTAGGATGGTACGAAAATGATGTTGACGAGAGGACACCGATATTGGGAGATCGATAATCGTCGGTTTGACGTTAACGGCTGACGTACGTGAAGGCGAACCGGGAACGGGAAACATATTCGTTCGCTTTAAATCCCAGTCGAATTTAACTGATTGGAACCGTACGTTGAAAACACAATTTTCGTTTTAACGTTCAACGCGACGATCTGGAAGTTATCTTCAGAGATTAAACTATTTTTACGAATTAAATTATCATTCAACCGAATTTATTTCTCTCACTCTTTCTCTCTCTCTCTCTCTCTTTCTCAAACACATTCACAGTCTCTCGCGCGTGCACACGCAGACGCACGCTCAAGCGTTAAGGTATCAGCGGTCTACTTTTAGAAAATCGCGTATTTCGATCGCGTGAAAATAAATGGGCGTTACAATATCCGTAATAGCAATCTCTAACAAACTAATTCACGAAACGTTGAAAATATTCACTCGATGATGTACGCGCTCAATCGGTTTTTAACGCTTGGAAACGACTCCGTTGGGTTGGGTCAAGGACTAATAATATCGAGTGATGTGTTTATTCGATCGCGAGTAACTGACGATTGTAAAGGGCACGAGGACGGAAAAATTCGCGTGAAAAAAAAATTTTTTACCGAGGCAGCGAAGGTCTGAAAGAGAAAAAGAGAAAAAAGAGAAAGAGAGAGAGAGAGAGAGAGAGAGAAGGGTCATGCAATGAAGATAGGTCGATCCGATCGGTATTGTCGAGTTAACGTGCGAAGGTGAACATCGCACTTTAACATTCGACACGCACGCAGACTCGAATATCTTTCTGTCTCTACCCTTCCCTCCGCCCCACCCCCCTTTCTCTCTCTCTCTCTCTCTCTCTCTCTCTCTCTTTCTCTTTCGCTCTCAACGGTGTAAAGGCAATAAAAGCGAACGAAACAGTCAAAGCATGAGAGAAAGAGAGACAGAGAGAAACAGATAGATAGATAGATAGATAGATAGATAGATAGATAGATAGACAGAGATAGGTAGACACTGAGAGAGGGTTGAAAGGGCAGGAGGTTTGCAAAGAGATAGAGAGAGATAGAGAGAGATAGAGAGAGAGAGAAGGAGGTAGAGCTTGCAGTCGCGGTCGCGAATATGCACCGATCTGTATATGCATTCCGCGTATGCTGGCAGTGGTCAGCGACACATACCGAGCGGCCGGTCGGCCGACTCCAATAACCGCATTGCTAGGATGGAAGGTCCGATGGGTTTTCGATGGTATAGACCGAGCGAGCCACCTCCGGTTTTCGAATTTGCAGCGTTTCACCCTGAAGAACTACGCCGAGGGGTGAAACGATTCTCCGCCATCAAACGCCGTGCCACCTATGCTCGATTTCGAATTTAAGTGGAATTCTCGCTTTCCCCCGGCTGATGTTATATCCACGTGGAAAATTTCATGGACGTAGGACCGACCACCCCACCCCACCCACCCACCCACTCCTCCGGCCGTATTATGCGTGTTGCCAATTGATAGAATAAAGGAATGTAAACGGGGAAAAAAATTGATAATAAAAAATGTTAAAAAAATAAAAATAAAAAGAAATTGACGAATAAACAAATAGAAGAGAGGGGAATCAAAAGAAAACGAGAGAGAGAGAGAGAGAGAAAGAGAGAGAAAAATTGTACAAATAACTAGTTTATTATTCCGAGATATAAATGATACTATCTTAAACACTTTCGTGAAATTGCAGGTTCATATATATATATATATGTATGTATGTATGTATGTATGTATATTTGTAGCCCGAAAAAGCGAAATACAATAGATCGATAGATTGGTAGAATCGATTGTATCGGATCGATCGTTCGATGCCATCGTCAAAAAGCTGGACGGAAACCGAAGCACTCGAGGAAGCTCTAGCGTTTCGAATTCGTCCACGTTCTCCAACCCCACTCACCCGCTAATTGATTCGAATTCTATTAATAGATATGAATTTCGATAATAGCTCGAACGTGCATTTTCGATAGTAGAGACCGTTTAACCGAATTAAATCGGTAGCACACGTCGCTCGTTAGTCGCGACAAAGCGCCGCTCCTGCGCTCGCGCTCGCGCTCGCTCTCGTCGCGATTTCGTTTACAAGCGCGCACATATTCACCCGCATACGTACGTACGTACATATATACATATATACATACATACATACGTACGTACGTACATTCATTCATACATACATACGTACGTATGTACGTACGTACGTACATTAATTCATACGTACGTACGTACGTACGTACGTATATTCATACATACATACATACATACATACATACATGCATACGTACGTACGTACGTACGTACGTACACATATACATACGGATAAGCGGATATATACTCGAACGAATCTTCCTTCTCTATCCTTACGGCGATTATTTATAACGCTGATCCCTCTTTCGTGGCATATGCCGTCGCGTATTCGCTTATCAACGCGATTAAATCCGACGGGTCGTACGTAATCTCGACGATCCTCGTCGGCAACGCGACGATCGCAAGAGAGAGAGACCGATCGTTCTCTCTCTCTCTCTCTCTCTCTCTCTCTCTCTCTCTCTCATTCTCTCACTTATATCGTGCACGCACGAACGCACGCACGCGCTCAGTCAGACACGCAGGACACACACACACACACCACACATACATAAAATTTCCCGGAGCGTCCGTCCAGTCAATATGAGAGAGAGAGAGATAGAGAGAGAGAGAGAGAGAGAGAGAGAGAGAGAGAGAGAGAGAGTATCGGGGGAACTATGACTCAGCTTGGTTAACCGATTAGATACCGATCCATCTGCTGCCAGTTTTCGATAGCCGCAGAGCGGAGGAGGCATTAATCACCGTGGATTTCGGTGATAAACGACCTTGGCACAGATGCTAATGATTACGCCGTGCCAAAAGTAGGTGATTTCGTCGTTTGTAATCGACGCTTTATGTTTACCGTACGTACGAACGTACGTACGAACGAACGAACGAACGAACGAACGTACATAACCGATATTCTTCGGCACAATCGATATTGTGACCTCGTTATAATAGAATTATCACCGACCATATCCATCCATCCATCTCTCTCTCTCTCTCTCTTTCTATCTCTCTCTTTTTCTTTTTCTTTTTCTTTCTTTTCTCCTTGAAATCGAAATCGAGATGTCGATCGATCTGCAAACGACTTCTCGTCTCGGAGGATCATCGACGGTAGCTGCCGGTCACGTCAGCTGGAAAACGTTATGGCCGCGATTGGAAAACATGAAAATTGCGAAGACATCGAGACTTCTAAGAATATTCCGTACACGTCGAAAAAACTTCGTGATATCCACGGGATAATACTTCTTCGTACTCTTCGTACTTCGTCCTTCGTCTTCGTCTTCTTCTTCAAAATAAAAAGGCGAGAAAAAAGTCGAGGTGAAGAAAGAGAGAGAGAGAGAGAGAGAGAGAGAGAGACAGTGAGAGACTCTGGTGGTTGGTTGGTTGGTTGGTAGTCGACTCTGTCTGTGTGCGTGTGTATGAATGTGTGTGTGTGTGAGTGTGAGTGAAGGCATAAGAGGAGGCGACGCAACGAACCAAGAGAAGACGCGGGAGAACTTCACGTAAATCGAGCTCGAGTATATTTAGACCCTCGTAGGGTATTTATGGGGTCTGCGAGGAGGCTCAGCATTATGTTAGAGAGAGAAAGAGAGGGAGAGAGAGAGAGAGGAAGAGAGAAGGAAGAGAATATACGATAATACACGATGGACGACGTCCAGGAAGTTTCTGATCTTTCGTCAGATCGATCTTTGTCGATCATGAAAATAGCTTTAATCAAAGCTCTCGTAGAATATTTAATAGGGAAAAGTGTTCGCAATAATAACAATAATAATAATAAGAAGAAGAAGAAGAAGAAGAATAAAAAGACTAATAATAATAATAATAATAATGCCGAGGCATTTTGGTATTGACACTATGGTCGCTTTATTCGTACGATAGGGGGGGGAAGGGGTAGGGGAAATACACTTGAGTCCGTATGATTCGCGATGCGATATCATTCTCTTTTCTTCTTTCTTTTTTTTTTACCCTTTGTCGGTTTAGAGTATATAACCCACCCACCCACCCATCCACCCAACAAACCAACAAACCAACAAACCAACAAACCAACAAACCTACCAACCTACCAACCGTGGTAGAGCCACGGGTAGGTACTTTTAATTTTCCGAGCTGTGTGGCCTAGTTTCGATCGACAATACCAAAGCTTCTCTCTCTCTCTCTCCCTCTCTCTCTCTCTCTCTCTCTCTCTCTCTCTCTTTACCTATACTACTTCCTTTCTCGGTCTTCCTCGATGCGAATACTCGGATTTCAACTGTGCTTACTAGCCACCAAGGCGCGGGATGATATCGCGAGCGGATACTTCGAAGCGCGTGGATTCGTCTCGAGGTCGTTGAACTCACCCGAAATGGGGAACAGAGCGAGAGCCAATACATCTCTAACTATCTCTTTCTTACTCTCTCTCTCTCTCTCTCTCTCTCTCTCTCTCTCTCTCTCTCTCTCTCTCTCTCTTTCTCTCCTCCCCCTCTCTCACTTTCTTCGCCAGTACTACATCCCCTCCTCTACTTGTTAGGTGAACTGACTAAGCCGATCTCGAACTACGATAGCTAACAACGTTAACCTTTCTATTACCTTTCTAACAATCTTTTCGACTTCTCTCTCTCTCTCTCTCTCTCTCTCTCTCTCTCTCTCTCTCTCTCTCTCTCTCTCTCTCTCTCTCTCTCCCATATGTATATATATGAGATCGTTATATTCATATTTTTCAATATACGAAACGAGCCTCGTTTTGCCAAACACGGTCTCGTTGGGTTTATACCCGAAAGGTTTCTTCTTTCTTTCTTTCTTTCTTTTTTTTTTTTTCATTATGTAAAAAAAAAACCGTCGCCATGTCGCCTGTGGCTATCGACGTATCGGCATCGAAAAACGATTACCATCGTAGAAAATAGATTGAACGAATCGATAAACGAGGTAGCCAGACCCAAAAACGAGTGCGCCTCGATCGTGACCCTTTCCCCACTAGCGATTTCAACTATTTACGGTTGTCCATTTAAATCGAAACGCTTGTTATGGCCGCGAAAAGAGATCTCAGTCGTGACTCGTTCCTTCGATAAAAGAAGTTTCGTCGTCGTTGTCGCTGTCGCTGTCCCTGTCGCTGTCGCTGTCGCTGTCGCTGTCGCTGTCGCTGTCGTCGACGTCGACGTCGACGTTCTTATCGCTGACGAAACGCGAAATCTCGTGGTGCAATACCGTTGCAATACGGCTGTCCTCGAAACCCATTAAACATAATTTCCCTTTATCGATATATATCTCGTTTCGTGTAAAATGTGAGAAATAATATCTATGTATATATATGTGTGTGTGTGTGTGTGTGTGTGTATATATATAGATAGAGAGAGAGGGAGAGAGAGAGGGAGGGGGAAAATGACCTTTCACCGGAAGATCCAAAGGGATCGCATTGAATTAGTTAATTTGTCCGATGAATCGAGAAGATGAAAGGCATAGTGCACTCGGCTCTCTATTCATCGGCATGAAATATTCTGGCTTACGCAGGAAATCACTTACAGCCGTGGTATCAATAACGAATTAATGCTATTTTCGTGTATCGCTCGTTACAGTAAAATCGTTCGGTACCCGGACGAGGGTCCTTGACGGCGGACCTTCGCCAACGTCAAAACTCTAAATTGGTTATCGGTTTTTGTTAACAACGAGCGGTATCCTTGCGAAAGACCGAATAAAGCCGGCAGCGTCGCGCGGCCCGTTTTTGGATGGCACTACCCTGCTACACAAGCTCCATTCTCTCTCTCTCTCTCTCTCTCTCTCTCTCACTCTCTCTCTCTCTCTCTCTCTCTCTCTCTCTCACTCTCTCTCTCTCTCTTTCTCTCTGAGAGTCAGCGGAATAATGAATTAACGATTAAATATCGTACGACGACCTTCTACCATTCATTAATTCTTGTCTCCACGAGAACTTAATAATTAATCCATACACACACACACACATATATAAAAGAAAATTTATCTTTCATGAATATTTCTTCATCTGTTTCTTCTTCTTCTTAACTTTCTTTCTTTCTTTCTCTTTCTTCTTTTGCTTTGTTTTTATCGTTAGGATAAAGAAGTTCGTCGAGTACGAAGAAGAAAAAAAAAAGGAAAGTAAAATTAATTTTTTCATGAGAAACGACGACGACGACGACGACGACGAAGAGGCGTCACGAGAGGAGAACGACGGCCATCCTAAAAGGCAATCCAATGTTGCGTAAGATCGAAACCGAAGAGAGAGAGAGAGAAAGAGAGAGAGAGAGAATACGAGACGACGTCGCGAATTCTCGTAATATTATTCGTTCGAGTCAGCCTTCAAGAGATTTACGATCGTCTCCTCATCTCCTCTCTCATCTCCCCCTCCCTCTCTCTCTCTCTCTCTCTCTCTCATCACCATTCCGTTCCGTTCCGTTCCGTTCCATTCCATTCCATTCCATTCGGTTTCCATGCCATTCCATGCCATACCATACCATTCGTAGTAAGATCTCGCGGGAAAATTCGTGCTTGGTACGAGGCGCGACGCTGGGTCAACGTTTAAGGACTAAGATACACACACACACACATACACATACACACACCTCCTCCTCCTCCTCCTCCTCCTCCTCCTCTCTTACCTCGTAGCTTCTCGCGTCCTTCGAACACGAAATCTCTTCGTTCTCCTCGTACACGAGTGAGAATCGTTCGAAACGTGAGAAAAAAAAGATACATACATACATACATACATACATACATACATACATACATACATATATATATATATATATATATATATATATATATATTTTTATAGTCGGATAATATATAATGGCGCCGTTTTGTCCTACGCTGATGTATCGCCCGGCTGATGTATCGGCGGCGACGATGCATTCGATTTCGTTGGAACCCCCTTTCCCCACCTCCATCCTACCATCTACCCCATCATTCCACCCCTTCCTCTCACTCCCATATCCCTACTATCGTACACGTCGTCCACCGAACCTACCTACCTACCTACCTACCTACCTACCTACCTACGTTGAAATATCTCCCTCAATTTTTCCGCGCGTCGAAATAACGCGACGAACTACGAACGAGGCCGCGGAGCACTTGAAAACGCTCTCTCTCTCTCTCTCTCTCTCTCTCTCTCTCTCTCTCTCTCTCTCTCTCTCTCTCTCTCTCTCGCTCTCTCTCGACGCATAACCGCGCTCGACGTCGTTCGAGAGATATCACCGAAGAGTAACCGTTTGTTAGCTTCGTGCACGCTTATGCGTACGTTTTGTGCCTGTGCACAGTCAGTGTGCGTACGCGTTTTATCACACGTCCTATCGACTTTTTATCCCAAATCTCTCGCTACGGAAATCGACTCAAGTCGATTTTCCGCGACTCTGTCATCCACCACTCTCTTATCGCATTTGCGATATTCCTATTTACGATATATATATATTTTACTATATATATCGAATATGCAAATGATGTATATCTCGAGACGTTCCTAGGAAATAATTTCACTTATCGCGAATCATTTAGTCATCGTTGGATTATAAAAATTGAGGAATTTCGAGCGACGTTCGATCGATTACGTGAACGAACGTCGTACCACTACTACCAGCAATAGCGCGTGATATTCAGTAATTATTTTTTTTTTTTTTTTTTTCCTTTGGCAAGCATATTATATCGGTGAATTTAATAAAGAAGAATCTCGAATGATGTCCGATCGATTTCATGAATCTTTACCAGCACTCGATATCGGATAATGACTTTATACGCCGGGCAACAACCATTTTATATATCGATGGATTCTAATAAAGATGAATTCTCGAATGATGTACGATCGATTTCATGATAAAAGTAACGGCGCAGCACGTGATACTTGGTAATGACTTTTCTATACACACACACACACACACACACACACACACACACACACATATATATATATATATAAAAATATATATATATATATATATATATATATATATATATATATATATCGGTTTGATTCCAATGAAGAGGAATTTAAAATGTGACATGGACGATCGAAATTTAACGAAACTAGCGAGCGATTTAGGGCAAGTGCGTTCGGGTAAAGATATTCGTGACTCTGAACGTCGAGTTTTGTTCTTGAACGGAGAGAAATCGTGCACGTTAGGTAACGGATACGATATATAGGCACTGACGCACGCTGAGGTAAAGCCAGCGGAAGATTTAAATGACCGAGCCACGCTAACAACCGCGGCGGCGTCTTCCTTCCTACCCCTTTTCGTCTCTCTCACTCTCTCTCTCTCTCTCTCTCACTTCTTCCTCCCTCGTCTTTCTCCTCCTCCTCCTTCTTCTTTTATCACGGATCATTTGCGTACGTATTACCTTTGAACCGTGTCACGCCACACATACGATCCCAGTTAACGCGTATAAAACGTTCAACGAAAATTTTCCTTCCATTGCCGTTATTAAACAATCCCGTTCCCACGGAAAAATCGTCGTTCTTTATTTTTCTAAAAAAAAAA
Organism: Dolichovespula saxonica; assembly: GCA_911387935.1. Taxonomy (NCBI): domain Eukaryota; kingdom Metazoa; phylum Arthropoda; class Insecta; order Hymenoptera; family Vespidae; genus Dolichovespula; species Dolichovespula saxonica. Next base: position 21,440,967 of record OU426993.1, on the reverse strand, counting down.
AAAAAAAACAGAAAAAATAAAGAAAAGAATAGTAATACTTTTCCCTCTATGATATAAGTATTGCAGATATCTCTCCGCGCGTTTTTATAGCTGTCTTCGTAAATCCTTATTTCATCTGAAGGAAACACACGTAGTGGGAGGGAAGGGAGAACAAGGAGGGAGGGAGAGAGAGAGAGAGATAGAGAGAGAGAGGAGAGGGAGGACGGGGAGGAACGACGACGAAAATTCAAGCCTGCACAGGAGGAATTTGCCTGGCTCGAACCGAACCCCGCTCGTAAACCTTTCCTTTTCACGGAGAATTCATCCCTCTATCGGAGGACAATGGGTCGTTATCGACGAGGGAGAAACTTTTTTTTCTGACTTTTTCTTTTCTCTTTTTGCATTTTTTTCCCTCTCTTTTCATCGTTCTATTTTTCTTTTTTTTTTCATCTTATTTTTCATTCTTTTTTTTTTTTTTTACTTTATTTTATTTTACTTTTTTTATTTTACTTTTTTTTTTTTTTATTATTAACATCATTTCCTTTCTCTCTCTCTCTCTCTCTCTCTCTCTCTCTCTCTCTCTCTCTCTCTCTCTCTCTTTCTTTTTACGGACTGGTCACCGCCCATCGGGCACTTTACGACATGCCGATATAATAACATCCGCCAAAGTCCCATTTTTTTTGGCCCTTCTCTCTCTCTCTCTCTCTCTCTCTCTCTCTCTCTCTCTCTCTCTCTCTCTCTCTTCTTTCTTACCTTTTTTCGCCTCTTTTCCTCCCCCTCCTTCTTCCATCCCCACCCCACCTACACCGTCGCCGTCCTGTTCCTCAACCTCCTCAACCTCCACAACCTCCTCCTCCTCCTTCTCCTCCTCCTCCTCCCCCCTCCTTTCTTCATTCGTAAACTCGTCCTCTCGGAAAGTCTCGTTTCGTTTCGTTCTTTGCGCAGGCATTACATATGTATATATGTACGTACGTACGTACGTATGTAAAAAGTACACTTATGTACGTTAAATATATACGTGTTAGAGAGAAAAAGAGAGAGAGAGAGAGAGAGAGACAGAGAGAGAGACGCAACGACTACTGCACAGACATCGTTCAAGTTCGTTCGTGAAAGCAAGAGGCTTACACGCGCGGGCATAACAGGATTTAAGCCACTATAAAACCGGTCCTCCCACTGGGTACCACAGAAGTGAACAGAGACGCGTATACACGAGAGAGAGAGCGCGCGCGCGCGCGCGCTCACGCGGGGCAACATCGGCCATCGCGAAAAATGTCCGGCACTCATTCTATCCGTTCCCATTGGATACTATGCGAAATCGTCGGATGATAAGAACCACATTTCTCTCTCTCTCTCTTTTTCTCTTTCGTGATAATTTTATATCTTTTCTTTTTTATCGAAAAAATCGAAGATGAAGAAAAGGAGAGAGAGAGAGAGAGAGAAAGAACGAAACGAAGAAGAAATCTCAAGAGATACGTTCTGAAATGAAATTAAAAATTGAAGAAGAGAAATATATAATTCTCGACACGTACGTTCCTCCCTGCTAATTTCCGCCGATTCTTCGAATTTTTCTTCGATCGGTCGAAGGGAAAGGGAAAGAGAGAGCGAAAGAGAGAGAGAGACAGAGAGAGAAAGAGAGAGAGAGAGAGAGAGAAGAATAAGGCGAGCAGGCGGGTAGAAGAGTGGAGTGGAGTGGTGGGAAGGGAGATAAAGATAGCTAGAGATTTTGAAATAATTAGAAAAAGAGAAAGAAGAAGTAAAGGAGAGAGAAAAAAGAAAGAAAGAAAGAAAGAAAGAAGGAAGACTCCTCCGTCATGGTTCGCCCTGAAAACGATGAAGATGATGAGCTCTCTCTCTCTCTCTCTCTCTCTCTCTTTGTCTCTCTCTTCGCGGCGCTGCTCGTCGACGAAGCGCAAAACCGAGAGAAGCCGCGCGCGATCTCCAAACTTTTTTTTTTTGTTTTTTTAAATAAATCTCCTCCTCAGACATGACCTTCGGGGGCCCTCGATTGTCCGGAATCACGATTGGAATCGCGAAATGGGGGAAAGGATTTTCGTGGTTTCGCATTGCATTCGAGAGAGCGCGTTGATCATTATCGTGGAAAGAAAGTAAGAGAGAGAGAGAGAGAGAGAGCGAGAGAGAGAAAGAAAGAGAGAGAGAGAAAGAGAAAAGAAAAAAATAACTAAACAAAAAAAAAACGAAAAAATAAAGAAGAAGAAGAAGAGGAAAAGGAAGAAGAGGAAAGAAAGAGAGACACTATCGATAATTTATATTTCGAATCGACGACGTAATCGACGTAATTATTTTTTTTCATTTTATTTGTTTTTTCATTATTATTTTTTTTTTTTTTTCATAAACCAACTCGACAAATATATATATATATATATATATATATATATATATATATATATATATATATTTTTCTCTTTTCTTTATTCGTTCATTTTCCACAATCTTAGAAAAGAAACAAAGAGATAGAGATAGAGATAGAAAGAGAAAGAGAGAAAGAGAGAGTGAGAGAGAGAGAGACGATTAGAGCATTAAGAAGAAACGAATTTCATCTTAAAAAAAAATTTCATCCTCTTGGGATGATCGATCCCTCCTTTCGATCGATATGATCATAGGCCTTAGAGCTCGAAGATATTCTTGGAAGTGGACGGTAACTTCGTGAAGTAGAACGTGAAGACAAAGAGAGAGAGAGAGAGAGAGAGAGAGAGAGAGAGAGAGAGAGAAGGAGATGGTAGAAGCTTCGAAGGGGGCAGCACGATATCGCGTGGTAACTGCATAGCAGCACACAGCTCTCTCGAGCGCTTAGCTCTTCGAAGGTCACGAGTCGACGACTCCAGACTGGAGTCCAGTCCATGAGGAGAGTCTCCGGACCGGTTTGTTAGCGCTGGGCCCCACGTTGCCGTGCGCGCCAACGCTCTCTTCCCTCCCTCCCTCCCTCCCTCCTCGATCCTCCCGATCCTCTCGACCTCCCACTCTTTCTCTCTCTTTCTCTCTCTCTCTCCCTCTCTCTTCCTCTTTCTTTCTTTCTTTCTTTCTTTCTTCGTTCTATACACGGGGTGTCCCTAAAAGTAGCCAACCAGAACACGCTCGAGTTTCGTTATTTTTGACCTAACACGTGTGTATATATATATATATATATATATATATATATATATATATATATATTATATTTTCATCGGCTTTGGTTTCCTCCTATCTAAACAGCCAGGCCCCATCGGTAGAATTTGAAAAGCGAACGTTTTAACGTATACGAAATAGTATATATGCGGTAGGTATTCCAAAGCAGGAGAGCCAACACAGAACGAGTAATAGTACGTCGTCGACGACAAAGACGACGACAACGACGACTTCACACGTCCCACGTGTCACGCGTGATCGATGCTCTTTTTCGAGAAGCTGCTGCTGCTTCTGCTTTCTGCTATTACTTCTACTTCTACTTCTACTTCTACTACTTCTACTTCTACTTCTTTTTCTGTTTCTGTTTCTCCTCGATTCCGTTGGTATTCCTCGCGTCGTTCTTCTCTATACTATTCCCCCCCCCACCCCTTTTCCCCGCGTTCCTACCACTCTTTCCTCCCATTACGAGTTAACCCAATATCGTTTTCTACCCGCGTCGGCACACGAGGAGTCGACGAAATTAATGGTACCCAAGGAATTTCTTCGCGAATAACGCGGGTAAACGCCCTTCTTCCTCGTTAAACGTCCGAGCCTTCTACGCGCTATCGGTGAGCGTTATTAATGCGTTATTTATATTTTACGATATAACTTATATAACACGGTATATCTCTCTACATTTTGTTCTCCGTATATATATATATATATACATATATATATATATACATATACACTTATATATCACTCTCCGTTTTTCTTTTTCTCTCGTCTTCGCTTAGCTACAGTCACTTTCATCCGCTCAGACTTTTTTTTTCATTCTTCTTTTTTATTTACTTCTTTTCTTTTTTTTAAACATTCTTTAAATAGCACGTGCCATCACGAAGAAGGTAGAGAGCCATGCGACACAAACTCGGGTAGCAGCTAGAGACTTTTCTCTAGTTAATCGGATGTCTCAATTCGTTGTGCGTGTGTGTGTGTATAAAAGCGCATTTTTCCATAAAGAACCGGCTCGCGATAGAACCACCAGTCGAAGACTTTCAAGTTATGAAGAAAGTCTCTATCTCTATACTTCTATTTATTTCTTTCTTTCTTTCTTTCTTTTTGTCTTCAAAGTAAATAACGTTAATCCTCCTCTTACGGGACGCGTTTACGTAAAATAAAACCTTGAAGAAGCATGGAACGCGATAGAGAGATGCCGTCGTCCTCTTAATTTACTGCACGGATTCCTCTTTACCTCCTTCTCTCTCTCTCTCTCTCTCTCTCTCTCTCTCTCTCTCTTTCTCTCTCTCTCACTCTGTTTCTTCTCTACTATATACGGGCTCGATTCATCGAGCTAGCAATTAAATCGTCGAGTAGTTACGGTCGCGTCGTTCAAGTCGCCGAGTATAAATTCGCGTTTACGCTCGACTATTCACTTTTCAAGCTTCGAAATCGTCGATTATAGTAGCACATTTCCACTCACTCTCACTCTCACTCTCAATCTCACTGATTTCCTCTCCTCCCCCTCTCTCTCTCTCTCTATCAATCTATCTCTCTCTTGCTCGCTCGCTCACTTCATCTATCTATATCTATATCTATCTATCTATCTATCTATCTATCTATCTATCTATCTATCTATCTATCTATCTATCTATCTATCTCTATCTCTTTCCTCGCGTATTATATCCATTGTGTGTTCCCGCGAAGAAAAACCCATTACGATCTCTGGACTGGAGGTGTAGTAGTAGTAGTAGTAGTAGTAGAAGAAGGAGCTCGAGTTTCTTTTCGAGTATCTACCACGAAAAAGCATTGACTCACGATGATCGATCGATTTGCCGATCGTAAGCCATTTGCGAAAATACCCGTTGTCGTTATAGAAAGAGTGAGAGTGAGAGTCACAGATAAAGAGAGAGAGAGAGAGAGAGAGAGAGAGAGAAGACGAGTTTGTTAACTCTTTCCATTGAAACGAACATATCGGATTTCGTTATCCTCGCGTCCAACTTCTGAGGAGGAGGAGGTGGAGGTGGAGGAGGAGATTGAGGAGGAGGAGGAGGAACGACAACAACGACAACGACGACAAAGACGACGACGATGACGGAAGTAAGAAAGGAAGGAAGGAATAATATTCGGCTCGTTTCGTTTCGAGCGGAAACTTCCTCTCTATCTCTCTATCTCTCTCTCTCTCTCTCTCTCTCTCTCTCTCTCTCTCTCTCTCTCTCTCTCTCTCTTCCATTCACATTCGAAACGATTAAAAGTTTTCACGAAAGGTGGTGGCCTTTGCCCCTTTCTTCTCCACTCCCCTCTCCGCCGTCTCTCCCTCCATCTCCTCCTCCTCCTCCTCCTCCTCCTCCTCCTCCTCCTCCTCCTCCTCCTCCTCCTCCTCCTTTTCCCCTTCTAACCTCTCACCTATCCGTCCAGGTGAATTTGTGATTTGCCTCACGCGCTGTGTAGTTCAACCATGATGGAAAATTAAATAGGTATATAAACGAGTACCACACCGAGAGTATCGTTGACACGAGGTACCCTCTCTCTCTCTCACACACACACACAAACACACACTCTTACTCTCTCTCTCTCTCTCTCTCTCTCTCTCTCTCTCTCTCTCTCTCTCTCTCTCTCTCTCTCTCTATCTCTCTCTCTCTCTCTCTTTTCCTCCGCATACCAAGAGAGTCTCGCATTGGTATGAGAGAGATACTTATAACGTATCGAATCGACGCTACCCTGAACAAAAAAAAATAGAAAAAAAAAAAAGGAATAAAGAAGAAAACGAAGAAGAAGAAGAAGAAAAAGAACTCGTTATTCCGCTCCAACGACAATTCCTGTAGAGAGGCAGCAAGCGTGCCCTCCCCCTCCCCACGCCAACCCCCACCCCTATACAAACATTTCTATACTTTCGTCGTTATCCATTATTATTAACCCGACGAATTGGAATTTATTTTATTATCGATGATGCGCCAAACCCTCTCGCCTTCCCCTCCTCCCCCGTTCTACCTATCGCTACAAGAATCAAGAGGGGTATCGGGTGGGGGTAGTGAGGGGGATGTAGGGGTTTGGGTTAGGCGGGACGTGGGGGAATTTAAATGTCACGGTGTGAACACAGCCATAACTCTCCTGGCCGGTCGATCGTTTACGTTCGATGTCTCCGATTCGGAAGTAGATCGATCGATCGTTCGATCGATCGATCGATCTATCCCGTGAGCTGACACGAACCAGCTGAAAATCGATTTCGATCGGTTTACGTAGGAAAGGTTTATAAATTTTTGTTGCTCGATTCGACTGATAGAGGAGGAAATGAAAAAAGATATGAGAATGGAATAAAACTTTAGGAAGATTGAGGAAGCGATGGGAGGAGGAGGAGGAGGAGGGGGGAAGGAGGATGACTATATAATAATAAATGAAGTACGCTATTTTTCAAGAGGAAAGAGAGAGAGAGAGAGAGAGAACCTTTCGGGAAATATTTTCAAACATACGAAGAAGGTGGCTCGAGTTGATTGGTAGGTAAACTCTTTCTCTCTCTGTCTGTCTGTCTCCCTCGCTCCTTATTTCTTTTTCCTCCTTTTTTAACTCGCAAATATTCGGAAACTTTCACTATATTTTCGAAGGCATCCGAGACACGCTCGCAGCCTTCCTTCTCTCGTCGGGAGCTTGAATTTACGATCGTGAAAATATCGCGATATGCGCACAGTGGCGAAATTGCGTTTCTTTGTTTCACCCGGTGCCGACCCAAAGCGTGACCCGATTCCCTGGCTTCTCTCTCCTTTTACTCTCTCGGGGAGTACCCACCCACCCCTCCACCATCCTCTCTCTCTCTCTCTCTCTCTCTTTCTCTCTCTCTTTCTCTTTGCATGTCTTTCCCTCGAATTTCACGAAGCTCCCGGTCTCGACTTAAATCGACAACGTATTTCCTACTCTCCTCTCGTACACGTGCATACATACATATTTGTACGTGGATGCATTGTACGTGCTCCTC
>OU426993.1:21429926-21433419 GCA_911387935.1 Dolichovespula saxonica | reverse complement strand
AGAGAAATCTTCGTCGAGCTTCTCTACTCGAGGCAACATAAACCTTTCTAAATCCCAACGGCGGACGAAACGTTTCGTTTCGTTTCGTTTCGTTTCGTTACGTTTCGTTTAGTTTCGTTTTCCTTCTCATCCTTATTTTCATCCTCGTCCTCATCCTCGTCCTCGTCCCTCTTATTACTCATCCTAATTCTCATCCTCTTCTTTTATTTCTCTCCCTTTCGACGCTCAGTACGACGTTCGCGTAAAAAGATGGAAAAGAGAGGGTCAGGAAGATAGATAGATAGATAAATAGATAGATAGATAGAGATAGAGAGAGAGAGAGAGAGAGAAAGAGATTCATACTGCAACGCGGAAACTCGAGCATGCTGCAACTGCAGAAGACTCGACTCGAATAAGCGACTCGTCCTCGTCGTAGTCGTCCTCGTCGTCGTCGTAAGTACCAAACCTCCAACCCCCAACCCCCAATGGCGACGTCACCATGGGGATTTTACCGACGTATTTTTCGCCCTCGGAGAGTTTTCAAACTTTACCTTCGGGTAAAGGACGAAGATAAACGTCCGCCTTTTTTCCTTTCTCCTAACACGATTACAAGCATGTAATATTACTTTTGAAAAACGTTTTTGAACTAAATCAAATATCATACATACATCGGATTTCCATCCTTCATTTAGATGATCCGTCCCTATGTCCCTCCTACAATACTTATTTTTATCGTATGGGCGAACAAAACATTGGGGTCGACTTGTTTAATATTCTTCAATTTACGTCTCGTGAGCTGATCTACTCTCTCTCTCTCTCTCTCTCTCTCTCTCTCTCTCTCCCTTTTTTTGTTTCATTTTTCATTTTCAATCTTTCATTCTTCTTCAAGGCAAAGGGTGAAAGGAGATCGGTTGGTCTCTCAATTTTATTCTTTTTTTTTTTATTTTCTTTACATATGTATATATATATATATATATATATATATATATATATATATATATATATATATATATATGTCTTCCTAAGTGACCGCCTTTGCTTTAATACTAACTAATCTCCTTTCAAAGTTTCGAACGATCGGCGCCGAACTTTATACGAAAACACTATGGAGAGTAGGAGTTTGTTACCATACCGAAGTTTAACGCTAGGAATCTACGATATTTTCTTCCAAGTTTTCTCATTTTTATATCAACGTTGGACGGAGCGAAGGGATGAGGGATAAGAAAAAAAAATTTTTCTATCAAAACAGGATATAATTAACGTTAACGTGTTTTTCTCCCACCCTTCCCCTCCTCCCCCCATACCGAAGTCCCATGCACGTTCCCAGATATAGTTTCTCTCTCGCATAGGTACGAGACACACGTACGCATGTTGTCTATGTCGTCAATTTTTAATTAGTATGAATCTTTTATTGAAAAAAAAAAAAAAAAAGAAAGAAAGAAAAAAGAATTATTAGAAATCTCTCGATGAATATCTTTTATTAAAAATTTGCGTTTTAACGAGACAACCGATCTCGCGTTGCATTCGAAACATTATCTGTACAAATCGGAAATATAAGTACGTTTAATTATTTACCGCGTATATGCGAATATTGCGTCGTAAGAATCTAATGAATATATATTTTTGTTTTTTGATTGTTTTTTCTTTTTCTTCTTCTTTTTTTTTTTTTAGTTTTCTTTGTCGCCGAACGTATGGACATCGATAAGTTCGGAGTGGTCGATCATTAAACGGCAACTCTAACTTTTATTTATTTTTTTTCCTTCGATAAAAGATATACAATAACAAATAATAATAATAAGAAGAAGAAGAAAAAGAAGATGAAGAAGAAGAAGAAGAAGGACAACGAAAAAAAGGATAAGAAGATAAAGAAGAAGATTGTTAGCTAACGAATTACTATACTACTACTCGTCGTATTCCTCGTGAAAAAAAAAAAACGAGAAGTAAAAGAAAAATAAAAATACAAAGGGCTCGATTACTCTGATCCAAAAGAAAGAGAGAGAGAGAGAGAGAGAGAGAGATGCGAGAAACTTCTTTGGTCGATCTTAAGGAGGCATGAGGACTCCAAGGGAATTTTCTTTCTCTCTCTCTCTTCTCGTTCTTTTAGTTTTTCAAACTAGAAAAAGAGCATTTCGGTACAAACGGATCGAGTTTACGACTCGGCCGAAAGTGTCTCTCGCGTTTCGACCGAAAACGACGGGAAAGAAGAAGCAAGCTGATGCAGTATTCACGTTCGCCAACTGAAAGAAGCAAGTAGTAGATAGGTAGGTAGGTAGGTAGGTAGGTAGGTAGGTAGGTAGGTAGGTAGGTAGGTATGTACTTACCTACCTATACCCTATACCCTGTACCTTTAAAAAAAGGGAGTGGGTAGTAGCTTTCGCGCGTAAATGCAGTCGACGTCTTTTGAAAATTTTAAGACGAGTTAGTGAGAGAGAGAGAGAGAGAGAGAGAGAGAGAGACGTCTACGCGCGTCGATTTACCTTTGTTTTTGTTTTCACTTTTTTTGCGAAGAAAGGACAAAGTAGATACGATCGAGCCGTGCATCGAATAGATCACGAAATAATAACAACAACAACAATAATAATATCAATAATAACGATACCAATAATAGTGAATAAATGATCGAGATAGTGTCTATCGTCGTTTTTCGTTAATTTCTTCATTTATTTATTTACTTGTTTCTACCTCTCGTTTGATTTCTTTTTTTTTTCTTTTTTAATTTCCCCCCCCCCCTTTTACAAAAGATACAAACGGTCTTATCGTGCCGTTGAAACGAGCCTGGATCGAATATACGAACGTAATAGTTTCGTCGAATACAAGTGGCGATTATCCAAAAGATTCTCTCTCTTTCTCGTTTCCCTCTTAAAAGTCGACGATAACACGTTGCGTCTCCTTCTTCTATTCCGTCCCTCTCGCCCATCTCACAAACAAACTCTCGTCGAACTTTTAGAACGGATATTTGCCGACGAGTTAAAATCGTCCCCATGCGACGACGACGACGACGACGAGGACGACTACGTTGTTGAGAACGGACGACGTAGAGAGGACTTCGAAATCGGAATACATTCACTCTTCGAAGCAAGAAAAGAGAAGAGATAGGGAAAGAGTGGGAGGGGAAGGGGAAGGGAGGAAGGGAAGGGAACATACAAAAGTAGTAGCAGGCACACGTTTTGCCTTTAGCTCGTAGAACATCTTGCTCTATCATTCTATCTCTCTTTTATCCTTTCCTCTCCTTTCGTTCGATATGGTGGTATAAAAAAGAAGGGAGAGGAAAAAACACGAAGAGAAAAGAAGAAGAAGAAGAAGAAGAAGAGGAGGAGGAGGAGGAGGAGGAGGAAGAAGTGGAGGAATAGCAAGGCATCGGGAAACGTCAGCGTCAACAAAAGGATCCCGGGCTTAAAACAAACCTTTCCGAAGTTTCCTTGCCTTTTGTTCTAGGAGGACATCTCACCACGGAAATTTGATTCCGGCGAGGAGTACCTCTCGACGCCCCGACGACTACGACCTACGACCTACG
>OU426993.1:21412426-21424926 GCA_911387935.1 Dolichovespula saxonica | reverse complement strand
AGATACTGTAAATATCATTTAACAATTATTCCTAAGCGTGAAAAACGTGAAAACCCAATAAATAAATAAATAAATATATATATATATATATAAATATCGTAAATATCATATATATATATATATATATATATATATATATATATATATATATTGTAAATATCATTTAACAATTATTCCTAAGCGTGAAAAACGTGAAAACCTAATAAATAAATAAATAAATAAATATATATATATATATATATATATATATATATATATATCGGATTGTGTGTTGGCCGGGTGTTCGTTATTAGGCATTACGACGTAACTTTCTCCTTACTTTTCTTGCAACGCCAACGAAAAGACGAGGCGATACGAAATTGCAACGGCTACACTCACAAGTAACAGCAATGGCAATGGCAATGGCAATGGCAGTTGCATTACTCGTATTATTCGATCGTTCCGTACGTACGTATTTATCCTCGAGAACGTGTGAGAGACACGTAGGTAAGCGCGAAAAAAGAAACGAATGAATGAACGAACAAACGAACGAACGAACGAGCCATGTTCGATAACGAAGCCTCGATATAAAACGGACGGTCAATGGGTAATCTTGTTTCCCCCCACCCTTGCCCTGCCCCATAAACATTACTCAAATTTTGTTATTCCCTCACCACCACTAACACCCCCACCATCCCGCCCCCCGATTCTCGTATTGTACCACCTATATCTATATACCCCCTCCCTCTTTTATTAACCACGCCTCCTATCTTCATTTCTAATTCGTCGAACGGCGTAAAAAGAAAAGTTACATAGAAAATGTCTAATGTATTATACTGACGTTAAATGTATGGTAGATATGTACATACATATATATAAATGCTCTATTAATACGCTCGGAATTCAATTCATCAATGAGCGATAAGTGTTGGTAAATGTAAGAGAACAGCGAAAGAGCGAGAGAGAGAGAGAGAGAGAGAGAGAGATATCCGAGATTGGCTTATTCATCGAATATCGTATGGAACACGTTCATTAGACTTTATTACCTCGAAAATTATCGCTAATGAAGCATAAATGGCATTAACGGGCGATCCGAAATAATTCGCCAATGTGTGTATGGTATCGCAGACTCCCCACCCCCCTCCCTCTCCACACTCAGCCAACCAACCACCACCCACCCAACCGCCCACCATTCATTCCACCTTACGCGGAGAGCCGGATAGATAATTCGTAGAATCTAGAAATCATGTAAATTAAACGACGTACGTTAATTAAGCTTGAACGGTAAGTGGTAAATTCATTTTCAACGAACGAACCGACGAGAATAATTATTTATAACGGCATTCGCGACTATTAAAATGATAAGCATTAAATAATATTCGTATTCGTATGCGATATCGAATACATAAATTTGTATTATTTATCGTACCGGTCGGGAAAGTAAAAAGAGCCGAAAGAGTAGTGAATGAGAGAGAGACAGAGAGAGAGAGAAAGAGAGAGAGAGAGAGAGATAGAGAGAGAGAGAGAGAGAGAGAGAGAGAGAGAGAGAGAGAGAGAGAGAAAGAATATGAAAAAGGAGAAGGTCGACCCTTCCGAACGAAAGGATTCCCAGGGAAAGGCAAGGGAAACGTCTGGCCTCTTTCTCAGGACTTTGACCGAAGAGAGAAAGAAAGAAAGAAAGAAAGAAGGAAGGAAAGAAGAAAAGAGAAAGAGAGAAAGAGAAGGAAGAAATTTAAAGGTTCGATATCGAGGCTGCCGGCGTCAAGATATTCCACGATATCGGATCGCCGTATCGTGAGCTTGCATACTCAGAAAGATCTACGGGCGGAGTTGGACAAAAAAAAATCGAAAAAATAAAAAGGAAGGTAGGAAGGAAGTAAGGAAGATAGATACAGTGAAAGAGAGAAAGATAAAAATAAAGAGAGAGAGAGAGAGAGAGAGAGAGAGAGAGAAACGTTTAAAGCATTCCAAGAGATCACGAGAAAGAGCTATTATCGAAAAAGGATTTTACTTTCGGCCCGATTCTTGGCCCAAAGAAGAAGAAGAAGAAGAAGATCGTGAGAAGTGCCATCGCAGGTTGCACGTTGCAGTTTCGAATTTCCATCGAGGAGGAGAGCCAATGTTTAGGTGTGCCATGCATGTATGTATATATGTAGATATATCCTTAGACAGGACTTTTATCACGACTCCTACGATACTTATCCACCTTATCTACCCCCATCTATCTACCTACCTAAGTAAGTAAGTATCTTATATACTTACTATACCGTTAAATTTCGTTAAACGATTCCCCTATATATATATATATATATATATATATATATATATATATATATATATATATATATTCTCTCTCGAGTTACGTAAAAACTTACGTAGGATAAAAGATATCTCTCTCCTCCTCCTCATCCTAACACAACCCTTCCGTACCGATCCATAGATCCTATTCGACGAACTTTTCTCTTTCATCTTATCTCTCTACCTCTCTCTCTCTCTCTCTCTCATTTTATTGTTCCCTTTAAACATTTATAGAATCCAAGAATTTTCTCCATTCCACGAAATCGTACGTTTATTAATCGATCGGCCACCGATTACGTTTCGATCGTAAAAAAAAAAAAAAAGAGAGAGAGAATCCTCTCCCACCGTACCCCTACCAATAAGCAAAAGAAAAAAAAAAAGAAAGAAAAGAAAGAAGTTATGGACGGTAGGCAGGGTGTAGATGGTTAGAGAGGTGAGTGGGTTTATTTTTAAGATATCCCCCGTTTATATTCTTCAAGAGGTTAACAAACTCCGTTTATTATACGAAACACTAACGACCCAACCTCGTTCGTTAATTTTAAGGATATACAACACCGCTGGCTCGAGAGTGTAAGAGAGAAAGTGGAAGAGAAAAAGAAAGTGGATATGTGTTTGTATATGTGTGTGTGTCAATGGGAGTAAAAGATTGGTACGCCTAATCGTTCAAATTAAGAATTATAGTACATTACTTCGTCTACCCTTTCCCTATTCCCTTCAGACCCAAAGTCTAACGTGTTTTTCGCCTTCCTAGTAATAAAATACCCTTCTACCATCTTCTCTCTCTCTCTCTCTCTCTCTCTCTCTCTCTCTCTCTCTCTCTCTCTCTCTCTCTCTTTGTCTCTGTCTGTCTCTATCTTTCTCTGTCTATCCGTGGATCTCCTTCTCTAGGAGAATCCTTTCTTCGTTATTCCGTGCAAAAAAGATGGAAGCTAACCATCGCCTTCACAAAGAAGAAAAAGTAGAAGAGACGGAGGAAAAGGAAGACGAGGAAGAGAGAGGGGGAGGAGGGTGCGGGGAAATAGGTGGCGGGTGAAAAAAGACGGGAGAGAAGGAGCCAAAGAAAATGTTCCTCTGGCCGTTTTCACGTAGAGACACAACCATAGGAGGACTACCACTCTCTTCTTCTATCCTTGCTCGTAAGTTTTACTCGGCTATGGCACACCACACCGATAGTGTAGATTCCGGAAATTAAGGTCGTGAACCAATACGACAAAATTGTACGCACCGTCCCTTCGCCTCCCTCCCCCCCCTGCCCTTTTCTCTATCTCTCTCTCTCTCTCTTTTTCTTTTTCTCTCACACGTTTTTTTTTTTTTCGTGTTTCGTCCATCGTCCTTCTTCGTGTTTCATTGAAAGAACGAACAAGAAAAAGAAAAAGCGAGAGAGTGAGAGTGAGAGAGAGTGAGAGAGAGAGAGAGAGAGAGAGAGAGAGAATGAGAGAGAGAAGGATAGAGTAATGAAACCAGCGTGACTCTCTTATATCCACCAATAATACGAGCCTTGTAAAAAGGGAGGTAGAGAAGCTACGAAAAGAGCATAGAGAACTTTTTCTTACACTTTCTTCTCTCAATTTTCGTCCTATGATTACTTAAGGGGATGCGCTCCCTTGAAAATATACTTCTTGTAAGAGATAGAAGAAAAGCTATATGTATATATATATATATATATATATATTTTTTTTTTTTTAATATATATATATATATATATATATATCTTTTTCTTTCTTCGTCACCTTTATCGAGAACAACGCGTTGTATCGTAGAAAATGGTGGGGAGGGGGGAGAGGGAAGGGAGACGAAAAAAAAAAAATAAATGAGAAGAAAAAGGGAAAAGATAATAGAAAAAAAAAAAACAAATACAAAAAAAAAAAAATAAAGAAAAAGATACTCGTAGAGAAACTTGTAGTACCCTTTCTCCGTTCGTATTATAATAAGACAGACGTGTCTCTCTTTACTATCTTTTCTTTCTTTTCTTCTCTCTCTCTCTCTCTCTCTCTCTCTCTCTCTCTCTCTCTCTCTCTCTCTCTCTCTCTCTCTTTTATCTCCTCTCTTTTCTACGATTTTTGCTGAACTGTTATCGCGAAGAAGACTCGGCTATACTCCGAGATGTTGTATATACAACTCGCTAACGTAGAGGTAACCAGACAATGGACGGTAGTCTAAGCGGTGGGCGAGTTGTGTAAAAGAAAAAGAGAAAAGGAGAGAGACAGACAGAGAGATAGAGAGAGAGAGATAGAGAGAGAGAGAGAGAGAGAGAGAGAGAGAGACGTATATAGGAAAAACAAGTACGACGAGGATAGAATGCGGGGTGGGGGAGGGAATATAAGGAAGGAGGAAGGGGGAGGGAATATAAGGAAGGGGAAAGGGGGAGGGAATATAAGTAAGGGGGGAGGGGGAGGTAGGAAACGGAGCAAAGCGAGATTGCCGGAAGATGGGACGAGTTTAAATCAGTCGCGTTTAGAATCGTCGGATGCATAAGAAGATCCTTGGGATTTCTTCGTGTTGGTGTAAGCTAAACGTTCACGGGACTTCGATCTAAAACGAAATTCTTCGTTCGCGCTTGATTATCGCGTCCTACGACGTACGTAAAGCGTACTCAATCTTGTATTTTTTCTTTTTGTTTCGTTCTTCTAATCCCAACGTCGAATTATTTTAATATCGTTAATGATCGAGGAAGACGAAGAGAAGCACCGAATAGACTTCGTATAGGGACGGTCGAGAAATAAAGATAAAAAACGAAGTAAAAAAAAGAGGTATAAAAATAAGAATAACAAAATATATATATAAAAAAAAAAAAAAAAAGAAAAGTAGAAAGAGTAGAAGTAGAAGTAGAAGGAAAAAGAGAGAGAGAGAGAGAGAGAGAGAAATTAGAATGTACGTGAGCGCGTGCCGATACTCGCACGGACGGTCATCTTTAAGAAAAATGCGAGTGCATCGTGTAAGTAAATGAACAGAAAAAAAAAGAGAGAAAAATAAAGAAGAGAGAGAAAGAGAGATGACGACGACTACGACGACGATCTCGTTTGTCCTCGTAGCTTCTCTTTCTCCATAGAAGAAGTCCGCCTGTATCGTATCAACGTATAACAGTATCGACCTTCGTAGCGCCTTAGAAGTTAATCGGATTTAGCCTTCGTACAGCACAGAGACACGAGCGTCGGCCCGATAAAACGTTCCACCCCCTCGAAGAGTCTTCTCTTTTCTCTCCTCTCTCTCTCTCTCTCTCTCTCTCTCTCTCTCGCTGTCTCTCTGTCTGTGTCTCTCGGTGTTTCTCACTCACTTACTCACTCCTACGACAACGTCGTAGACGCGTAAGAAGAGTAGCTCATGGAAGAAACCCACGGTTATATACATACACACACACACACACACACACACACACATACTACACACGTACATACATACACACATACATAAATACATATATATACATATATACATTCAGCAGTGCTACGCCACTACACCCCATCGCCAAACGAGAAACGAGAAAGTTTTGCAACAACGTGGCGGTGGCTCCAACCTTCTCCTTCATTCCAACCTTCCAACCTTCCTTCCTTCCTTCCTTCCTTCCTTCCTTCCTACCTATCTTCCTACCTACCTTCTTCTTTCCTACCTACCTTCCTTCCTTCCTTCATTCCCCCTCCTACATGCTCACGAAACTCGAATTTTGCAAAACGTGTCCGATTTAATTTGCGGTTCGGTTAGAAAGGAAAGAGAGATAGAGAAAGAGAGAGAGAGAGAGAGAGAGAGAGAGAGAGAGAGAAGACGTAAAAAGCGTAATGCGAGCAAATAAATCTGCCGTCTCGACGTTCACCGAAACTTAGGTACATTCTATCTATCTATCTATCTATCTATCTATCTCTCTCTCTCTCTCGTTCTTTCTTTTTCTCTTTCCTTTTCTCCGTTCCTCCATCTATCCATCTCTATCCTTCCGCTCTACATCTCTATCTATCTCTCTATCCCTATCCCTCTCCCCTCTCATCCCTATCTATCTCACGCAAACTTCGTTGGTTTAGTTAGTCGTCGTATATAAGTAAACCACCTGGTACTGTGTATCGGTGTTGAGTAAAATGGTAAGAGACGTAGCGAGAAAACGGCCGTTAGGAATCCAACCGCCCTTCAGTTGCCGTTTCGTTCAACACACGTTTCTATTAGACACGACGGGAACCGAGTAAAGCAACGAAATAGTAGCGCTTG
Source organism: Dolichovespula saxonica (assembly GCA_911387935.1). Lineage (NCBI taxonomy): Eukaryota > Metazoa > Arthropoda > Insecta > Hymenoptera > Vespidae > Dolichovespula > Dolichovespula saxonica. The sequence continues at coordinate 21,418,458 of OU426993.1, read as the reverse complement.
GCCGCCTTTGCCTCGTTTTCGTACTCTTACCAAGAAAGAACGAACGAACGAACGAACGAGCGCGCGCGCGCGCGCCGTCTCGTTAGTTTACTAAATTTACGGTAGCGAGAAGGAACGTATGAAAATGTTAAAATACGAAGAAAGATAGAGAGAGAGAGAGAGAGAGAGAGAGAGAGAGAGACAACCGGAGAAAAAGAGAGATAGAGAGTGTGCGTGTGCGTGCGCGTGTGTGTGTGTATGAGAGAGAAAGAGAAAGCTTCGTTCGTGCTCTTCTTCGTATTTTTTTTTTTTTGTCTTGAACGATGACTTCTCGTATACGTGGCCAAAAAAAAAAAATAAATAAATAAAAATAATCGAGATGATCATTTCTCTTTCGCTTTTACGCGGACGCTTACCACGTATACGTACGTACGTACACACGTAAATGGATAGATACGTACATACACGTGATCTTCCAATTGGTAGAAAGCATCAGTTAAACCATTGATTCCTATTGAGAAAACTTTATCATAATCTCGAATCACCGATAATAATTGCGGCACTTTGCTCGAGTCTGTTGAAGATAAGTAGTTAAGTACCTACCTACCTACCTACCTACCTACCTATCTACCTACCAACCTACCAACCTATCGACCCTACCAACCTATCTATAACCTCCTCCCGTACGTTAGGTACGTACGTACGTACGTACGTGAACGCCCCACTCATCGGCGCATACGTTTCTTGCGAACCCGATAATTCGGTTAGAGACCGAAATTTATCTCGGCCACGGTGGCCGCCACCACCGCGAGCTCGCGGAAGGATTACACGGGCGATTAATTTCGTACAACGTAACGTACGCGGACTAATTCGAATTCGGTAGGTTCAGCCCAACGTGAAACGCTAATCGCCGTGACGATCGATTAATAATCGATAGATATACAAGAGAGAGAGAGAGAGAGAGAGAGATTTTACGAGAAACTCTGAGAGAACGAAGGAACGCCAAATGGGGATGATTCGGGGTACGGTTGAACAGGGTGGTTGGGAAGGGGGTTGAAAGAGGGTGGAAAATTTTTCTCTCACGTTAGTAGAGAAAGTCCGAGGTTTCTTTTTCATCGGGCAAAGTATAAAAAAGTTATAGAAACGGTAACTAACGTGTTGTTTAACTATTCTTTTTTTCTCTCGTGCTACCACCCCCCCCCTCTCTCTCTCTCTCTCTCTCTGTATTTCTGTCCTTCTGTCTGTCCCTTTCGTCCGTCCAGCCGTCGGTCCATCTTCTCTTTTTACTTTTCTCTTTAACGACGGAAACGCTCTGGTGCTTTACATTGAGTAAGGAAGGAAGGAAGGAAGGAACGAGGGAGGGAGGGAGGGAGGGAAGGAGGGAAGGATAAGAGGAACCCTGCGTTCCTTCTAGGTTGGTATCTAACGTAGCAGAGTGTAGCAGGAGACAGGTGGTCTTTCATCTTAACCAAGGTCTACTACTCGGTAAACCTCATGGGTCCTTTTAGGCGCTCTCGTAGATCTCTCGTCCGCGCGATAAAGGTTGCGCAGCACACAACCAACGCACACAACATAGATAGACGTCTATATACTAGGAACCGTGGCGCGTTACGTACGGTAAGGGAGGGGGAGGGGGACTGGAGGGGTCTATCTAGGGTTACGTATATACGTTAGGAGGCGTGCGGAGGGGAAGTAGGAGAGGGAGGGTGGGAGGGAGGGAGGGAAGGAGGGAGGGAGGGAGGTAGGTAGGTTTACGTGTACGCGCGTTCATGTTACGGCATTAATAGTAATGGTAATAGGGAACGTTTCGCGGTAAGCTCCTAGCATCTATCTTCGGGCCTTCCGCGAGAAACTACGTGGTCCCATGGCGAGCACAGGAAACCCGATCTAAAATACGACCCGTGTGTTTCTATTTTAATCCGATCGAACGGTTTATGCTGTCCGAGAAGTTTCGCAAAGAGAGCAAGAGAAAGATAGAGAAAGAGTGTGTGTGTGTGTGAGAGAGAGAGAGAGAGAGAGGGAATGAGTGAGAGTGAGAGTGAGAGTGAGAGGAGGGATACACAGGCTGTTTGAGAGAGAAAGAGGGGAAAGCTCGAGGGCTTGGAACTCTCGATGGAAATACGGCCGGAGAGCTCTCTCTCTCTCTCTCTCTCTCTCTCTCTCTCTCTCTCTCGGATCTCCCAGCGCCAAATTTTTTATCGACAAAATGTGGTGGACATCGGAGGCCAAAGGACCGTACGTAGATTATCGCGTCCCGAGCTACTTTTCATGTTCCCACGAACGAACGAACGAACGGACGGATAAATGCGAGAGGACCCAGCGACACTTTCTATCCTTTTTTTCTTTCTTTCTTTCTTTCTCTTTTATATATTTTTTTTTTCTTTATTTTTATTTTTATCATTTTCTACTTTTGTTTTCTTAATACGTAAAGTTCGTCGAACGATTAAATTTTATATCGTTTTTTCTTCTTCTTCCTTTTTTCTTGCTTTGTTTTTCTTTTTATTATCATTATTATTATTATTATTATTATTATTATTAGTATTATTATTATTATTATTATTATTATCATCATCATTGCAACGACATCCTTTCACGTATTTAAAATATATGGATAAATAGACGCACGCACATATGTAGCCTCCCGTTGTTCCATCCCTCGGATCCATCCCCAAAAGAAAAGGATTTATACAAATGTAATTTGTTTTAACAAGCCGGGCAAAAAATGGTATGACAAAGATAGATACAAAAGAAACGGTGTGGCAGGATAATTACAAAAGAGAGAAAATAGAGAGAGAGAGAGAGAGAGAGAGAGACCCTAGGGACTCGTAAATTTTTTCTCCGGTTCAAACGAAACGAAATAAATATATGTACATGTATGCGCAAAATGGTAGATCGACGAGCGATAACGGAGTAATACGTATGGAACAAATTTCATGTTTCTCATCGAGAACGCCCTCCCCCACTCTCCCCCCACTTCACCTCAACCAACACCCTACCCCTTCAAACCTATATAGATATACAGATAGATAGATGGATGCATAGATGCGTATACAGGTAAATATATTTATAGGTATTCGTGATATTCTATAGAGAGAAAAAGATAGAGAAAGATAGAGAGAGAGAGAGAGAGAGAGAGAGAGAGACTCGGCTAACAGTCGTTGAAACTCCCGCTAACTATACGAATATTATACGAATTTTCCCCGTTCGCCCTTTTGAGTCTTGATTTTCTTCATAGCCATCATCAAACGGATTATTCCTCGGAGCGAGTTTGTCTAATGATCTTGAATTAAGTTTCGCGGCATGCCATTATAACTTTATATCCACGTTGGACTTTTTCGATGAGTAAAAAAAAAAAAAAAAAAAAGAGAAAAAAGAAGTAGTGGAAGAAGAAGAAGAAGTGGAAGAAGTAGAAGGAAGAGGGAAAAGCGAGCGAGCGAGCGAATGAGCGAATGAGTGAGAGAGGGAGAGAGAGAGAGAGAGAGAGAGAGAGAGAGAGAGAGAGAGAGAGAGAGAGAAGGTAGGAAAGCAGTAACATTGAGAGTATATACCAAACGTATTTTCTGGAGACCGATTTATAGTAACTCCTCCGAGGAAACTTGAAATATCCTGTAATGCAAACGAATAAATGCCGCCGCTTACGAACTTTGCTAATCGTACCAAGAGACGAATTCATCGCGTTGGCCAAGAAGAAAACGACTTTCGTAGGGTGCTCCACTATATAATAGCTCTCTTTTCTCTCTCTCTCTCTCTCTCTCTCTCTCTCTCTCTCTCTCTCTCTCTCTCTCTCTCTCTCTCTCTCTCTCTACTTAGCTTACTACTCTCCCGACACAACTTGGCCGCATTTCTAACGTAGTTATAAAAGCAGCTGCTCCGTACTTTGTCAAGTTCAGAAAGAAAGAGAGAGAGAGATAGAGAGAGAAAGAGAGAGAGAGTTCGTCTAATTAACAACGGATAACAAACGGATACTTTGTGTTCCATCAATAGTTATACCACTTACGTGTTATACTCTCCCCCTCTACTACCCTCCCCCCACCCTTTTGTTTCCTTCATCCTCCATCTCTTTCTCTCACACACTACACACATTCTCTCTTTCTCTCTGTCTATCTGTCTATCTATCTATCTATCTCTCTTTCTATATCCATCCATCTATTTTTCGAGGAAGAAAACAAAATTGTTCTAATTTCGACACTCGCTATTTTCATAGTAAAATTTTACACGTGCGCGCGCGCGTCTCGAATATATCGGTAGCATCCGCTCGTGTAAGAAAAAAAAAAAAAAAAAAAAAAAAAAAAGAAAGAAAGAAAAAGAGAGGAAAAATCAGATTCAAGAAAGCGAGATGAAACATAGGGGTATCATGGTTCCGAGGATAAAATATTAATGAAAAATCTGTATTAGCTGAGCGGTCGTGGGAGGAGTAACGAGAGGACGAAAGAAAGGAGAAGAAGATAATAAAAATAAAAAAGAAAAAAAAAAGGAAAAGAAAGGAAACAAAGAGATACGGTAAACACGGTAATACGGGAGGGAAAATAACGTGGCGTTCAAGCCAGCAAGCTCGGTAATGGTTATCGATCGAAGCTTTCCCGAAATTTTATGAGCACGAAGCTTTTCCTATTTTTCTCTCTCTCTCTCTCTCTCTCTCTATCTCTATCTCTATCTCTATCTATCTCTCTCGCACTGGTTGGAGCGACTTACTCTTCCAACAACAATGAGATTAACGAATTACGAACGGGGAAAGAGAGACGCTAAATTTATCAATCTAAATGAGAAAGAAAAAGAAGGTAAAAAGAAAGAGAAAAGAAAGGAAAAAAAAATAAAAGGAAAACGAACTCTCGGAATATCGGAGATGTAAAAAAAAAGAAAGAAGAAAGAGGAAAAAAGAGAGAGAGAGAGAGAGAGAGAGAAGAATAGAAAGGAAGAGAGAGAGAGAGAGAGAGGAAGAAAAAAAAAGGTATAATCGACAAACGAGGAAGGACTTTTATTTGATTCGGTCGCTAATTAATTCACTTGGCAAAACTGCATATACTTGTGGATTGATGGCGATGGTGGTAACGTCGAAAGGAAAAACTTTGAAACGAACGCGTAAACTCTGTTTCGGAGGAAAGTAGAGAGGAGTTTCGAGCAGTCGGTGGCAACACACCGGTATCTTCTTTTCAAAAGGCTTTCCCCATTAAGTGATTAGTATATACGTTTTACCGAGTCTCGGAGAATCTCGACATCGAGCAAGAGAGACGTACGGACGGACGCACAGAGAGAGAGAGAGAGAGAGAGAGAGAGAGAGAGAGAGAGAGAGAGAGAGAGAGAACACGAAGATCTATCTAGGACGAAACGTGAACGGTTTCAAAAATCTGACCAATTTGGGCGTCAGCCCGAGAACGATGAAAATGGCGGACAACGAGAAAAAACCGAAGAAAAAGAAGAAAAAGACGAAGAAAAAGACGACGAGGAAGACGAAGAAGAAGAAGATTTGGAAAGATTACAAAAGCGTTGAATATTCAAAAGAAATTAACGGGATCTCCTATCGTCTTTTTCTCTCTCTCTCTCTCTCTATCTGTCTCTCTTCCTTCTCTTTCCTTTACTTTTCATCTTCTTCTTTTATCTCTTTTTCTCTTTTACTTTTCCGTCCGATTAAACTTAACCAAATGAATTTTCCCGACAGTTAGAAGTAGGGAAATATAAAACGGCGATATAAAAGTGTCGATAACGCGGAAGTAACATGGCACGGACGATCGATCAAATCTATCGGCTTATCAACGTAAATACAAATGAGAGAAATAGAGGGGTTGTGGCGTTAGAAAACGTAATAAGTGGACGCGTTCGTCCATGAGCGATGAGCGAAAGGTAACGAGGACAACGACGACGATGGGCTTCCGTTCGAGCCTTCCTTTTTATCCTTAACGAATTTCAAACAACACAACGCGAAAGCTCGCTCGAACTCGAGCTTATGAGCTATCAAGAAGGGCAAGGAAAGAGTGAGTGAGATATATATATATATATATATATATATATATATATATATATATCTTGAAAGAGAGAAAGAGAGAGAAAGAGAAGTA
>OU426993.1:21367426-21407426 GCA_911387935.1 Dolichovespula saxonica | reverse complement strand
TATCCAACTTTGATAAGAGGAAATACAATCGACTGTATACAGACAACGGATCAAATATAATTAATATTATTTTAAGAGACAGACGAAACGGTCAGAAAGATTCTGTTTCTTTTCTTTTCTTTTATTCCTTCCTTCCTTCCTTTCATTCCTCCTTCATTTCTTTCTTCGCGAATTTCTCGTCGGAAGGATCGAAGTTTCGAAAAAAGAAAAAAAAAGAAAAACAGAAAAGTGAACGAGGAGGAAGAAAAAGTGGAAGAAACATTGGAAAGAAAGCGAGAAAAGGGACGGAAGATAAAAAAAATGGTGGTGGTGGAGAGTGGGGGGAGGGAGAGAGAGAGAGAGAGAGAACGAAGTCGAACGAGCATATGGAAAATTCAAGATGATTCGTCGTGCGGAAAATTGTGAAAGAAGGTAGGCAAAGGAAGGAAGGCAGAAGACGAAGACGAAGACGAAGAAGAAGAAGAAGAAAAAAAAGAAAAAGAAAAAGAAAAAGAAAGGAAAGAAAACTGAAAAAAAGGGTGAAAAAAGGAAGGAAAGAGGAAATCTACAAAGAAAACAAAAGGGGCGAAGAGAACCCGAGGGAAAGGAGAAAGAGAGAGAGAGAGAGAGAGAGAGAGAGAGAGAGAGAGAGAGAGAGAGATTGAGAGATTGAGAGAGAGAGAGAGAGAGAGAGATTGAGAGATTGAGAGAGAGAGAAAGAGAAAGCGAAAGGGTGGCGACAATACGACTATAGTTTCTGAGAACAATGCACTCATTATACCATACCCACCATCTTTCTCTCCTCTCTCTCTCTCTCTCTCTCTCTCTCTCTCTCTCTCTCTCTCTCTCTCTCTCTCTCTCTCCGCGGCGTTAGAGACGCGTACAACGTATAGAGCACGGATATATAGCTGCGTAACGAAGCGTACAATGGCACAGACGTTTCGTTTTGGCTTTCGCGGCCTCTCTCTTTTTTCTTCCCTTTTTTCTGTTTTTTTCTTTTCCTTTTTCTTTTTTTTTTTTTTTTTTTTTTTTTATTACTACCATTACCATTAACATTATTATCATTATCACAATTATCATTCTTATTTTTTCTCCATTCGTACTAACGATAAAAACTATTGCCTAGTTCGCGCCCCTCCCCACGCCCCGTTTCTCTCCTCCTCATCTAACCTAACCACCCCCACTCCCGCCCGTTTCGCGTCCAAATCCTTCCCTCTCCCCCTCTCCCTCCTCCTCCCCCTCGAATTTCCCGATGGATAACGAAAAAAGTTTGTCCCCCCCAACCCCCGTTCGTACGCTCCTGTCGACGACATTTAATTTTCCAACTTTGAGATATTATTATCCGTAGGACGAGGGTTACGAAGAGAGAGAAAGAGAGAGAGAAAGAGAGAGAGAGAGAGAGAGAGAGAGAGAGAGAGGTTGGGGTTTGGGGGTTGAGGGTTGAGAGGTGGAGAGTGTTAAGTAACTATTTCAATACCGAACCCTTTACGGCCAAACTCTTTTGTCATCCTTTGTCGACGGACTACTATTAGTATCGTGACTTCATATCGTCTTTACCACCCCATCCCTTTATTCTTCTTCTTCTTCTTCTACTTCCCCCCCTCCTCTCCTCTCTCTCTCTCTCTTTCTTTCTCTCCTTTCTGTGCTCCTTAACGACGACAAATATCTACCAATCGCGAATAATAAAACGTATACGGGCGCGATATAACGACGGGGTTTAAAACCAATTCGCTAAACTCTCTCTCTCTCTCTCTCTCTCTCTCTCTCTCACACACACACACACACACACACACGCACACGCACACGCACACACACATTCTCGAAAAGTGTTACTTTTAGCGTTATCTACCGTTCGCAGGTTTCGTTGCTTTCGGCATTGCGGCGTGAAACAATGGTGGACGACCGCCGGTCCGGTTGGTCGCTTAAGAGAGAAAATGAGAGAGAGGGAGTGAACGAATGAGAGAGAGAGAGAGAGAGAGAGAGAGAAGAGAGAAGAAAGAGAGAGTAAGAAGGAAAAAAAATACGAAAGCTAGTGGTATGGACGATTCAACGAGAGGAGACCAGGGGAGACGACGAGCTTCGCAGATTCGTTCACCGTGGAAGAAGCTTTAAGTGACATAGCTTCCCCCCCCCCCTCACCCCCCCTCTCTCTCTCCTTCTCTCTCAGGTTCTCTCTTTCTCTCTCTCTCTGGTATCCAAGAAGAAGCGCAGGGATTGGCGTGTCTACTCCACTATCTAGACTACCGACCGACGATTCGGAGCCAACGAAGCAACCCTCTTGTCCCAGAAAACAAAAGAGCACCGGCTGTTGCTCGCTCGCAGCCCTTTCCTCCCTCCTCCCTCCCTCCCTCCCTCTCTCTCTCTCGCTCTCTCGCTCTCTCTTTTAGTCTCTTTCTCTATCCGTCTCTCTCTTAGCGCGCGCGCGTGCGCTCGAAATGCACTGCAACACACGCAAAAACACGTAACACACACATACACACAGAGACGCACACACATTCTCTCTCTCTCTCTCTCTCTCTCTCTCTCTTTCTCTCTCTCTCTCTCTCTCTCTCCTTTTTCGCGAGAAAGAAAAGATCTAGAGAACGGCGAAGGTACTTGGAACGTAGCTCGACGATGGATATCGATTCTTCTTCTTTCGTCGAGTTGTCCCCCCCCCCTCTCTCTCTCTCTCTCTCTCTCTGTGTCTCTCTCTCTCTTTCGCTCTTACTCTCGCTCTCCCAAACACCGATTCTTTTCACTTTTTCATCATCATCTTTTGCATCGCGATAGACTTGAAGCGCGTATCGCGGCCCATCATCTCGAGAACAATTCGAAGAGCAGGGCGAACAACTCTTAAAACGGCGAAATAATCCGAAGGTAAGAAGACCAAGAAGGGTAGAGGGGAGAGGGAGATAGAGATAGATTATGTACGTGCCTCCCTAACGATATCCCTCTCTCTCTTTCGGATTCTTTCCTTCTTTTTTTACTTACTTACTTTACTTACTTACTTACTTCCTTACTTACTTACTTACTTACTTACTCGCTTACTTACTCATCTTCTATCTCTCTCACTCTTTTTCCCATCGAATCAGCAACGCGCTATCGAGTAGGAAGGCTATCGAGATCTCGAGGAAGAAGTAGATTCGTTCGATACTCTCTCTTCCTTCCCGCTTACTTTTTTTTATCCCCCCTTTTCATTTTCTTTCTCATTCTCGTTTAGTTCGACGTTTCGATTCACGAACGTGCTCTCGCTTGCTCATTGTATTTCGAACGAGAGAACCTATGATACATAAAGTCAGGCAAAAATTTTCCCATCGAAAGAAACTTTTCGATAAAAGCCAACGCCGAAAATATTTATACAATATTTATAGCCCATCGACGTTTATTTACGTACGTATATCTCTTTATGTTAAATGTAAGAAATCCCACTCTCTCTCTCTCTTTCTCTCTCTCTCTCTCTCTCTCTCTCTCTCTCTCTCTCTCTCTCTCTCTCTCTCTCTCTCTCTCTCTCTCTGCGCACGAATAACACGAATAAATAATAAAATAGTCATCTTTCATAGCGCGTAGGATTCACGCACAATAAATCTCTGATTTGACGAAAGTTGTTTCTCATTAAATGAGAATAAACCGCTAAACAAAGCGAGGCAAGTCAAAACGAAACGAAACAAAACGAAACGAAATGTAAATATATATAAAACGAAAAAAGAAAGAAAAAAGATAAATAAAATAAAAATGACAGAAAGAGAGACAGAGAGAGAACGAGAAGGAGAGAATGAGAGAGAAAGAGAGAGAGAGTGGAGAGAAGGGAGAGATAAATATATATTTATATATATATATATATATATAGAGAGAGAGAGAGAGAAGAAAACAAAACTCAAAACAAAACCCAAAACAAAACCCAAAGCAAAACAAAATCGCAAAGCCATATCAAGGACGCGCCAATTAAACGCGCGCGAGATAAAACCCCGTCTCGTTTCGAACGCGCATAATTGGTAACGTAAATGTACTTTAATTACACGCGATAGCGTGGATAACGACTTCCTGTTACTTTTCGATCGTCGGGAGAGAATAAAGGGAGGGGAGAGAGAGAGAGAGAGAGAGAGAGAAACGGGAAGAGATTTTTAACGTGCCGGAGAGCGCTTCGAACGCATCGGATATTTTTATTCGGTCTACGTCCAATTGTAAAATCTGACGATGCATCAATGCGCTACATTAAAACTGCCGATGCAGAGAAAATATAAAGAAAAGAAAAGAAAAGAAAAAAAAAAACGCGAAAAGAGGAAAGAAATGCAGGGGAAGAGAAACGAAACGATGGAAAACTGAACGAAACCAGATGAAAAAAAAAAAAAAAAAAGAAAAAAAAAATAAAAGAAAAAAAAAGAAAAAAAAAATAAGACAATGAGAGACACGATGGGACGAAAGAGATAGTAATTAACGTTGAATAAAGAATCTTCTCTCCGTCGACGATCACGGACGGTCGTCTAAATCTAATCTCTAAACGCTCGTCTTTATCTAGACGTATTATATATCTTCTATTATAGAGTATACCGAAGATAAAGAGAGAGACAGGGTAAACGCGAGAGAGAGAGAGAGAGAGAGAGAGAGAGAGAGAGGGGAGGAGATGGAGGAGATGAAGGAGAAGGGTGGAGCAGAGAAAGAACGACGTCCCGCGGTATTCCATCATTATGGTATGCAAATTCCCGCATACGGCTGAATTTTATCCGAGTAATCTGCTAGCGTATAATTCGAAAATTCAACCCTCGCATTGTACCACGGAACGTAATTAATGCATTGTTAATCCAGTATCCCGTTCACCGTATGCCGAGTGGAAGCGGAGAAGGGGAGAGCGGAATGATAGAGAGAGAGAGAGAGAGAGAGAGAGAGAGAGAGAGAGAGAGAGAGAGAGAGAGAGAGAGAGAGAGAGAGATGAGGAAAAGAGATGATGGTAGTAGTAGTAGTAGTAGTAGTAATGGTGGTGGTTATGGTGGTGGTGGTTGTAGGAGGGAAAGAGTAGAGGGGAGATATAGGGAAAGGGATGTTAAAGAGAAAGAAAGATGAAAAGAAGAGATAAAGAGAGAGAGAGAGAGAGATAGAGAGAGAACGCGTCCGGTGGAAATAAAATACCTGAAAATCACCGGTGAGGATTTTTTAAGCTTCCTGTCTGGCTCGAACGAAACGACGACGACGACGACGAAAAAAAAAAAAAAAAAAAAAGAAAAGAAAAAAAAGGAATTAGAGCGGCGCCACCGCCGTTGTCGCCGATTCAACGATATCATCGAATCGAGGGCGTGAATAATATATAACCAAGAAGGGAAGGGATTAGGGGAGGAGGGGAGGGGCGATACAGTATATGGTTTTACGATTCATCGAGTTCCGGCCATTCCGGCATATTACAACATCGGGGGGAGGTGGGGAGAGATACGTGAAATTAATTCCGTAATATCCTCTTCTCCTCCCCCTTTTCCTCATCATCGTCGTCATCATCCTCCTCAGATCTCAATAAAAATTCTCACCCAAGAGAGAAAGAGAGAGAGAGAGAGAGTGATAAAACAAATCGAATTTCAACGTGCTCGATGAAAAGTGGCTTTCGACTAATTTATTCCCTATAGTAACTGGAAGTGAAGTCTGTGGAGTATTCCTCCTCCTTCTCCTTCAACAACAATAATAACTACAACAACAACAACAACAACAACAAAGAACAACAATAAAAACACCGACTCTCGAAATGTTCTCTCTCCATTTTGATCGTTTTATTTTTTCTTCCTTTTTCTCCCGGATGCATACGGTTTTTTACTCTTTCTATAGCTCAATTTTACTTTTCTATCCTTGTTCCACGCGTAATCGGTATATCTACAACGAAAAACGTTAAACGTTAGGGATGATAACGCTCGACCGTTTTGATTTATAAGCACGAGATAGAACGCGCGTATGCATCGAGAAAGAGAGAGAGAGAGAAAACAAGAAAGAGAAATAGAGAGAAATAGTGAGTGAGAGAGAGTGAGAGAGAGCACGTATCGAGAAAGAAAAGATCAAACAGGTGTCCGGCCATCTCGCACGTCGTTGCACGTCAGACTGTTCGGAGTTAAATTTAACGACTCTTCTTCTGGCTGGCCGTAATTTCGCCTGTTTTACCTATAGACTACCCTCACACCCCCACCTACACCCTCAACCCCATCCCCACCAATACCCGCCGCTACCGCTGCTCCCACCCGTTCGTTATCATCATGTAACTTTTTTTCTCGACACTCTCGCTTAACAGGTGCTCGACCGATCTCTCTCTCTCTCTCTCATTTTCTCTTTCTCTCTCTCTCTCTCTCTCTCTCTCTCTCTCTCTCTCTCTGTCTCAACCGTTTCCCGGCGCACGGCATAATTATAGGGAGAACGCGCATTAAAAGTAACCTAGCGTAAAAAGCACGATAATTATGCGACATCCTCCTCCTACTCTTTTCTCGTTCCTATCGGTTTCTTCATTTCTTTCTATTTTTTTTTGTTTCTCTTTTAAACTAACGAAGACAATAATTAGATATATATATATATATATATATATATATATATATATATATATATATCGGAGGATCACTTTCTATCGATCTAAATAAATGTATTATTTTCGAGAGCAAAAAATCTTGTATAACTTATCGCAACCTATATACATATCATATACATATATATATATATATATATGTATGTATGTATGTATGTATGTATGTATGTATGTATGTATATGTATATCGAATTACGCGCATATTACACAGAATGCGAAAATACAAATGTTTATATATCCATTTCTCTATGCATCCACCCTATATCTATCCACTTGATACATATACACATAAATACATACATACATAGATATATAGATACATAGATACATAGATATATAGAGACGAGAGAAACATATATCCCTCCGACTTCTTTCAAATCGCGATACAAAAGGCTCACAATACCGAGGACACTTGCCACTCGGTCGACCTCTTTTTCTTTTGCCAAGAAGAACATTAGTTACATCGTTCGACAATAATTTACGATAATTCACGTTATTATCATCGATGTTTTACGATCGGTAATAACGACTCGGTAATAATCGTCCGGTCTCTTTCTTTTTTTTTTCCCTTTCTTTCCTTTCTTTCCTCTTTACCACCATTCTTTTCTTCTCTTAACCTTTCCAACTCTTCTGAGTCATCCCGTTAAGTACGACTTTCACTCGTTCGGCTATGTTAAATTCTCTCTTCCTTCACAATTGCATGCATATATATATATATATATATATATATATATATATATATATCGATAATAATCATCTAGAAAACGTGAAAGTATAAATCGAGATAGAGTATTATAAAGTTTTCTCTTGGTACACGAGAGAAAGAGAGAGAAGATGTAAGAACTGGAGAAACCTACAATATCTATATATATATATTCTGTTGTATCGAATAAGTTCGGTGGGTAATAGGCCGCCAACACACACACACACACACACACACACACACACACACACACACACACACGTTTGTCGTCTGTTCGAAAGGCCAAAAACAAAATAATCGCGAATGAATCAAAGTCGTTGGTATTCAGGAAATAAATAGTACCCGCTTGGTAAACAGAAACGTAACCCTCTAACCTCCGTGGACCCATATAGAAACTCTTACGAATCCTTTCTCCCTCTCTCTCCCCTTCTCATCTTGCGTTTTACTCCATCTCCCTCATTCTCTCTCTCTCTCTCTCTCTCTCTCTCTCTCTCTCTCTCTCTCTCTCTCTCTTTCTCTTTACTCTTTATCGTCGTGCCTTTGTGCCACCTAGCACTATGTCAAGCAGGGGTGCGACGACAATGTGGCGTTATAACGGAATTCGTGTTATAAGTAAAGCGGCTATATATAACGCACTTTTTAGTAGAAACACGTTTTTGTACTCAAGCACCGTCTCAAGACCATTTTAGCATCAAATGATGTAACTACGCGCAGAGGCCACACCACACGCGGGAAATATGACGCGCGCGTATTTTCCTTATACCACCACCACCACCACCACCAATAATATCAACGCCCGGAACGCCCGGAACGCACGAACGCCAACACAAAAACACACCAACAAAACTATCTCAACGTAAGGAAAGAGAAGACGCCAGACGAGGACAGTCGCGGCCATGCTATTATTAAACCACCTTCACTCTCTCTCACTCACTCTCTCTCTCTCTTTCTCTTTCCCATGTATCCTATCTTAATCTTTTTTCTATTTGACATTCCTCGCTCCGATTGTAAAGGCAAAACAGCATTTTAAAAGAGACGGAAACATCTCACGAGGCATCATCATCATCTCCTCTCCTCTCCTCTCCTCTCCCCTCTCTCTTTCTCTCTCTCTCTGTTCATTGGCGGTAGTGGTGGTCACCGTTTTTACCAAAACTTCGAATGAAAGTTGCGGGCATTAACATCACCCGACTGAATCAATTTCCTCGGATTCTATTTCATCAATTATTATCATCTCCCGTCGTCCTTTATTTTCAAATCCGTACATATCGATATATTCCGATAAGATCCTTATCATCGACGTCCTCATCGTCATCGTCATTATACTGAAAATAATAATAAACCGATCGAAACGTATTATCTCATCCATTCGTACGCATTTCTCGTTTTATCTTTGCTAAAGCTCGAACTTTGGAAGGAGCGGGGAAAAAAAAAGCAAAAATGAAGAAGAAAAAAAAAACAAGAAGAAGAGAGAATAAAATTATGTGCAAAAAAAAAATCGACTCTTCCGACACACGAGTCGACTTACTTTCGCGTCATTAAAAAAAACGACCCTTTTCTCGCGTCTTAACACAAAACCTATCCGCACGTATGTAAACCTGTACGTACGTAAGTACGTACGGTAGCGCTGTGCGTTGAGGATCTTTTTTTTTTTTACAGAAAAAGAGAAAAGGAAAAAAACAGAAATAAAAAGAGGAAGAGAAGTAGGGAGGGGAAAAATGCAAAATAATAAAAAGAATCCCTCTCGTTATCATCGCGCTTATACGCGAATATAAAACGCAGAAAATGATTTCGGAAGCGGCACAGAAATCAACGCTTTCGTCCTACTTTGACGTCCTACTTCAACTACGACCGTCCCGCTTTGAAAATATAAAACGTAAGCGAATATATATGTGTGTGTGTGTAGGTATGTATGTGCGTGTCCTTAAAATTATTTTATCAAAGCGATCTTTATAACATTATCGAACGATAACACGCGCACATTGATAACGTTTCCACTTCGAAAATTATTGATAATACTTTTTCTCTTTCTTTCTTTTTGTCAATTAACAAAATATATCGATAAAATTGAAGTACACCTCGCATTTAGATTCATATATACTCTGCGCTTGTAATATTACTGTATACATATTGTAAATTGAACGAACGAATGGAGGAACTTCGATTTCGAGAAAGTCGTTAACGATTTCTCAAGATCGTATTTGGAGCAACGACGATAAGAAGTACAATTTTATCATCGATGACTAATAGTTACGTTATTTATATCCATATATATATATATATATATATATATATATATATATATATATATATATATATATGTACGTGATTCGTAATCATCGTAGAAAATAATTAAACGAGTAGTCAATGCGAGTCATCGCGTCAAATTATCTGTTCTTTTTAATATACGTAGATATTCTTAATGCGTTGAAATAATAAGTCGACATTTTAATGAATTAAGCACGATCGTTAATTAGAAAGGCTTGACCTCGATGAACAAGTGGCCGGTACAGAGGAGGAGAGGGGGGGGAGAAAGAAGGGAGAACGCTGTAAAAAAGATGTCGATGGAGTGTAATCAAAGTATGTTAATTAAAGGGAAAACCTTTCACGGGGTAAATAATCTTGACAAAATTGTTTTCTATCTCTATTTAGAAAACATCTAATTAATTTATACCCTACCCCTCTCCATCCCAAAAAGAGAAAAAGAAATTTTATTTTATTTTATTTTTTTTTTCATAATCGTAACCCGTAAATATTATGTGCGATATGATTATTCGCAGACTTTAATTAATTTCTATGAAAATGTGTGCGGATAAAAAAAAAAGAAGAAAAAAATGAAAAAAAAAAAAATAGGCGTACACGAAGATCTGCACAAAAAAAAAATAATAATTTCTATATCGGACGGATAGCATTAGGCGTGTACACACTCGAAGCTTGAATTATATACGAATTATTATTAAAGATAACTGATGGAATAAAGAGAGAGAAAAAAAAAAAAGAAAAACAACAACAACAACAACAACAACAACAAAGAAAAATAACGTCGTTGCATATAGAAATGATCGAAATTGATGATGAAGAACGGCTTTGTTCGACGATCAACATCAGAAGCACAATGTTTACACTTGCGAAGATGGACCCGCCGCCGCGCGTCTGTTTCGCAATAGCGTTACCTAACCAACCTGGGTCTGTCGCGTATGCGTACTGGATATGCGTGCGACGTGTCTGCTCTTATTATGCGTGTATGCGTGCTACTGCGTGCATATATGTGTGTATATGTGTATACATGTGTACAATGTGTACAATGTGTACGTGTAACGTGTACGTCGTGTGGGCACGTACGTACGTCTATATATATATATATATATATATATATATATATATATATATATATATATATATATATATATATATATATATATATATATATATATATCTCTGTCTCTCTCATTCTATCTCTCTCTTTCTATAGCTATGTGTGTGTGTGTATATACGTGCGCTTACCGTTGGGTCTCTTATTGTATTTAAAAATGGACGACACGCGGTGTAGCCGTAAATACTGAAACAGAGTCTCGCACGCATATACACAGAAAGACGTCACGCAATATAACCCCTTCCATTCCTCTCACTCTCTCTCTCTCACTCTCACACTCTCTCGCTCTCTCTCTCTCTCTCTCTCTCTCTCTTTTCAACCTAAAGTCTTTCCCCTCTTTGTACCCTGGTCACGTACAAACGGACTCACACACTACACAACACAATACTTCTCTTCTCTTCTCTTCTCTTCTCTTCTCTTCTCTTCTCTTCTCTTCTCTTCTCTTCTCTTCTCTTCTCTTCTCTTCTTCTTCTATTTCTTCTATTTTTTCTTTCATCCGTGTTCGTCCAACTCGAACGACGAGGAAGAGGAAGAAGGATAGACCAAGCACGTGGAATTCGAAAGAGTGGGGACTGAAGGGAGAAAGAGAAAGAGGAAGAGGAAGAGAGAGACTCACTCTCTCTCTCGCACTCTCTCGCACTCTCTCGCACTCTCTCGCACTCTCTCTTGCACTCTCTAATACCCTAATAGAATATATCACGATTTATCAATTATAGGAGTCTTATCACGCGTTAAAATCGGAATATCGCGAACGCCCTCGTGCGTGTCACGGTCGATGCGTGCAGCTGCAACTTCGTAGTTCTCTCCAGACACACTCTCTCTCTCTCTCTCTCTCTCTTACTCTCTATCTATCTATCAATCTATCTATCTATCTATCCATCTCTATCTCGGTTGTTCCGCCTATTATATCGAATATCTCTCACGTGGCTTATGTAATTCCTAAAGGAGTAGTAGCAGTAGAAGTAGCAGAAGTAGCAGAAGTAGCAGAAGCGTATATATGTATGCTACGAGAACGTGTGTGTGTGTGTGTGTGTGTGTGTGTGTGTGTGTGTGTGTGTGTGTGTGTATGTGTGAAGCACTTCCTATATTATACAGTGAAGTGCTTATGCCACGAACGTTGAAAGAGCAAGAGAGAGAAAGAGAAAAAGTAAGAGATAGAGAGAGAGAGAGAGAGAGAGAGAGAGAGAGAGAGAGAGAGAGAGAGAGAGGTGGGTAACCATACGACGACGGTGACGACGACGACGACGACGACGACGACGACGTCGACGTCGACAAAGGTGACTCATCGTCTTTTTATCGATGCCCTGGGAATGAGAGGACGAAGGAGAGAGACAGGAGAGAGAGAGAGAGAGAGAGAGAGAGAGAGGAAGTTATTTTTTCTCTCTCTCTCTCTCTCTCTCTCTTTCCTTAAGCGTAAAGAATAAAGAGTCCTTTTATCGTTCCGATCTTCACGGTGTAGCGACGCTTTAAACGATTTCCCAACTTACGCGAAGGCGGTTTTCTACGATTGCGCTTTAGCCTCTCTCGAGAGACAAAACGACGACGGCAAGTTCGAGCAAATATACGTTTGAAAAGATTGTAACTCTTAGCGATGAATGTGTGTATGTGTGTGTGTGTGTGTTATATATATATATATATATATATATATATATATATATATATATATATATATATATATATTTTCAAATATATAGCAATCTCGGTATTTTCCGATCGCACCCCGTTTTCTATCGTAAGAAATAATACGTTGAATGCTTGTCTCTTGAGTCTGTCGTGTCGTGTCTATCGTCTCGTTTCGTCGTCGTTGCGTAGTAGTAGTAGAGTAGTAGTCGTCGTCTTGTCGTTGTGCGTCGTTGCCGTTGTCTACCATCGATTTTTCTCTACTAGAAATGTAATCCAAGTAGGGTCGGTCGGACGGCGATGTTTGTTCTGTCGAAGGAATTCTTAATAAATACTTTGTAGAATCGTCTATATTGGATAGTCCAAGTAAGAGAATAGATTTAAAGAAAAAGACAGAGAGAAAGAGAAAGAAAGATTGATAAATAATATCCTTTTCAAACTGACCCGTACCGTGTATGAAAGGAAAGCTCGATGATGGTTCGAGAAAGAAACGAATGAAAGGAGAAACAAAAAAGAGGATGGAAAAAGAAAAAAAAATATATATATATGAGAAATAGGGATTGCAAGAGATTGCAAGAGATTGCAAGAGATTGAGAGAGAAGGAAATCTGGACGACGAACGAGAAGGACGACGATTTATCTCGCATAGCTTGGAATAGGCAGAATAGAGAGAGAGAGAGAGAGAGAGAGAGAGAGAGAGAGAGAGAGAGAGAGAGAGAGAGAGAGAGAGAGAGAGAGAGAGAGAGAGAGAGAGCTCAACGTCGTCTGGTACGAGAGCATAGGCACGGAGGAGTAGAGTAGTATGGAGGACGCAGGGCTCCGACCTACGGAATCGATAACACATGGCAGCATATAGGCACATACTGAACTGACCACAGAATGCCATTCGCGCACGCCACCCATCGAGGATTTAGCCCCTAGCCACCCTCTCGAACCACCCGCTCAGCGACCACCCTACCAACCAACCAACCACCCACGAACCAACCAACCTACCTACCTACCTACCTACCTACCTACCTACCTATCTACCTATCCACCTACCTAGCCAACCATCGGTCGCATCCTTCTGACTACGACGCAATACGCAGGAAACTCTGTACTAAACTCGGTACGAAACTCTCTCTATCTCTGTTTATCTCTATCTATCTATCTATCTATCCATCTCTCTCTCTCTCTCACAATGCACGCCTAAACACAGTGCGAGGACGACGACGATGTCGAAGTTGATGATCGACCCTTCCATTCTCTCTCTATCTCTATCTCTATCTATCTATCTATCTATCTATCTATCTCTTTCTCATCCCCAACCCCGTTCACAGAGCCGAGCCAACCGTTCTATTACGACAGAGACAGGGTGGTATTGTGGTTAATGCCGTACTACCGTAAATTACGTGAAAACGATAGACCACTACTACAGACTACTGTTCCTGATGCTGATGCCGATGCCGATGCCGATGCTGACGGCGATGCTGCTTGATGTTGATGCTTATACTCTGAAGCTTCCAGTCAGCTAGCTAGCTACCCGGTCAGTCAACCAGCCAGCCAGCCAGCTAGGCAGCTAACTGGATAGAGATTCTACCTAGTATCTATACAGTTTAGACTACCTGTACGATCTTATACAAAGTAGAGCCCCACTTTCTCCAGAGTCCCAACTATTAGGTAAATTGACCGATCGTAAACTAGCGAAAGCCAAGATTTCGGGCTAGACCACCAGACTTACTCCTCCGCCTTTAGACGATCGATGTTCCTCGTAAGTAAACGTCTACCGGCGTCGTACATACGTATATACGTATGTATGTATATATGTATATGTATATATATATATTTATATATGTACGTATAAACGTATGTATCCACGTAGTAAATATATTCTTCTCGGATGGAAGAAAACTTCCAACAGCCATTTCTTGGAAGATCGCCAATGGATATTGCGATGAAAGAAGGGAAAGAGTTAAGACAATGAGAGTTTCTCATTGTCGTTGGGTATGATAAAGAAGGAGAGAAAATAGGGGAAGGTGTATTGGCGAGTAAGGGTGGCGGGTGGGGTGGGTGGAAGGGGATGGTTGGGGAGGTGGTACGAGGGAGCTACGGAGATAGGAGTGTTCGGGGGGGGGGGAAGAGCGAGGGAGGGAGGATATGCTTAGGGTAAACTCGAGCGAGTGTCAGGTTATAAAACGATAAGATCGGCTATCAATGTGGATGAAGGAAAATTGCGTATCGTTTATAAGTAGACGATGACGTAAGCAGAAGTAATTGCCGGCCACAACGGTCGAGACGTATGTACGTATGTATGTATATATGTATATACTCTCTTTCTCTCTCTCTCTCTCTCTCTCTCTCTCTCTCTCTCTCTCTCTCTCTAGTCGCGTTATATTCGCAAAATAAATAAACGATGAAGTGTATTAAGTTCCATTTGAAAATTATGATGAACGTATTCGTTAATAAGAGAACGTTGGATTTTTCCCGAACGGCCATATAAATAAATGTCTTTATATAAATAATTCAAAGTTCGTGAGAGCAATCGGAGGTATAAAGAAGGTAAAGAAAGAGGGAAAGGACGAAGATGGGAAGGAGGAAGAAAAAGAGGTAGAAGAGGAAGGGGAAGAAGAAGAAGAAGAAGAGGTGGAGGAGGAGGAGGAGGAGGAGGAGGAGGAAGGATGAAAGGTCGCATTTCTCTACTTACTTTTATCGTTTTCGTCGTCAAACGAGACTCGATTGAAATATATCTTCTTCTCTTACTTTACGCAAAAGGGTAATAACGTTGTATACACATAGATATCCGACGAACATGCATACATTGCACACAAAGACGAACGGGTACCACCACGTTATCTCATCCTCCATCCTTATCCTCATACTCATCCTCCTCTTCCTCCTCATCCTCCTCATCCTCCTCATCCTTCTCTTCCTCCTCTCGACGAACAGAAAGTCGTGCTACATAGTTCGTTCTCTACCGCGAATTAACGATAATAAAGCGAATTCCAATTAGTACGTTCCGCTCAAAGTCACCTTATTGAATATATATATATATATATATATATATATATATATATATATATATATATATGTATATGTATATGTATATATATAGACACACACTATGAGGGTGCTAAAGCATTGCCGTCTTTTGTCGTTGACTTTGTCATGCTTATGCGATTCTGATACATATATGTATATATATATATATATATATATATATAAATATATGTATACACACACATCCATCCACATACACAACCTTTGTATAAATAATGCAAGTACCTCGTCTTCTGTGGCCTAGAGTGTGGGGAAAGAGGTAAAGCTTTCCGATTTGCGAGGACTTCGAGCAAGGGAGCTATTTAGAAATCTTCACCTTTTACGAATAAGAGAAGCGTGAGTAGGTACTTCTCGGTGAAACTACAAAGTGGAGAAAGAGAGAGATAGGAGGAGAGAAAGAGAGAGAGAGAGAGAGAGAAATGGAAATAGGAAGAAGGAAAGCCTCGTCCGCTGATTTGTTCGACACAAAGGGGGAAATTAAAAAGCAGAGAGGGAGAGGGAGAGAAAGAGAGAGAGAGAGAGAGAGAGAGAGAGAGAGAGAGAGAGAGAGAGAGATAAGAAAAAAGAAGAGAACCTATTAACCGCGGCGGGCAAAACGAAGAGGAATCTCGTTCGTCCTTCCGCCTTTAGAATCGATTTATATCGATCATACGTTCTCGGCTTCGTTTTTTAACTTTCAAACGACGCGCGTGACTTCATATTCTTCGAGGACCCGCTGCTGGTACCCGCATATAATATACGATTTAGTGTGTGTGTGTGTGTGTGTGTGTATATATATATATAACACACAAATTATACGCATGCTAAGCGGCCACCAATATAAAATAAAATGATCGATCGATGAAAATTACTCGTTGTCGATCAAAATTTCCATTATAAATTTGTTAATATTTATTAATAAATATTTATATACTCATATACATACATACATACATACATACATACATACATACATATATAGACAGAGAGAGAGAGAGAGAGAGCGTGAGAGGGGTGAGGGGTCGAAATGCTAATATAGCATATTACGAATAATAATAGAAAATAAAAGTATGACTGGATGGAATTGGAATTTAATATATCAAAGGATTCGATCGAACAAAAGCTTATTTCAGTTGGAAATAATTATCGACTACCGTAAGCTTGGTATATAACCAAGAGCGGGGAGGAGCATCAGCGCGAAGAGACAGACGCTTACAAAGCAACTAGTATACGTCGCTTTCAGGATTGCACGTAGGTGTACTACCAATCTCTATATAGTAGTGGTAGTACTAGCAGCACGCTTTCGAAGAGAGAGAGAGAGAGAGAGAACCGTTGAACCTGACGGATTACTGGAGTTAGTCGAAAATCGAGACTGTTATAAATTAAGGGCACGAAGTGGCACGTGCAAACGAGTCAAGGAAGATAGACAGAGAAAGAGAGAGGAAGATAGAAAAAGAGAGAGAAAGAGAGAGAGAGAGAGATTCTCTCGCAAACGATCGACCTCGATTGCCAGAGGAAAGTTTCCCTCTGCTCTCGATATCTCCGTTCGTAATATTCCTTCCTGGTCTCTCTCTCTCTCTCTCTCTCTTTCTCTTTGCGACTAAGCGAGGAAGAAGACGAAGATGGCGCCAGGACGATCGGAGGAGACCGTATATATCCACTTTGTTACATACACGCTACCTATCTAAGTATATACCGAGAAAGATATATATATATATATATATATATATATATATATATACATACATACATATATGTATAATACATGTACGCGGATTCGCAGTGTATAGTAGAACGTATACGATCGTACGAAAAGCCCCGAGTTTCTCGTCGAAGAAGACGGAAGAGATGAGAAAAAGGAAGCGAAGAGGAGCCGGTAAGGAGAGAAAGAGAGAGATAGAGAGAGAGAGAGAGAGAGAGGCAAGGTATCGGTGCTCTAAAGGAAGAAGGTTAGAGAGAGAGAGAGAGAGAGAGAGAGAGAGAGAGAGAGAGAGAGAGAGAGGAGAAAAAAAAGAGAGAGAGAGAGAGAGAGACCAGACCAAAGAGAGAAGAGAGCTCTTGATCTTTCGAGGCAATTAAATGAATTTCCACTCGGCTGGAATAGCAAACGTTTAGACTGCTCTACGTAAGATATTTCAGCGAGGTAACTCTCTCTCTCTCTCTCTCTCTCTCTCTCTTCTTCCTCTCCTCTCCTCTCCTCTCTCTCTCTCTCTCCTTCTGTGAGATATCAGAGACGTAATATCGAGAAGGATGAGGATGAGGAGGACAAGGAGAAGGAGGAGGCGTAGTTTGTGGGCTAGAAGTAATACACGAGAACCTGCCAGCCTTCCTCCCTCTCTTCCTACCACCCCTCCCACCACCCACCTCCCTCCTATCTGACTGTTCCATCCTTCTCCTGCGTTCACCTTCCCTGCTTGCCTGCCTGCCTGCCTGCCTGCTTGCTTGTCTAGTTGCCTGCTTGCTTGCTTGCTTGCTTGATGCTTGCTTGCTTGCTTGCCCACCCGTCTGTCGCTGGCTCTCTCTCTCTCTCTCTCTCTCTCTCTGCTTGTCCGTCTGACTGTCGGTGATGTAGCAAACCCGGCCTGGCTGTCTTCTCTCTGTCTGCCGCATGTCGCCGACTCGAATCGATTCCGTAGCTAACAATGCACGCCCGAACGAAGCGAACTCGGCTCCCTGTACCTTAATTCCCTTATTCTTCTTCTTCTTCTTCTTATTCTATTTCTTTTTCTTCTTCTACTTCTTATAGTAGAAATGATTTCGATCGTTTCATCAAATTTCAATGTAACTGAATAAATCTTTTAGAAATCGCGAGAAATCCCGACACGGATTAGATATATACATACATACATACATGTATATATATATATATATATATATATATATATATATATATATATATAATATGTACATACGTATATATATACGTACATACTTATCTAACCTAACTAACTACCTCTCCTCGTCGACGTTTTGAAAAAATTACATTTCGAATTATATCGATCGCACGTATTATATTCAGTCGATCAGTCATTCGGTTGGTTAGTCAGTCAGTTAGTTAGTTAGTTAGTTAGTTAGTTAGTTAGTTAGTTAGTTAGTTACTTGGGTATATGTATAAAAGCGAAGCGCTATGTCATCCATTAGTTATTTATCTCTTTTCCTTCTTATACACACACACACACACACACACACACACACACACACACAAATACGTATAGAAAAATATAGGTATATACTTGGAGGAACTCGAAGAAAGCTTGGCAATGTCTATCCTATCGCGAATGATTTGTAATGCGGTCGAGCAAAATCAAAAGGAAGAAATAAAAATAAGGAAAGAATGAAAGTAAGAAAGAAGTAACGGTGATTCTCATCTCGAAACGTTAGGCCCGCGGCTAAGAGACGGCGCGACGGATAGACGAGAAAGAAAAAGAATGAAAGAAAAAAGAGAGAGAGAGAGAGAACAAAAAAAAAGTAGAAGAAGAAGGAGAAGAAGAGAGATAGCTAAGAACGAAGCGTTCTTGATCTCTATCTATCTATCCATCTATCTCTCTCTCTCTCTCTCTCTATCTCTCTCTCTTTTGGC
Source organism: Dolichovespula saxonica (assembly GCA_911387935.1). Taxonomy (NCBI): domain Eukaryota; kingdom Metazoa; phylum Arthropoda; class Insecta; order Hymenoptera; family Vespidae; genus Dolichovespula; species Dolichovespula saxonica. Next base: position 21,388,637 of record OU426993.1, on the reverse strand, counting down.
TTGCATCCCCGGTGGCGAGGAATAGGACATACGTATACACGCGATCGGTGCCAATGTGATCTCTCACCGGGGGGATCCAACGAATCCGACGAATCCACGGCACGTCGCCGAGCACGAGAGTTCGGCCAGGGGGGAAAGGTTAAACGTTTCGCCGATGCGACGACCTTTGTCCTAACCCTCGAGAGCCTCGCAATTAGTCGACGGACTGACAATGAGAAGAGAGCGTGCTTAAGATTATTTCCTTCCTTCCTTTTTTCTTCTCTCTCTCTCTCTCTCACTCTCTTTGTCTTTCTTTTTTTTACTTTCATTTCCTTGTCCCTTCAAAAACTCCTGAACTCGTAACTAGGCTCTTACTCTATCACTCTCTCACACTCTCAATCTCTATCCATCTTTCTCTCTCTCTCTCTCTATCTCTATCTCTTTCATTCCATCTCTCTCTCTCTCTCTTTCTCTCTTCCTCTCTTACGTTGATGAAATAATTATCAATAAAACCGATCGCACCAATCCAACTGAAATTATTGATCATATCTTCTATAAACCGATCGAATATATATACGTACACGTAAGTAGATTTACTTAGGATTTATCAAATTTTATTTCGGTTCGTTCGAACGATTCGTTTATATTCGTGATAATTAACACGTTAATATTTCTTGATCTCACTGGGGAGGTATAGGTTTAGTAAGTATGTGTAAATTTTCTCTGTATGTACACGGGTTATGCCCTGGAGGAAGAGTAGGTAGGTTGGTAGGTTGCTTGGTTGGTTGGTTGGTTGGTTGGTTGGTAGGTAGGAGGTGGTAGTTAGATACCTTACCTACCTACCTATCTACCATAATATCAATCGCACGCGGCCATACAGAATCCCCATATACGTGTACCTAGGCCAAACCGTGAAACTCGCTTTAATGATTAATTCCCGACACGCTTCAGAGGAATTCGAACGACTTCTCCTTTGACAACTCTAGGATATATATATATATATATATATTTGTACACAGATATATATATATATATATATATATATATATATATATATATATATGTATGTATGTATCTCAAAATGATGACAAAAAGATATTTGTTCCGAGTGCTACGAAAATTCATTTCTTCTTCTTTTATTTCTACTGCTTCCTCCTCCAGCTCCTCCTCCTCCTCCTCCTCCTCCTCCCTCTTTCTCTCTCTCTCTCTCTCTCTCTCTCGTTCTCTTTCTCTTTCTCTTTCTCTTTCTTTGCAATATTAATGTCCACCCGTGAAAGACTTGAAGCAAATGTCATGATATTTTTACATTTCAGAACGAAGTATCCAATTGTGCAAAGGAATATAATTGGGTATGTGAAATTTCTTCATACGAAATATAGAGAACCAGAGAAAGAGAGAAAGAGAGAGAGAGAGAGAGAGAGAGAGAGAGAGAGAGACGATCGATTTGCGAAACGAATCAACTAACGATCGCGGTTCGAACAAGATGTAATAAAATAAGATTCTCGTCGGTAGAAACGAAGAGAGAGAAGGAAATAGAGAAAGAGAGAGAGAGAGAGAGAGAGAGAGAGAGGCCCCGATCCGACGGACGATTCCACTCGCGAGCTCGTCGTTCCGTATTTTAGTCTCACGTTAACGGACGCGACAGGTGCAGAGAGCGACCGCGGGCGACGCCAACACCGGAGGTAGCAGCTGTTAACTATGTTTTTCGTGTCTGCCAACGTGAAACGCACCTATCTCCTCCTCCTCCTCCTCCTCCTCCTCCCCCACCTCCTTCCCCCTTCACTATAACCCGGACTCCTTTAACGCTTTTACCGAATAACCCCTCCCCCGTTCGTACCGAACTACCACCCCACTCTGTCTATCTCTATTTCACGTTTGGTGCATCTATTCTCTCTTCTATTTCTATCTCTCTCTATCTCTATCTCTATCTCTATCTCTCTTATTATTCTCTTCAAATTGCTATCTTCGTTCTTGTCTAAAATTCTCAAAGCCAACAAGAGAAACACCAACGACAAGTATCTTAATGCTAAAACATTAAATCTTTTAACAAAACGATTCTACGTTAATTCACGTTTTAACAATTTAATAGCCCCCCCCTCCGCCCTCTCGCTGAAAACCGTGCACGTTGATAAATATTTTACGCTTTATCGCAATAAAGAAGCTAAACGCTATACGTTCCTCCTACCAATCGTGCGATAGAAATGTTCAATGTAACAAAAAATGGTTGCGTCACTTACGGGTGGTCTTTCGAAAAAGAAACTCGTAAGTTTTCATAACCATCGCGTCACTTAACAACAACGGGATTATCTTTCTCTTAGTTCCTATAACCGTAAGTTTTGGCCTGTCAAACACGTGCCACCAAACATATTTCTATACCTTAAAGTATGTCTAAATATATATATATATATATATGTGTGTGTAAAAGCCGAACGTATCATCCCACGCAAATAGGATTTCGTGTTCTCCGTAAGTTATACGTTATAATTTAACATGTGCGAGGAAGATATAGTTAACAGTTTCTCAGGTACAAATGTGTACATACATAGATACATATATACATATATATATATATATATATATATATATATATATATATATATAAACACACTATCACTCACTTTCTATCTATCTCTCTCTTTCTGTCCGTGAGGAATGATAAATGATAATTAACATTGTAATCGTTTTCTGACAAAATTGTTGCAAAATTTTGAAAACCTCCTGGCATCTTTCTCTATGCGACGGATTGGCTCGAAATATACATGCGCGTAACCCGTTCGTTCGACGCGAAAATCAAATGACATTAGGTTCGGTTATATGGTGTGTTATTTTATATGGTGTCATTACCGAAGACGATTACCATTCCCTAGAAGTTTTCGAGTCAAATACCCGACGTATATCAAGTCGAGTTGCTTTTTGATAATCGATTAAATATAATTGGAAAGACGACGATCGTTTATGTTAAAAAAAAAATAAAAAAATAAAAAAAGGAAAAGATAGAGAGAAGGAAAGAAAGAAAGAAGCATTCGTACATTCGTAGGAAGATAAACGAAATTTATACCTATGTAATACTTCTTGCGTTATGCAAGAAGTCTCTACGTACGTTCTCTTATCTCGTAATCGTCGTAAATAAATTTATTTACGACGATTACGACGATTACGACAATTACGAACGGCACTGGCCGTTAAAGACACTTCTCTCCCGCGTGAAATTAAGAACGAACTTTTTCGCAATTATGTTCTCGCGAGTACGAGGTTTCAAGGTTGGCCTCCTTCCTAGAGAAAGGAAACTACGTTTCCATTTTTTTCTCCTCTCTCTCTCTCTCTCTCTCTCTCTCTCTCTCTCTCTCTCTCTCTCACTTTCTTTCACCATATACCAACGATAAAGTGGGGTCAAGAAGACGGATATGCGAGCTCTCGTATCCGACGAAGTGCGAGCGAAATGAGTCACGCCTAACATAACGCGTCTGAAAATACATTACGAGAAAGATAGAAAGAAAGAGAGAGAGAGAGAGAGAGAGAGAGAATACAGCGAAAGAGACGCTAAACGTGAGAGAATGCAACGAGGGACTCGCGATACGCGTTTAAGTTTCAAAATGATCTTTTACCGTTTATATTTACCGTATCCGAGGCTCGTCTCGTCGTCTCCCCGTTATTGACGGGAGTAAAATGTAGATAGGGGAGGGGGTTGGTGGAGGTGGGGGGGGTAAAAATACCCCGCGGAGAGAAGAAAAAGAGAGAGGAGGGGGGAAGGAGGAGACGAAAAGGTAAACGATAAATTGGCAAAATGAAAAAAAAGAAAGAAAGAAGGAAGGAGGGAAGGAAAGAAAACGAAAGAAAATGCGAATGACGATCTAGAGCTCTATAGAACATTGGCACGACGAATTCCTACTATTCTCTGCTTTCTATTCTCTCGTATTTGTTTTTTAAATATTTTTTTTTTTTCCTTTTTCAATCCTTTCTTTCGTTCCATCCCAAACGTACCCTCGAAAACGAGCATCGACGTCGAAATGATTTTTCATACGTGACCATCGGCCGTTATCATCGTTTTGGATACGGCACGTTATCGTGTCCGGATGGGGAAACCGGTAGAGAGGAGGAGGAAGAGGAGGAGGAGGAGGAGGAGGAGGAGGAGGAGGAGGAGGAGGAGGAGGAGGAGGAGGAGGAGGAGGGGGAGGGGGAGGTGGAGGAGGAGGAAGCAAGTCGTGTGCGGCGTTACACACAGCAGCGCAGACGAGGAGGTGGAGGAGGAGGAGGAGGAGGAGGACGCATATACGAGCAGAGAGAGAGAGAGAGAGAGAGAGAGCACATGTGATGGATACATACACACATACACACGTATATACATACATGGATAGAGACATGTGTATGTGGGCGAATAGGCTAGCCTATGCGAAACGGTATACCGGCGCGACACAAAGGAATAAAGAAACGCCGATCGTCGGCGGGGCGTGACGAGCCGATAAAACAAGCAATAGGGTAAAGAGCGTGGGATAGAGTGAGAGAGAGAGAGAGAGGGAGAGAGAGAATGAGAGAGAGAGAGAGAGAGAGAATGAGAGAGAGAGAGAGAGAGGCAGACAGGCAGGCAGACAGGCAGACAGGGAGAGAGAGTGAGAGAGAGAGAGAGAGAGGATAGGCAGAGAGACAGTGAGAGAGGACGATAAAAAGAGAAGTATAAGAGAAAAGAAAGAAAAAAGAGAAAATAGAGTGAGAGAGAGGGAGAGAGAGAGAGAGAGAACGTTTCATTTTCGACGTTTTAGTTCGCGACATCTGCGACCGAGAAATGGCTGCTGTTCGACGTCGTTGGGTAGAGTATGACGATGGTCTAAAGGGAAAGGGAATAGGAAAAGGAGAAGGAGGAGGAGGAGGAGGAGGAGGAGGAGGAGGAGGAGGAGGAGGTCGAGGTGGATGGGCTCGCTCGACAGCCGAATTAATTGGAAGTTTTAAGGTAATTGGAATCGATAACGGTGAGGTGAATAAAGAGAGAAAGAGAGAGAGAGAGAGAGAGAGAGAGAGAGAGAGAGAGAGAGAGAGAGAGAAGCTGCCACCGCGCGAATTTTGAACGACAACGCGCGCGGCCTTCGATCTGAGGGCTCCCGCGTATTTTCGAGCATTATAAACGTCGACGCGAGCAAAGTGCTAGTTAAACCGTACGAAGTTGGATACGTTGGGATCGGAAAAAAAGGGCCGTCGCGTACTTCGGTTCGAGAGGAATGGGGAAAACGAAATGTTAAACGGGAGAAAGAAAGAAAGAAGATGTGAAAGGAGAGGATAAGAAAAGATTGGTGAGTGAAATGAAACGCGAGAAATGAATAAATAAATTATAACAGTTAAAAGATAGAAAAAGAAATCAGAGAGAGAGAGAGAGAGAGAGAGAGAGAGAGAGAGAGAGAGAGAAAGAGAGAACCGTAACTGCTGATCCGTTCGATGACGAATAAATTAAAGAAATAAAAAAAGAAAAATAAGAGGAAAGATAAAATAAAAAAAAAAAAAAACGAACGAAAGACTATTCGTCATTAAGAAATATTATTGCTATTACCGTCTACCCATAATCTCGTAAAATATATATACATAAATACATACATACATAAATACATATATATATATATATACGTATATATAGTCCCGTACTCATATACATTTCTATCGTAGGAAGGGTAGGAGAGAAGAGGAAGAGAGGGTAGAGTGAGAATCCTCCCACTTTAATATCCCGCTTTCGTCCCAATCGACCTAATTGGAATCGAGCGTACGAATTTCACGAGGACGAAGTACTCGTAGGATCGTAACGTCGTTACTGGGCATCGCGACGACGAGGGTGAGTTCCTCCCTTGTCTGCCATAGCCCTAGCCCTTCCCCTCTCATCATCGTCGTCGTCCTCGTCGTCCTCGTCGGCGTCGTCCTCGTCGTCGTCGTCGTCGTCGTTTCTGCCGATCGTTTCGGTAGTACACCGACAGAATCGATCGATCGAATGTTCCCATAGTCGATACACTCTTCGTATACGAACGCGTTATATATATATATATATATATATATATATATATATATATATATATATGTATGTATATATGTATGTATGTATGTATGTATGTATGTATGTATGTATGTATGTATGTATGTATGTATACACATAGGAGTCGTCGAACACAGGAGCACTAATATACTCATCGTCCTAAGGCTCTTCTCTCTCTCTGCTACAAGCCACGATTACATGGATTCAACAACACAACACAGGAAGAGAGACAGAGAGAGAGAGAGAGAGAGAGAGAGAGAGAGAGAGAGACCTTCTCGCGCGAGGATACGAAACGACGTGCTTGAACGATGTGAAATACCAAATTGAAGGAGCATTTAGTCGTTACAACTACCCCTCTACCGTGTTACCATCCATCCATCCATCCATCCATCCCTCTGTCCATCCATCCATCCATCCATCCATCCATTTATCTATCTATCTATTCTGTTCCTAGTTACGCAGGTGAAACACAGAGCGTAACACGCACCTACCTACCTACATACATACATACATACATACATACATACATACAAGCAGACGCATAAATGCGTCCTCCTATTCGTACGTTATAGTAGTAATAGTAGTAGTAGTAGTAGTACGAGTCACGATACACATATCGCACGGAATTATGCGAACTGATACACTGATACGAGGGAGGAGAGGATCGAGTTCTACGAAGGAATATTATGCGAAACCATTATGTGTCACTCCAAGAGAACTCCGTGACGACCGTAACGAAATACGTTAAGATGAAATATCAAATTAACAGAGGTACCTTGCTTATTGTGTTACTACGCGCGGCGATTACGTCACTCTCTCTTTCCTTAACTCTTCTCCCATACCCTCCTCCTCCTCCACCCACCCGCTTTGGTGCCCAAGCTACCACCGACACCCCCCCCCCTCTCTCTCTCTCTCTCTCTACCCCCGACCTCCTCGTAGGAGGAGGATCGCGTTAAAATGCCTGACGTTATATACTTATTCATTGTGTCTTCTTCCTCTTATTCTTCTTTTTCTTTTTCTTTCTATGTACGTAAGTACGTTTCTTGATCCAACTATATTAACCGTATGGTACTTAATTATCTATTTTATAATATATTGCATCTGTTTTGCGTAAATACGTTTCGTAGAATTGTTATTAACACTCATTCTCTCTTTCTCTTTTTTTCTCTTTTCTCTCTCTTTTCTCTCTTTTTTTTTTTTTTTTTTTTTTTTTTTATCAACGACACGCTTTATCATTTTCATTTTTAAAGCGAGACAAAACGAATTTCAATGTATTGCATAAGAGCGTCCACGATATAAATGAAGAATGTTCTTTCTATTATTTTTCATCTTCCTCTCCTGCTCCTTTTTTTCTTGTTCCTTTTCTCTCTCTCCCCTGTTATATTTTTCTTTTTTCTTCTTTTTCTACCGACGCGCTCGACAGTTCTCTTTTTTCTTCTTCTTTTTTTCTTTTTCTTTTTTTCTTTTTCTTTTTTTCTTTTTTTTTTTTTTGCATTTGATATAAACCTGACACGGGGTAATGTGTAATACAATTAGAAGAAAAATTATGAGGGGGCAAGTGATTTATATCCGCCATGCGATATTATTTTTAGGATCTATGAAACTCGGAAAAGAAAAAAAATTGAAAGAAAAAAAAACAGAAAGTGTGCGTGCATGTATATGAGAGAGAGAGAGAGAGAGAGAGAGACGTATAAAAAAAAAAAGAAAAAAACAAAGAAATAACTCCGATTGAAAGAGATCGTATTATTCGAAACATTCCGTAATATCATGAATACCGTATTGAATAATCGCTTGTTTTCTTTTCTCGCTTTAGCTGAGATCATCAAAAACGATAGTTTCCAACGAGGAACTTGACCAACTTCTGATCGATGTTCTTTGACCGCGGACACGAGAGAACTATAGTAAACTATCTCCCCCTGTAGTGACCTGTGACGTGCGAACCTTAATTGAATTTCTGCAACGATTAAACCGCACAAAACTATACATAACTATATAATATATATATAATATAATATAATATATATATATATATATATATATATATATCGTAGTAAAGTTAGAGAGCGATTTATTGGACGTTCAAATCCAATCACACATTTCTCGAAATAAATTTGAAAATTCCTTACGAGATTAACAGTAACTAAAGTAATTTCCATGGATTTTCGATTTAATTAAAAAAAAAAAAAAAAAAAAATAGAGAGAGAGAGAGAAACCGAGTAGCGAATTAATCTAGCTTCTCCTTAAGATTTTGGGGGTCCCTTTGTAAGGTAGAACCGACACGACGATCGTAGAAAAGAAGGAAAGACGACCAGCGTCGTCCCGTCCAATGGCAGTAGTCTGTCTCGTACGAAAACGGTAATAGCCACTCTCTCTCTCTCTCTCTCTCTCTCTCTCTCTCTCTCTCTCTCTCTCACCCCTTTTATTCCTTCTCCCCTACGAGTCAAAAAATGAGCCTTTATTTCATCGTCGGGACGCGAAGAAAAGCTCGCGTTTCTGGCACCTTAAACGGCCAAGAAACGGAGACGTGTAGACTCCGTAGAGACTGAGCGAGCGTGTAGGATGGGAGAGGAGGGAAGAAAGAAAGAAAGAATAAGAGAGAGAGAGAGAGAGAGAGAGAAATAAAAAAAAGAAAAGTTCGTTGTCTCGGTCGAAAGGGGCAATAAGAGTTAGCAAACGGGGACAGAGGTTGCCAGCCAAGCCATGAAGGAGGGGAGGGGAGGTCCGGTGGTTGGTTGGTTGGTTGGTTGGTTGGTCTACGTAATGCAATGGTTTATTGCTAATATTTCCTTCGAGAGAGTAATATTGGCTCCTAAAACCCGAGATATGTAGTTTCTCTTATATATCCAGAAAGAGAAATCTTTAAGGACGTTAGCCGTTTCTCGACACGTTGCCGTATTGGTATTTCGATGTTGGTGTGAATGTAGGTATAACTGTTTTAGTCGCAATTGTGGATGTCGCGGAGTGTCGTCGTTACACGTTCAACGTCATACCACTCTACGGGGGGGGGGGAGGGTGTAGGGGGTTGGAGGGTAGATGTAGAGGGATGAAGAGTGGAAAGGTTGAAAACGAGTATCAACGCGAGCGTGTACGCGCGTACACCTACTACGCCTGCCACTACCACGGGGATGAGGGAAAAAAAAAAAAAAGAAAAAAAAAGAACCTTCAAAAGAACATTACTCTTCCTGACTATTATCAAGACTGGAAAAGTCACATATAAGCGATATAAAAGATATATTTATGTATATATCCATCCTCTTTATCTTTCCTTCCTTACTTTCTTTCTTTCTTTCATCCATCCTCCTTTATTTTCTTTCCTTCCGAATCGTACGATCGTTCTCATTTTTCTTTTCCTTTATTATTTTCATTTTATTATTTATTACGTTCGACGAAAAAAAAAAGAAAAAAGAAAAAAAAATAACGACGAAAAAAAAGACCCTCCTTCCTTCCTTCCCTTTTCTCTTATTTCTATTCTTACACATCGCTCGTATCATTGCGTAACGCTTATTAATATTATACGATAGTAGAGGCAAGGGGAACGTATTAATTTTGTTTATATATCTGCTGTCTCTTTCTCTCTCTCCCTCTTAGTCACGACGTGCTGTCGTTCATGCTCGTAAATACCTAAACGACTTCAACCCACCACCACCACCACAACCCCCTCACCCCGCCACGGCTCCTTCACCGATCTCCAATATATATTTAGGATAAAGATTCCTTTTCTCGAACTATTACGAACGTAAATATGACACTTTGGACGAAATTTATCGAATATTTTATTATACGACGACGGAATAGCTTTGCCAAATATCCTCTCGTCGAACATATAACGGCGACGAGATAACCAAAATCCAAACTGTCGTCTTCTTTCCTCCTTTCTTTTCTTCTAGTTTAATTTTTTCTTCCCCCCACTCTCTCTTTCTCTCTCTCTCTCTTTCATTCTGTCTCTCTGAAGATTTAATGGAATTATCACGACGAAATATATACATATATCGAACTGTATATAAAAATATAGGCTTCTTCTCTCTCTCTCTCTCTCAAAGTAAAAAAAAAAAAAAAAAAAAAGAATATAGAAAGAGAATAAGTATATAAGGCTGACTTTCAAAGCTGATTTTCTTCTCTTTAAATGATGATATAGACAGAGAAAGAAAGAAAGAAAGAAATAAAGAAAGAAAGAAAGAGCGAGCGAGAGAAAGAGAGATCACCCTTCACGCACGAGACACGAGGAGCGGGGGAGAGGGGGTGGAAGAGGGAGGGAAGGGCCACAAGTCGCGTGGGATGAAATAAATCGGTGTGTACGACTCTCCAAATGCGAGGTTGTTTCGTTGGCCGGATTAAACGTAACGAGTGCCATTCTTTGCCATTCTTGCGCGAGCGAGAGAGACAGAGATAGAGAAAGAGAGAAGAGAGTGAGGAGTGAGAAAGAGAGAAACGTGCGAGAAGAGAGACTGTCGTGGATCGACGGACAAGCGAGCCTTTCAGACGAGCCATACGACGACATTAATAGCTTCCAGAATTAAACGACGTCGACGACGACGACGACGACGACGACGACGACGACGACGACGAACCGATGAGAGAGAGAGAGAGAGAGAGAGAGAGAGAGAGAGAGAGAGAGAGAGAGAGAGAGAGAGAGACTCGACGATCGTCTCGATTCCTATCCGCTTCTATTTCCCATGTTTCTTTTATTTTCTTTCCTTCCCTTTTCTTTTCTTTTCTTTTCTTTTCTTTTCTTTTTGTCCCTTCCTCATATCATTTTATTCTCCTATCATCCGCTATTTAAAAAATAAAACGATCTCGAAGTCGTTCGAACGAACCGAACTCGCATTTGTACGTAATATCGTCGGAAAAGGTGATATAAGAAAATAAAAAGAAAAAAGAAATAAGATGGGGAAAAAGAGAAAAACGCGAGAGAGAGAGAGAGAGAGAGAGAGAGAGAGAGAGAGAAAAAATAAAAATAAAAATAAAAGAAAAAGAAATTAACGAAAGCGAAATAGATAAACGCGAATCGGTTATATATATATATATATATATATATTTATCTATATCTCGATTATCTTATCTCGATATCGATATCGATATCGATATCGCGAGAGAGAGAGAGAAAGAAAAAGAGAGATCTCCGTTTCTTTTTCACATCGGCAAAGATAACGCGTTTCGTCCCCGTCGACTACGACGATAGCCAAGTTATTTCCGTTATTGCACGGCGACTCGCTCGCTCGCTCGCTCGCTCGCACGTTCGCTCATAGCTGAGAAGACTCTCAAGACACATATATAGACACACACAACACACACACAAACACACACACACAGAGAAAAATAGAGAGAAAATAGGGACAATTTAATGCGTCGAACTCTGATCGTACGTGCCGATATCCGTACGCGCGCGCGCGCGCGCGGATGCTCACGCGTACATACACGTGTATATTCCCGATGAAAAAGATTTCTATGAGGAAAAAGCCATACTCGAGAGTATCTCTGATTTTATCTTTATCCGTATTATTACGTCAGATATCAACGAATTCCGTACGATCGTACTCTCTAAGCTTGTGTTTCGTATATACATACATACACATACATATATATATATATGTGTGTGTGTGTGTGTACACACGAGCGCATTCTATTACATTCATCTACGTAATGTAAAAATTATTTAAAAAAAGAAAAAAAACATTATCAAAGCCTCATAATCGTTACGTAAAATAAATAACGTTCGTCAATTATTACCGGTAATTAAAAAGTAATTAAATAAATTAATCGATCGATAAAGGTACCAATTCGAAAATTGTCGGAAAAGGAAGTAATCGGTTTATGTAAAAGAAAAATCACGTACGAAGAACTTTTTTACCCATCCTATATATATATATATATATCCCATATAATTTATACAGAAATATACGCTTTCGACCGGTATTATAATTTTTTAACATATTATCTCATCCCATCCCCCCCAGCCATAGACGAGCTCACTTAAGTACGTTATATTACATATCACCCGTGAGAATTACCGCCGTTCCGCCGAAGAGAAATTGCAATCGATTTGTTAAATTGTTAGAATACGTCGACGTGTTCACAATTATGATAAGAGACACATATACATGTGTGTGTGTACGTAAATGTATACGTATATGTATATACCGACATATCGGTGCATTCTAATTCAACGATTACCTTCCGTTACGATATATATATATATATATATATATATATATATATATATATATATATATACACATACATATAAGAGAAAATGTTACTGTTAGGATACGTTCTCGTTATCGTCATCGTAATAATATATAATGGAATTGTTATGAAACGCGTCAATCCAAACACTATGGTATTTCTCCATTGTCGTTGAAGCAAATTCCTTCCTCTTAAACTTCGACCAGTTCGTAAATGGTACGGTACGTACCCTCTCCTCCATCCTATATACATGCATGCATGCATGCATACGTATGTGTGTATGTATTCATGTATGCAGTTAGGTATCCGTGTACCTATTTGAGAACGCATTAACTTGTCACACGGTATATATATATATATATATATATATATATATATATATATATATATATATATATATACATGTATTCTACGTAGGATTTCGACGTTCATTGAAATATAAATACGTACGTATCAAACGAAACGAATAAAAAATTAAATATATATATATATATATATATATATACACACATATGTACACGCACTCACACATATACGTATGTACGTATGTGTATAAATACATATGCATCCTTGATAAAACGTAGAGATCGGGTCGAAAGTTCCTAAGGATAATCTTAAAACTCATATCGCTGTCTCTCTCTTTCTTTTTTTCTTTCGAGTTTAATTCCGTCCCCCCCTTCACCCTTCACGCCCATCCCATCTCACCTGATTCGCCACTCCCCTTCCCCTCGCCGTCCCCCGATCCCCATCCGTATATAAGACACGTACGTAAATTTCTCTTCCTTTCGAATCGATTTGTTCCTCGACGAGGAATACGTAATTCGAAGGTTTAAAATAAGAAGAATAAGAAAAAGAAAAAAAAAAAAAACAGGAGAAACGGCGATGAGGGGGGGAGAAGAAAAGAATGATAGATATCGACGTTCCCTTATTTAATCAGAGAAAAGGGTCTCTCTCTATTCGCGTCGTCGTGCCTACTACTAAAAAAAAAAAAAAAGAAACCTACGAGAGAGAACTTTTCCCGAGATAAAAGATTATACGCGATTTTTACGCGGCAAGTATATAAGTCTTTTTTCACCCCCTCCCTCCCACCCCTCTACCCACCCCACCTCCATTAGCCGTCCAATTCGTCGAACTCGCGAAAAGAACGACTTTCTCTCCCCGTCGATGATTCGACGACGACGACGACGACGTCGGTGTCGACGTCGGCCCTCGTCGTTGAATAATTGTCTCTATTAATAACTGCAAATTCAATTTTCACATTCAATATCCACGAGAGAAGGCATTTAGACGGGAGGAGAGAGGGGAGGGGTGAGAAAGAACGCCACACCCTGCTCGTATCTTTGACTAACACCCCGCCCATTTAATCGTGCACACAGTTATATATAATATATATATACCTATACTTATACATATGATAGTATACATATTTATATATATATATATATATATGTATATGTATATATACGCACGTGTAATATACATCCGCGATTTCTTACGAGAATAAGACCGTCATCCCCCCTCCGTATAGTACGAAAATGGTGTAAGTAACGTCGCGAAATTTATTTATTTATTTATTTATTTTTTTTAACTATAACAAATTCCAACGTCAGAATTATTCATAATGTAATACTCTCTATGATAAAATTACGCAGGATGTGAACGCGGTTCTACCGTTATTGGACTTACGTTATGTACATACGCGAAGAGCGATGTTCGTAAAGAGCGTATACGTAATTACGAATACGTAAGAGCTACGTATTCTTGTTACCAAAAAAAAAAGAAAAAAAAGAAAAAAATACTAACGACAATAAAGGAGATATATCTAATTCCTTTTTTTTTTTTTTCTTTCAACGGAATCGTTAAAGTCGAGATAGAATCCCGAGTGAGAACCCGTGCCGATTCGGTAATAGAAAAATATTATGATACAAATAGCATGCCGTTAATAATTCGTTAATTACCTTGATACTGTCGTAGCAAGCGGTGACTCGTCCGTTCTGCACCTCAACGTTGGCCGGTGGATGGGCGAACTTGCACTCCGTGTCGGGCCTGGTACACTTGTTGCGTTGAAACTCTCTGCAAACCTCGAGCTGTAGCCACCGCGAGTCCTTGCCATTGAGTAGGTTATTCATGTTGACCATTGCCATTCTCCCCGGTCCAAGAAGAACGTACACGAGAGACTTGGTATCTCTCTCTTTATCTCTTTCTTACTTTCTTACTTTCTTTCTTACTTTCTCTCTCTCTCTTTTTCTGTCTTTATCCGGCTCGCTGTTTTCAAACGAGATGAAGAAAAAGATGAAGGAGAAGAAGTAGTAGTAGTAGTAGTAGTAGTGGTTGTGGTAGTGGTAGTTGTAGTTGTAGTTGTAATAACAGTAACGCTTGGCTAGAGCGACGAAGAACAAGAAGCTGTTGTTGTTGTTGTTGTTGTTGAAGCTTCCTTCCTTTTATTTATTTATTTTCTATCTTTCCCTTCTTTCCTTCTTGCGTTCACTCGCGTCGATCGATCTTTTGTCAATGAGATAGATATAAATATATATATTATATATATATATATATATATATATATATATATATATAAACGCGTACGCGCGTGTATGCGTATGTATATATATATATATGTATGTATATGTATATATATACGCACTCACTCACGCTCTTTCTTTTTATCGAGAGCCTTAGAGCACGCGGCACCTAAGTGGATTTCGTGAATCGAGGTCTTTTCAAATTCTCTCTCTCTCTCTCTCTCGCACACACACACTTCTTACGCAGAGAAACAAGCACACACCTCTCTCACAAACACGCACGCAAACAAACAAACAAACACACACACACGGAGAGATAGACACAAGCAAGGAGTCCAAATCTTTCTCGCTCGGACCTCGTGCACGGAATCGCAGAAGTTGCCGCGCGCGTCTTCCTCGCGTTACTTACTACGAACCACCCCCTTTTTTTTCTCTCTTTTATTTATTTTCTTTTTTTTTTCTTTTCCTTTCTTATACTTTCTCGTACCTTTCCGTAGAAACGACGAACGAAGAAATACTTTCTTTTCCTGTTATTATTTTTGTTTATCTTTATTTTTTTTCGATTGGTTGGTCGGTTGGTTTTTTTTTTTTTTTCTATCTGTATATCTTTCTTTCAACTCCTTCCTTACGAACGACGATTCCTCTTGAACAAAGGAGAAGACGACGCGGGGGGGGCTAGGCGCTCGTCGCGATCAATTCTTTTATCCACCCGATTAATTATTACACCGAACTTATCTTCTCGCGATATACGGACTTTCCCGGTATATATATATATATATATAAATATAAATATATATACGTGAATGAAATCCCGAAGGACTTTGCGCGTCCTTAATTCCCGTTCGAATAATAATACCGCGACGAAGAGCGCGCTCGCGCGCTTGTTTTCGACGAACCGTGCGCGTTTTATTAGCTCTCTCGAGATTATCGATCCGTTCGGTCGGTCGATTGGTCGGTATCGGTCGTAGTAAACAGTAGGCTAGACTGATTGTTGCCCTGCTATTACTGCTTCTGTTGTTGTTGTTGTTGTTGTTGTCGTTGTTATTGTTGTTGTTATTGTTCCGCCAATGGCGATGGATTTAAAAGAGAGATTTTGCGGCAAACTAGAGAGAAATGTTATATACCGTTGACGGTACGATGTACGTATTTATCAGAGTTATTGGAGTGAAAGGATAAGAGTGAGAGAGAGTGAGAAAGAGAGTTAGAGAGATGTACGTAGAGTGAGAGGGAAAACTTTCTTCTAAGGCCGAACACCACCAATCCAAGTTTTTCGTTGTTGCCGTTGATTTTTTATTGTGTATTTTTTTTTGTTTTTTAATTCGTTCGCTCGTTTATTTGTTCGCTTTCTTATTACTCTCCGATGGAAGCTCCAAAAAACGTAAGAGCGTGTGCGTTTTTCTTCAACTACTTGTACGAGCTGTCTCTGCTCTCTCTTACGGCCGCTTGATATGCTGCTCCTTCGACTCACGGAAGATCTCGGACTCGTCCGATGAAGAAATACAAGTAGTAGTAGTAGTCAGTAGTTAGTAGTAGTAGTAGTTGTTGTAGTAGTAGTTGTAATAGTGGTAGAAGAAGACAAAGATGAAGAAAGAACTACGGAACCGATCACTCACTCCGTTATTTCGTGTCCCTTTTAAAAGGCCTTTACTACCTCCTCCTCCTCCTCCACCTCCTCTCTCCCTCTCACCGAGCTCCGCGAACTCCTTTCTCTCCTTTTCCTTTCCTTACGACACCCTCCTCCTTCTCTACTCTCGACTCCGTAACTCTTCTCCCTTCGAGCGAGCAAAGCTTGTGGAAGCCTTCGAAGCTCTCTAAACGTAGACGTCGACGAAGATTGCGACAACGATGATTGTTGTTCTTCTTCCTCTTGTTGTTGTTGTTTTTGTTTTTGTTGTTGTTGCGTCGATGTTGTCGATGTTGTCGTTGTTCTGTAGGCGCGATCGTTGCTTTTTACACAGTCGATACTGTTGACTATACTGCTTTTGCTGCTGCTGCTGCTGCTGCTGCTTCTGCTTCTGCTACCGGTGCCAATACTGATACTACTGCTGCTGCTGCTGTTGTTGTTGCTGCTGCTGCTGATGCTGCTACTGGTGGTGGTGGTGCTGCTGCTGTCGTTGTATTGGCATGTACTGTATGTATACGTGTCTCAAAAAGCCGCTGCTGGTGTTGTCCTTCAAGCCGGTTTCAAGCCAACGCGTGTCTCGTGTCGAGTCTACTGGAAAGGAAGGTCGGTCAGGAGGAATCGAAAGTTATTTGATAAAAAAAAAATATATATATATATATATATATATATATATATATATATATAAATAAAAATAGACTTGGAGCGATAGAGCGAATCAGATTTTGAGAAAAGTAGATAGATAAAGTCATATCGATAGGAGATCAAGTGAGAGCGAATGAGAGTGAAAGAGTGAGAGAGAAAGAGAGAGAGGTGAATTTTAATAAACGTTACCTCTGTTAATAACGTAAATGAAAACGAGAGAGAAAAAGAGATTTCGGTATCATCGAGATGAAATAAAAAATAAAGAGAATGTGAAAAATGAGAGAGAGAGAGAGAGAGAGAGAGAAGGGTTAGCACGTGAAAGGATAAAAAGCGAGTGGTGAGGTAGAATAGAGAGGAGAAGGAGGAGGTAAAGAATAAGAATAAGAAGTAGTAGTAGTAGTAGTAGTATTAGTATGGGAGGGAGAGGGGAGCAAAGGTCCGGTTCGTAGGTCGATCCGTGTCGGGTCGAAGGACGAAGGCCTGTGAGAAGCTGGAAGAGAATAGAGAGAAGGGATTTGGATAGAAAGAATGAAAGACAGAAAGAGAAAGAGATAAAGAGAGAGAGAGAGAGAGAGAGAGAGAGAGAGAGAAAGGGTGGGGAGAATTGCGAGTTAGCGAGTGACGTTGCGCTTCCGTTCTTCGGATTTACGTCATTTATTCGGCGCGCTCCATACAGGCTCCTCCTCCCCTCCTCCCCTTATACGCTCGGACTCCGGATTCTGCTGTTCTGGAAACATACCAAAAGCGAAAACTCGCGTTACTGCGGATGCAAAGGCTTAAAATGCTTCTTGTTCCAAAGGGGTGGGGTGGAGTGGTGAGTTTGAAGGGGTGAGAGGAACAATGGGGCGGGAAGGGGTTGGAAGACTACGCGGGGTTCGAGAGGCTAAAGGGTCCGAGTCGGCGAATACTAGGGGGATGGAAAAAGACGAAAAAGGATAAGAGAGAATCAGAGAGAGAGAGAGAGAGAGAGAGAGAGAGAGACAGGGATGAGGATAGAGATAAAAAGAAAAAGAGAGTATCGAGGACTTTACTAGTCTAAAGGGTCGAGCAAAGGGCGCCGAGTAATACGTAGAGTACTAGCGGTCGGGTTTTCGAGGGAGCGAAAAGCTTAGGCCAAAAAGATAAAAGATAAAAGATATATATATATATATATATGTATGTATATATATATATGTACGTATGTATGCGTGTATAAATATGTATATATATATATATATATATATATATATATATATATAGAGAGAGAGAGAGAGAGAAAGAGAGTGAGTTTAGAAAAAGCGCAAGGACTACCGGTGCAAGCACGCCTAATTAAGTGGCGCGAAGCATATGTAATGCCGGGGATCCAATAACGAAAGATAATAATGCCACAAATTTTTTCCCCTCCCTCCCTCCCTCCCTCCCTCCCTCCCTAGCGCGTATCTTTGCTTTTCTTTCTTATTTGTTTTCTTTTTCTTGTTTCTTTTTTGTCTCGTGTCTCGTTCTTCACCCCTTTCTCACTTCGGTCTCTTCTTTATTTCTTCATTTCTTTCTTTCTCTCGTGTGTTCTTTTTTTTCTTTTCTTTTCTTTATTATACCTATAATTTAATTCTTTTCGTTCCATTTATTTTTGCATATACACGCGAGAATACCCACTTATTTTCTTCAATATATGCGCACGCGCGCACACACGTATCCACATTTATTTATTTATTTATTTATTTATTTACTTATGTATTTGTTTTGTTTGTTTCGTCCGTCGCTTCGTTTCTTTCTCCTCTTCCTTTCTCCAACCCCCACTTATTCGTTTCTTTTTTAATTTGCTTTTCTTTCTTTCTTTTTTTTTCCTTTTTTTTTTTCGTTTTGTTTTAATTATTTTTGTCCGCGCATTCTCTTCCCTTCTGTCCTTCGGTAACTAACAAGTACGCCCCGCCTCTTTCACGCCCCCCGTTAAATTGTCCATTGCCGTGAGATAAAGAGAGAGAAAGAGATAAAGAGAGAGAAAGAGATAGAGAGAAAGAGAGAGAGAGAGAGAGAGAAAGAATTCGCGCGGTTATAAACCTGACGCTAATAAGATATATAATATACCGTGTAACGAGGTGTATTCGCACCTCGTGGAATATCGTTTAAACGATAATTAGTCGATTCTTTTGGGGATAAGCGCTAACACGGTGAATCTGATTCTTTCCTGTTAAGGGATAACGCGTTAAAATTATAAATGACGATTGTATAGAGAAAAGAAAAAATAAAAAAGTAATCGTTCCTCGTCTCCCATTGTATCATCGCCGTTCTCGAATAATCCTAAATTGCCATCACCGTCGATAGTTAAAACCAAACCCACGGTTTTCTAACGTTTCTCATTATATTTTACGACTGTGATTTAAATACTCGAAACGTATCGGGGTCGTAAAGCCTTTTGTGTCGATGAGTTGCGAACGATATGGGGGTTACTATGGGGTAAAGTTAACGACGTAATAACGCTTCTTAGACGCCCCCCCCTGCAGAGAGAGAGAGAGAGAGAGAGAGAGAGAGAGAGAGAACAAAAAGAAAGGATAATCACAACGTGTGAATCAACGAGAAAGTTTTTAGAAAACTAAACGCAAATTTCACGGGGTTATTTATCCGTACGTTATAAACGCACGAACAATTTTTTTTTTTTTTTGGATAAAACGTTTAAAGATTATCCTTATTGTTTAAGGACACGCATATACATGCATACATTCTGTTAGCGTTTCATCGAGTTTTCACGAAGATAATATTCTAATTTCGATGTAACGTTTATAAATGAACGCCACGGTTTTCTAAGTATCATTGTAATTACGAGAGACTACGATTGTAAATACGCGATATCGGTTACAATAGTCCCCTTTTGTGTTTAGAAATATGAGAGAGAGAGAGAGAGAGAGAGAGAGAGAGAGAGAGAGAGAGAGAGAGAGAGAGAGAGAGAGAGAGAGAGAGAGATTATGACAAACTTAACGAGGTAATTAACCGAGACACCTTTCCTTTCGTACTCTCTCACGCCCCCCTCTCCTACCCCTCCGACGTCCCGTCCTCAAGGAAAATGGATGATAATCCGTTAATGAGAGCCGAACACGGTTTGGAAAGTCAAAAAACAAAATTTCGTGGTATTTTAAACTGTACGGCCGAGAATAACGTCGTGAAAATTTTCCACGGGTTCAACGCACAAAAGGTTCTTTTCAAGGAGGTTTAGCGATTAGAGAGACAAATAACGATTTCTATACATCCTATTCGTAAACAGGCATTTAAACGTGGTTTACGACGACAGCTTAGTTTCGGTTTTTGGATACTCCGACGGTGCGACGGGGGTATATCGGTTACAATGGTACATTTGCGTTGTTAGAGAAATAACGAAAGAAAGGTAGTACGTGGGGTAAACCTAAACGACATAATTACCGAGACAATCCCCGCTCTCCCTTCTCAACCTTTTCCCGCTCCCCGACCCTTGAACTCCGATCCAATAGAAAAAGGATAATCTGTGAAAGGGACCGAATAAAAAAGGAGCAAAAGGTTTAGAAAGCCAAACAATTTCACGCATTTACCGAATGGCTAAAAGTCAAAAAGTTTGCGAGTAAAGGTCCTTAAGGTGTTGTATATGTGTATGTGTGTGTGTGAATGGGGGGGGGTATATATATATATATATATGAGTACAAAACATGGGGTTTTTTGTATATTGCCATTTCCTCTTTCGACTTTCATCGAAGCGTTAAGAGCCACGCGCGCGCGCACGGGTCACAGCTTGTCTCGAGATAATCGTACTACCTGGGTCCGTCAGGTAGATGATAGAGGTGGGTAAGGTGTAGTTGATGTTTACGAACCGCCGCCAACCAACAAAACCGACAAAAAAAGATAGATGGATAGATAGATAGACAGATGGAAAGAGAGAGAGAGAGAGAGAGAGAGAGAAAGAGAGGAAGAGAGATAGATAGACGGAAGGACGGATAGACGGACAAACATAGGAACAGGTACTTAGAAGGTACGACGGTTTCTCTTAAAAGAGAGAATACCCTAGAATAGGGATGGAAATAGAGAAGAAGGTACGCGCGAGAGAGAGAGAGAGAGAGCAGGGCGCCAGAAGCTCGTGCAGGCGCCCTTTCTTTCCCTTGAAGCGACGACTTGCTGCGAACAACACTACAATAAAAAAAGAAAAAAGAAAAAAAAAAAGAAAAAAAAAGGGCAATAAGTCTTAGCCGGAAAATTTGAGACGGGTCTACCGTATGTATATATGTATGTATAGTATAGTATATTATAGTACGTATGTAG